>CM053512.1:32106392-32706392 GCA_028627145.1 Eidolon dupreanum | reverse complement strand
GGGTAGTCTTGGAAGTCGGGGATCCGGGGGCGGGAGAGCGAAGCCAGAGGCGAGGGAATGGGGTGAGCGCTTTCAGCGCGCAGAGGTCACGGCCCACGGGCTCGCTCCCCTGGGAAATCCTACGGATTCTTTTGTGGTCGTTGTCAGGACCGCGGCCGAGCCGAGGTCCTTCGAGAAGTGTGCAAACCTTTCAGTACGTATGGGAGTCCTAAGAAAAAAAAAAATTTTTAACGCCATCTCTAACAAAGCTGTTTTTGGGGCAGGGGACGTTTGGATTTCTAAAATGTGTGTGCGTGTGTGCGTGTGTGTGTGTGTGTGTGTGTGTTTTGAAAAGACAAACTGCAGGTAATCGAACAATGGGGGATGGATGCTCTTCCTTTTCCGGAATTCTCTGTTGCTAGGTTTATTAAAATGGGTTCTAAAACCTACTGTGTGAGCAGGTGAGGAAGAACTGCTTGCGCTGGCGCTGGAGGGATAGAGTCCCTCTTACTGAAAGTATTCATTTGGGTTCCAAATGGCTAGTGCTCCAGAAGTGGGAAGATGGGGAAGATGATCAGATTAGAAAAGGATTTCTCAACCTCGGCACTACTAACATTTAGGTCTGATCATTCTTGGTTTGGGGGGCCTGGCCCGTGCATTGTGGGATATTGAGTAGCATCCCTGGCCTCGACCCACGAGATACCAGCAGCGTCCCCCTTCCCTCAGCTGTGAAGATCAACGTTTCGCATTGCCAAAAGTGTCTGTCTTCCTGTCTCTGTCTCTGTCTCTCTCTCTCTCACACTCTTGCATTCTCTCACACATAGGCATACACATACGTTAGAACCACCCTGGATTAAATGAGCTTCCTCTAAAAGTTCCTCCAACCCCACCTCTGACACCTGCTTTGGATCCAGGGCTCCTAAGACCTTGAAGAAACTCAACTGTAGGGGTCTTAGTTTTCTTACCTGTAAAATAGGATTGACAGGAATCTTGCTGTGCAGATTTAAGAGTGTGGGAAGTCCCTAGCATTGTGCATGGCCTGTGAGTGGCAAGCACTGAATAAATGATGTTATAAATCATCGCCAGTATTTACTGAGGATTTATTTTATGTTTGACACTTCACAGACATCCAGCCATCGAGGTAGGTGCCATTACAATTTTCTTTTTGAGACAAAGAAACAGGCTTAGATGGGTCCCTTGATTTGACCAGTCTCACACAGTAAAGTGGCTGAGGCAGGATTTGAACTCAGGCCCTCTGACTCAGAGTCCTTATTACTATTAACCACCACATTTTACTGTTCTTATAATCACAAGGGTCCGGGGGTCCCTGAGAAGAATTCTATTTAGTTGTCGTTGAGCATCTTCTGTGCTGAGATATGTTATAAAACTCTGCAACTTCAAGGTTCACAAAGAGGCCAAGGTATATAAACAACTCAAAATGTGGAAATAAATCATGTTAATGTTGAAATACTGGCTTTGAGGGAGCAGAATTTCAGTTTGGATGTATTGAATCTGAGGCCATGGGGCAACAAGAGGGGAATTGTGAAAATAGTGTCTTCCTGATACTTGTTTTGTTGCTTCTCTCACTCCCTGCCTCCCATTTTTATCCTTTTTCCTCACTCCAGCAAGTTGTCTTAAACACAGATCTGATCATGTCACTCCTGATTTAAAGTCTTTGGGCAGAAAAAAAAATTAATTTTAAACCTCTTTAGGTGGCTTAAAAGCTAGAGTTTGGAATTCCAGGTCTTGCACATTCTAACCCTTGCTTTCAGATTTTACCTGCCCGTAGACCCCAAACTCCAACTCTTTCTCTCTGCCTGTTGCCCCAACTGCCTGGAATGTCATTCTCCTCCATGTAGAGATATCTTCCTCTTGCTGTGCGATCCAGATCAGAACTCATTCACCATTTAAAACCGCCTCTGACTGCCACTCTTCCTCCACCTCCACCAGAATCAACAGTTCCCTGGGTTGTGTCCCCATCCACGCAATTTATTAAAATCAAATTAAATGTTGAATGGTGAGAGAAGTGCAGTTGCTATCTTCGCCCCTAGGTGGCAGTAGGTGAAACAGTGAGGCCAACCTGAGACTTTGGGTGGGGGAAGATGGGAGGAAATCAGCCTGAGGGGAAGTGAGTCTTGATTCTTTCCTTTAACCAACTCTCCCTGCTCCACTGCTGGGTCCCAGGCCCTGAGCTGGGCTCTGAGGAGGGAGTGGTGATTACATTGTGTGAATAGGTCGTTTTAGCCCACTGTAGTGAGTACAGTTGTTATAACTGGCTGATGTGAAAGTACCAAAAAGGACACTGATAACCAAACCATGATGGGCAGAGGATATCACAGAGTGCTTCCTGGAGGAAATGAAGCATGTGTGCTGGGGAGGAGTTAGCCAGGTAAAGACCATGGGGAAGGTCTTTGCAGGATGCAGGAACAAGCACTGGCAAAGGTATGGAGGTGGGAACATTTCGGTTTGTTCAGGGAACAACATGGGGTCTGGTACTTCAGGAGCAAGAGAGGTTAAGTGAGTAGTGACCAAAGGACTCACTAGGCTAGTGTCCAAAGGACATGGGTGTTGTCGTGTAGGCCAGGCCAGAGTTTTAGTCTACAAAGTAAAGGAGTCATTTGTACACAGGAGGAAGAATCGGAGGGGGATAATGCTGAAGGTCAGCAAATCAGTTAGGAGGTGATTCCTTTCCTTTAGATAAGTCAGGAAAACTCCCATAGGCTGTAGAGATAGGAAAAGAGAGGGGATGGTTTTGAGATGTGGTTAAGGGCTAAAAGACACAGGACTCCAGTGGGTATTGAGATGTGGGACATGAGCAAGAGATGAATGATTCCAGATCTCTGCTTGAGTGACTGATAGTTGAACATTGGTCACTAAGGAAAATAGAGAAGGCGAGAGAAGAAACAGTTCAGAATGTGGACATAAGCAAGAAAGCACATCACTCAAGTAGAATGAGTGCTCATGGGTATACAGACAGTGAAGCAGGAAGGTGGCAGAAAGCAGTGTCCATTTTGGGGCGACTCACTTATATGATCACCATCCATTCATACTTGACCCGGAGCCTCTGTGCACGTTGGCCAGGTTCATGATCACACTTTTATAGCCTGAAAACATGAAACATTACTGCTTGTCCATTGTCACAGGGAACAGGGAGAAGTGGAAGAAATTGCTTCCTCAAGGAACTTAAAACTTGAGCTGGGGAGAAAAGACATAGATGTATCAGAGTCAACAACAAAAGGTTGAAGCAGTGGGTCATAGCAGCAGCGAGAGAGTGTGGAAAGAAATGATTGTCTGTTGTTTGGTTTTTGGTTTTGATGAAAGGGCTGTGTCCAAACTGGTCATTGTGATCAGAGAGGTGTGGGCAAGTGTTTCCGGTGCAGCCAGCAGACTAAGTGAATAAGAAGAGGTCCAGAAGTGTGAGTGGACCAGTTTGGGCAAGCAGAGGGTCAGAAAATGAACTTGGAAAATGAACTAGAAAAACATGCTGGAAATGAGGGTTTCTGGGCACAGTCAAGAGGTTATCTTGGAAGATAGCTTTTCTGTAGACAAGACAAGGGTGGACAGACTAGTCAAGCAGTTTTTGCACTACTGAGGTGGGCTGGCAATGGCCTGAACTTGAGGGTCTGGACAGGGACTACTTCGTATATGCCCAGCACCCTGCTCTGTGCCTGGCATGTGGTCAGCACTCCATCTGTGCTGGGTGAAAACGTTAGAAGGAAGCTCAGAAGTGAGTAGATCCAGCTACCTATCACGGACATTTATGTCAAAGGAAGGAGTCAAGAGAGAGAACGGTACCGAACACAATGGCAAGACTGTCACCATAAACAGAAACAGGGAGACAGAAGAAAGAAGAATGATTTGGAGAGAAAAGACCAAGTCGGATTTGGAAATGCTGAGTTTGCTTACATACAGGGGATGGAGAGGGGTGGCTATGTGCCATCAAATGAAGTGATTCAGGGGGAGGAGGAGATTTGAAGAGGAGGTGAGAGTACTTGCAGCTGGAGACAGGAAGGTCAGGGACACAACACACATGTTCACTTTGGTTTGGTTGCTGAATTAGGAGTGAGGGGACAGGACTTGAATAAGTTCATATCTGGTGAACAGATTAAGAAGCCAGCTGGTTTGTCCAAGGTTATGTGTGCGATTGAGCAGGGAACTATGAATGAGATCTTCCACTTTCTATGGAATGCTGCGATGGTGAGCCCTGGCTGGTGTAACCACACTGGCTTCTTTGGAACCTAGGCCCATTAGAAATGGCACCAAAGGTGTGGATCTCTTCTAGGGTCCCAAAGGAAAAGGGTCAAAGTGTTCTTTAGTGGACCCAGAGACAGGAGGTGAAGTGGGTGCTTACCGAGTGTCAAGAACTGTGCTGGATGCTGAGAAGCAGGTGGTAACATCCCTATTTTGCAGGTAAGGAAACTGAGCTCCAGGAGAGGAAGTAACAGACCATCAGTAGTTTAGATGATTAGCAGTAGGGTCAGTACTGGAGCCCAGATATGCCAGGCTCCAAAGCCCATGGATTTTTCCTGCTGTGCCATATTGCTTTGTAGTTCTGTGTGAGAGCCCCAGAGTCGCCTTCATCAGCCAAAAAGAAGCTGGAACTCTTAGCAGGGCTGTGGAGCTGATTAGGTCCCTTTGGGACCATGGAGCACTTCAACTAGGCCAGACACCAGACTGCACCTGATCTACTTCTGTCCAGGGCATCTCAGCTTGGCAGATATGGAATTGCTGTGACTTAGCTGGAGCCACCCCAGCCTGGCTGCTTTCCCCTCCGTGGGCTGTCGGAAGAGGCAAGTAAGAACATGTGTACCATGTCCACCTGAACCCTCACCTCTTGTAGTTGTTGTAATTGGGTCAGGTGGTACATTCAGTTTTTTTCCTGGCACCAGAGCGTTTCCTAGGAGACCTTACATTCCAAAGACTTTTACCCTGAAGAACCTGGAATTTTACATCTGGAAAGGACCTTAGAAATAATTGAGTCCAAGCCCCATCACATGATGTGTGAAGTGTCAAGGTTGAGCCTAAGGATACATTTGATAGTTTTATTTTATTTTTATACATTTGATAGTTTTAAACTCAGATAGTTTAAAAAGTCTGCTCTGTGACTATAAAATGAGACATATTCTCACAGGTGCCCAATGAAAACTAGTCTCACTGCTTTATGTATATACCTCCTGTGTATATTTTTATGTCAGTTCTATACATATCTCTCCCTTATATATGCAGTAGGCATACTACTGATGTGAACATCATTGCTGAAGTCACACAGACAAGCAGGATTGTTTAAAATAGTGCAATAGGGCTGAAAACTCAGTTTTTTATGGTTGTGAATAAAGCTGCTGTAAACATTTGTGTATAGGTTTTTGTATGAACATGTCTTTTATTTCTTTTGTGTGAAGACTGGGAATGGGATTGGGTCATATGGTAAGTGTATGTTTAACTGTAAGAAACTGCCAATCTGTAACATTTTTACATTTCCACAAGCAATGGATGAAAGTTATGGTTTCTTCACATCCTGATATTGTCTGTTTTGTTGTTGTTTGCTTGCTGCGTATATATGTGTTTTAAATTATAGTTGACGTAGAGTATTATATTAGTTTCAGGTGTTGTTTGTGTTTTATTTTGTTTTTAGCCTTTTCAATGTGTAGTAGTATCTCAGTTCTCATTCTAGATAGGGAATGGTATCTTGATGTGATTTTAATTTGCCTTTCCCTAATAACTAATGATGTTTAGCATTTTTTCACATGTTTATTTGCCATCTATATATCTTCTTTGATGTGTCTGTTCATATCTTTTTACCATTTTTTTAAATTGAGTTGTTTGTTTTCTTATTGTTAGGTTTGGGGAGTTTAAAAAATATGTTCTGGATACAAGTCCTTTTTCAGATACGTACTTTGCAAATATTTCCTTCCAGTGTATGGATTGTAATTTTCCTAGCAGTGTCTTTTGCAGAGCAAAGGTTTTTAAATTTTGGTGGTATCCAGTTTATCAGTTTCTTTAAAATGGATTGGGCTTTTGGTATGGTATCTAAGAAATCTTTGTCTCACCCAATGTGACAAAGATTTCCTCCTAGAAATTTTCTATTTTTACATTTTAGAACAGAGATCAGCACACTTTTTCTGTAAAGAGCCGTATGGTAAATATTTTCAGCTTTGTGGGCCTAATGGTCTCTGTCACAACGACTTGACTCCATTCCTATACCGCAAAAGCAGCCACAGACAATATGTAAACAAATGAAGAGTAGCTGTGTGCCAATAAAACTTTATTTATAAAAACAGCCAGTGGGCCCCCAGGCCATGGTTGGCTGACCACTGCTTCAGAAAGTTAACTTGTACAGTCACAGAAGATACCCGTCTCTGGAGTGTGAGAACAGGGTAATTATTGCCCAGTTCACTGTCCTTAAAGGCAGAGTGAGGGAGAAGGCAGAGTAGTAGATGCCTAACTCAGAACAAGTGTGAAGAGAGAGAGGGTTAAAGAAAAAAAAAAAAAGCAAGAGAGGAGAAATATTTGAGTCACATTTGGAGCCAACTTCAGTGTGCATTTTAATTTTTCAGTTTACACTTGCACTTTGGTTCAGGCTTCAGCAGACATTTTTCTTTGTTTTTGAGCTGATGACCTCAAAGTCTTCTAGCCACAGATGGTTTAACAGATTCATGGAGATTTTCATGATTAAACCTGTTAATGCTGGTGGTCCCATGCTTTCTACTGAAAATTGGTATTTAACCATCCCTCATTAATGCATATTTAGATTTTTCAGTGTTTTACTTTTACCAGCCAAAGGGTTGGGTGTTCCTTGCACATATTTCCCTGCATATGTGTGATTATTTCCATAGAGCAGATTCCTACAGTTCTGAGTCGGAGGGTAGCATTCACATAAAAAATTTTGGTAGGCACTGCCAAGTTATCCTCCAAAAGGATGGTATTGTGTCACACTCATATCAGTAGTGTATAAGGGTATCTTCCACTTATCCTTACACTGGATTTATTCCATCTGACAGACAGAAAGTAGTATCTATTTTCATGTTTTCTTCCTTATTCATGAACTTGAGATTCTTTTCATGGTTTCTTAGCCATTTGAATTGCTAGCATCTTTTAGTTACAGCTCATATTTTTTGTCCATTTCTCTGTTAGTGATATGTCATTTTTCCTTATTAATTTTTAGATGCTCCAAATGATGTTTTCTCAATTTCGGTGGTGTTATTTTGGGCTGGATAGTTCTTGGTGGTGGGTTTTTCCTGTGTTTTGTGAAATGTTTAACAGCATTCCTGGCCTGTACTCCCTAAATGCCAGTGGCATTTCCACCCCCAGCTGTGATACCCAGAAATGTCTCCAGACATTGCCTAGTGTCACTCAGGGTAAGAACCACTGATCTAAGTCATATAATAACAAGTACAATTGACCCTTAATAATTCAGGGGGCTAGGGGCGCTGACCTCCCATGCAGTCAAAAGTCCACATGTAAATATATAGTTGACCCTTGAACAACACAGGTTTGGACTGCGTGGATCCTTTAAAGGTATTCCAAAGCCTATAAGCTTTCAATCTCGTGTTAAGGTCAACTGGATTTTCTCCCAGTCTGCTGCTTGTCTGTTTCTGATGCCTTTTGCCACACAGAAGTTTTTAATCTTATGAAGTCTAATTTTCCAATCTTTTCTTTTATGGCTTTTGATACCAACTTAATAAAGAGCAGGAAGCATAGAACATTTTCAAATAAGTAAAAGAAATGCTGGGAGATGAGACTGATATTGTACATTGTATATGGTCTGAAGCAAGTTCAGGAGTAGAAGGTAGAGAAGACCTGAATGTTTCCAGCCGGAAACAAGAAACTGTGCCCAGATCCTCTCCCAGGGGTAAGGGGGAAATCCCCATACAGACGATGCGTTCAGGTTTTTATATAACCACTGGCAGGGCTGTTTTTAAAGGAGGCTTAATGCTCCTGACAGTGGGCACAGGGTGTTCAAGCATAAGAGCAGAGCTTGGGCTATAGGGGTCTGAAGAAGGGGTTAAGCTGCCCCCTGAGACCTCCAGGCTAGTGGGCAGGAAGGCCTTCTCTCGGTGATGATGGTTTTTGGGCCACGGGGTTGAGGGAAGTTGTTGTGAGTGCCTGCATATTTAGAGGGAGGGACTTGGGACAGGTTCGATTAGACAGCCGCACAGCTGTGCTTATAAGTGAACCCAGTGTGAGTTGTGCTTTTGGAAAGAGTGGTCTTGGTGCTCTCAGCTGCACCAATCCAGACTCTACTCCGAAGCCATCACTATACTTTGATGTTTGTCACTGGAAGTAAGGACTTCTGCAGACAGCTAAAGGCATTCTAAAGCCTGCAAGCTCTCAAGACCAACTTCCTCTAAGTGCTAGAGAAACCCTAACCTTCCTGGCACAATCACCATGGCCTTTGAAAGACAGGGATGCAAGGCACCATTGCCTGCCTGTCCTAGGACAGACAGGGTGTCCAAGTTGGATATTGCAGGCTTCTCAGCATACAGCTGTATCAGTAGTACACATGGAGACGAGAGAAACAATCCAAAATCTTTGGAACGCTCTCGAGAGACAAGCCAAAACATTTTTCACAGGAGCTTGAATGACAGTGCTGAAATTGTGTGTCTCTTTGAAGCCTTCATAGTAAGTAGAAATGGTTGGAACTTGCAGTTGTTTTGTTGTAATAGACTTTATTTTTTAGAGCAGTTTAGGTTTACAGAAAGATTACGAAGTACAGAGTTTTCATATACCTCTTCTCCAACACAGTTTCCCCTATTATTAACAACTCACATTAGTGTGGTATTTTGTTATAATTGATGAACTGGTACTGATACATATTAGCTGAAGCCTGTAGTTATTTTAAGATTCACTCTTGTTGTTGTACATTCTATGGGTTTAGACAAATGTAGAAAGACATGTATCCACCATTATAGTATCATACAGAATCACCTCACTGCCCTAAAAATCTATGTTCTGCCTGTTCATCCCTCCCTCCCCCCATCTCCCAGCAATTACTCATCTTTTTACTGTCTCCATAGTTTTGCCTTTTCTACAGGGTCATATAATTGAGATCATACGATATATAGCCTTTCAAACTTTTTCTTTCATTTATCAACATACATTTAAAGTTCCTCCATGTCTCTGTGTCTTTATAACTCATTGTTATCCCTGAATGAGACTCCATTGTGTGATGTTTCTTTCTCCATTCGCTTACTGGAGGACATCTTGGTTACTCCTAGTTTGGGGGCAGTTACGAATGAAGCCCCTGTAAACATCTGTATGCAGGTTTTTGTGCGGACATAAGTTGAACTTGTAGTGTTGAAGAGAAAACTGTCTAGTTGCCAGTGTAGTCATTAGTTTTGCCTCACATTCTGCAATATGAATATTAGGAATTTACTTGATTTTTTTTTCCCTGCAGATTTTTGAAAAATACAATGTCTAATGGTTATGAAGACCACATGGCTGAAGACTGCAGGGATGACATCGGGAGAACGAATTTAATCGTCAACTACCTGCCTCAGAACATGACCCAGGATGAGTTGCGAAGTTTGTTCAGCAGTATTGGTGAAGTCGAATCTGCAAAACTTATTCGGGATAAAGTTGCAGGTAAAGAAACCGAGACGTTTTTGTAAAGGGGATGCTTGTGACCATCCTGCTAAGCACTATCTTCTTTGCCTGTGACTCTGCCACGTTCCTCAGTGCAGAAGAGCCGCAGTATTGCAGTGACGCCTCTGATGTTTCATTTTTATCTCAAACTCTGCTTTGCCACTGCCCCGGTGTAATATTGAACATAGGTTCCCAAAAAAGGAAAAATGCATCGTCAAACAGAGCAAATGTCCAAAATAAAATGGTGGGAGGGGAAGAAAAACGAGGAAACGCCAGAAACGGGGTCTACTCTGAGAACTGGAAAGGACCAAAGAAGGACAGCCTGGCCTGGCATGGGCCCACTTGTGGAAGGGACTCTGGCCAGTCCCTGCCCTAGGCAGGCCCATCCCTGTCTTCCCAGGTCCCCACACAAGGCCAGGCCTGCAGCAGAACACTGAGTTCCCCATTGGTGGCCCTTCATTACATTTGGGCCACCCCGACTGCTGTCACGCCATCATCTTGAACATCTGAAATGTACCGAGCTTGAACTCAATGTGGGGGTGGCAGCAGGGCAGCGGCTCAGCAGGCTGGCTGTGGGGTTAGCAGGCCACTCAAAGCCCCACCTTGTACTTCTTCACATTGTGACCTCTAGCCTCAGTGTCCCCATCCATAGTGTGGAGGTGGTGGCGCCTACCTCCTGATGCTACCTTCCTCGTAAGGGTTTGTGGAAGGCCCAGTACCTGGTAAGGCCCACCTTACAGAGCAGCCTTCATTTGGAGAACACGGTTTCAAGGATTTTGGAGAAAAACATGGAAAGATTAGGTCCTACAAAGCACTTCTGCCTTTTTTTTCTGCCCAGGGAGGAACACTGTGTCAGGGAGCCCTCCCTCTCTTCCTCCCCACCCCCACTCCCACTTTCTCTGCTCTGCTCTGATGAGGTGAGGAATGGATGGACGGTCCTCCCAGGAGGATTCTGAGTTATGGAACTATAATTATCTACACTAAAAAATAACCTTAAAGTAAACAACTTATTTTTATTATGGAAATTAATCTCTTTTTCAAATTTAAAAATTTATATAAAAGCCTAGTAACATATTCACCCCCATGTACCCATTGTCCTTCTGTGTCGACTCAGCATTTGCTAGTGTCCGGAGGACGCCGTCCCAGGATGCCACCTGGAGGGGCTGGCGTTCACCAGATGTTCACCAGAGCAGGGTGCAGGGCTCAGAGACTTAAGGACCCTTCTAATTCTGAGAGTCTATGATTTAATAAATGTCTTCTAAATAGGAACTTTAGATAATACACAAAATTGAACAGTGTTAGAATATTCTAGAAGCCACTATGTCCTGTATCAGGAGACCTTTCTGAATGAGAGAGCCTTTGTTCACAAGGGTTTTAAAATTCTCCTGTGCCACTAACCATCTACATTTATGTTCTGGTGGAAGAGGATTTTCAGCCCCATTGATGTTCATCAGTGTTGCCTTCCTATCTGTGTTTGTGGTACTTGGCTTCTTTGTCTCTTCTCTTGTGGTTTTCAAAGGAATGTGAGCTATGTTAGTAGGAACACCTAGATTTGGTCATATTGGCCTGGAGGGTAGAGAACTGGTTTTGAGAACTGTGAAAGCGGTAAAAGTGTACTTGGAAAGTTATTTCAGTTCAGAGATAAACTTTTTCTTATCTTTGAGTGAGATAAGTGTAGTGTACCGGAGTCATGGAGTTGGTAGGCTTGGACTTGCATTTTAGCTCAGCACTTTGCTAGCAGTTCTTAAATTAAATGAATATAGCTTTATGAAAAACTTACTGCATGCTCACTCTTCTCCTGTCAGCAGTGTGTGAAAACTTCTTTGCTGTCCAGTTCGCTCCTCTTTTGTCTTTTTATTACACTGCTCTGGTGAAACCCCAGACATGGCTATGTTTTCCTCCAGTTGCTTTCTCCCAGCCAGGCTCATGCTGCCCACCCCAGAGAGAGACAAGCGTGTCAAATCAAATCTCCAACTGAGCTCAGCTTGCAATGAGGGCTTTCCCCATCCCCCATAACCATTTCAGCGCATTTCCCCTCCTCAGGCCTTCTTCTCAGCTGATGGCTGCCTCCTACTCTGCAGTGAAAATAACAGCCATCTCTACCTCTGTTCTGGATCCTATTCCTTCTTGGCACCCTAGGAACCTCAAGCTATGCAAGTACCTACTTTTCTGGGTCTTCCCAAGATTGCTCCTTTGGCATTCAGCATCCTCCAGTCTCTGCTCTTTAAAAAAAAAAAAAAAATCCTTGCTAAGATTCTCTAACTTCTTGTAGCTCAGGGTTTCTGTGCTTGACCACTATTGACGTTTGGGATGAGATAATTCAAGTTTGGAGGTGGGGGCATCCTGTGCATTGTAGGATGTTGATCAGCATTCCTGATCTCTACCCACTAGATGCCAGTGGCACTTTTTCCAAGCTATGACAGTCAAAAAATGTCCCCAGATATCACCAAGTATTTCCTGGGGAGCAGAATCCCTCATGGTGGGAACCACTGCTCTAGCTATTGTCCTGCTCCTGTTCACTAGCCGGCAAATTGTCTCCTTTTCCTTCTGGAAGCTTCTACAAACCACCCATTGTGGTTCTCACCCACCTGAGGCCTTGCTCTGCCTCTCTTGCAATCCCTTCCCAGCTGTTAACTTCAGCAGTCCTCAGGGTTATTCCCAAGCCTCTTCTTCCTAAGCCCACACTGTGCTAAGTCGATGCTCCTTACAGCTTAATTTCCCCTTTATTTTGCTACCTCTCTTTCAGCCACAAAGCTCCCCTGAGCTCCAGACGTCTCAACCCTTCAAATTCAGTGTTTTCCAAATTGACCTTAACTCTCCTGCCAGCCTACTGCTTGTTTCCCAGTATCCCTATCTTAATGAACTCTCGGCTCTCTACTTTGGCTCTGGTTAGAAACCTAAGCATGACCTTTGACATCCAGAAGGCTCTTATCCTTCTGGATGGTTCCATCCCTTTTCCTCTATCTCCCCTGCCTTCATCCTAGACCAGGCCACGTCATCCTCTGTCTGCACTAGTGTTCTTGCCTAGTGCACCATGCTCCCTCTAGACCATTCTCAGCAAAGGAATCTTTAACATGCCATATGTCACCCTGTCACTCACCTGCTTTAAAACCCCTCAATTCCCAGGTCCCTTGCTTTAGGGTGCCTTCCCTGGCTCAGCCCAGTCAGCTTTAGATGCTTCTTTTCGGGGTTCCCATAGCAACCCACAGACCTGCAGCATGGGTTTCCACACTGCACTGAAGTTGGAACTTTCTTAGCCATTAGGTCCATATAGTTCTCAGAGGCAGGGACTTTATTAATCTCTGTATCCCTGGAGGTAGCCACAATCTATAAATGACTAAATGAAGGGTCTGGGTACTGAGGGAGAATGTAGATCATCTGAACATTTATTCACCCAGCAAATGTTTATTGAGTGTCAACCATGGCCCAGTCCCTGGTGACAGGAGGAATGAGGGACAGGGTGGTAGCTTGGATGCTAAGAATGTTCCACATGGTGGCCTCAAGATTCAGAATGTTTCTGGCTTGCCAGGTCCCAGCCCCTATGTTGGCGACATGCATTTGTTGCCCCCTGTTCCATCCACAGTCGCTAGTTAGCCTTACTGTGCAGCCTTGCCCTGCTCTCTGTTTTAGTGTCTGCTCCCTTTGCAGATGCCATATGGCCCATGGGGGACCAGGAGCCAGCTTCCACTCTCTTGGACTGTCTTGTCATGCTGGCCACTTGGTCCCCAGCCTCCAGCCCAGCTTTACCCAACTCTGTCTCATTGCTCTGCACCTCTGGTCAGAATAAAGCCGATACCCTGCCTGCAGCTTCCAGGTCTCCTGGGAACCTGACCCCCTCATCCTAGCTTCTGTACCCCCACTTACCCAGCTCTCAGGCCAGATAACTGCTTGTCATTTCCCAGACACACCCTCTTCTTGTGCTATTGAGATTTCACTAATGCCATTCCCTCAGTAGCAATGCTCTTCCACACCTAACCAGCCAGACCACTTTTTTTTTAAATGAGAAAAATCACCTTTGTTACTTATAGAAAAGGATTTCCTGTGAGACAGGCAGGAAGAAAAGTTTAAATTTAAATTTAAATTATCCATAATCCCTTTGTGGTTCATGTCCTTCCAGACTTTTTTCTTTACATATTTTTAATTGTAAGCAATTGTGTGATTTTACAAAAATGAGCTCGTACCACCCTCTCTGTGTGGGAAACTTTTCTTCCTGTATCTGTGACCATTTTTCCCTGTCATTGAACATAGCTCTTTCATCATCATAATGGTTACATAGTATTCTTGTATATGGAAGTTCTGGGTTTACAACAGGTTACTGTAACTGTTTTTCCATATTTATAAGCCTCACCAAGATAAATATCTTGGCACAAATCTTTGCTCACTGGTTGTTTTCAGAGAAAGTCTTCCTAGAAGTGAACCAGCAGGTGGGAGAGTATGTACAGTTGTCTCCCCCTTATCCGTGGTTTTGCTTTCCATGGTTTCACTTTCCTATGATCCAACTGCTGTCCAAAACTATTAAATGGAAAATTCTGGAAATAAACAAATCATATATTTTAAATTGCACATTATTCTGAATTGTGTGAAGAAATTTCTTGCCATTTAACTATCCTGCCCAAGACATGAAACATTACTTTGTTCCTTGTATCCACACTGTATGTGATCCCCGCCCATTAGTCATTAAGTAGCTGTCTTGGTTATCAGATCAACTGTCTCAGCTGTCATGGTATCACAGTGCTTGTGTTCAAGTGACCCTTATTTTACTTAATTATGGCCCCAAAACACAAGAATAGTGATGCTGGCAATTCGGATGTGCCAAAGAGAAGCTATAAAGTGCTTCCTTCCAGTGAACAGGTATGTATATATAGAAAAAATATATATATATATGTAGGGTTTAGTACTATCTGTGGTTTGGGGCATCCACGGGGGGTCTTGGAATGTATCCCTTGAGGATAAGGGGAGAACAACTGTACTTTCTAAAAGCCCTTGATTCATACTGCCAACTCGCCCTCTGGAGAGGTCCAGTTTACACTCCCTTCCCTCCCCACCCTGCCATCCCCTGGGTGGGGCAGGGCTTCTCATCTTTGCCAGCCTAAGTGAAAAATGACATCTAATCTTGATGGTAATTTGCATTTCTAGGAAAGTTTAACTGTTTTCACATACTTACTGGCTGTTTGTACTCTTGTATAAAATATTCTTCTTGTCTTTTGCCCATTTTCTTTCTTTTATGGACATTTGCTATTTCTTATTTCCTGATTAGTTTACTCATCCCCCCAAGACCCCGTCTTGCTCCCTCAGTGAAGTCTTCCCTTGAGCCCCCATGGACCTTGAAAAGAAGAAGTTGACCGCACCCACCCTCTCATGTTGCAGGGGAGGCCTCATCCGCAGTGCACTCACCTCCCTCAGCCATGCACCCCATGTCAATTTGAGAAGCACTAAGAAATTAAAACAGGATATCTGGTAGCTCTGGTCTGCAAACATAAGATGAAATGCTATGGAACTGTCTCTTGGTTTTAACCCTCGTCTAGAGAGAGAGGAAATGGAAGAACACTGGCTAGGAGTTGCCCATCATGGAGGCAGCCTTGCTTTCCTCCAGGCAGTGGCTCCTGGGGCGCTGGCCCCTGACCGGCAGCAGCACCTGACTACACTGGGGAGAACCCCAAGTCTCAGGCCCCACCCAGGCCCACTGAATCAGCCAGGCCAGGTGTTTGAACATCTGTGGTTTAACCTTCCTGGGGGAAGGGCAGTGCTAGGGCTGCCGGCAAGTTAGAGATCAGAGCTGAGAAGCACTGGCCTGTGGCCAGAATGGCAGTGGGAACACGCTTCCTACAATGTGGAGAAGTGAGAGCTGGAAGGGGTGCTGGCCTCTGGGACATCTCTTGACCTCAGACTCAGGGTTTATTTAATGCTTTATTCCTGTCCCTTCTTCCTCTCTCTTTCTTTCCCTCATCTTCCACCCCCTTCTCTCTTTACTACATCTCTCCTCCGGGGGCTCTGGTGGCCCCTGCCTCCCAGCCCCAAACTCCAGGCAGGCCCTCCCCTCCTCAAGCCCCAGCAGCCTTTGCAGGATCCTTTCCCTGCTGAGCTCTGCCACCGAGCACCCCTGCTCCCCACCAGACCTCGGGCTTTCCTCACTCAGAGCTGGTGTTCCGTCACCCTAAAGGCCGAAGAGGCAGCACTTGACCTGCCTTCGCAGCATGGAGTCTAGCAGACTCACTGGCCCTAGGAGGCAGGAAAGTCACTTGTAAGGAGCTTGTAAGTGTAGGTCCTCACACCAGCCCGACATCCTGGGTCCCCAGGCTGTGGAGGGTCCTCGGGAGCTGCATCATTATCTGCATGACTTGTGGACCTTCTTAGAGAACCAGAAACTTGGGGGCTCTTTGGGAAGTGAGGACCTTCCCCTGGGCACCTGGGTCTCCTCGTATAACCGCAGGGAGCCCCGCTTTCTGGGGCTCCCCACCTGCACTTCCAACATCAGCTCTCAACCTGGGCATGTTGAAATCTTGGGGAGCTTTCAGAACTATTGAAGCCACCCCACCTCCATTCTATGTCATTGCTCTGGGAAGTGGCTTCAGCAGTGGTCTTGTTTGGAAGCCACCCTGGTGATCCCGATGGGCACCCAAAGGCGAGAGCGATTGGTCTACAGTAAAGAAGAGGGTGGAGGCAGTGCTCAGCCCTGTGCTAAGTTCTTTGGTCCACAGCCTCATCAGTGGGGTGAAAGCCAGGGCTCCCCTTTGTTCCCCCACTTCTGTCCTGCTGTAAACAAGTGCCTACTGCATACAGTAGAACAGACTGAGGGGACAAAGCCAGTCCCAGGGATGGAAGTATGCAGAGATCTTCCCCCTCCCACAGCCGTAGCCCCCAGAAGGCCCAGCCAACTGTGCTGGCAGGCAAGCTCTCCCTGGTGCTTTACACACCCCGCCACCCCATCCCCAGGGCTCCCTCCCTCATCTTCTCGGTGGATCTTCCTTCCACCCGCACCTCTCAGATGTATACCGCCCTCATCTCACCTGGTCAAGCTCACAGACACCCACAGGGGCCTGGCTACTCTCTGCCCAGCAACCACCTCTGGCCCATTCCCCCATCTCATTTTGTTCAGACACGCTGGCTGCCTTTAATTTCCTGGAATACACCAGTCGTCTCCGCCTCAGAGACTTGGCGCTTGCTCTTCTGTCTGGAATGCTCACCCCCAGCCATTTCGAGGTCTTGCTTCAGATATCACCTCAAAGGGTGCTCCTGGCCCTACTGCGGGCCCATCCTGTCCATCTTGCACGCCACAGGATTCTCCTTGTAGCACCTGTGCAATGTCTTTGTTCCTTTCATGCTGGTTTGTTTTCTGATTTACCCACTGGGATGCGAATTTCATTAAGGCACGAACTTCCTCCTTTGTGATCATCATCAAACCCCCCAGCCAGCCTGGCCCAGGGTCTGACACGTACCAGGTACTCAGTTAACATACATGGGTGAATTGAAGACTGGAGTTAGGGCAGGACCAGGGAAGGGAGGCAGTGGCCATCTGAGGGTATGCAACTTCCTAGGTGACATTGGCAGGTGCGGGCACACAAAGTGGTCAAAGAGGCCACCCAGGAAGAGTATGACAGAAACAAGGACCAAAGGCAGAACCCTGGGGACCATCTTGGTGAAACGAACAGAGGACAAGCCTGAGGAGGGACAGCTGGGGAGAAAGAAAACCTGGCATTGTTGTCACATCCTGGAGGAGGCGGCACCTCAAGCTGGTCAGCACTGGGCACTGCAGAGAGCTCAAGGAGCTCCATCTTGAAACTGGTGTGGCATCCAAGGGTCATGGACGGCTTTGGTAAGGACAGTGCTGGCAAGTCAGCTGTGACCACACTGGGGAGCCAGCTAAGGCTACTGGGCGCTGGGGCAGGGCAAGGCCCATGTTTATATGCTGAGAGGAGCCATCTACAGCTGAAGATACAGGAACAGCTTGGAGTTAGTCTTCTTGAGGGTCTGACTTTTCCAGCAATGATTAGGCCACCTGAGGCACCAGCAGCCAAGAAGACAGGTGGCCCAGGGTTGGGATTGGCCCTGTAGGAGGAGCAGAAAGACGAGACCTGAGTGCAGATGGTGCCATCAGAGAAAGGCGGAGGGGCCTGTCGGAGGCTGAGCTAGGTAGGACGGGCTCCTCCGTGTGAACACGGTGAGAGATGGAAGAGTGGGGTTGAGGAGCAGGTGTTTGGGGATAAAAATCCCAGCCGGGCTGGAGTTTGGTCAGAAATCTATACTACAGACCTGCATTTTCAGCTCTCACATTTGTGGTCTGGACTGTTTACAAAGACCTTTAAGTCCCCAACTGGAGCTCATCATAGTTTTCTGAGCTGAGAATATGACTTCTGCTAGATGGGCCTGGGCCCCACAACCATGCCTCCTGCGTCCTTACTGTCCAGGGTTCAGGAGCTAAGTTTCTGAGACCTGTGGGTTTTGTCAGAAATACGGGTCTAGAGGGTCAGGTTTTGTTTTTGTTTCTTCAAAAATGAAAGTGGCCACACACAATTGCAAATAATTTATATAGCTACTCTGCCCTGAGGGAGGGAGGGTGGAATTCCGCCAGGTACTCCTTAAGTGTGGGCTGCACTGTGACTTCCAAAGCCTACAGTATTGGGGGAGGGGCAGGCAGTGACCTTACAGTGGAGAAGAAACCTGACAAACCAGCTACCTGGGTCAGGGGATCAGGGTCAACATCACCAGTGATAAGTCACATCACAGCATGCACCCCTGATATAATGTCGTGAGAAGGGCACAGCACTCTGATCTTCCTCCCAAAACCCATAACCCCAACCCAACCATGAGAAAAAACACCTGACAGATCCAGAGCGAGGGGGATTCTCCACATCCCTGACCAGCCTTTCTCTAAACTGTCAAGGTCATCACAAGCAAGGAAAGCCTGAGGAACTGTCCCAGTCAAGAGTAGCCTAAGTTGACTAATGATGAAATGTCACATGGGATCCTGGATGGCATCCTGGGACAGAAAAGAACATTAGGGGCAAACTAAGGCAATCGAAATCAAATGTGGACTGCAGTTAATATGTCACTACTGGTTCATGACCTGTAACAAACGTTCCATCCATCCTAGTGTAAGATGGTCCTAATGTGAAACGGTGTCTGGGAACTCTACTGTCTTCGTAATTTTTCTTTAAATCTAAAAAATAAAGATTAGTGGGTTTTTTTGTGTTTTGTTTTTGTTTTTTTAAAGTGGCAGAACTGGGTTAGGCTGTTTGCCTGGTTCCAGGTCTCATTATAACCGAGGTGGACCTGGGTTCCCCCTGGCACTGCGGGCTGAACTGGCGCAGCTGTGATGGGGATCTCCACCTCCATGTGGCTCAAGGCCTGATCATGTTTTTTATCTGCTCACTGTCACCGTCCACCAATGGGAGTGTAGCAAAGCTTGTTGAGGGTGGGCCTTTGTCTCACACACAGCTCTGTCTCTGCCCAGAACAGCACCTGGCATGCACAGGTGCCCTTCTCATGGCATGTGCATGGCTCAGACATGGGCACATTGGTGGTTCTCTGGTGCCTCCTGCTCTTCCCCTGCAGTGATGGTGTCAGGCTCCCTCCACATCCAACCCTCAGCCTTTGCTTCTCTCTAGCCTTTTTGGAACCCGCAGCCCTTCATCTGCTATGCCAAGTCCCTCCTGGTATCCAGTTGTTGGTTGTTTGCATTACTTCTGAAACTTTCACAAAGAAGGGATAGGGATACACTATGTTAGATTTCTTTGGGAATAACTTGAGTTTTTGCATCCTTTACGACTCCCCCAGACTTCAGCTGATGATGCCATCACAATGGAAGCTGCTGCTGATGGCCCTGGCAGCTCGGCCAGGGGCCAGGGCCATGAAAGCAGGATGGGGGATGGGCTGCCTGGCAGGGTCAGCCTCTCCTTGTGCTTGCTTCCCAGCTGGGTCACAGGTTCAAGAAAGTAAGAGGAACCGACGCTGGGTGGCGCCAGAGCCTAGCAAGCCTTCTAGCTTTGGGGACTGAAGTGGAGAAACACCTGGACACAGATAGCTGGTGGTCATCGGCTCTCTCCATCCGCCTATGTGCCACCCCGTGACCATCATCCCCCCCTTCCCAGACCCAGGCCCCTCAGAACCTTCACAGTGACTGCCACTAGTGGGACCAATCATTGTCATTGCTTTGGTGATGGATTCCCTAGGATGCAGTCTGTAGCAGGCTTCTTTTTAAATAACTTTTTAATTTTAAGTAACATTTGTTCTTTGCAGAAAACCAACAAGTTTCCAAAGAAGTATAACTAATAAACTGTTCATATAGATTGTAACCATCGATCTCTAACGCCACTTCTCTGAGACCCTGGTTCCCGTGTATTTTCTGCCTTGGACCGTGTCCTTTTGAGCCCAGTCAGACAGCCCTGTTCATATGCCCTGGCTCTCTCTTGGTCTCCCTCTCAGTGTGTATGTGTTCTCCCACAGGACACAGCTTGGGCTATGGCTTTGTGAACTACGTGACTGCAAAGGACGCGGAGAGAGCAATAAACACATTGAATGGCCTGCGGCTCCAGTCCAAAACCATTAAGGTAAAGAGAGTGAGCACCCCCTCCTTCTTTCCTGTCCCTGGCAGTCTGTGTCAAGCCCCCCTTACCTCACTGTCACTGTCAAGGGCAATGTTAGCATGCTGTGCTTCCAGGGCATCTGGAGAGCCTCCTGTCTGCTTGGAGTTGAGGCATTGCAAGTGAGACGTGTGTTGGGTGGTGACTGTCCTAGGCCGTATGCCGTGGCTCATGGCTTCCTCAGCCCCCTCAGTAAAAGGAGGGTCCCCATGAAGGGCATGTACATAGAGGCAGCCCCCTCCCTGGCACAGGGTGTCGCTAGTTGCGCTGGCTTATAAGCGGCCTCCTCCGCAGGCCCCCTGCCTATCTCATCTACCTGATACGACACTCCCATCCTTGTGCAGCCCCCATTCCCACGTCCTACCCTCCTGCTTGCTCCTGGCTTATTGCAGTGGTGGCAGCAGCTTTGCCCTTCCTGCCTCATCACAGCCAGTTCATCCAACATTCATTTAGCAAATGTTTATTGAGCACCTACTGTTTTCCAGACAGTGAACAAAGACAAATTTCGGGCCCTCATGGAGCCAGGTGTGTGTGTTCTTGGCACATAGAACCACACGCCTGCCCTTCCTGGCAGGCCTGATCATTGTGGTGAGAACACCCCCGTTGTCGTGCTCTCATGCTACCCGGTGACACCAAGAAGTCATGTTTGCTTCTGTGTTATGGTCTCAGGCTCCTCATCACATCAGTTTTGTGACCCTCATAGAGAAAGTTCTGCACAGGTCCCAGTCCCCACGTTCTGGAGCATGTGGTTCTCTTGCTTTCTCCCCCTCCATCTCCCAGCCTCCTGACTCAGTCCTGACTCTAAAGTGTGACTGAGTCCCATTCCTTAGGTTGCTTCTTTGTGGGCAGAAGGGCTTCTTCCCAGATGGCCTTCCCAACAGTAGTATGTCCTTGGTCTTGTCCCTCTTTCTGGCCTGAAGGGTCCATACATCTGTCACCTCAACCTGGGAAAGCACCACAGACCTTCCCTTTTCATCAGTGCCTGTAGCTTCCCCTCACCACTTCTAGCACACACATGGAGCCATTTTATCTAAGCCACTGCAAAAATTCCTTTCAGGCTTTGAATGTGCGGAACATGAGCCCAAATGGCCTGGAGTCATTTAGTATTGAACAGTCGCGTGTGGAACCCAGGGCTCTGCCGGCACTTGTGGGCCCCATCTGGGCTCCCGGGCAAGCTTGCCTGTTGGCAGGTGGGTGTTGAAACTAGCAGCACTGCGCTTTCTTGCCCACCAGCCCTTGGGCTTCTCACAGGTGGGCCGGTTTTGTTCCCAGCCTGGCTCATCGTCCAGAGAAGCATAAGGCTGTGGTAGGAGGACAGGCAGCAGGGTTGGGTCCCTGCCCTGCCACCAACCAGCTATAGGCCCTCAATCATCATCACTTTGTAAAACAAACAATGTTCCTCACACTGGGATATGAGGGCCAGGTGAGAAAATGCTGCCGGAGTCAGCTCACTGCCTGGCCTGTGGAGAGCTGCCAGCATGTGCTGCCGTAGGCAACGAGCATTTGCCTGATCTCCTACCATAGGTTGCCTTTTTCTTATCCCAAATGTGACACCCTCACTTGATGCTTTGGCCACACACCTGCCCTAACCCTGGAAAGCGGTTTTGTTTTCAAGGTGTCGTATGCTCGCCCAAGCTCAGAGGTCATCAAAGACGCTAACTTGTACATCAGTGGGCTCCCCAGGACAATGACCCAGAAGGATGTAGAGGACATGTTCTCTCGGTTTGGGCGCATCATCAACTCTCGGGTCCTTGTGGACCAGACTACAGGTAAGGCGGGGAGCCTTGGACGTGCAGTTTTTCCTCTAGGAAAGACAGATCATGTTTGATTTTAAATGTCATTAATTATTCCACCAATGAAGACAGAATCAAAATGAGATGACATTGGCGTTTTTGAGGCTGAGGTGGTAAAGTGACATGAAAGCAGACCCCTTGTCAGACTGACAGTAGTTGGTGAAAACAGGACATTTTGGCACCTTCCCTTAGGCACCCAAATGCCCTGGCCTGGCCTGTGAATGGGGTGTAAGGATTTGCTGCTGCTCTCATTGCAAGCAGACGGTTTGCAGTGTGACAGTCTACTCATGGTCCAGAGTCTTTTTATGGCCCCAGTGCTACAAGGATGACTGTTTCTGAGTATTTAGATGCCCCACATCAGGTAGCACATCCAGAGATCACAGAGCTCAAAGTCATTGAATCCTTTGACCATTCATCCTGGCCCCTCTCAGGTCACCTCTATTCAGGATATTAGCCGCATAGGCTCTGGGCCTTGTATTAAGCAATTAGGTGGTGCCGAGGTGAGGGTCCACACATACCCCTGGAAGCAGCCGCAGGCAAGCAGGCAGGCAGGAGGCTGTGTTCCAGCCCTGTGTGTGTGGCCCGAATGCCCTGCTGGCCTGAGGGCTAGAGTCGGGACATGCCCTGCCAAGCCCTGTGCACGGCTTTGGGGAGGAGTGGTGTGGGCCACTCCCACTTTAGGGCTCCTCACTTCTCACCAGGAGTTGGGAATCTTCTAAGACTAGAAAGGGAGCTTCTTGCCCATGGAGCTCAGTGAAGTCAGTGGAATTATCTGCAGTTGATTTTTACATTCTCCCAACACAGAGATCACCAACCCCTCAGCTGTGATATTAAAACTGGTCATAGGACATATAGCTCTGAGGTTACCTCCTCCCTGTAGAGCAGAGTCCAGAGAGCAGATGGGTGGGGACATATATTTTCCCACACTCCCCCCAAGCTGTGTGCTTTGGGGCAGGTAGCTGTATCACCTGCTCTCCCTTCTCCTGCCCCAGCTGTGGAAGCTCAGATTGGCTCCTGCCGGCGCCTGGCCTTGAGAGGAGTGGACAGCTTGCACTTCCCAGAGGCCCAAGGAGAAGGACTTCCGGAGTGTTGTCTGAAAGCCCAGATTACTGGCATTTTATGAGAGCTCTGGGTGTCCCTGTAGGCTGGCGCAGACACCTGTTCCAATACCAGGCTGTACTGGAGGGACATGGGCCCTGCCCCACCCATACCACCTCTTTCATTCTTCCACTTTACTCTGGGGTCAGGGGGGCACAGGGTGAGGACACCATTTACTTGGTATAAACGCTGCTGGCCGGCACCAGAATAGCTTCCTGTGTTTTTTAAAGCGCCTCTTACTTACCTTTAAATGCCAGTTGAGAGAGAACGGTGTGGTCTGACAGTCGGTGCACGTGTTTATGCCCATTCGCGCCTGTGTAGGAGTGTCTGAGCTGCTGGGGGACTCAGAGTGGGTGACTGTGCTAGCCCACATTCTTCCTTCATGGCCCTGCTTTTCTCAATCACACCGTGACTGCTTTGCCTCCGCTGATCTCTGTCCAGCTCTCTGGAATTGGAGCCCAGCCACCTTAAGAACACAACCCCTGCCACATAGCTTTTGTACCTACCATCTCAAGGGAAGTCACTTCCGTAGACAGCTCCCCTCAGGCATTTGCTGAGGATTTTGCCTTCTTTCGCTGTGCAAGGCTTCTGTCTCTGAGAGTGTCGAGGGCACCTCAGGGTTGCCCCCAAGCTCAGCCTTGACCTCAAGGTGGTGCACAGGACCCTCAGTCTCCCTCGGGCCTCCCTGCCAGCCTCTGCCACTTCAGCGAAGGGACTGACGCCCACAGCTCTGTCTGTCTTGGAATCCTTGCAGAACAGGCGGGAGGTGGAGGGAATAGAGTGAGATGGGGGGGGGGGGGACCCCAGGAGCTCCCTCCCCAAGCCCTGCTTCCTGACCTCAGGTGTAGAATTAGAGTAGAAAGGTGAGGCCTGTGGGGCTGTGGGCTTCCCTTCCTTCTGCTCCGGAGGAGGCCATCTACCCAGGGCCCTTTTGCTGGGACCCCATGGAGTCCATGGGAGCCCATTGGAGGCCGTGGTGGAGAACAGCGTGGCAGACAGGTTCACACGTTGGGTTTGCCTTCATATAAGATATTTTTTATTGTTGAAGAAAGCTCTCAAGGAACCATGACCAAACTTGGGATCCTGAGCTGACAGAAATTTTAAAAATTAAAAAAAATTTGTTTGCTCCTTTATCCATTTTCATTGTGGACTATGTAGTTTACTCATCTAGAGAGTATGCCATTTATTGCTCTCTGCTCTTAATTCTAGATAACATGAAAGGAAACAAAACACAGCTATCTTCAAAAAGTGTACATTCACCAAGTAGTTTAGTGAATTTATGTTCCGT
The DNA here is from genome assembly GCA_028627145.1 of Eidolon dupreanum. Lineage (NCBI taxonomy): Eukaryota > Metazoa > Chordata > Mammalia > Chiroptera > Pteropodidae > Eidolon > Eidolon dupreanum. The sequence continues at coordinate 32,682,072 of CM053512.1, read as the reverse complement.
CATGTTAAATAACATTCTTTTTCTCTCTCTTGGGTTTTCTTCATTGCACTTGGGCAGTTTTTATTTGAAAGTCATTTTACAAAACCAAACAGGGAAATTACACTTGCACACGCTTGTCTGCTTGATCGTGAGTTCTTTATAAATAGAATGAAACCGTCTCCTTGCAAGCAGCTTCCTATAGGAACCAGCCAATTCCAGCTTTCATTTGTATTCGCCTAAAGTTAGATTTTCCATCTGTCTAAGCTGTTGTGCCGTTTAAGAGTGAATAAAAACAGCGTTTTCAGTTGTTCTTCTGAACTGAACTTGAAAAATAAGCCCAGATTCTAGAGTTTCCTGGCATACATGTGAACTGTTAGGTCTGATCTCACTAATTTAGTGAGTGTCTCTGGCTGTGTAAATTTTAAATTTATATTTAAAGAGCCATGGAGGCAACAGGGGCAGCCTTGAGGTCACTAGGAGCCACCATGCAATCACCAGGGCATTGTCCTGGGGTTTGGGGGACTGGCATGGGGAGCCTCCCAGTTGAAGGGTTGGGATGTGTGCTTTGGGGCCCGGCATGGGGTGTCCACGGTATTACAGTGGTAAACAAATGAGGGGCCCTGGGTACCATCTGTGAGCTAGAATGGAGCCTACAGTGTCACGTGCAAGTTAGGCCCATACGGGATTCTAGGCCCAGAAAGGGTGACTGTGTCTTACAATGACACTTGCCTTTTCGGTACCCCACTTGATATGTCTGAATAGCTCCATGCCCCTATGTAGCCTCTGGTCCAGCCAAGAGACTCATGCCCCATGCCCATTGCGGGGGCAGTCAGTGGGACCCTGTGGGAAATGGTGAGAAAAGGTGCTGGAATATGGGCGCTGAATGGGGGGGCATCCAGTATGCTCACATAGTCAGTGGCCCAAAGTCCCGGGCTGTCCTGCTTTGATAATTATCATTCACTAAGTGCTGAAGGCCTTTGTCTAGAGAAGAGAATGAGACTTGTGACATTCTGTAACTGGCAGGTGAGATGAGAGTGTCTAGGATAGGGCCATCTGATGCAACCACCCTACCAGCTATACCCATGACTCCAACTCAGTGATGTCACCCTCAGACTGGCCCTTGCTGTCCCCTCTCCACTGTTCCACACTGGACCTTCACACTGATCCCCTGTTTATTCTCCTCAGGAGGAAGCAGGCTCTTCTGGGGCTCCAGGTCCCCTCTCCCCACCCATACCCCATTCCTTGAGTTCTTCAAGAGCCAAGTTCTCCTCACGGTCTCCCCAGACCCAAAATGTGGACAGATGGGAGGTGGGGGCAGCTGAGTCCTTTCCCGTGTGGTTTATGCAGGTCTCACAGTTGTGCCAACTGATTAGACACTGCCTTCAGCAATTGGGCCTTGACTCTCAGGCAGCCTCATCCTGGGCCGTGTTCTGGCTCTGTCAGGGGACTCAGGGCTTACCTACAGTTGCCTGGGTCTAGGTAGCAAGAGAAGGTACCCTCCCGAGGCAGCTGGAGACCATGATAGGGGTCCCCTGGCCCTTCCCACACAGGAATGGGACCAGGTACAAAGTAAGCCTGGGGCAGGAACTCTTCACCTACCAAGGCGTATGTGGGGAGCTGTCAGCGCTGCCTCTAGCAGTTGTGGGGGGAAGAAGGAGGGGCTTCACTTGATTTTGAAGGCAGTTTGGGGCCCACAGGTGGTCCCAGGACCTTAACAGTGGTGAGGGAGGTGATGGCAGCAGGAAAGAGCTGTAGGAGTGAAGCTTGGTTACTGGGACTCCACGCCCTCAGGAGATGAAGGAGAATCCTGAGTCTGTCACCACATAACCAAGGACTCTGTCAGGCCAGCTAGGAAGGCTGCAGGCTGCAAAGACCCAGTGAGGCTATGAGGCCACTATCGCTCCTTGTTCTCAGTAGGCCCTCAGAGACACAGCTGCTCCTTGGGCACATTGGCAGGGCATGGGAGGAAGGGCTCAGAGCCCAGGAAGAATTTCTCAGACCCAACCCTGGTTGCCCCTTCCCACCCCCAGCACGTCCAGGCACCCATGCTGCAGTGGGCACCTGGTGGTGAAATAGTGATGGAAGATATAATTGCTTCTAATGTGGCTTCTTTTGAGATAGGTTTTCAGGGGTGTCTGTTTGGGATGTCTGTCACCAAAGTATCTTTTGGCTCCAAGAAACTCAGAAGAAAGTCTGAAGCCTTAATTTTTTATTAGTCATATTTTTTTAATTCGTTCATTTGTTTCCATATTTAGGTTTAATTTTTGTTTTTCTCATTAACCAAGCATCCACTTTGAACCACAGTACAGCGACTGACTTGACTTTTGCTTTTCAGTTTTAAAACTCCTTGCATTTTTTTCCCCCTAACTCCGTTTTTGTTGGTTTGTTAAAAAGGTTTGTCCAGAGGGGTTGCGTTTATCCGGTTTGACAAACGGTCGGAAGCAGAAGAGGCAATTACCAGTTTCAATGGTCATAAACCCCCAGGTTCCTCCGAGCCCATTACAGTGAAGTTCGCAGCTAATCCCAACCAGAACAAAAACGTGGCGCTGCTCTCCCAGCTGTACCACTCGCCAGCTAGACGGTTCGGAGGCCCGGTTCATCACCAGGCGCAGAGATTCAGGTGGGTGAGGAGGGCAGCGCGCTCACCTGCCCACCCAGCCTCTTCCCACCACTGCTGGCTGTGCTTTTAGGGCTGTGCAGAGCCCCTCTGGCTGGGTCAGCACACGCACTGAAAAGCGCAGGGCACTCCAGGCTGACCACCTCGGAAGGCTGCACTCAGAGTCATTTCATGTCTCCATGTCCCACCTCCATCACAAAGGTGTCTGTGTGGAACCCATGTCTTTCCTCCAAGTGTCATCTTTACTTGGAAGCAAAATAATGGTGCAAACTACCTGGAGAGCAAGTGCATAGCGCTCCAGCATGTAGTTTCTAGTGACAGTGATAGCAGGGTGGAGTCATGAGTTCAGGTATGCTTATGTGAGAGTTGATCACCTTCTAGAGTTTTTAAATGGAACTTTAAACATTGGATCAGCAGCCCTAAAGGGGCAATCCTTCCTCATACACCTACTTTGTGGGGTTATTTTGTTATCTAAATACTATACACATTCTGTTTAAAAGCCCTGTCCTAGAGGTGAATAGTTTTTCCACATTCTTTTGTCATTCCATACTGAAAATGATTCTAGTTGCCAGGATCTAGTAGAACAGAAATGATTCGAGTCAGTTACTTAAACTCCCAAATTGGGGGTGTTAGCACCTCACAAATTACAGGAATCTCAATTTAGAGGCTGTTTTGTTTTTGTCAAAATCTCAAGTGGCATCCAGGCTTATCTCAGGTAGGTTAAGAGTTTTTCTCTGCAACTTGTCAGGTTTCCCATCTTTGTTTTAAACAGTGAGGTTGGGTAAAAGTGACCATCTCCCCAGAGGCCATTTAGCAAGGTGCCGCGTCCACAGTCCAGTAACCCAGAGTCCTCAACTAGGTCAGGTTCCAACACTGTCTCTTTCAGTTAAAAGACAGAGGTAAGGGAAGTGTTTGTGGACAGAAGTGAGCTAAGTCCAGTTATGGAAGTCAGATAACAGTTCACCTCACTGCTATTGTATTGGATAGAAAGTGTGGACGGCATTGTTCACTGAGTTACAGATAACTCTGGAAAACCAAGGAAGGCTGGAGGAGAAGGATCCTTGGGCACAGAAATGGGGAGTAGAAAAGAAAAGGGAGACCAGAGGAGGAGAACTGCTGGTCAGGTGGTGCTATCAGAGAAAAGAATGGGGTAGGGGGGTGGGGGGCAGTTCCTGATGGTCACAATGAAAAAACGCAGTTCCAATTAGCAGGGAAAAAAAACAACTGATAATAATAAGAATGAGAATCATGTAAGTAAAAGGCAGTAAAATATTGCCTCAGATTATTTGCAGTATAATAGCGACATAAAGAGTTAGATTAACTATAATAATTCAGGTCCATATTTGGTACCCTACAAAACTTGGAGGAAACGAGGTCCTTTTAAAAGGCAGAACCTCATTCCACCTCTCACTGAGACCTGCTGGGCTTAATATTACAGATACTTGGGTGTATTTTCCCCTTTCAATGCTATTGTGGTCTCACTGTCATTCCATACAGACAGGACCACTGACAAGCCACTTGAGTCATTTAACCAACTCAGACACCCTTGTGTGGTCTGTTTAAAATTATTCTCTCAAAGTCAAAACCATGGCCAATAATATGTCTTGATTCTTCCATACCTAAGTTGGATCAGTGGGCTACACTTTGGGGGCTGGTCACGCTGCCTAGGGTCATGTCTGTCAAGAGAGTGCATCTGTTTAATGGCCCTTGAAGGTGCCCGATTTTATTTTGGAGCAGGTAATACTTCTCTCTTTGCATTGTGTGGCTTCAGAGATGCTGTCTCATGCTCACGTGTTCTTAAATTGACCCTAAGACCATGACTACTTAATCTGTGAACCATCTAGAGGGCCATGTGTCTTTAATAATAATTTTATCATTCCCCGTAATCCTTATTGCAGCAGTCACACATTGGTAGAAGACTTACTTTTGATGTTACTAAAAGTATTGCTTTGGAAAGGTGCCTGCCTTTTTGGTAAAGCTCAGTTCAGGCCCTGGCCCTTGTGGGACATTATGAGCCAGCAACAAAAGGTTGCCCAGAGCTCTGGAAAGGAAATTGCTCATGCTGGGCAGGGGCCCTTCACAGGGGTGTCCTGTAACTAGTCACTGTTCAGCTCTGAACCCTTGGACGTGATGGGTCATGACCAGGGGAACGTATGAAATTTGGAAAAAGAAGAGAAAAACATCCAGGCCTCCCTCAACACCTTCACACCCACACCCTCCCCCCCCCCCACACACACATACACACATACAGAATATGAGGAAAGCGTTTTCTCCAGGGCATGTGGAGAAGCTTTCATCATTTAAAATGTGGGACACACAGGAATGACTGACAGGATGCCCCTCCCCTCTAAGGTGGGAAGGGTAGAGGGAGCTGCTGGTTGGAGGCCACCAATGGGCCATCCCTCTAAGTCGCTGAGACTCTGACCCTCTACAGAGACAGTGTTTCTCCTCAGTCAACTTCTTCCCTCCAGCAACATATTGAATTCCTCTTTGGCTTATGACTGGAGGTCGCTAGCCTTGAGTACCTCACACCTGGCTGACAAGAGAGGGAAGGGCCTGAGCTGATCCTACCCATTCCCTGTGTTGTCCTGGCCCACACTGACCTTGACCTTGACCTGAATGCTGTGCTCTCTGTTTGCTAGGTTCTCCCCTATGGGTGTAGATCACATGAGTGGGCTTTCTGGTGTCAATGTCCCAGGCAACGCGTCTTCGGGCTGGTGCATCTTCATCTACAACCTTGGTCAAGATGCTGATGAGGGAATCCTCTGGCAGATGTTTGGCCCTTTTGGCGCAGTCACCAATGTGAAAGTGATTCGCGACTTCAACACCAACAAGTGCAAAGGCTTTGGTTTTGTGACCATGACAAACTATGAAGAAGCCGCGATGGCCATAGCAAGTCTGAACGGCTACCGCCTGGGGGACAAAATCTTACAGGTTTCCTTCAAAACCAACAAGTCCCACAAATAACTCGCTCATGCTTTTTTGTACGGAATAGATAATTCAGAGTGAAGAAGTTGAAACTTTTTTGTTAGTGTACAACTCATTTTGCGCCAATTTTCACAAGTGTTTGTCTTAGTCTAAATGAGAAGTGAAAAGGTTTTTATACTCTGGGATGCAACCAACATGTTCAAATGTTTGAAATCCCACAATGTTAGACCAATTTTAAGTTTCTTAAGTTATTTCCTTTAAATATATATTAAACAGAAATCTAAGTAGACTGCGTTGACTAGCCAGTCCCTCGGGGGGTGGTGAAACTGAAGCATGCTTTAACTTCTGAGCCTGTCTAACACTCGTTTCATCCGGTGTCGCCACAAACTGGATAAAAAAAAGAAATGACCTTTTAGTTTTCGTTTTTAAACTACAGATGTTAGACAGATGCTGAGTGTGCGTTTTCTCAACCACTTCAACATTTTAAGCGATTTCTGCTTTGGTTGACATGAGATTGCCTCCCCAAGCAGGTCCCATTGCCACGTCCTGCGCACTCAGCCCTGGGCTCTGCCGAGTGGTCCTGGCAGTGTCCTCGGGCCATCCATTGTCGGCCACCACACGGGAGGGGGGCACACGCTGGGCCGGGCCCTCCAGAGGAGGATACGAACGTGTTTCGTAAGCCCAGGCACCAATGGGAACGGACCAAAGAGTTTCAGGGAAACTCCATATATTCCCAAGTCAGATCTAAGCTCCAGGGACGCCTGAAGATGTGTTGCTACTCTGACATCCCGAATCCCTGTCCACATGTGGCATGCACGGGGCCCCATGCATCAGATACTGTTGTTCACAATCATTTCTCCTGTCTCCAAGAGCATTTAACAGAGTTCGAATGCGTAAGATAGCTCTATTTTTTAATAACACATAAACATTTGAGCATTGTATTTCTCGCATCCCTTCTCGTGAGCGCTAGACTTTTTTTCTATTTTAGTCAGATTTTGTTTTGAAATTTTGCTTTCGTATGAACACTCAGCAGAAAAGTACTTACTTCTTGCCAGTTATCTATTAACAAAAAAAAAAAAAAAAAAAAAAAAAAACTTTTGATTTGTAGTTTTAAAGATTAACCCTCAAAGTTCTCTTCATAACTGCCTTGACATTTTGGGTTGTTCTGTTCTGTTAATTTTCTTTTGCTTTTTTGTGTTTTTTGTTGTTTTTACTTTTGCATTTAAGACCATTAAATTTGATTTTGTTTTGCTCAAATTTTGTTTTGTTTTTTATTTTACCTTTTCTTTCTTTTTGGCTAGGTGAGGTACAGACGGCCCAGCCAGCATTCAGGGAGGATATATAAGATCTTAAATAAATACTTGCCTCAAGACAAAGCATTTACAAATCTGTGACGCAGGAATTTGCAGTCACAGATGGTGTTTTTTGAAATGGGGAGCCAGTAGGGAGAGTCCGGAAGGGCCTGAGAAGTAGCCAGGACCAGACCTCCAGGCGGTTCCTCAGGAGCATGATCTGGTTTTTAAAAATAACTAGTGTACAGAGAGAATAAAAAACAGGATGACTTAGTACCAGCAGTTTTTAACCTTGACATGAGATTAAAATATGTAACAATAGGCTGTTTTTTAGTTACCGAGATCATGGAATTGCGGCATTATTTATCTATTTATTTATTTAAATGGGAAAATATGGCCAATAGGTACAGCCTTCTTCAGAGCAGATCAGTGTTCTGAGAAGCCCTTGAAAAATCTGAGGCTGCCTGTCCCTTCCCTGTTACCCTCATACCTTATTGAGGGGCTGCCAGCTGCATGCATTATCCTCCCAAATTTAAGATGTTGCCATGTTTTTTTTCCACAAGAGGCCAAGTTCATACCTTGAGGCCTTGTCTCATGAATTGGCCTGTGCCATGGAGGACTTCCTCCCTCCAGCAGAAGCTTCCAGAGCCTAAGTCAAAGCCAGCTTACATGCCTCCTCCTGAAACCCAGAACACAAAGGTTCCCCCTCTGTCGCCCCAGAGCGCTCTTCACCCTGAGGCTGGGATGCTTTTCTGGAAAAATATGCCTGACAGGTTCCGCAGCCTTGGGCCAGCATCTTCTCAGAGATGAGATGCCTGATTCCGAAACCGACCCTTAAATCTTGTTGACACACAGTCCTGCCAACTCTCACTAGTGCTCACTTTCTTATGTGGTTTCTGTCATAAGTGTAAACTGAAGTGACAGTGGGCTCGCAGCCAGCACTACAGCTTCTTTCTCTTCTTCCTTTTGATTTGAACCAGATTGATTATTCTGATGCTGGCCCAGATGAGAAAGAAATGTAAAGTACATATGAGACTTTGAAAGTCGCCTCATGTTTCACAGTTGAGTAAAATTCTTGTATTACGTAGTTGCCACTCTCTGAACAGCCTTCTAGCTAAAAACCTCAATGTGTTTCTTTGGGAGTTTCAATTTGCAGGTGTGTGGAAGGGTTCCGATTTTGACTTGTTCCTCCTGAAAAGCAATTGTCATTCCCATCGAGGTACCAGATCCTGGCCCTGTGTTGGAAAAGTTCATTACATATTCTCTAGGCTTGTTTGCAAAAGGAAGATCGCATTTTTTAAAAAATCCAAAAGAAAACGTTTTTTAAAAAATTTTTACACAGATCAATCATATTTGTATTTCACAAAATAAGTGCTCTCTTTTTATTTGGGAATTTTGATGAAAAGGAATTAAGAGTAAGTAAAGATAATTTATCAGAAGTTTGGTTTGGTACATAAATACCAAAGAGGCTTAGCTCGAACTCTATTTTGGCCTGTGTAACTTCCCCTAACAGTTGTTTGCTAAGCAGCTCCATCCTGCAAACTTGGTTCCGGTTGAGTTATCCATTTTTTGCCCTTGGCTTTGCCTTTCTTTAGCTTTTTGATGTAATGTGCCAGGCTGCGGTTTTCTGTGCTGGCTGTGCCTCTCCTTGCACGTCCTGTGACTGGGATTCCCGTCCATAGGCAGATGGTGCTGGGTAGGCTCCGCCTTCTTTATTCAGAAAGCGAGTCTTGCCCTTGCCAAGGGCAGCTGCCTTAACCTTTGAGAGTCTGCACTTGGTGTTAGTGCTGGAAACCCAGCGTCCAGGGTCTGCACCATGCTGCTACAGGAGCCAGCTCCTCTGAGCTGGCAGCTGGGAGGTCCCTGCTGGATCAGACAAGTAGATGAATTACTGGCAATAACTTTTATTCTTGTTGGCCTCTAAACTAGGGCCATTGACTGACCCAAGTCCGCCATCGGGCTTGAAAATCAAAGGTAGCATCACCCATTTCACATCTGATTCAGTCTGATTTTTTTCCCCCTGCTTTTTGCAGCCTTCCTGGGTTGGATAAAAGAGAATAAGGATAAGCTGTCCAGGGTCTCTTTTCCCCACCCTGCTCCCTAGCCCTTTACCTGAAATTCTTCCCGCCCTCCCAGGACCGAAGGCACCCTCCTCCCATCCGTCAGCCTTCCAGCTCAGCTGCAACCGCAGTCACAAGCGCTTTCTGTCAAATGGCTCTGATAACTGACCCTTGCTCACAACAGCAGCAGAACCTGAATCCCAGATCTCCAACAGGGTTCCAGGTTCCAAACCTTTTCATTTGCCTCTGATTTCTAATGATCGTATCATATATTTTTCCACAGCCTTTCGGCAACATAGTTCAGTTTTTCCATTGAGTCATTTTAAAAACTTACTTGTAAGTCACCGCCAGGACCTACGTTAGGCCGACCGATGGTCTGAGCAGTGACTGTGAGAGGACTGTATTACATTTCCACCAAAAGAGAAGGCTTGTCCGTTGGTTGGGGCCACCTCTTTACCATGTGATGTTCCGTTTACAGTGACTCGCTCGGGGTGGGGGGAGCTTTACTAACTGGTCCCCATGTTGTACAGTAGATGGGTAGACATTTTGTATATTAGTGTGTTTTAAGTTATTGATTTGTTTTATATAAAATAATTTATTTTTCAGGTACCATTTTTCATTTTAACTTTGTTTTTACATGGGTTTGTTTTCAATAAAGTATGACACTGCTGTCCAAAAGTCAACAATAAAATGAATCCCATTGTGTTATTTTGAGGATGCTTATGTAACTAGCTTTTTTTTTTTTTTTAAATTTTCAGGGGGGAAAAGCCCTTCTCAGTTTTCCATCTCCCCATTTGCCTTTTTATCCTTGTGAATAAATGTTCTTTAGTGTTTTAGGAGGAAAAAAGCAAACCTAGATTTTGATAATCCAGAAGATTTCAGATTAATAAAGAAGCTTTGAAAGAAGACCATTTTTCAATATTTTGGTGAAGTGTGAATATTTTTTGTCAATGGCTTTCTCAAAGAGAATGAAACTTTTGCACCATTTTCAGAGTTTTTATAGAGATGCCAAATTGATATATTTACATGTAATGGAAACATGAAAAAGTTTTATTAAACAATTGTTCATAGCTGTGTAGACATTTTAATTCAGTTTCCAAAGTTCTCAAAGCGTATTTTTGGAGTACAGAGTGGTAACGGTTTGGGGTGTTACGATTCCAAACGTTCGATTGTCCAATACTTAGTTCTTTCCACAGGTGTCAGGTTTGTGTTAAACACTGTATGTGAACTATGCCTGGAATTCTGTGATATCTTGGTAATAAATCAAGTGGGATCATTGAGATGTGGTGCTGTAGGGGTGATGGTGTGTAACTTGTAAGCGGCCAATGCTGACAGAGCACCAGCCGGGGCTGCAGGTGACTTGCTCATAGGTAAACTTGGGCTGCCTACTGCCTAGCTCTCCGTGTGTGCCAGGCCATGGCCTTGGCCCATGGACAAAGGGAGGAGGCCCTTGAATTCCCCAGCCTGGCACCGGGCTGTGTGACCTGCTCTCCATTGCCCTCTGCCTCTGCCCAGATGTTGCCCCCTCCGCTGGACACACTCATAAGCCTTCAGAGACCCAGGGGTCCCTCATCCCCAGCTTTAAATATTCTCAGGCCTCCTGCCTCCTGAGTGTTGTCCCTGGGTGTTTCCTGTCTGTTTGTTCCCCATTCCTGAGCCCTGTGGCCATGCTGAGTATCTTCTAACAATGATCTCCTTTGGTAATAGGAAAGTGAATTTTAACCTGGCGGCAGGATGGGCACAAGGGCCTACGGGTCAGAGTCTTAGGTCTGAATCCTGGCTCTGCCTGCTCCCTAGTGTGCAATGTGGGCAAGGCACTGACTCACCATGCCTTAGTGTCCCCGACTGTGAAATGGGATACATTACGCCACCCCATAGGATCCTCTGAAAAGGAAAACAGATCAAGTAGGTACTGCAGTTGCCATGCCACTCTGAATCCAAGAAGCATCCAGAAGAAAGGTTGGGGACAGCAGAGCAGCAGCCTCTACGCTCCCCCACAGCTGGTGGGCTCCACCAAAACCCACCAACGGGCCTCTCCATCAGGCACTCACATAGCCTTCTCTAAGGTCACTGTTGTTTCTTTTCTGTGTGTGTCTCCTGTAGTTCTGGGTTCATCTCCCTCTTTTCCAGATGTGACTAAACAGCCCCATGGGTTCTGGAGAGGCCTCAGAATATCCAGCCTGTGCCTGTCATGGGGGGCAGGCCTGCAGCACCTGGGGAAGAAGGACCACACTCCAGCAGGAGGTAGTTTCAGGGGTGTCCCTCGTATGCCCAGACCCAGAGGCCAGTGCAGGGTCTCCGGCAGGGGCTCCTGGGGTCTCGGGCAACTCCTTGGGTGTGGACAGTCCCAGATGTTGTGTGCAGCTGTGCGCTGAGAAGGGACCACCTGGCTATTGGCCCTTCCTGATGCGACAGAGAGCAGGACTTCTCAGACTGGAGTGCACTCTCCTCCCCCAGGGGACCTATTAAAAGGCAGATTCACATTGGGCAGGGCGGGGGTGAGCCCGAGAGCCTGCATTCCTGATGAGCCCCAGCGATACCCCCACTCCAAGGACTACTTGAGAAGCAAGAGGTTTAATGGAGCCCTGAGTGGGACTGTGTTTTAATGAAGCCTTGCAGCCCCCATCTCCACCTCTGGTGCCAGGGACAGCTCTGACTCCCCCTCACCCTAGAGGTGGAAGCCCTGAGAGGCTGAGCCCCAGGTGCCAGGCAGTGTAGCCCTTGCCGCCAGACTGCCTCAGCGGCGGCTGCTTTCATGTTCTGGTCAAGGTTAAGGCTCTGAGGGCCTGATGCCTGCATCCCTTTGTCTTTAGGTTTTTGTTCATTTAACCTCAGTAATTTCTTTGCACAATTTAATAGGATTTCTGAAAGAAAAGGGAGAAAATCATGGTGGCCAGTGTCATCCCAGAGAACCGTGGTCTGTCTGTAGTGATAAGCAGGACCGAGTCGTGACATGAGTGTTTTCCACTGGTCTGTGAGGGGCTTGGTGAATGGCCCACTTATCCTTTGCCCCTGGCCCTGGCGCCCCCACCGAGCAGGACAGTGGTAGCAGGGGATCGCCAGTCTCTGACAAGTGGCAGCCCAGGCTTCCCAACCCACCAGCTTTGGGAAGCCACACGGAGTCCTGTAGCAGGGAGCTGGCCAGGGAGCATTTGTCCCAAGTTACGGAGTGCTTTGCCCACTTGTCTTGACGATGGCGAGCACATTTTATTTCACCCAGGGGTCCAAAAGAACAGACCAAAGACCTCCCACTCCACGTTTGAGTATACTGAGTACTGGGGCGTGTATGGCAGCAAGGGGCCCCAGGGGATGACACTGACAGCAGTTAACTGGAAGGAGTTGCAAGGAGCTGGAGGCAATGGTGAAAAATAATAGCTGCTGTCAGCTGTGAGTCGTGCTGCGGGCTTTACACAGTATCTTTCTGCACATTGTGGGCACATCCACCCCGCAAGGAAGGCATTGGAGTGGCTGTCGTTCCCATGCCCATTTCACAGATGATACGCTGGAGCGGAGGCAGCTGGAAAACAGGCCACTCAGTGCTGTGAAGGGAGCCTGATGTTCACTTCCTTGGATGCCAGGTTTATGCCCCTTTGATTGTCCCCTCCACTTAAATTCCACCTCCTGGGCCATCATCTCTCACTAGTTGCGTGGACTGGCCCGGGTGGGTGAGTGGGGACACCATTTCAACGGATTTGCAAAGGGCCTCTGGCGATGGTGTGTGTGCTCTGATGGAGAAGGGGGAGGGGGTGAAATGAGAAAATTGACCATAGCACAACTATTCCAAGGTAAAAATAAAAAGTAGTAAGTACGAGATATCTTAGAGATGTGTCAAAGAGGGAGGTAGCAAGGTCCGAGCACTGCAGGGAGAGTGAGAATAAAATCAGGAGGAAGACGAGGAGTCTGGGGCCCAGACCCACAGAAAAACGAGCACAAACTTTACATATGCTTTGTAAAAAGCCTTCTGATTTTTTTTTTTTTGGTAATTTTTTTTTAAGTCTTAAAACATTCCACTCATCTGCTTCCATGACAGAAGAAAAAGAAAATAAAATCTCAGTGTTTAGCAAGCGATTTTTAAACCCTTCGGTTTAAAATTGCACACAAAGATGCAGTCTTAAATGTTTTAAATTTGAAGAGATAATGTGTGGAAAGCAGTCTCTTCACCTTTTCAGGCCCTTTTAACCTCTGTCCCGCCCTCCACCCCTCCCCACTCCCATGCCCAGTGCAGGTTATATCCTTAAAAATCCAAGAGTCAGACTGGAAGGCATGAGCAGCATGTCAGGTAGGATGAGGAGGCAGGCGACAGAGGGAAGAAGAGGCCAAGACCCTCCAAGTCACTGCTTTGTAACAGCAGGCAGGCTCCCAATGGGCTGGGGGACCCCCATCCACCCCTCGAGCATCTCAGAGGAAAGGGCAGCATTCCCTGGCTTCGGGATGCACCTCCCGGCACACGCCATCTTCTCCCTGTCTCCTCACATCATCGTCTCCCCTCTGTGCATGTCCTTCTCTGTCTACATTTTCCATTTTTATGACCCCAGTGCTGTTGGGGTCTTGATCATCTCTCTAAAGACTCTATCTCCAAAGAAAGTCACATTCAGAGGTCCTGGGCATTAGGACATCAACATATCTTTTTCAGGAGACACAATTCAACCCATAACAGGCCCCTTCAGTATTTGTCTGTGGGTCTTCTCAAGTTCTCCAAAGCAGAGCACGGGGTGGGATAATTGCTCGCCCCTCGCTGAGTCCCCCTGGTGGATTTCAGGGAGGAGGAGACTGAGCAAGCTATCTGGCCTAGAAAGTTATGCCCTGCTCGATTTTGTGTGAAGAGGCCAGCAGGTTGGACTACATAAGTTGTGGGGCCCAGTGAAAAATGAAAATGTGGAGCTCCTTATTCAAAAATTATTAAGAACTTGAGATAAACAAAATGTGATCCATTCACACACTGGAATATTACTCAGCCACGAAAAGGGAGTGTAGCACTGACACTCCCTACAACAAGGATGAACCTAGAAAATGTGATGTTCATGAAATAAATGTGATTCCATTTATGTGAAATGCCCAGAAGAGATAAACTGCATAGAAAGAGGATTAGTCATTGCCAGGGGCTGGTGGAAGGGGATGGGGAGCAACTGCTAATGGGGACAGGTCTCCTTTTGGGGGGATGAAAATGTTTTGGAACTAGATACAGGTGGCAGTTGTATGAAATTGTAAGTGTACAAAGAACCACTGAATTGTTCACTTTAAAATGGTGAATTTTGTGTTATGTGAATTTCACCTGAATTAAAAAACAAAATTCATCTTAGGGGCTTAACTGCCAAGAGTTTGATATGTGCAGTAGACCAGTTGACCTCATCGTGGGTCCTCAGCCCCTGTGGTGTGCCCCTTCAGCACTCCAGCTTGCCAAGTGGGACCACTCACACAGGAATACCGAGTTTGTCCACACACTCTTTCAACAGACATTAATTGAGGATCCATGCATTAGTTTGCTAGGGTGGCTTAAACAATGGAAATTTAGCATCTCTCATTCCAGTAGCCTCACCCAGATCTCTGCCTTCACCTTCAGATGGTGTCCTCCCTGTGTGCACGTCTGCGTCCAAATTTCCCCTTTTTTATAAGGACACCAGTCCTATTTGATTTGGGGCCCTCCTTACTCCAGTGCGACCTCATCTTAACTAATTATATCTACAATGACCCTAATCCCCAATAAAGTCACATTCTGAGGCATTGTGGGTAATGTGAATCTGTGGGGACACAATTTAACCCATAACAGTCTCCTGAATACTGGCTCTGGAGAACAAAGATTGATGAAAAGGACACCATCCTTGTCCTCATAGAGCACATGCTACACTGCTCAAGGTTACCTATGATGAAAGAGGCACGGGATTTGAGTGGAAGTGTTTAGGAAGGTGTAAAGCTATCTGATGTGGCCTCACCATCCAAGCACATTCTCAATGGGCCCATTTTGCCCAGGGTCTAAGCCGATTGGGTGTTGTTCAGGCCACTCTGTATCCTTTCAGCTGAGTCCCGGCCGTACATGGTAGAACCATGTATTGATTCACAACAGACTAGAAATCTTAAGAGGCAAAACCCGAAACCTGATCCTTCACCACAGATTGTTAGAGAAGTCTTGCAAGAAAGGCAGATGACCGTTAGTAGCGGGAAGTGCCAGAGGCGGGGAGGGTGAGCCACAGACAGTATAGCCCTGCACTGCTGCCTCGGACCCCATGCTGGGTCCTGGCCATTCCCTCAGTCCCTCCATTCCAGAGATGGCCCGAAGACAGAGGGTGCGGGAGGGAGGAGGTGTTGCAGCCTTGAAGACCCCAACCTCCTGCTCCGTCTGTGTCTTAGAATCTGCCATTTCCCACTGTGATGCTGACCCTGGCCCTCAGTCTTGCTCCAGCCTTCCCACCCACCACCTGGCAATGCCACCCCTTCGCCCTGCCTGTGAACCATGGCCTTCATTTTCTGTATTCTGATGCTTTGATATCTTGGGGTCTTGCTGGCCCTGGAGGAACTGCCCCTCCCCAGGGTGGCCAGTTCCTAGAGACGAAAATCCGCTCGCCAAGGAGCAGGCCTTCCATGTGCCAACCAACCAATCCAGAGCTGATGCTCCCAACCACCTCTGTTGTCAGCTCTCACACGCAGGGCCACTATCTCTTCATCCTGACCACCCCAGGGCCAGGTGCTAGACAACCAAGGCCAGCCCCTACTCCCCGAGCCCGCTGAAATCACTCACACTAGCCAGACTCCCCCTCTCTCTGGTTTCCTAGCCACCCAGCTCTCCTCCCTTCTGCTGCCTGTGTGTGTCCCTCCAGAAATAACTCTGTGCATGTTCAAGCAAATCTACCAATCTATATCGCAAGGTGTTTTAGGCAGTGGGGTGAGGCCATCATATCTGCGTCTTAAACTCACCCAAATGCTGAGAGGGGAATGGCTCTCTGCATGTACACCTCTGAGCATCTTCGCAATTATTGGCCTATTTCACTCAGCAAATGTTTTCAAGTTCAGGTTGTAGCATGTATCAGAGCCTCATTTCTTTGAATGGCTGAATACTATTCCATGGTAATCATAGACCACATTTTGTTTATCCATTCATCTGTCAATGGACACTTCTGTTGCTTCCACCTTTTAGTTACTGTGAATAAGGCTGCTGAGAACATGGGTGTGCGGCTATCTTTCAGTCCCACTGTTGTTTCTCTCTTCTCCTCTCCCCATCGCCCCTTCCTAGGTCATGGTAACAGAAGAAGAATTGATAATGGCACCCAAGACTGAAGAGACAGACCCTAGCATGAGAAGGCCTAAGAAAAATGCTAAAAGCATACCTCATGCTTTGTGACTTTCATGGGCCCCAGACATTTTTGCCTTAATGGGTCCCATCCTCCATTAAAAAATAATTTAAAATTATATTATACAACTGAGTTGGCTTACAAATGATGCAGAATGAGGCAAACTCCCCCAAGTTGCGGGAAAGTCAAGCCCTGCACTGAGAGAGAAAAGGGTTCTTGGCAGAGTGTAAGAAAGCATTCAAACACACGCCAAAGCTAGAGTCAAAAGGAGAGTTTATTAGAGAAGGGGTAACATTCTAAAGACAGAACGTGGTCTTCTCTCAGAGACAGAGAGTAAGAGAGCCTGGGAGAGACTCAGGGACAGAGACAGTAGAGAGACAAGGACAATGAAAGACACTGAGAGGGACCCCAAGTGTTTGGAGAATTCAGTTTATATATCATTCTTTTTTTTAAATTTATTTATTTTAATTAGTTTCAAGTATACAGCACATTAGTTAGACATTTATACAGTTCATAAAACGATCCCCCCAACTGCACCCTCCCTCCCCTGACCCTCCCCTGACCTATTAATGCTAACTGCATTCCCTATGCCATGCTCCCTATCCCCATGATCATCCATCAGCTACTCATTTGTACTTCGTAACCCTTCACCCCATTATATATCATTCTTTAGTTCCTGTAGGAGTTACAGTTTAAAGAGGTTGTTTACCCATTTTCCTTTGACATGAACAGTGAGGAAGGACAGGAGTATGTAGCGTGAAAGGCCTGCTGGCAGTTCCCAGCCTATGATCCATAGGTTCCCCATGGTTTTAGCCACAGGGAATGAATGATTTTATTTTGTGTAGGGCTCTACTTAAATACTGTTTTTCCTGTTTTCCCTTCGGGGAATAGGTTGTCAGCAATCCCAGCAGAAATTGTCCTCCTTCTGCAGGTGTCCTCGTGGTCTGGATGCCGGGCTGCTCAGCACATTATAGTCTCTGGATACAGCTTGATTTAACACTTTAGTTCTCTTGCCTCCTCCCTACATTACAAATGAATATAATTCAGGCTAGATTATACTTTTCTTTCTAATTTTAAAAGCAATTAAACATTTGCAAAGGCCCCCAAAGGATTATGGGCCCTAAGCACTTAATAGGTAACTCAGCCCTGCTAAGTGGTCAGGCTTGGTTCCTTGAAAGGTCTGATTGTCTTATGAGCTATGTAAGCTCCTCCCTGATGTTTCCACAGGCCAATCCTTTGCATTGGAACATTCCCCCACCCCCAGCCCCAATGATCCCTTCCTTTGAGGCAGTCCAGCTGCCCAAAGCTTCTCAAACACCTTTGATTGACACATCGGAAGAGGCCAGATTCCCTTATTAACAAGAGAGAAGCTGGAACAGTCCATTTAAGCAAAGAGAAAGTCTTCATAAAGTCAGCTTGAGTCAGGCTGCAGAGGCAACATGTAAATCCCAGAGTCATCTAATGCAGAATTAAGAAAAAAGAGGTTCATTCTGTAAGAAAATACCTGGAACTGGCTTTATGGTCGATGCCTTTCAGTATGGATTGGTTGAAGGTTGTACAGCCTATCTTCTTACACATTTTCATTCCGATCATTATGCTAGACTCTCTAAAACCTTCACATTTCCAGTTTATTTTAGTGAAATAATGGCAATTTGTCGAAGAGCAAACTTCATGCGCAAGAACAATATATCCACTCATGGCCAGTGGACACTGACAATATGGTGAACGCTGTTGGAGTTGTTTTGCGTGATGCCAATTCCTGCCCAGGTGCTGTCACGATCCTCTTATATCTTCCTAATGGTGATGTCACATTACACACCGGCGACTTCCAAGCAGATTCCACCAAGCCAACATGCTTTACCTAGGTACCACACACTGCAGCCCAGAATACTCCTTTCCATCTCAGCCAGAGGTTATCTGGTTTGCCATCACTGCTGCCTTAGAGGCTGTAACTCTAAACCCACGTAAGCTTGTCTGGGGCACTTATTCTTTCGGGAAAGAGAAGGTCTTCCTAAATCATTGCTGATATTTTAGGTTCAAAAGTGGGCATATCCCAAGAAAAATATAAAACATTACAGGGCCTCAGTGTACCAGAAGTTAACTCTCTCATCACTGCAGACATGCACAATTCACTGATTCACTTTCTTCTAATGATGAAAATTAATGTTAAGGGTTCACAGTCATTTGAAGTGTGATGGGAGATGTGATCAGATTTTGGCTTTTGACCTACCGATGGACACATTCTAACAAGTTAATGAATATAGCAGATGTTAGTCCCCAGACCAAAGAAAGCACTGCAATACATGAAATTCTTTATAGTGAACACAGCAGCTACCTAGAGATGAAATGTTTTGTGCAGTGGCCAAAGCCCCAGAAAATCATAGCTACTGTGAATGTTGGCACCTTGAAATCTAGGCGCACAATGGAGGAATATTTTAATGAATGGAAATTGGAAGCTGGATATTGATGTTACCTCACAGGACTCAGAAGTAGTTAGGTAACTTAGGCGTAAGCATAGCTTGTTAGTAGTTAAATCTTCAGTGATATGAAATATACTTTATGTGAAAAACTCACGAAGGTCACTCATTTAGCTTATTTTCTTATTTACATTTGAATAACATGTTTGCAGTGCTGAGTGCCTCTCAGTATCATCCATGATAACAAGACTGATCTCTGTAGTACCTTTGATTCTTGCCCCTTCCCATGGGGGCAAATATGTTCTGCATCCAGCCTTAAGAGAGGAAATAAAGGCAGGTTCAGGGACAAAAAGGATTCAGGAAAATGGATAACTAGATTGAAAGCATTATATATAAGTAATCATATATCTTTAAAATTATTTAATATGGGGCATATTTTTATGAGATAAAACTTTCATATGATAGGTATACTCATAAAAAATTAATCATAAGTTTGCTAAAAAAAAAAAAACAAAACTTTGATGTCCCCATTGTAGCCCTTGAATGCTGGGACCTGAGGACGAGACTCAGCCCTAGCCAGAGCCAGCCAGATTCTCTTTCTGACTCTAGCCATGTGGCCGTGGGCAACTTCCTTCCCCTCTGCCAGCTTCGAGTGCCTGCCTGTATGAGAAGACTAATGATAGCATCCACCTCAAAGGGCTGTGGAATGGCACTAAATAAGATGCTGCTTCCTGGGGCCCAACGCACTGTCTGGAACAGAGGAGGCGCAGCGCCAGTGCCAGCAGCTATTATTATACCTCGAGAAGGAGAACAGGAGATGGAGGAGAGACCGCCCAGTAGGAGAGGGAGCAGAGTGGGAAGGAAGCCAGACAGAAGGCAGACAGATGGCGGAGGACTGTGGGCACCAGAAGCTGGAATGAGCAGGGTGCTCTGAGCCGAGGGCTGACGCAGAGGGCCTGTTTGCAGGGGCCGCCCTGGCCAAGCCCCACAGACTGGGCAGCTGACACAACAGACATGGGTTCGCTCACAGTTCTGGAGGTTGTGGGTTTATGATCAAGGTGTAGGCAGGGTTAGTTTCTCCTGAGGCCTCTCTCCTTGTCCTGTAGACAACTATCTTCTTCCTGTGTCCTCACGTGGTCTCCCCTTTGTGCATGTGTGTCCTAATCCCCTCTTCTTATAAGGACACCAATCATATTAGATTAGGGCCCACCACAACAACCTCATTTTAACTTGATTATCTCTTTACAGACTGTATCTCCAAATACATTCTGAGGTGCCGGGGGTTAGGACTTCAACACATGACTTTGGAGGGACACCATTCAGGGGATAGAGGGATCATCCAGGTGTGCCCATGAGGCTTGGCTGCATGGTTAGATGCCTGCCTCCCTCATTCAGGTTCATTACAGCAACAAAGAGCCTAAGAAAACCAGTATGTGAAACACTTGGCACTTGGCACTCGGCCTGACCTGGTAGGAACTCGATAAGTTGCAGCTATTATTTGTTATTAAGATTATTTGGTTGGCAATATTAATATTAGAAAAAATATTATTTTGGTCAAAAAGATGAAGAACCTGATTATATAATGCTAAACATCACAATAAGATTGGAGACCTGGCCTTATTAAACCTATATGCTTCATAAAATTTAATAACCAAATGAAAAAATGTCAGGAAGAGAGGAAATCAACAGAAACATAATTACAGTGAGAACTGAGTATTATCCTATGGCATATTAAATGTAACAAAGAAACACTTGATTTAGCAAACTCATTCCTTGGTACTTATCTAAATGAAGTGAAAACTCATAAAAATATCTGCACACGGACACTTATAGTGGCTTTATTCATAATTACCAAAACTTGAAAGCAACCAAGACGTCCTTCAACAGATAAATGGATAAACAAGCTGTGGAACATCTAGACAATGGAATATTATTCTTTGCTAAAAAGAAACAAGCTATCAAGCCAAGAAAAGGCATGGAGGAATATCAAATGCATGTCACCAAGTAAAAGAAGCCATCTGAAAAAGGCTACATACTAAATGATCCCAACTCTATGGCATTCTGGAAAAGACAAAACTGTGGAGACGGCAAAAGGATCAGTGACTGCCAGGGGTTGGGTGGTGGGGAGGGATGAACACCCAGATTGCAGAGGATTTTTAGGGCAGTAAAATTTCCCTGTGTGGCAGATACGTCATTGCACATTCATCAAACCCTAAAGAATGTGTAACACCAAGAGTGACCCCAAATGTAAACTATGGACTTGGGTGACAATGATGTGTCAGCGCAGGTTCATCTATTATAACAATTGCTCCTCTCTGAATCCACGATGAAATGGGGGAGGCTGTTGGGGAGCAAGGGTTACATCGAAAACTATAGCTTACGCTCAATTTTGCTGTGAACCTAAAACTGCTCTAAAAATAAAGTTATATAGTAAAAAAAGAATGCTTACTAATTGTTTTTTAAAATTTATGCCTGTATTGAGAATCCATTACTGTTTAGTAAGGTGAATACATTTAATTTATGCACCTATTCATAAAGAATCATGATGCATAAATTTGAATGTTATAATTAATTTGTATACCAAAGTTGACATCTTACAAATAATAAGTAGACCTTTTTAAAAATAAACTTTTTATTTTAGAAGAGTTATATTTACAGAAAAATTGGAAAGATGGTACAGAGTTCGCACACACACCACACCATTTCCCCTATTTGCAACATCTTAGATTAGTACAGGATTTTTGTTACAATTTACTAACCAGTACTGATGCATTATCATTAACAGAAGTCCATATTTTATTCAGATTTTTTAAAAATTTCCCTAGTGTCCTTTCTATGTCTCAGAACCCCACATGACATTTCATTATCACATCTCCTGAAACTCCTCTTGGCTGAGACAGTCTCTCAGGCTTTCCTTGTTTTTAATGACCTTGACCTCAAAGAAGAGGACTGGTCAGGAATTTTATAGAGTCTCTGTCAGTGGGACCTGTCTGAGGTTCATCTCATGGTTCAACTGTGGCGATGGGCTTTGGGAATATGATCCCCGGGGTGAAGGGTCCTTCTTGGCATATCACACCCTATCAGGATTACATGCTGTCAGCTAATTGAGGGTAACATGAGGTTTTTCTTTCTCCAAGTTTTCAAATAACATTAACAAAAAATGATAACACACGTAGGCCAAGAAGAGAATTTCTGAGCATGAAAAAGTAGAAACGTCTCAGGTCCCGTGCTGTTATGGCACATCCATAACAAATAAGCTGGAGTGACCCCTGGGTCCCGTGTCTCACCCTCCCCAGGCCGTATAATCAAATCCCTCTAATACTTATGAAGAGTGTGGGTGGGGAGCAGCCTCTAAAGTGGCCTCCATGACCCCTACCTCCTATATTAATGCTCTTGTCTGATCCTGTTGCCTCGAGTGTCAGCACGACCTAATGAGTCCATTTTAACTAACAGAATATGACAATTGTGATGGGTTGTCACATTCAAGATTAGGTTACAGAAAACTTTGACTCTGTCTTGCTGGCTCCCTTTTGCATCCTCAGTGGAAGCCAGCTGCCACGTTGGAAGCTGCCATATACCCATGTGGCAGACTAAGGAGGGGCACCAGCCAATAGTCAGTGAGAAATTGAGGCCCTTTGTCCAGCAGCCGGCAAGGAACTGATCCTGCCAGTAGCCACATGCATGATCTCGAAGCAGAAACTCCTCCAGTTTGGGAAGATTATAGCCCCACTTGACACCTTGATTTCAAACTTGTAGGACACCCTGAACCAGAGGACCAGCTGGATGGCCACCAGATTCCTGACACACAGAAAGTATGAGAACATATATACTTGTTTTAAGCCATTAACGTTTTCTGGATGCTTCTTATAAAAGTGCCCCACAGAGATCCCTTGCTCCTTCCACCACATGAGGTGTCTTGAGATATAATTGACATACAAAAACCTGTATTTAATACATTTGTATGTATATTTAATGTACTTAATGTATACTAATGTATACAATTTGATGAGTTTAGACATACACCTGTGACACCATTGTCACAATCAAGATAATAAAACATGTTTATCACCTCCAAAGTTTTCTTGTATCTCTTTGTTTCTTGGGGATTTTTGAGGAGGAGGGGTAAAGAATTCTTAACAGGAAATCTACCCTCTTAACTAAGATTTTAAGTGCACAATGCAGTACTGTTGGCTAGAGGCACCATGCCGCACAGCAGAGCTCTGGAAGTTATTCGTCTCGCATATACAAAACTTTATACCCATTGAACATTCTTGGAAAAAGTTGAAACTAACCTATCGTGTTGAACCAATCAGTCAACTTCAGAACGTGTGATACTTTTTTGTAAGAGAACAGGACATCAAAACCATCAAAGTCATGCAAGACTCCTCAACCCCCGCCCCCCAAAAAATCAAGGGGACTTTTCTAGATTAAAGGAAACTGAAAGAGATGCGACAACAAAATTTAATAAGTGAAACTTGATCGAACCCTAGATTTTGTTTTTAAAAGCTATAAAGAGAAAATTGGGGAAAGAATAACATAGTTTTATTTGATAGAATTTGACTTATTTACTCAATGATAATGACTGTCTTGGGGTGATAATGGCATTGTGGTCTTGTGGAGAATGCCCTTAGGAAATACATGGTTAAGTATTGAAGAGGAAGCGTCCTAATGTCTGCAACTCTTTTCCAAATTGTTTGGCAAAGTGGATTTTTTGTACAGATGCCCCTCCACTTACGATGGGGTTATGTCCAGATAAACGTATTGTAAGTTAAAAAGATCACAGGTGGAAAACATATTGGATACAACTAACCTACCAAACATCATAGCTTAATTTGGCCTATGCTTAACATCAGAACACTTACTTTCGCCTACGATTGGGCAAAATCATTTTCCTGCCGCTGCCCAGCATCACAGGAGAGTATCATACTGCATATTGTTAGCTTGGGAAAAGATCCAAATTAAAAATTCAGATCTTTTAGCAATAAACAAACAGGACAAACAAACAAAAGGCTCGTAGACATGGACAGTAGACTAGTGGTTACTGGAGGATGGGGGAGAGAGGGGAGGGGGGAGGTAGATGGGGTGAAAGGGGTCAAATATGTGGTGACAGAAAGAAATCTAACTATAGGCGGTGAAAACACAATGATATTGATATATATATATATGTATATATATATGCCACCTGTTAAATTGTACACCTTAAACTTACTAGATTTTATTAACTAATGTTACCATAATAAAAAAAATTTCGATTATATATATATATATATATATATATATATATATATATATATATAGAGAGAGAGAGAGAGAGAGAGAGAGAGAGAGAGAGAATGCTAAAGCTGAGTGTGGCAAAATGAATCTAGGTGAAGGGTATATGAGTGTTTTTTACACTATTATGGCAACTTTTTCATACTTTTTAAATTTTTCAAAATAGAAAGGTGGGAAAAACAAACAAACCACCCTGACTCTTCCATATATGTTTCTCCAGCTGTCATCATTTCATCTACTCAGAGCAAAGATTCCTTGGAGGAACCTATGGAACTCCCTCTACGTGCGGATTAAATGTTTAATCGCTACCCCTCCAAACAAATCAAAAAGCTACGATCTGTCGTGTTTGCCAATTCTCATGGTGTAAATGCTTCCACTATGGCTAATTTCAAACCATTAATGTGGCATCATTAAACACAGAATTGGTAAGCAATGTAGCAGCACACATCACATAGTATTTTCAGCATACAGATGTGACATATGTAAATAATCTCAGCAGCATAGATAGTAACACAGTAAAATAATTAGGAACTGTTGAGTTTTGAGTATTTATTACCTTTGTCTTACTATAATGCACTCAATCATAAGTTTATACAAGCAATTTGTAAATAATGTGTGTTTAGCGACTGGAGCCGAAATTCCTAAAAATTTGACAGTTAGCTCTCATCAGCTAGTACACTCTGGCTCCAGCACACCCCTGTAAAAAAAAAATCTCAACCCACTTAAATCTGATTTCTATAGCTACCATTCAACCAAAACCCTTTTGCTTGTCTCACTAAAGACGTTCCTATTGTACAATGCAAGACAAGCCTGAGCTGTCTTGCCTTAGTTCTCTGTAGCATTCAGCACTGCTTACTCTGTCTGCCTTCTCCAAGGCCTCCAGGTCCTCTTCTTACCTGTTGACCAGTCCTGCCCAGTCTCCATTAAAGGCTCTTCTTCTTCAACTTTACCTTGGGCCTTTGAATGTATCTATTTGACACATTCTCCTTGGGCACCCTTGTACCACTTCATGGGCCCAAGTACAATGAGAAGATCTGTTGCGGGGAGTGGGGTGGGTGGTGGCACAACAAATCTTAAGCCCGCATCCCTTACTCCCACCTCGAGGTGGCGCTCCTGAGAGAAAGAGAACGCAGGGTATGTCCAAACCTGAAGCCAGAGAGTGTATGCTGCCTCCCTTTCAAATCCCATAGATCCTCGTGCTTTAATAATGCAAAAGGCTTCAAATAGGACAAATGCAACATATATTAACTCCCCTAAGGAACCAGTCTTCCCTCTCTCCAGCCTCAGATAGCATGGTTACATCAAGATACCGCCATTCAGTGGCGGCATTCTCTAAATGGAAAATAGTGTCTGTGTGCTGAAAGGACAGAGGCCTGAGCTTCTTCAGGGCAAGGTGCGTTAATTCACACTGAATGGATGGAGGGGCGGCCTCACCCAGCCTGGTCTCAGCGACCCCTTCCTGTTCTGGACCAAAACTATCAGGTGCCTTCACGAAATGCTGTATAATAGTGGGCTCATTCTCTCTTGCTCTTGGAGCAACTCAATTGTCCGTCTGTTGGTCACTATCAGTCAGTCATTGTCAGTGAGAGCCAGAGTCAATCACTGTCGGGCTGGTTCGCTGGTCAGTCAACCAGTCAGAATCCAAGGGAATCCGTTCTTGTGGTGGGTCGTTCTGCCTACTCGTCCTTAGGGCCACTGGAACCCTGCATGTTCTACCAGGGGTCTCCCACCCCTGGGCTATGGACCAGTACGTCAGTGGCCTGTTAGGAACCGGGCTGCACAGCAGGTGAGCAGCGGAGGAGCCAGCGAAGCTTCGGCTGTAGTTGCAGCCACTCCCCAGCACTAGCATCACCGCCTCAGCTCCACCTCAGACCATCTTGGCATTAGATTTTCAAAGGAGCACAGGTCTCTGGTGCCAAAAAGGTTGCGAACCAGTTGCACAGGGGAATCAACGCAGACTCCGCCCCTTCGCAGTCTTATCCTACCAAAAGTCT
Organism: Eidolon dupreanum; assembly: GCA_028627145.1. Classification (NCBI taxonomy): domain Eukaryota; kingdom Metazoa; phylum Chordata; class Mammalia; order Chiroptera; family Pteropodidae; genus Eidolon; species Eidolon dupreanum. The sequence goes on along the minus strand of CM053512.1, from coordinate 32,656,231 downwards.
CTGCCTCACAGAAGTTCCCCGGGTCACATCCAGTCACAGGTCCCGCTCTTCCGAAATCCTGTCCTATCGTAGGACATCTCTAGGAATTCCCCTCCCTCTTTCAGGCCCCGCCTCTATTGGAGACCTTTGTCCAAGGAAGGCCTGCCTCCTTGAGAGTTCTATCCAATCAGAGGCCTTTGCTCTCCTCAACCCCGCCACCAGGGCCCGCTTTTCCCAGGCCCAAGGCGCTCCGGGAAGATGCGACGGGTGATGACGCCATCGGGCCGCGCCGACAGAAGGTCACGCGGCATCCTCCAACATGGCAGCGGCGGCGCTTCGGGGAGGCTGGTGCCGCTGCCCGCGGGTGAGCAAATCTGCGGGGCCGGGGTGAGGGTGTCGAGGGGATGCCCGGCCTAGGGAGCCCTGGGCCCGTGACCTCCAGGACCTGCTAGGTCTTCTGGCTCCCTCGGTCCTTCCCTGGACTCGGCGAGTGGCTTGAGAATGGGTCATTGGGTCCCCTGAGGCCGGGGCAGGGGGACTGGAGCGAGGTCTGAGAGCCGACGCTGAACGTGCGGGGCCGGGGCGGCGTAGCTCGGGGTTGGGCAGAGAGCGGATTGGTGCGCCTCACCTCCTAGTCAGACCCCACGTGCTCCGGGGATTTCATGGTGACCTTGGCGCCCAGTGGAGAAAAAGTAGCAAGGAGAAGGCAAAAAACCTTGACAGTCATGGCTTACGTTTATATACCATGTCCTCTACCCAGAGCATTTGCTGCATTGTCTCTCCTATCCGTTCCTGTGAAAGTGAGGGAGAATACTCGCCCTTGCTAAGTTTGGGCTTAGGGGGCGGTGAGAGTCAAGGCATGAAGCTCACTCAGAAAATAGTACTACATGTTGCTGTTGCTTGTTACTGTTTCACAGGTTAGGAAACGAGGCAGACTGATAAAGCAGCCTGCCCACTTCTCTGAGCTATGTATGGGTGGCTGACCTGATCTAAAGCCGGGGTCAGTCTGACTCTAGGAGGAAGGAAAGTATTTCAGTGGAATCTTGAGTGTTGGGAGGAAGAAGGTGTCTTTGACCCTGGGCTGATTTTTTTTCTTGATTGCTTGTCTTTTGAGTCAAGTTTTAGAGGTTGAATTTACACGTTTGGATTTAGACACAAGACTGAGGGGGACCCACCCTCAGGTTTGTTCCTGCTGTGGGATTGCTCTCCGAAGTTAGACAGCCATATACTTCTATTTCAGTATGTTGCTGAATTCAGTGGCTCCAGAATCAATGGGTGTAGGCATTTAGAGAAGTAAAACAAGTTATTTAAACTCCCAAGAGTTGCTCTTGAGTAGCTATAGGAGATGATGGCATCTGTATAAGTTTAAGATGTCGTCTAGGGTTCCTGGAGCCAGGAGGCATGGAATAGGGAGAGGAAAAGCCCAGGGAATGTGGAAATGAAAGAGTGGTTTCGTCAGGTATTGACATCCACGTGCCTGGCTCCGTGTTGGGTGCTAGGGTGCAGCGTTGAATGGGACCTGCACAGACCCTTCTCTCACGGAGCTTAAGTTCATTATTTGGTAGAAGAAGAAATGTCTTCCGCATGAGGATAGCAGCATCTTTGCCCAAGTGACTCCCTAAGTTGCCTTGCTTGCAGTCCTGGTTTATTCCAGGATTGTGCCTGGGACAATAAGTTATCAGTGTTTACCTCTGAAAGCCTAAGTCTCTCATCTTACAAAGCCAGCAGAAGTGGGGAGGACTTATGAGAGAAGACTGCTTGCCACTAGCATCGAGACTCAGCCTGCTTGTTTTCAGACTAAAAGAATTAAATCGGACTGACACATTTAGCCTTCTTCCACCGTAGGTTGGCATTTCCTGGGACTCATCTGGTTCCTGCCAGGTTCAGAGGCAGGAAGCTAGATGTGGGCCCTGGAGGCAGAGGTCCAGTGTTTTCTTTTTCCACCAAATTCCACTGGCTTCTGCGGATTCAAGAAGATTGCAGAGCATCTAGCATGTGGCGGGCATGTGATAAAAATTGGCAAATGAGTCTCAGGCAACCCCTGCTTTTTTAGTGTGGCCTACTTACTTCTTAGTCACTTTCCTACCTGAATGGATCTTCCTTTTTTCTCCCCCAATTAGAGATGCCTCGGCAGTGGAATCCAGTTTCTGTCCAGCCACAACCTAGTGCCACTACCCCATGGTACCTATCAGATACACCGGCCAGGTGGAGAACTGCCCCTGGTGAGTAACTTAGGACACAAGCAAGCAGACAGAAGGGGGAGGCCTGAAAAACCAGACGTAGCTGACAGGAGAGAGGGCTGCAGGATGTTGCCCATATTGCCACTGGTATCTGATTGACAGGCATTCCACATCCAAGGCCTTTGAAGTTACAGAGTCCAATGTGCCTTGTCCTCTCTGTATTTCTGGACATGCTTGACATAGTAGCACGTTGTGTCAGCTCTGATGGTGGAAAGGCACCCTCTGTACTGAACTGAAATCATGTCCCTGTGCCTTCTACCAGTGGCTTCTTGACCAAGCAAGGTTATTTCCTTTTCTGGGTGACAGCCCTACAGGCATTTGAGCAGAGTCACCCATCATATCCTGGGGCTCAGTTTCCCCAGGTTACATCTCCCCCACCCTTTATGTTGTTTTTCACAGGTAGCGTTTTCTAGAGCTTTTGCCCTCCTTGTCACTCCTCTTCAACCATGCTTCTGTTGGTGCCTCATCACCACAGGGAGGAAAGCCCAAAACCTTCCCCGATCCGCACTGGGCAGCACACACTCTCCCTTCCCAGCCTCATCTTGGCTGCTTCCATGCAGGCAGCTAGTTACTTGTGCCCACCTCACTCAGACTTCATCTCCCTGATCCTCTCCTGGGGCTGTTACGGCCGTGGGACAGGCCCTGTGGCCCTTCCCCTTATTGTCCAGTTTCTCACGCACCCACAGTTTGTAGCCCCTGAGTGAGTGACAGAGCTGCTACCAGTTGGCATGGTCCCTGGCAGTCTTAGAACGTGGACTCCCCTGGAGAGAAAGGCTGGCCAGGATGCATGTAGACGAGATGGCAGCCTGCCGGCACCGGGCCTGGCCGCCCCTCCTGTGGAGCAGCAGCTGGGCTTGGCGCAGCTTTCCCTGGAGCTTAACAGGGTCCAGGGAGGCTGTCATCCCTGAAACCTGTAAAGGGGGCCCCAGCTGCAGTGGCATACCCAGCACATCGTGGTGGGAGCGGTAGGAGTGGCTGAGCACACACGCCACTTCCCGGTGCCTTGACTCTCTCACAGTCATTCTTTAAGCTTTCTCTTTTCTGAGTCTGCTCTTAGTTCCACAGGAGGCAAAGCAGGGATCTAAACCCAGCCCTGTCTGACTGGGAAGCTTGTGTCTTGAGCGTTGTACAGTGCTGGTGCTCATGCCTGGAGCAGGGCCTCTTCTGGCCTCCCTGCAGTATGGCCTCTGGGTGTGTTGGGTTTTCCCATGGAGGGGAACACTGAGCTTAGACTCTCAGTCTCTGTGATCCTGTGGGCTGAGAAAGTGAGGTTTGTGTTGGTCCCTAGGACCTTGGGTTACCTATAAGTCCCAGATGGGAACTTGGGAGTGGCCCTAGAGGAAGAAGTTACCTTGGCCCCAGAAACCCAGGGAGCCCGACCCTGTGCCAGCTCCTTAGGGATGAGGGGTCCCAGAGTCCTTTCAGCTCTAGTCTTGGAGCAAGGGTCCCTTCAGTGATGGCCTCAGCCTTGAGTGAGCATGTTAGAACCCCTATGAGTATTCCAAGCTGCATCTGTTTCTTGTCTAGTGTCTCCTCTTAAAGAAGGAGTCTGGCATTTTGTTACATTTTTAATGGACTTTTTTTTTTTTTTTGAGCAGTTTTAGATTTACAGAAAAATTGAGCAGAAGGTACAGAAAGATCCCATGCACCTCCTCTCCCCGCCAGCATAGTTTTCTGTTCACATCTTGCATTATGGTGGGGCACCGGTTACAGGAGGGGAGCCAATATGGGTACACTATTATTAACTAAAGTCCATAGTTTACAGTAGAGTTCACTCTCTGTGTTGTATATTCTGAGTTTTGACAAATATAATGATATGTATTCACTGTTACAATATTATACAGAATAGTTCTACTGCCCTAAAAATCCTGTGTTCCGCCTGTTTATCCCAAACCCTCCCCCTGGCAACCACTGACCTTTTCACTGTCTCCACAGTTTGGCCTTTTCCAGATTGTCTTAGAGTTGGAATCATACTCTTTGTAGCCTTTTCAGATCAGCTTCTTTCACTTAATAACATGCATTTAAGGTTTTTACATGTCTTTTCATGGCTTGACAGCTCATTTCTTTTTAATGCTGAATAATACTTTGTTGTCTGGATGTCCCACAGTTTATTGTATGATGTTTTTTAAATTTGTCTTGTATCATTCTTATAAAATAAAAAAAAAAAAGGTAGCTATTCATTGTTAAACCCATTATCAACAGAAAGGAGAAAATTAAAACTCCTTCATTCCTTTTACATTCTTTCTAGTCCAAATCCTATTCTTCTGGAAACAGAAAAGGCTTTCTCTCTGGCTTGCTAGATAATATCAAACAAGAATTAGCTAAAAACAAAGAAATGAAAGAAAGTATAAAAAAATTCCGAGATGAAGCCCGGAAGTTGGAAGAGTCAGATGCACTCCAGGAAGCCAGGAGGAAATATGTGAGTCCCTTTGCCTCGTGTCTCCTTGGGTGAGCACCCTCGCTTTCAGAGCTAGCAATTTCCTGGTCCCGGACAGTGCAAGGAGCTCAGTGTGGGTGCAGTTGGGGGAGAAGTAGCTAATGTGGAAGTGAGGTCATCTCACTGATGACAGCAGTCTAGGTGACAGGAGTAGGTCGCCTAGCCTACCAGTTCTGCACACCAACAGCACAGGCTTCTTTTGGGAGCTTGTGAGAAATGAGGGTCTCAGAGCCTCTCGACCTGCTGGGTTAGAATCTACATCTCCACGGGACCCCTATGATCCCTCGAGTGCTGGGTTTGAGATTCACTGTTCCTGGGAGCTTCCTGGTTGTGGTCCTCTGGGTGAAATGGATAGAGTGGGACATGGTGCTGGTGAAATTACTAATTACCACTGCCACCTCTTACTGAGCAGTTGCCAAGTGAATGGCGTACAGGCACCTGTCCCAGATCCTTCAGTTTTCTCTTGACCCACCTCCCAGGCTATAGGCAAGGCTCATTACCTCTAAGTGTCCCCACGTCATTCACATGGATGTAACTATCTGTGTGGTTCCTGCTGGTGGGGGATTCAACCCAATGGAAGATGGCCTTTCCTTTCACTGAGGAAGGGGAGTGGGCTGGGTGGTCCTTTGGGGGCAGAGCAAGCCGAGGTTGGGTGGGGCGGCTAGGGTGTGGGAGTCACTGCAGTGGCTGGTGGCTGGGTGGAGGACAGAACAGGGCAGCAGAATGCTGACGAGACGACAGGCAAGATCAACTCCTGCCGCCCAGAGAAAGATGCAGGTCCAGGGGCTCCCGGGCTCAGGAGGGTACCTGTCTGTCCGCCTTTAGTGGCTGAGATCCACAGACGAGATGGTGGGGCAGTGAGGTGCCCTTGGGGTGGGGGGAGTTTGGAGGAGGAAAGGGGTGCTGAGAAAATGCTACTTTGGGCCTGTGGCTATCAAGTAACTGCTGTATGGTAACTCTTTACTGTAGAAAACCATTGAATCTGAAACCGTGCGGACGAGCGAGGTGATCAGGAAGAAGCTGGGGGCCATCACGGGCACCGTGAAGGAGGTAACAGTTTCTGGGCCCCCTTAGATTCCCAGCCAGGCTCCCAGGGCCCGTCTGTGCCCCCCCTTCGGGAGAGCGGTGCTGGCAGCCGTGGTCGAACAGGTGTGGGCGAGAGCTGGGTGACCATCGAGGGCACAGCCAGCCTGGCCTGGAGGCATCCAGAGTGCAGATACACAACACCCCTCAGGAAAGGGTGGAAGTCAGACTCGCCCACCTGCCTGGCAGTTTACTATTTAAGTTAGAAGTAGATGGGCAAACATCCAGAATGTGAGGATAAAATGAGGATTTTTTCCACCTGCCTAAACATAGAAGGGGAGGGGACATTTTGCCAACAAGGGAGGGTGGAGATGGGAGTGAGACCCTCCTAGACAGTGTGAGGGGCTTTCATTTTGCTGCTTTATGGTTTTATTGTTCTTGTGGGCAGGAGAGCTGGGGAAGGGCTTTGCACTGTTGTTGGCTCCACGTGAGGCCAGCCCCGTGTTGGGCACACACCCTCAGCTTCTTTCTTACCCTCAGGCTGCTGCTTCAGTGGCTCCTGCGGGGACTCAGGGCTCCCGCCCATTCTGGGAAAGGCTAGCTGACCCAGGGCACACCACCCCAGGAGTTGTAGGCAGTGCTCTTGAACGTGTGCACCTGAGTCTTGGGGCCTCAGGAGCCAGAGGAGTTCAGTGTGCCTTTGGGCCCCCGAGGGGTACTGTGCTGACAACCCCTCCCCCTTCTGTCTCAGTAGAGTCTTGACGAAGTCAGTAAAAGCGACCTTGGCCGGAAAATCAAGGAGGGTATGGAGGAAGCAGCCAAGACCGCCAAGCAGTCAGCTGAGTCAGTGTCCAAGGGCGGGGAGAAGCTGGGCAGGACGGCTGCCTTCAGAGCCCTCTCCCAGGTGAGCTGGATGCCAGGGCCCATTTCAGAACTGAGAGCCAGAGTTCTCACCTTGGAGCTCAACCCCAAAGACGGATGGCCGCACTGGGGCGGGGAGTACAGTGGAACTGACTGGTGGGGAGGGGCCGCTGAGGTGCTGTGTCCTCACACCCCTCCTGGCCGGGTGACCTTGGGCAAGTCATAGCCCTAGAGAGCTGCAGGGTAATGCACTGTGAGCCTCTCGCCTCCTCTCAGCTGCCAACATCCTGAGCTGCATTCATATTCCAGAGATTTGTCCCACTTGGGGTGACATGAGGTCCTGAATTCATTTCAATAACACTTGTTGAACCTTACCACGTGCCAGGCCCTCTGCTGGTCATGGGGGCCTCAGGAGAAAAAGTCTGAGTTCCTGCTCTCAAGAGGCCTGGGGGACAGAGAAGGGGACAGACAGTTCCTGAGCGACATGTGACAGAGGAACACACAGGGAAAGGGTTGCAGGCAGAGGGAGCATGCCCTAAAGAGGGGTGCAAATAGCCCATTCAGGTGGCCCATACAACTTGGCGTGGCAGGGGAGTCAGGGAGGGAAAGCAGGGTCCATCGGTGCAGTCTTGCAGGTGACACAGGAGACTTCAGATTTCATCCAAGAAGCCACAAGGAGCCAAAAAAGGTTACAAGCAGACCTCAGATATTGCAGGTTCCAGTCCACTGCAATAAAGTGAATACCATGATAATTCCGGCCATAGAAATTTTGCGGTTCCCCAATGTATGTAAAAGTTATGTTTATACTCTATTGTAGTCTATTAGGTGTGCAGTAGCATTATGTCTAAAAACACAGTGTACATCTAATTAAAAAATACTGTATTACTAAAAAATGCTAACCATTATCTGAGCCTTCAGCGAGTTGTAATCTTTTTGCTGGTGGAGTGTCTTACCTTTAATTTGTAAAAACAAACAAACAAAAAAACACTATCTGTGAGGCACAATAAAATAAGGTATGCCTGTATTGAGTGTGGAAGAGGCCCAGCCATCCAGCGAGAAGTTTGGCAGTGGTGCAGAGGAGGCTGGAGAGTGTCTTGGGGGGCCCTAGTGCAGTTGCCCGTGGGTGGGGAGGGGCAGAAAATGGATTCCAGAGTTGTAGAAGGTGGACGCACGGACATTGGGTCTGCTCGAATTGGGGAGTGGAGCAGAGACGGAACCGAGGATGCTTCTCCGGTTTCCAGGGAGACTGAGGTGTCCATCTAGTAATCCAAGGCCATCTGGGGCAGTGGGGGTGTGTCTGCTGCACCTGGAGGGCTGAGGGTGGTGGTCAGGTGGAACTGGGTTCTCTCCGGAGGTACAGGAGGCTCAGGCATGTCATTGCCCTGCACTGGGCCAGGTGGGGACTCTGGGCCGAGTGTCCACAAGACGTGGGGAAGGTGAGGCCCCAGGGTGCCATCAGCAGTCACTCCCCAACTTTGGGTACAACCACACAGGCTGACACTGGTGTCTGGGTGTGTCAGAAAGGTCCCCAGCATGTACCCCACACCTTCTGTGCTCTCCTTCAGGGGGTGGAGTCAGTGAAGAAGGAGATCGACGACAGTGTCCTGGGCCAGACTGGGCCCTACCGGAGGCCCGAACGGCTCCGGAAGAGGAAGGAGTTTGCTGGAGAGAAGCTGAAGGAAGAGAAAGTGTTTGAGCCCAATGAGTAGGTAGCAGGTCAGCCAGGGACCCCTTACTGCCTCCCCTTCAGGCCCACGGAAGTCAGTTATCGAGTTTGTTTTCTGCTCCAGGTTCCTGGCTCCCTTGAGAGAATTTGGGGGATGGCAGGTGGTGGGAAGGGGAAGAGGGAAGACAGGAGACCACGATATGAAGATGGGGTCACCGTGGCCACTGGCTTGGGCTGTCCTGCTGCCCTCTCCCCGCAGTGATGGGCTCGGGCCCAGCAGCTCCCTGGCTTCTGCTCACCGGCCGCCCTGTCTCCCCCAGGGAAGCCCTGGGGGTTGTGCTGCATAAGGACTCCAAGTGGTATCAGCAGTGGAAGGACTTCAGGGACAACAACGTGGTGTTCAACAGTGAGTGTTCATGTCCCTGAGACTTGGCTGACAGCAGGGCGGTGACAGAAGACACTGAACACTCCCCGGGTCCTGGGCACAAACCAGACCCCCATTTTTCAGAGGAGGAGATTGGGGCAGAGAGGGCCACTCATTTCCATAGGGTCACCCCTTGAGAGCAATGGGGTGTTTGCTTCTCGGTGGCTGGTGGGCATAGACATTGCTCTTGGGACTGGGTCACCATCGTGACATTTGCTAGAGCTAGCGGTCGCAGTAGGGTGGCCAGTCGCAGTGGCACAGCTGGGGATTCCGGGATATGCCCCTTCCTAAGGGAGGGCGGGAGGCCAGGAGCCCTGGGGAGGATGGAGTTCTCTGCTCTCAATGGGACACAGGGCTCCCACATGCCGACAAACACGGGGTGGAGCCGCATGTGTTATCCCTTGTCCTGTGGGGACCACTAGAGGCCTGTTTCCTTCTTCTCACAGCCCTTTAGGCCCACTGCCGAGCTGTCCCCACAGCCCCCTGAGGTAGGTCCGCGGGCCCAGGCCTTTGTGCACAGCTGAGGAAGCAACTCGGGGTCCCCTCATTTACCGGACCTGTGTCTGAAGTATATCACACAAGTGGCCATAAGGAGCTCCCAGAAGTCAGGGACTTTCCAGAAGGGACGCCTGACCCTGCCTCTGTCTCCTGCAGGGTTCTTCGAGATGAAGATGAAGTATGATGAGAGTGACAACGCGCTCATCCGGGCCTCCCGCGCACTGACAGACAAAGTCACAGACTTGCTGGGTGAGTAAGCGGCCCCCACATCCCTGGGCCGGCAACAAAGAGAGGTTCCAGGCTCCCTACCTACTCCTGGCTTGGCTGCCCCCAGGGGGCCTGTTTTCGAAGACGGAGATGTCCGAGGTGCTCACAGAGATCCTGCGGGTGGACCCCGCCTTTGACAAGGAGCGGTTCCTGCAGCAGTGCGAGAACGACATCATCCCCAACGTCCTGGAGGTGGGTGCCCAACCCCACAGGCCCCTCCTTGGTCCTCACCAGATCAAAAGTTCCTCCAGGGACATTTGGCCAAGGAGGGTGTTATCTGAGCAGAGACAAGGCTTATCTTCAGAGGCCTGAGGGACCCCCATGCCTGGCCCTCCAAAAGGCACCGGTTGCACGTGCCCCTCTGGTCCTGGTGACGGTGGCTCTGACATTTTCTAGACTCATGGGTACGTCTGCCCCCAAGACTGAGCCTTCTCACCTCTTGTTTCCCTCGTGTTCTCTGTCTGAAGTTACTCCCTCATGGCTGCCAGGGTCAGGTATTTGTCCCCAGGTACCAGAGTCCTTTCAGGAGTCAGAGAAAAGCTGGCTCCTGCTTTTGGGGTGAGCCTGAGAGATTCACATGAGCTCAGGCCAGACCCTCGGGGCTGGGAGGCAGGACCAGGGCCACCACAGCAGCTGGGGAGCTTTTCTCCCTCGTAGGTCTCTGGGAACCCTGAATCCCATATTCTGGTCCTCTTGCCCCCTCCTTTTGGCTCAGAAATGAGGAGGGGGCAGCTTGTTCAAGGTCCCACAAGGTCAGCTGCCTTTCCCCTACCCTTTTGTAGCCCCCAAGATGTAGCTGGAGCCTGGGCACCCTCCAGCCCAACCAGGCCTTCAGGAGGCCCCAAGTGGGACCACAGAAAAGCCCTTTGACCCAATGTGGGTGCCTGTACCCTCTGCCTACCACCTCCCTTCCACCAGCCTCCACGTGTCCCCTCTCCCTCCAGTTGCCACTTTGGGCAGGGCCGAGCAAAGGTGGGGATGGAGTGATTCCTAAAAATGGCAGTGAGAGCTCAGGCAGTTTCTTCGGGGTGAGGGTGGCTTAGGACTCAGCCGCCCTGCGGTTTCCCATGGGCACCTGGCCCCCTCCCCTCTCTGGGCTCTTCCCTGATGTTCCCTAGATCCAGCCTTGACTCCAGGTTCCTGAAGAAGCACCCACACTATACCTTGAGAACCCACTCCCAGGACTTCTCCTCTGCCCCTATCCCTCTCCTAGGCTGCTCCCACTGGCAGGAGACTTCCTGTCCCTCTGTGGGCTTGGCCATCCAGAGCTTCGTCCCTAGGGAAGGCAGAAAGCAGCTTCTCACCTCCTTGGCTCAATTTCCTGGCCAGAGTGAGAGCCTGGCATGCTGCCACCTTTCTCTCTTTTCTACCAGGCCCTGGGAACCCGCTCTGAGCTGCCCCATGGTCATATAAGCAGGGGCTTTGCTTCCAGGGTCCTGGGGAGGCAGCACTCCCTACCATAAGCCTGACCCAAGCCCTACTCCCTCCTCACCCAGAAGCCACAGGATGGGGGCGGGGTCTGCAAAGGAAAGGCTGTCACTGGAGAACACTCTCGGGAGTTCTCCCTCCTCAGAAGCCCACTCTCCTCACACTTGTTTTTCGGTCTTTCCCTTTTTAGGCCATGATTTCTGGAGAGCTTGACATTCTCAAAGACTGGTGCTATGAAGCTGTGAGTACTTCCTTTTTCTTCTATTTAGGCCTAGAAAGAAATCACAGTTTGGAGAGTCGCTCAGGTGGCTGGTCTGGAAGGGGTATGACAGGGCCTGGTGTCCTGGTTGAAGAGGGTCCTAGTGTCCAACATGTTCACTGGCACAGAACCTTCTGTCCCTCTGCACGTTGTGCACGCCCACACCATGGGCCGGTGCCACGTAACCCATAGGACTTGCTGAGGGCCAGGTGGCTGGTCGTTGTGGATTAAACTCCTACTCAGGGACGGTCCTTCCAGCTCGTTTTCTTTTTCCTCCCTTTTCCTGGGGCTGGGGTGATCCTCCTGCCTCACTGTCATTCAGAATCCTTCCTGCTCTTAATTCTGGTTAAGAAGGCTCATAGTGAAGATAAAAAGTGACCATAGGAGAAGTGACCTATCAAGATGAAGTTTCAGTGTGGCTGGTCTACCTGCCCTGTTTCAGGTGGCCTGGACTGACATAAAGCAAGGCCCCATGGCCTAGAGTGGCCTTGGCTATAGGCCGGGAGCCCAGGGGTCAGGTAGAAAGGGACAATGAATTATTCTGAGGTACATCAGACATTCCCTCAGCACTCATGGGTGCTGGAGAGAGTACAGTTTGAGGCCCCAGTGACCCACGTCACCTGCCTTCTCTGGGCCAGAGTTGCATTGTTGTCCCCATTCCATGAGGTCATGAAGATACAGCATGAACACAGAAGCAGTGTTCCAGGATGCACAAAGTGCTGGATGATTTCATTAGCTATTCTTGCTGCAAGGTCCCAGAACTCGGATCAAAACAGATGTCGGTAGATTTCCCACCTGGGGAGGAGCCAAGGATCCTAATGAGGCCCTACTGCTCCCCAGAGTCGGGGGCCAGGTGTCTCCAGGAGCGCACTGTCTGCCTGTTCCTGGCAGCCTCACTTCACCCTGCTTGCTCCCTGACCTGTGTGTTCATGGGTATTTTCTTCCAGTTTCTTTGTATTGAGCAATCCAGAGGCTTTTTGGCTGATTCTATTCTGTACCAGCTCACAAACAACTTGGAAAAAGCAGAGATGTCAGATTTTCTTTTTAAACACTCCCCTGCACAGTGACTAATCCAGCAGGCAGTTATGAGTGTTTTATTTATTTATTTATTTATTTATTTGTTTGTTTAATTACTTTGGGACCATTAGGAGGTGGCTAATTCTCTTTGTCAGAGAGCTGCCAGTGCCCCTGGAAACGCAGCTGAAATTGTTGCTGCTCACAGAAGTGTTTTTTAAATGTCATTTTTAAGAAACCACACAAGAAGTAGGATGGACACCTTTTTTTTTTCAGCGGTTCAGTTATTTCCATAAAAACTAGACACTGTTGGACTGTCCTCCGTCATGGTTGCCTTGTTGTGACACGAGACTGCACAGGTCCCAGGACTGTGTCCTGGGCCTGAGAACAGGCACGAGGATATTAAGAGTGTCATTTAGGGTGCCACTGCCCCTACAGGAAGAACAGGCTGCCTGTGGCAGTCAGCCACCCACAAGAGGCTGGTCAGTGAAAACGAGGCAGTTGGTTTCAGAGCCACCTGTGGGTTAGAACAAATCCTAGAAAAATCATTTGATTCTAGGCCAAGACTCAGAGTGAGGTAAAAGTGGGAACATTTAAGATCAGCCAGGGAGGCCTCAACATATCCCTGCGAGTGCATTTCAGATGGCGTTCCAGGAGAATTACCTACTCCACTGATTAAACCACTTTCATTTGGTAGTCTGACATAGTGCTGTCTTTATAATAAGAGGGAAGTGTGTGACTCAAGCCAGCAAATAGTGGCACCAGCCTCTGTGCTTGGACCCATGCTCCTGGCATCTGCCACTCCTGGTGTAACACACCCAGGCACCAGGGCCATTTCTGGAAGGTGCAAGAGCTGAAATCACGAAACTGCCGGTGAGCTGCCTTATAGGGAGAGTGTCCCAGGATGCTGGCACCGGCCCAGGATAGGCAGGCATCAGTGGGTGTGCCCGCCCTCCTGTGGTGTGGCGCCTTGGCATGGCTTGTGCTCCGGAGGTCATTTCACAGGCATGTTGGCCTCTTATTGCAGACCTACAGCCAGCTGGCCCACCCAATCCAACAGGCCAAGGCGCTGGGCCTCCAGTTCCACTCTCACATCCTGGACATTGACAACGTGGATGTAAGTGCTTTTTCCTGATGGTGGGGCGGGGAGCACAGGGCTGGGTCTTCCCGGGGTTGGGAAGGTATGCTGGTCAGCGTGAGCACTGAGCGACCTGCCCTGGAGGAGTTCCAACACAGGCGGGCGCCTGGATTAAATAACCTCAAGGGTCCCTCACAGTGAAAGGTTTCCTTAGTCCTGTGGTTGGAATATTTTTAGGCAAGTCTGGGCACGGGGTGCTGCTGCCCAGACCTCAGGGCCCCAGGGTCCCCCACGGCAGTCTTCTGCCTGCACCCTCACTGGGAGGGCCAGGGGCTTTGTCAGGACTGCTCAGGCCGCCATCAGTCTGCTTTGCCACAGTCACCCCGCTTTCCTCCTTGTTCGGGGCCAAAGACATGCCACTGCCAGCTTCCTTCTCCCCCTTGCCCGTGTGCCAGATGCCTGACTCCGAGGTTCTTATGTCCTCGCACTGCCCTAGCCTGGGGACCAAGAGGCTGCCAGGGTGTCTGGAGCCCACAAGAATTCTTTGCAGTTCAGGTTCCATTTCACAGTGCGGGGCTTAGAGTTGTCCATGGGGAGGGTCTTATGGGAAGTTTCTCCTGGAAACAGGCTAGCAGGAGGTGATTTGGGGTGCTGGGGTGCTGACTTAGGGAGGCTTCTTAGAGTCCCTCCAGGGTAATGAGTCAAGGTGTCAAGGTGCCAGGGCCTTTTTCGGCAGCACCCTGGGGTTTCCTCTAGTGGAACAGCAGGGAAGCAGTGGAGGACTGCTCTCTGAGGCCCACCCACCCTGTTGGCTCCCCCTGCAGCTGGCCATGGGCAAGATGATGGAGCAGGGGCCCGTGCTGATCGTCACCTTCCAGGCTCAGCTGGTGATGGTGATCAAGAACCCCAAAGGCGAGGTGGTTGAGGGCGACCCGGTGAGTGAGGGAGGGGCCAGGATGGGGCAGGCAGCCAGCCCAGGACCAGCCGAATGGTGGCATTCTGCACTGATGGCCGCTGAGAGCCAGGAAGTTCTGTAATTTGGAGAGGACAGGAGGGTGGCGCCTTGAGAAGTCCCAGGGCTCAAGCTGGGCCTGGTGGAGATCAGAGGGTGACTGACCTGTCTGGTTCTACCACATCCCGAGCTTTTAGTCTCTGCCCCAGCCTCTGGACTCCATACCGAGGCCAACACCTCAACATCCCTCCCTGGTCCCCCCCAGCGTCCCTGTGTTTTAACAGCCTAGTCCTGCCCCTCTCCTCAGCCCCTGTCCCCGTGTGGGTGTGAGCCCACACTCTGCCCCCAAGCCCTCACCCATCCTGCTCCCACAGGACAAGGTGTTGCGCATGCTGTACGTGTGGGCACTGTGCCGGGACCAGGATGAGCTCAACCCCTATGCGGCCTGGCGGCTCCTGGACATCTCCGCTTCAGGCACAGAGCAGATCCTCTGACCGTGACAGCCACACCCGGGGCCTCTGAGGCTGGATCATCACATAGTGGACACACAGGGCGGGACCAGTGTCCACCTGTGGAAACAGACCTCTGGGGACAAGACTGTTGGCTCTTCCCCACTCTCTGCCAGGGCAGCTGCAGCTGCAGCACCAGCGGGACAGGAAAGGGGCCAGGGCTGCTGAGGGCTGCCTCCCACAGCGTCAGCGAGGCACATAGGCCGGACAGTGCCAAGAGACCCTGGCCCAGAGACTCCTCAGGGGGCAGGGTGGTGGGCCCCACTAGCCACATCAGCCAGGCTATTTTAGCTCCATTAAAAAAAAAGATTGACAGTGCCCTGATCCTGTATGTATGTCTGATATTTGGAAGTGATAATAAAACACCAAAGTTTAAGAGAGTGGCTTGGGTAGTCAGAAATGCCTATCACTGGAGTGGGGGAGTGGGCCAAGTGGTCATGGAAAGGCTTTGGTCAAGGTCACTGAAGGAACTGCAGCCCCAAAGGGGGCGCCTTGTCTGGTCAGGACTCGACCGGTCTGGTGCAGAGAAAAAAGCTAGGGAGGATTTTGTGACATGGTGAGGGTCTCTCGAGAGTTGGGGTTCCCAGGCCTTGGGGAGCTTGAGCGCCCACATGAGCGATGTTGGGGGGCACTGGGAATCCCTCAAACGGAGTATGGGTGAGGGGTCTGTCTTGGAGAATGGGGGTGCGGGACTAAGGTCAGGATGGCAGTATCTGGGGAGCTTGTGGGAGTGGGAAGGATGGGGTCCCGATTGCCTACGCTCGGTGGGGCAGGGGTGCGGTGATCTGGAGGCCGCGGCGGGGTCGCAGCCTTGCGCCGCTCCCTGCGCAGCCTCCGCCCCCCCCCCCGCCCGCCTCGGCCCCGCCCCTGTCGCTATGGGAACAGCCGCGGCGGCCCGGCTCGCTCTAGCCTCGCGCGCCTCGGTCTCTGCTGCTCCAGGGGCGAGTGGGGTGGGCTGAGCCCGGGCCGCCGCCGCCGCCGCCACCACCACCGGGGAGAGGCCGAGAGTGGAGCCGGCGCAGGTCCCGGAGGAGAGCTCCCCCGCTGGGCACTCGGTCCCCATCGCGGTGGAGGCCAGGGTGAGGGGCACAGCGGGGGTGGTGGTGGGGGAGGGTGTCTCCGGGACTCTGAGAACAAAGACAGCGGGTGGGGAGCGGAGCCGGGTCCCCGCTGCGCCCCAGGGCCGCGCGGTCGCACCTGTTGTGCACGGGCCGGCGGGATCGGGGCTCCTTTTCCCCACTCTCAGCGACCCCACCTGCGCAGAGTTAGGTCCCCGCGTGGCGGTAGCAGCATGTCCACGGGTCGGCATGGGCGTTGCCCGGAGACGGGGGACGCGGCACAGGCAAGGTCGGAGGGCCACGTAGGAAGGTACAGCCTCATCACCGCGCCCCGGGCCGACCCCTCATTTGCAGGGCGTGCGGCGATGTGAGCCATGAGCGCGACGTGGACGCTGTCCCCCGAGCCGCTGCCGCCATCGACGGGGCCCCCGGCGAGCTCGGGTCTGGACACCGAGCAGCGCACGGTGTTCGCCTTCGTGCTCTGCCTGCTCGTGGTGCTGGTGCTGCTGATGGTACGCTGCGTGCGCATCCTGCTCGACCCCTACAGCCGCATGCCCGCCTCGTCCTGGACCGACCACAAGGAGGCGCTCGAGCGCGGCCAGTTTGACTACGCGCTGGTCTGAGACCCGACACCCCGGAGCGGCCTTCCGTGGGTTCGCTCTTATGGGGCCCAACCAGCGGGGTTGCCGCCGGCCTGGACTGTGCTCAGGATCCCATTCCAGAGCCCAGCCCCACGGGGAGGGCGTGAGAAGTCCAACCCCTCCCCACCCAGACCCCTCGGATCTTCCCCAAACCCTCCCATCCTCCCTCCCAGGCAGGCCTGAGCCCCACTTTGTGCCTTTATCCCGCCCTGTCCTAGCCCCATAACTCACCGACCCGCCCCGCCCCCCCCAGCATGTGGGTGGCTCTGTTATTGTCCTGCCGCCAGCATGAGTGTCATGACAGTTACTGGATGCGGGGACCCTTATGTCCCCTGCTCCCTTGTCGTCTGGCCATCACCACTCCCCCGCCATCCCCCGTAAGTGTTGAAGTCCCTTCCTTGGACGCCCTCCTAGACCCACAAGGTGGGCGTGGACGCTGCATACCAATGCGCCCAGCGCAGCCTGCCCCGGAGACCGAGTCCGAAGAATGATAATGGCTCCTGTGTCAAGGATTTGTGGCGCCTTCCGTAAGGGGAAAGCAGGGGCAGGCTCATTCCGGCCCCCAGCCCATGCCCCAGTCCAGATCCGCACACTCCTCCCTCAGTCACCACCCATCACTGCCTCTGCTACCACCTCTCTGATCGTTCCTGCCACTGCCCCAGGCGCTCCTTCCCTTACCCTCCCCATGCCTTCCTGCTCCTCCCTGCCTCTGAGCAGATGGTGATAATAAACGCTATTATTGAGCACTTACTTGAACCAAGCAGCATTTTGAGTTAGCCCTCTCCTGCACATGGCCTTTTTGTCCTTTAGGACCCTGAGAGTGAGACATTAGCCTCCCCATTGAACGTGCAAGGGAGTCCAGGCACCTTGAGTGACTTGCCCACACCACGTGGCTGGATTCTAGCTCAGCTGGAATTTGAATTCAGGTCTAACTTATATACGCTCTTAACAGCTGCCCAGTGCTGCTAAGACACCCAGACCCACACTTTGTGTAGAGTGGTGTATTACCATCTCGATCCCCCAGCTCCAGACACAGCCAAGACACTTCTTCCTTTTGACCTGGGGAGACTCTGAGGGCCATAGACTAGACTTAGCTGGGTGGGGATTTGGGATGCGGTACCCTCAGCCAGCCCTGGAGGTGATCTCCAAGAACTACCATGACCCCACCTGCAGCCCCAAACCCCTCTAAGATGGTGCCTCCTGCCCACCAACATCATGTGCACTTGGGAAAACATGGGTCTGGTGCCCAGAGAGCAGTGATCATGGAGTGGGCTGGCTCCACTCCACAGCTCACCCAGAAGACATGTTGAGCACTCCAGGGGAGCCGTGTGCAATGTGTGTGGGGAGAAGGGTGTCTATAAAAGGAAGGCTGAGTGAATGCATGGGCTCTTTGAATGGAAAATTTACCAGCTCTCAGAGGAGTAGTTAGGCCCAGGAGAAGGCAGTGCAGTGGGAGGATACCTGGTTCCCACTCTTACCCTGCAGTGCCCCTGAACTCACATAAAGGCTGGTAGAGGGAGGACTCCGCAGGGAGACCCAGTAGCACCTCCAAGAATCTGAGGCCTTTGACAGCTGCCAGGACTTCAGCTCTCTTCTCTACCCAGTTCTGCTCCTCCTCCCCCTCTCCCCACCTTGCTTCTTCCCCAAGGCTACTTCAGGGACCCTTTCTCCAAACCCCTGCCATGTGGGACAGCCTACCCCTAACCCTTGGGCATCCCAGCCTTGGGCCTGGCTCCTCCCCCATGGCTGCACCATTGAGAAACCAGAATATCAAGAAAATACTAAGGAAATTTACAGACAGAAGTGGCAGCAAGAGGGTAGATCACACCAGAAGAGTCAGAGGCGTGGTACATATAGCCCAGTGGCAGTGGGCCCACTTGTCTATGCAACCATATTTCTTTCAGGTGATACAGGCCCACCCTGCCCAGGGTAAACTGGCTGTCAGCTTGCTTCATAAGATGACAACGTCCCATTAAGTACTAGGAAATCATTTCCCTTAACATGCCCTCACTCTGCTGGTGTTGCTCCTCCATCTGCATATGAGGTCACCCCGCTCAGAAAACCTTTCCCGGACACCTGTCAGGCTGAGGCCTGCCTCAATCCTTCAATCACCAAGGGTCCTCTCATGGCCAAATGAGGTCACTCCAGGTGGCCTTCAGACCAGACCTTTCTGGTATGGCCCCCTCAGTCCCTGGGACCCCAAGCTCTGCCTCTACTTCCTCTGACATTTTCTTCTGCACTTCGGGCCCCTACTCCTACCTTTAAGTCAGGAAAAGATTAAGGCAGAATGACAACTTTATTCAGTTATACAACATATGCCACAGGATGCAGGAATGGATGAGGGGCTGGTCCAGGAGAGTATTTGATGGTTTGTAGCTCAGCCACTTGGCTGCCCCCACCTTGGTTCTGTGGCTGAACCACTGTACAATTGGGCTTCCATTTCTGAAACCCTTGCTGTATGGAGCGTCTTAAAGCCCACTCGGTACTGCACACCAAGTCAGGGACCTTCCACCATGACAACCCCGTGCCAGCCTGAGCAGGATTGAGGGCTCATGGATAGCTGGTTGTCCTCTGCCTGCCAGGCCTCTCACTTTTCAGGGGTGGCTGTCTGGCCTAGAAGTGCCAGGGGCACCAGGAAAGGATTCAGGGGGCAGACTCCAGCTGCCTGCCAGGCAGATCTCGGTTCACCCCGATGAGCATTATCAGGGGCCTGGGGGGTGGCCTGAAGCGCCTCTTCTTGCCCCCTAGAGCCAGTGCCACAATCCTCAGCCTCCGGCCCCTGGCTCCCACTCCTGGGGTCAGTGTAGGGGGCTGTCAGGCTTTCGTATGTATCCAGCATATGCTCAACCAGAGCCGTGCAGGGCAGGTGAGGCAGCTCTTCGGGAAGTGCCATGAGCAGATCAAGGACCACACCAGACTCTGGTGATGGATGGAGAAGGGAGGGATAAGGGGAAGGCAGGGCTTGCCACTTGATACCCCTCTCTCACAGTCCCCCCCTCCCTGCCCGCTTTCCCCCCATTCTCACCAGCTGCGGAAAGCTCAGGGCCATGGCAGCTGCGGGAGATAGACGACAGGTACTTGTAGATCTTCTCAAAGTCTACCTCAAGGTCTCCCGCGGCAGAGGGGCCAGCCAGGTTGTTGGAAGGTGCCTCAGGGTCAAGTCCACAAGCCTCAGGGCTTGGGCTCTCCTGTCCGCCAGGGGCGCTGAGGAGCAGTAGTTTTCTGCACGCCTGCGTGGGCTTCGGGGGCTTAGAGTGCAAGAGGCTGATGGGCTCCGTGGCTGCAATGGTGAGCACCTGACAGGCAAAGAGATCAGGAAAAGGCGGAAGTCCTCCCAACCGCCACTGCCTTGGCTTGTACACGGTGCACAGCCCTCCACTTCTACCTGTCTACTGAAGCCTCCCTGCCACCCTGAGAAAGGCGTTACATCCAGGAGATGCCCTCAGAGGAGGGGATACTGAAGCTCAAGGTGTCTCCTGACTGGCCAGAGTCACAGAGCTGGCAAAAAGAAGGGCCCAGGCCCACCTTATTTAGACTCACATGTATGACCCTGTCCCTGGGAACACCCCTGTCCTGCCTAGGGGATGGATGTACCTGTGAGAAAGCCACAGTCAAGGCTTCTTCTAGCGGACCCGTTATCTTCTCGGCCAGATCCATCCATACCTGAGTGGGGCAACCAGAAGATACATGGTCAGCCTAGGGATCAATCCTCGGGAATCCCCCAAGCTCTGCCCCTCCTGGGGATTCGCAGACCAAATTATCCCCCCGAACTCCCACTCCATCTTCTAAGGGCTGGCCCCGAGGAACCTTGCCCTGCCTCACCTCAATGGGGGCCGGGGTCTGTGTTTCACTGCGTCTTGAACTTTTTGGGCCACCAGGATACACTCTCTGAATGGCCTCCCGAGCCACGCGGCCCTTGAGATGCCGGAGGAAATCCCGAATCTGGAAAGGATAAAGAGTCCGAAGGGGCCCTCTACAAGCCCAGAGCTGGGGAAAAGAAGCCAAAGACCACTGCCTACTCCTTGCCTTCCGTAGCCCGCTGTTAAGGGTCACAGTGACTACACCCAGGGTCTAAGTCCTAGGCCCGGGCGTGGTAAGCTACTTAATAAAGATGTAAGGCCCAGGCCCGTCTGGCTCCTCCCTGCAGCCAGGTCCCGCCTCCATGCTAAGTACGACCCTATTCACCTCCCCTTTTCGTCCACTCCACCCCATTTCCTGACTTTCAGTTCAACTTCATGCCCGCCCAGTCCCGCTGCGCCATCCGCAAAGTCAGTCCTGTAGGGTGCCTCTGCGGTCTGAACTCGACGTTCGCCCCGCCCCCGAGCCTACCGCAGCGCTGCCTCCATCCACCTCGCCCCGCCTCTCAGCCTCGCGTAGGCCCCACACACCCCCTGCCTTCCTGCCAAGATAGCCCCGCCCCCAGCCTCGCGCTCGTCCCGCCCACGCCCTGTGCCTCGTCTTACTTCCGGCGCCCTCCCCGGACACATCCTAGTCCCGCCTCCAGCCTCTCTACCCAGGACCCCCTCACCTCGGCCTCGCTCCTGCCCGGCAGCTCCCTGGCCAGCTCGGCGGCGTCTGGCTCTGGCTGGCCCTGACGAGCCTTAAGTAGTCGGAGCAGCTGCTGCTTCTCGCGGGCGCTCCAGGCCACGGAGCCTGTCACCTCGCCCAGATAGCGCGCCGGGGCCGCTCGCCGACGATGAGGGGGCTTCATGCCAGTGATGATCGAGTTGGTGCTTCAGGGCCACTTTTCTGGAGGGCGGGGTTACGGCGGCCGCTAAGGTTACAAAGCACCGCGCGGAGGCGGAAGCACATGGGGGTGTGGCTTGTGTTTCCTAGATAGAGGGAGCCGCCTGGATGGGAGATCATGAAGCGGTTGGCATCTAAACTGAGGCAAGGGTGAACGAGACCTCGGCCGAATTTTATCTCATTCTGTCTCATTCGTAAACTGGAGTTCAAACTTTAGATCTCGTGCCCTCCCTCTATTCCTGAACTATGTTGTGTGTGCTTTACTTTTTGAAGAGGGTCCTGGCTGTAAGGCCAGCTGTCCAGTCGTAGCCAAGAGATGGGCTGTGGGATCGCCCAAGCCTGGGCACCTTTAGCAAGTGATTTAGCTGTACCCAGCCTCAATTTCCTCATCTATAAAATGAGGCTGATCTTCTCGCTCTTGTTTATGCTCAGGGGAGGAAGAAGCTCAGGCAAAAGGGATTTAAGAGCCCTAGACTAGACGGAGAGGAGTCTGGAGCAGAGGCAGGAGGCCCTAGTGAGGGCAGGATCCACGTGGTGGAAGTGGAGAGCAGAGAAGGCCTGGATTTGGGAAGATCACAGGAGGCAGGTGGCTCGGTGCAGGGGTGGAGGAAGAAAGCGGGCTTTATTTACAACTTAACCTGGTGGGGTTGGGTGCCTCTTTCTGTTTGGGACAAAACGCCCTTGGGCCTCCGCTGCCCCTGTCTGCTCACGTATGAGCCCTTCCTTCAAGTCCCACCCCTTAAGTCTGGATCTCTTCCATCCCGGAGTCCTGCTCCCAGGCTTCAGCTTCCCTACGCCCGACCCGCCCCCTAGCCCAGCGCACATGCAGACTTCAGAACTCAATAGGTCAGACCAGATGTTTATTTGGAGCCCAGGTGGAGAAGAAGTTAAGGGGACGGGGCACAGGGATCATGGTCCCCTGGGGTCCGACGTCTACAGAAGCTGGTCCAGTCCTGAGAGCTTGGCCTTGACGCCGTGGCTGGTGCATCTCTGAACCGGGCTAGTGGTGCAACATCCCTAGAAGAGTGTGACCCAGCCTGAGCTAGGAAGAGGGCACTACGCCGGCTGTTTCCTTCCTAGTTGATCATTGGCCACTCCTATCAGTATGTGCAGGCATGAAGATGCTACATCTGAATCCTGAATTCTAGCCTAGTCCTTGTCTGACACAGAGCCCACAGTCCACCACAGTGCCTGAGTTTGAATCCCAGCTCCACTAAATTTTGTGACCTTTGATACATAAGACAGTGACTCATTTTTATCGTCTCTAAAGTGGGGATTATAATAGTATCTACAGGAGAGTTACTATGAGAATTAAATTAGTTAATATACGTAAAACATTTAGAACACTGCCTAGCATGGAAAAAGTGCTGTGCAATCATTATCACCTCCCTCCTCCAGCTCTCCTATCGGCCCCACGTTACACCTAAACACACACACACACACACTTGCCTCACTGGGCCGTCATGTACGGGGGCCGCTAGGCGAGGCTCTAGGGAGCGAGCCGGACGGTGGAGGCGCTGGAAGGGAGAGGTAGGCTGCAGAGCTGTAGCGGTTGCTGCGCGCTGGCCGGGGACAGGGGCGCCCCCTGGGGGCTGCTGAGTAGCAGAGGCAGATCTAGGGATGGTTAGGCCCACCTGCTAGGATCGCCCGAACCCCGGTCCCGACACGCAGGAATAGGCTGGAGGCCTGGCAGAGGTCCCGGTGGGCGGAGGTTGGTACCTGACTGCGCGCACATGAGGCCGAGCCCAGCAGCCAGAGCGGCGCCCAGCACGAAGGCGGCCACCACCAGTGCCACCACCGGTGCAGGCTCCAAGGCTGCAGGAGCGGGCGCAGGAGGCTCAGGGCGTACGGCTCTGTCGGAAACGCCCTTGGGAGGCCCTGTTGGGTAGTGGGACGCTGAGATTGGCCCAGGCCCAAGAGGTTCTCTTCACCCCAGTTCCCCAGCCCCAGAGACCCCAGCGGAGGAGGACTGCGCTCACTGGGGGGCGGCCGCGGCACCGTGACCACGATGGGCTGCGTCAGCGTGTGCAGGTGGAGGCTGTCGGCACCAGGACTCTCGCCGCTGCTACTGCCAGCGCTAGCGCAGGCCTCATCCTGAGGCAGACACTGGTGGGGAGGGAAGGGACGGGGACGTAAGGGCCGCAGGGCTCCCAAGAGATCTAAGTGTCCAGCCCTCTTTGTAACCAGGAGGTCCACCAGCAGACCCCTGGAAACTGGCCCCTTGTGATTCCCTGAGCCCAGAGCCTAAGATATACAAGCAGCCAGACGCCCAGCTCGAAAGGACGCCAAATTTCAGCTCTTTGAGGAGGTCACATGACCTGGCTCTCTGAGCACCTGACCTGTGAAGCCCAACATTAGGCAACCAGAGATTTGACCCCTCAGTGGCCTCCTGCATCCAATCATTCCAGCCCTGGAGGGACCTCAGGGATCCTCCTACGGGGATCCCAGTGCCCTGCCCATGAGGGAATCAGTACCCACACCCTATTCTCTGAAGAGCCCTTGCGCAGAACCCCAAGGGCCCCTTGAGCTCCCTGCGCCCAGCCCCCAGCCTGAGAGAGACTCGGTGCCTACCCCCAACTCCGAGGGACCCATACCCCAGGTTCCAAAGCGCCTTGACCCCCAAGTCTCCAAACCCCGAGGGGCTCCGCCCTCAGACGCTGGAGGCATTCCTGCCCAGCCCCTGACAAACCCTAGGGCTCTAGCGCACCGGCGACGGCGGTGGCAGCGGCAGCGTCAGAGGCTCAGGAATCCTGTGAGCTCCCGGGAGGCGGCGGCGGCGGCAGCGGCTCAGCTGGCAGTGCAGGAACTGCACAGAGGCGTTGAAGACTGGACGCAGGCGGAAACTAAAGCGGGCAGCACCAGGGCGCGGTGACAGTGGTGGGAAGGCGACCGAGGAGTCGGCCGGGCAGCTTCTGCTCAGCAGCTCCAGGGCGGGCCCTGGGGCCGGGCGCGAGGATGGTGTTACCGAGCAGTGGTGCAGAGCCAGGCCCCAGCGCGGGGAGGGACGGGCCAGGGCCGCCTGGGCAGGGGAGGGGAGCGGTGTCGTAGTCAGGTTCCGCCGCCCCAACCTGCCCGCCTCCGGCCCCGGAGCACCCCGCATCCACACCTGCACGAACACGCGGCTGTCCGCCGGGACCTCAAGCGGCCCGGCCCGGCGCGGGAAGGCGTCCTCCGCGTCAGATAGCTCTAGACTGAAAAGTGGTCGGCGTAGCCAGGACCCGGGTGCCGCCTGGAACGGGGGTGCTGCCGGGGGGGGGGGGAAGGGTGGCACAGAGGACGCGCTGCCCTTTAAGCTCTCGGGCAAAAGATCCAACCTCCTCGCCTTCTTTGGATGTGGTATTCACTTAAGCTTGGCTCCGAGCTTCGTTCACCGTCCATTGTCCGCAGGCCAGGGGCTCTGATGTGTCCCCTGGAGACCCTTGGGACATCACAGCTCTGCACAAAGCTCTGTACCTCTGGGGAGGAGTTCCCCTTTAAGGACCTCGATTTCTCCCTAGCAGTGGGTGAAGGAATTCCAGGCCGGGAAGGGTGTGAGGGGTGCCTGATGGTAGAGGGTCAGGGCTCCTCAGGGGTCTGGGGTTGCAGCAGGGCCAGCTCCGGGCAGGGAGGGGGCAGTGTGCTGGTTCCACCCTTCCTTTTCTAAGGGGAGGTAGTTCCCTTTCAAGAGTTAAGCTGTAAGTGGGGTGGCTCTTTCCCAGCCCTTTGGGCACAGCCCAAGCCCAGCTAGGCCACCAGGCTCTGAGGCTTTTATTTGCTCAGGTTCCTCACTCCCTGGCTGACGGCAGCTGCAGCAGAGTAGAGGCATGGTGTGGAAGACTGGAGCATCCATGGAGGTCCCCTAATCCCTGACAGCAAGCACATTCTCACACATGGACATGAGGCACTCAGCTGCGGTCCTTGGCCCCCACACACATTACCTGAAGGCATTTTACACACTGCTCCCCTCCCACAGACCTTGGTCTCATGTGGCTGCTGTGGACTTTAAAGAAGTTGGGGATCCCAAAGAATGTGGAAATAGGTGACAGAGCAGAACCCACCACCCACCTACCCCTATTCCACCAGCCAAGATGGATGAGAGGTTGAATTGAGAAAGGAAGGCACAGAAATGGGAACACGATGGCGCATCTTGGCCCCTACATACCAGGCAGCCCGCTGGTAGAGGTCCCTGGGAGCAGGGCCAGCAGCAGGAACATGGTACCCAGCATGCTGGATTGGCTGCAGCGAGTGTGCAGGAGCCAGAGGCAGCTGCACCAGCCCAGGCAGTACCCAGGCCCAGCAGGTGGGCAGGTGGCCCTGTCCTTGGCTGGACAGCCACCTCAGGAGGCAGGGAGCGGGGGTGGCAGACTGACAGGCTGACATCAGAGCCCTTGCCCAAGGCCTGCCAGGGATTAAGAGCTCCTCTCCCATTGGACTTGTGTCTATTGGGGGGGGCTCCATATTGCCTGATATAGAGCAAGTCACTACAAACACCACCCCACCAGACCCAATTCTGCCTCAGTTTCTCCTCAATGCAGAGTTCTCATTCAGCGGAATGGCACTGCTTCACCAGCCCCCAACCCTTAAGTTCAGGTCTTCCAGACCCTTTTCAAGTCACATGCCATGTCCTGCCAAGGCTCAGGTCACACCACAGACACAGTGGAAGAAAAAGAAGGGGTTTTATTCTCAAGCATCTAAAGATTTACAAACAAGGGTGTTTCATTTTAAAAAGGGAAGGGGCAATACTGGCAGCCTGAGAAGGGGTTGTGGGCCAATGGGCTGGGCCCGGCCACCCCAGGCCCCTGCCTGCCTGCTCTGCCCTCTGCCTGGTCCAGAAGGATGGCTGGTGACTGGAGACAGAGGGGGAAACATGGCAGAGGCAGGGAGAGAGGAGAAGCTCCCCCAGCGCTCCCACTTAACACTGAAAGGGGAGGGGAACAGGTAGACACACACTCACAAAATAAAGTTAAATAAAAATAAACCCAGGCAGCAGGCTTTGGGCCTTTGCTGGCCCTGGGACCAGCCGTGTGACCTGGCTACCAGCAAAGGCCCCCTGTGGGTGGGACCCAAAAGGGAGGGCAGAGCCAGGCCTGTTGGCCCCACACCTTGCCCCCATCCCCTCATAAAGGGGACGGGGGCTAGAGAGGTGGCCGTACCCGGGGGTGGGGAGGACAGAGAGAAGCCAGTGGAACACTTTAAACATGCGGCCTTCATGGCTGTAAGAGTAACAAGAGTCGCTAGGACAGAGGTTACAGTGACACCTATGCTAAATCTAGAGTGCGCCAGCTACACCCAGCGAGGTTCCTCACCTTTGGTGTTGGTTGTTTTTTTGTGGTTTTGTGGGATTTTTTTGTTTTGTTATCCACTTGATTTGCATGCATCACCA
This sequence comes from Eidolon dupreanum, assembly GCA_028627145.1. Lineage (NCBI taxonomy): Eukaryota > Metazoa > Chordata > Mammalia > Chiroptera > Pteropodidae > Eidolon > Eidolon dupreanum. Next base: position 32,629,789 of record CM053512.1, on the reverse strand, counting down.
ACAAAAAGGAAACACACCCCCTCCTGCTCTGGCTGCTGCAGAGGGCTGCGGGGAGAGGGGCACCATGACCCAGCCTCCAGGTGGGCTGGGGACTGGCCAGCTCTGGGGGAGTAGAGGGGCACTCAAGGGCATTTATGAGGGAGTGACTACCTTCACATGCCCAGTCTTCAGCCTGCCCCACCTCTGTCCCTGTCACACATCCTCAAACCCCCACATCCACTCCCTGAACCCTTGATTCCTGCCTTTCTGGGCCCTTCAGCCCCCACTCCTGCCATCCATTCCCTCCTCCCTGCCGCACCAGCATTGCTGCCTTCCACCACGCCCCACACCCACCTTCCCTGAAGGCCACTCTGTGTGGCCGCAGCCCCGTGGGCTTCCTCCATGCCTCGAGGTCCTCAACTCACCTCCACAAGCTGTGGCCAGTCTCCAGCCCCAAGGGAGAGGCCCCCACCCCTGGCCCCCGCCTTTGGGACTAGTCTCCTCGGGCAGGCCAGGCTGAGAGAGACAAAGTGGCTCAGGCCCCAATGGCCCGGCCCCCAGTGCCCATGGGCAGTTGGGGGCTCCACCACAAGCAGCTAAACATGACTTTGGTAAAAGTTTCTGAAGGTACCGACAAACCCCATGAGAACAAACTCTTCTTCCTCCCCCCACCCCCCCAAACACCCCACCAAGTACAATAAAATACAATAAACTCCAAAAAAGGACCCCCTGAGATCAAAGAGAGAGAGAAAAAGAGCAGCCTGATGGGTTGCAATCACAATGCCCAGCCTGCCTTCTTGGGGAGGATACCCACTGAAGGACTCATCCCTTGCCACAGACCTAAGTGGACCTGGGTCCCCACTGGGGTGGCAGAGTCTGGGCGTGGGCCAAAAGAGAGGCACAGGCAGGGAGGGAGATGGGGAAAACCAGAGAGGCATTGAGGGAGGTGACAGAGGGAGATGGAGACAGGGAGCAAGTGTGGGAGGCTGCAGAACAGGCAACTCTCTCCTGGCCCCTGGGGGCCACCCCACCCAGAGGTTACAACTGAATAAATAGCGAGTCTGCTCGCGGCCTGCTGTCTTCCGTTCACAGTGTCTGTCGGGGGGACGCATACAGCCGGCTGACCCCGGGACGGGAAGGGACAGGGCCTGGCAGGCCCATCTGTCCACGGCTGCTGGGCAGGGAGTCAGAGGTGGGTTGGTGTCCCCTACTTTCTGTCCTCAGCCCTCGGTGGTTGTCCAGGTCCCAGGTCTCCCCTGATGGGCAGCTGGTAGCCAGGTAAGGAAGGGGGGCCTGTGGCTATGTCCCTGGCCCCTCGGTGGGGCTGGCCACCACCATGCGGCTACCTGAAGAAGGGCAGGTGGTGTTGGCTCAGGACTCCGCTAGTCCGCGGTGACTCGGTCTTTGCCATGACATCCTTGAACCAGGATGCCACATCCACTTCCAGCGTCTCATAGTGCTTAATGAAGCTGTGTTCCTGCAGTTCCAAGAGAGGAGTTTAGGACAAGGGCAACTTCCCTGCTGGCCTTGCTCAGGCCCTGGGTGTCCAGACACGCAGAGGGTGGGGAGGGGCCCCAGATACTCACAAGTAGCTTATTATACTTTGGTCTCTTTCTGTGATCTTTAGTAAGGCTGAAAAGAAAGAGGAGAAAAAGGAAGTGAGAGACTGAAAAGAGGCTCAGCTGCCCTACCCACTGAGCCAGGGGTCTGCACGAGCTGTGGGAAAGAGCTACTGCATTCTCCCAGCCCTGTGCTGCCAGCTGGGACACCGCAGAAGACCCAGGGCCTGCAACCACCTAGCACGGGGGCCTGCCCTGTGGGAGAAAGGAGGCTCCCCTACCCCCAGCTCCTGCCCAAATAATTCTGCTTGTTGATGCAGGATGCTTGGAGCCCTCTGCCTTGGGAAACCTCTGCTTGTTTATACCCTCCTGAAGTGAAGCCCCAGGCCACCCAAACACTGTTGAGGCCAGGTCCAAACCCAACTCATGGCTCCCAGGGATCTGGCTCTAGCTGTTCCGGTCCCGTGGCCTCTCCATCCCCCTCCCGCCCCAAACCTCCCCAGCTGCCTTGAGCTGGGGCTACACCTGACCTGCCCACATCCTGGAGTGGAGGGCCAGGGCAAGGGCTCCTCACCAGTCTTTGACGAAGGACTGAAAGTCCCCTGAGAAGCCCATGTGACTGGGTAGGAGTGGAGGCTCTTCCTGCAGGACCTTGGTGAGGACCTCAAAGTCCGTCTTGCAGTTCTTGTAGGGAAACTGTCCTGTTGCCAGCTCCACCTGGGGAGACACAGGGGCTGGAGTGGCAGAGGATGGGCTCCTGTCCTCTCTGCTGCCCTACTGTACTGAGAACAGGTCACCTCGGCCCTTGGAAAAAGGTGCCCCGACTCACCAGGGAGATGCCCAAGCTCCACACATCGGCCCGGATGTCATAGTCTGGTTTAGTGGGGTCCGGGGGATCGATACGCTCAGGCTGCAGCGGCGAGACAGGGAGATGAGAGAGGGGAGCATGGATCCCTGTGGCTAGGGCAGATGCGTTGCCCAGGCACACCGCCACCTGCCTGCCTGCTGGGCCCCTACTTACTGCCATGTAGGCGGCGCAGCCGGCACTCCGAGTTTTAGCCTTGGAGTCAACGAGACGGCCACTGATGCCAAAGTCACAGAGTTTGATCTGGCCCCGTTCATCTAGCAAGATGTTGGAAGGCTTGACATCCCGGTGGATCACACCATGTTTCTCCTTCAGGTAGTAGAGCGCCTTCACAATCTGCGGCAAGGGGAAGGCACCATGACTATGGGCGGGGGGGGCCTGGGGGCTGCCTGCCCAGCCAGTCCCTGCCTGGCCGCTCACCGCCACAGTCATCTTGCCCAGGATCCGCTCAGGGATGGGGCCCTGCATCCGCTTCTTCAGCTTCTCGGCACACGTGCCCATAAGCTCCATGGCAATGAAGACGTCTGTCTGTGGGGGCAGCAGGCACAGCTTGGGGGCAACTATACTTCCTGCCCACCCCAGACAGGCTCCAGTCCCAGAGAAGGGGACAGGGGCTCTGGCGCATGCTCAGGGAGTGGCAAGGGAGACTTTGGAAAGCCAGCAGAGGCGGAGGGGGCTGGACAGTTGTGCTCACATTGGTGATGAAGGTCCCGAAGCACTGCACGATGTAGGGGCAATCGTGGCTCTTAAGCACCACATCCAGGTCCATGAGGATCCGCTTGTTCTCTTCCTTGTTCCCGGAGCGCCGCATTTGCTGTACAGCACAGCCAGGTTTGGGGCAGCCTTAATGTCAGAGCTCAGAGGCTTGGGGCCCACCCGGGTGAGGGTGGGGGCTCACCTTGACAGCAATGACATGGCCTGTCTTCCGGAAGCGCATCTTCCACACCTGGCCACAGGTGCCGCTGCCCATCTCCCCCAGGTTCTCCAGGTCATTGATTTCCGCCTGGTAGCGCTGGTGAGGTAAACCAAGGATAAGGGTCTGCCCAGCTTCTGCCCCAAAAGACCTAGCCCCACTGTGTCTTGCCCACTCTCTGAGGGCTGGGGGAAGGGTAGTACCTGGCCACCAATGGTCAGGTAGCCTGTCTGCTTCATGATCTCCTGCAGCTTCTGATCAATTTCGATGCTGGGGGAACAGAATGCAGGTGTGGATGGAGGGAGAGTCCTGAACAACCTGAGGCTATCCCAGCTCCCAACATGCAGGAGTCTCCAAAGATTTCACCACCTCCTCCCTGGGCCCGGCCCAGCAGCCCTCCCCACACTGATCTCCCACAGGCCAGCTGGCCCAACCCTAAAGGCTCACCTCTCCATGCTGCGGGGTGTGAACAAGGTAGACGGGAGCCCCAGCATGTGACGGGGCCGGGCAGGGGGCGTAGGGTGCTGCGGGGAGCTCTCAGAGGAAGGTGAGCGGCTGCCGCCATCATTCGCCAGTGGGAGCTGCAGGGCTAGGGAGGAGGTGAGAGCCAGGGGCAGGGAGGGGGTTAGCACCCAGCTGACCCCACCTCTAGTGCTGGCACTCTGGGGTACTAAGGACTCTGGTCTTCCCTTCCCGGGCACCTTCAGGAAGGCTGGCACAGCCACCTATACTGCTGAGTGGGAGGATCTGAGGTCTCCCTTCCTACCTCTGGACCATTCTCAGGGTGCCTCTCCCATCTCTCTGTTCTGGAAGGAGATGGAGTGGGCTGGCTAGGAATGGTGGTCTCCAGAGGCCGAGGGTTCATCCCCAGGTCTCTGCTGACAGAAATGAGGCCTGGAGGCTGATGGCATTCCTTAGCCAGACAGTGTCCCTGGTGTTTCCCTCTCCTCCCACCTCTGCCCAGGAAACAGGCCCAGGGCCATAGCACCCATGCCTGGGACCAAGTAAGGGAGAACTGCCTGCCAGGATCAACCCGGACTCTGGTCCTGTGGGCAGCACTGAACTTGGCTGCCCAACAAAAGTCAGGGAGACCATGCTGGGGAGATAGTAGGCAAGGGACCCACGCTTCCAGCTGCCCTGTGTTCTGTTCCAGAGTCAGGGAGGGCCACCCTCTGGCTAGCAGGCTCATCTGTATGCCTCCCAGCCTGGCTTGCAGAGCTAGGGCCAATGGGGGCAAGGGCAGGACCCCGGGCTGGGCTTGTGTGTCCTGCAGGTGAGGGGTTCCAAATAGCACAGCCCCTCCAAGACTGGTGGGATTTGGAGGGGGTAGTGGGTCAGGCATGGTTTTGGTTCTTTCCGGCAGCCTGCATGCGGACGGCTTGGGCATGCTGCAGGCAGGCAGGCAGCGGGCAGGCAGCAGATACCCCAGGATGGGCAGATGGCGTTAGGGGATGGGAGAGCAGGAGAGAGACAGACAGATGGGAGCCAAGACTGGGGCCCAGCTGCGCAGAAGAGGCGCTGCAGAGACAGACCAGAGAAGGGGCCCAACAGAACATGTTCCTTGAGAGGCTGGGAGCTTCCCTTGGCTGGGCTGTCGATAGGGTGGAGAAGCAGAGACTGGTATGGCCTCCGGAGGAGACAGACGATCCTTGACTGAGCCCTCATACCTCAGAGGCCCTGGCGCTCCAGAAGGGGGTCCATGGTGGGGGAAGGCACTGGCTAAAAGCACCCTCCCAGGTTCTTCCCAAGAGAGCAGGCCTGGGACCTGCCACTAGCTGATGTTCCTTCTCTCTCTCCACATCTCCTGCCGTGGCCCACCTTTTCCTCTCATAGTTCCATGGGTATCCAATAATGTGGGCCCAAGTGACTAAAGGGTAGACCAATGGGTATGCCTGGGTTGCTGGCAGCCAGGTACTGTCTTTGCTCTGTTGGCCCAGGAGGACCCTGACCCCAGCCAGAGTGAAGTGGCAGGTATATTACCTTGGCCTGAAGTTCTACAAGGAGTTTAAGTCCTGCTAGGGTCTGGCAGGAGTACAGAAAGAGCTCTGAGGATCCCAGGGACAAAGTCAGGCCCAGGGCCCTTGCCTACCATGTCCCCTCACACTCCCCGGCTTTGTAACATCCCTACACCTCTGCTCTGCCATGGCCAGAATCAGAGTCCTAAACCCTCCCTCTGTGACACAATCACCTCTCCTTGTGCTCTCCCTGCACCTGGACTCTCTTGACATACTGCCAGATTCTCAGCCCCTGGGGGGGTACCTGAACTCCTTTTCTGCCTTGCACCATCAGCTCTCTGGGGAGAGGAGCACATCCCTACCCTCTCCATACTTCTCAGTGCCCCATGGGTCCTGTTCCTCGAACAGGCCACCGGACCTCTCAGAGCTGCCCTGGGGCTGGGAATAAGACTGTGGGGATACAAAGGCTTCCACACAGCCGCACAAAATGAAGTGTGGTGGGAATGTGAAGAGAGTGGCTAAGGTGTGGGGGGGGATACACAAAGGTCCAGAGAAGTCACTGAGCACTGAGATGGTGATGGGCCACATGACAAAAGAGCAGAGGGAAAACATGAAATGAATGAGAGAGAGAGAGAAAGAAATGAATGAACTGGAAAAAATAAGAAAGGACATGGGGACACGCAGCTGTCAGGACCACAGATATACTAAGCTGTCCACATGTGCGTTCATGCACACACACGCGCGTGCACACAGATACACACACAGACAGGATATGGCACAAAGCCCCACACACATGCAGACGAGCAGACGTTACTGTACAGAGCCCCTAACACCATTTCACACGCACGCGCGCATGCACACACAAGGTTGTACACATCCAACTGCCCAACCTAGACCCACTTACATAGAGAGACCAACAGGGCCAGACCCTCCGCCCCATCTCTCTCACGCACACCCCCAAAGCACAGGCATGGCCCACACACACCCACATGCAGTCTGGCCTCCACAGGGCTCTTCCTCTACTTCCATTCACATGCTCCCCTGGCTCCCACCAGACTGCTCAGATCCCACCTCTTCAGAGGGTTGCCTTGGCCATCCCCCTGCAGAACCCCCAACCCTGCTCTACTCTTTCTCTTCCCCAAGGCTTGGAGCCTTCTCCAGTTCTCACTGACCAGGAATGCGCTCATTGTTCTCATCTCTTCCACCCCACTACTGGGGTATCAGCTGCACAAGGAGAGGGACTTGGTCCATTTTGTTCACTGCTGTGTCCCCAGTGCCTGGAACAGGCATGGCAAACAAGTACCAAAACATGCTTCCTGAATTGTTGAAATGGATCCATAGACACAGACATCCCATTGGTCTCGCTTTCTCTCCCTCCCACTTACACACACATATGCACACACACGCTTGACCCCCTTGCAGGTGACAGATTCCCAGTTAGTGAGGGAGCCCAGTTCCTCCCACAGAGAGTCCAAACCTACAACTGAGAAGAAGGGAGGAGAGGGAGGTGCGGACACAGAGGAAGAGGGCAAGTGGGCCTGATGTTGATCGTGGAAGGGGTGCAAGGAGGAGATGCGCACGCGTGCTCACACACACGGAGCACGGGGGAGGGAAGGATGGCATTCTGCGGCCGGGTTAGCAGTTAGGTCAATGGTGCAGATGTCCAAGCAGCAATGATAAAAAGGCTGGTACCTGCTCGTTGGGACGGGGCAGGAGCAGGGCTTAGAGTGATCACAATAACTGGATGGGGAAAAGGAAGAAAAAAAACAACACCACGATAAATCACAACAGAAACAACCGATTTGTCCAAAAGAAAAGAAATCAAATCATAACAAGGAGGGGGAGGCGCGAGGTACCAAACTGCAGAGATGGGTAGAAACTGACAGATGGGAGGACTGGAAGGATGGGATGGAGCTGACACAGACACAAACGCCTGGAGGGGGCTCCTCAGGGGCCTGCCCGCCTTGGGCCTTGCCGTGCCTTCCTCTGCACCTGGGACAGCCATCCATATAAGGCACCCCAAGCTCCATACCCAGCCCTGTCTTGTCCGCAGTGGGGCTGGGAGGGCAGCACTGCAGAGCCCAGCAGGAACCCTCCAGTCCTGGCTTGGCTTCCTGCCCCAGGGAATGTCCAATGCCAGCATCACCACCTTGGGGCTTTCTCTGGGCCCCCAAGAGACCCCCTCAGGGAGGAACCCACACTGACCCAGGTCAGAAGAGGGAGGGATGGGGAGTGGACCCTACACACGGACTGGGGGGTGTCAGGCGTGAAGGTCAGGATGGATGAGCAGGAGGTGGTTGGAGTACCAGTATAGGGATGTCTTCTCCCTACTGTCAGGATGACCCAACAGGAGCTACACACAAGCTACAATGGTCATATAGAGGGTATTAAAGAGAAAAATACAAAGAAAACATCATGAAGGGGGTGTTCATCAGGTCTGTGCGAAGAGTAAAATCTGATGCCTCCAGCTGAGAGAATGTGGGTTCTTTAGGACATAACAAGGAAACCAGATGTGGTCATGGTGATCCCAGGGCAGGTGGGGGTTGATCCCAGGAGTTGAGGGTGTTGGGGGACAGCTCTTGATTCCAGACAAGATGCCAAGAAAGTAGACACTGAGATGGTGGAATCAGATGGGAGATGTTATGTGTGCTGGGATGTTAGATATCACCAAGCTGGCCTCAAGTGTCCCCATGTCGGGCGGGTATGGGTATGTGGGGAAAAAGAAGTCACTTGAGTCCAGGTGACAAAATCTCCAGGCTGGGGGTTGGGTTTGTATTTTTCATGGGCTAGACAGTTGCCAAGATGGTGGCAGTAAAACTAGTCACAGGAGTATGAGGGGGCTTGGTGTATGTGAGTAGAGTTGTGTGTGGAAGGGGGTCCGCTGAGCCCAATGACAAAGTACGACTTCGGAGAAGGGACTGCCTGAGGGGTTATATGGGGTCAAGTGACCTCAGGTGTCCTCAGGCCGGCTGCGAGTGGACCATCTCTTGAACCCGGATGACAAGGACACAGGCAAGGGGAAGAGGGGGCCTCCTGAGATGGCGGGACTGGAACCATCTGTTCAAAAGGGGTGTTGTACGTGTTTGCAGGGGACGTGGATGTGGTCACGGTCGCATGGAGTAGGGTGAGCACGGCTCAGTGACAGAGGCTCTGCGGATCACGGTGATGGGGGCGGGTCATCAGGTGAGGTCTTCGACTGGAGCCGGGTAACTAGGCTCCCAGGCCTCGTAAGAGGTAATCTCCCAGGCTGGTGTAGGGCTGCCCGCGAGCCCGCCAGCCCCACGCCCCCAGGTCACCGTGACCCTCTCCTGGCAAGCCGACATCTGGGGAGGGAGGCTGGCCGAGAGAAGCAGCAAGAGAGCCCCGGAAGCGGGGGCGGGGGCCTGACGGGGGGCGGGGCCTCCCGCAGCGCGCGCCCCGCCCCACCCGCCCCTCCCCCACGCCTCCGCGCTTACTGGGCCTGGGCCGCTGGGGGCTGATATCCAGGTTGAGGTCGATCCTGCGGCGGGCCTCGCGGTTCTCCTGCTTCAGCTTTGCTTCCAGGCGGGACAGCTTCTGCTCCAAGGAGGACGCCGCCATCTTCCCCGCCGCCGCGCACCGCCCGGCCGCCCGGCCGCCCGTCAGTCCGGCAGACAAACACCGCACTGCGCCTGCGTTTGGATGACCCCGCTGAGCCGCCGTTTCGTCCCGCAGAGCGCATGCCCGCAGTGCGCACCCGCCCTTTCCTCGTGCGAACCTTCGCGCGTGCGTCCCTCTTTTCAGCTAGAGGGATGACGCCGCCTAGAGCTCACGGCTGGCAACGCGCAGAGCCGCCCACCGTGATGCGCATGCGCAAGTTGTCCACCGCTGGGGCGAGCGGGGCTGTGTGGAAACCACAATCGCGGTTCTGCAGAGAGAGGTGGGCGGGGAAAGCGGCGCGCATGAGTAGAGGAGAGGAGACCAGGTCTCGCGCGCGGTGGCGTCTGCTGCTCATGCGCGTCCTTGGTTTTTCGGGCGCTGTCGCAGTTGGTCGCAGTGGCTCTGTCCTCAGCCTCCTTTTTCGGTTTTTCTGGCTGGGCCCTTTCTGGAAACCACGCCCTCTCAGAATTACCTTTCTTGCCTCGGACGTGCTTCATTAGGATTCTTGTTATGCTTAGTTGCTGACTCACCATAATTAGGCATCCTTTCCATCTCTGCAAGCTCAGGGTCAGCCAAGGACAGGCGGAAGGGTCGGAGTAGGTCTCGGGCCACTATCGGGGCCCTGGGAAGCCAGCGGCGTGACCCCTGATCTCGTCGACGGGGCCAAGGTCAAGGCTAGAGAGTTTCAGGCCAGGCTGGCTTGGGACATTTTAAGAACCACCGAGCTGTCTTGTCCTCAGAATGTGAGCCCAGCTCCTAGACAGTGCAGAAGACTGACCCTGGGGTTAGGCACCTCTGTCTGGCGTCCCTGCAGCCTAAATATTCCTTTAACTGGTCTGAAGGATGCTTGGAAAATGTCCTCGTCTGGAGTCGTGTTCCTGGACAGCAGCTTGCCTCTGTTCTTAGGTACCCGGAGGAGGGTTGCATTTTGCAGACACCTGAGAAGAGGCCAAGCCTCGGAGATCAGGGTCAAGCGCCCTGTCCGCTCCTGGTCCAGCCGAGGGGACCTCTGGTGATGACTTACAGGTGGAGCAGATAACAAAAGTATGGAATTAGGAGGATAGGGAAAGTATAAGAAAAGGAGTTCTCCAAGGAAAAAGCTAGTTGGAAGATGCCACCTAATTTCTCATTAGCTGAGGTCTCCACCTTACCCGCTCTGAGCCCCCTTCTGTGCCTCTGACCCAGGACAGAGAGACTCATGCCCTTGATTGTGGCACGTGTCGCCACTTGCCTGAAATTGGTCTGGTGAAACAGAAGGCTTAGACAATGACAAGTCTAGACATAAAAGATCAGAAAGATAGTTCTGATAATTAGTATTCTTTATTAGCCACCCACTGATATATACTCCCTCACACAGGGAACATTCAAAAGACAAAGTCCTTGCCTGTCCTCGGAAAAATGTACCCTCTACAGCATGTTCTCTTAACCTCATGTCTGCCATCCTTAGGATGTCCATGAATAGCCCTCCGGGGGAGCTGGGGGAATTTGTTGACTGCCTGAAGTTTGCAGAATTGTGCATGAAAGTGTACACAAGCATTTTCCTGAGGAAGGAAGTGCCCAGCTTTCATCAGATTCTCAAAGGCTTTAGGGACCTAAAAAGGGTTTTGAATCCCTTGCTTGAGACATTCAGATGTCTTCTCTGTAGGTTAGCATTTCCCAGCCTACAGGCCTAGGGACCACCTGCATCAGAATTACCTGGAATGCCTATTTATAGGCAAGTTCTTGGCCTCCAGCCAAAGCTCCTGGGTCAGTCTTTCAGGGGTGGGGCCTTGGAAGTTGTTTTGGGAATGTTGATTATGATGCATACCCAAATAAAAGAACCATGTTTCTGAGTTCATGTGTCTATAGCAATCAGCTTATAAATAGGGGATTAATGTTAAAGTGGAGGCAGTGTGCACTGGTCTCTTGTGTCTCTCCTTGGGAGAGAACCCCAGATGTAAGCTGTTTTGGTGGGTGGGGAGAGGATTGAAATCCTGTTGGGATGTGTCCCCACCCCCTTTTGTGGCACCGATTGAACTAGAATGTCCAGGGGGAGGGCAGCAGTTCTGGCCCAGGGCTGAGGGCAGGCCAGCCAGCCAAAGACAGAGATGTGGTTTTGGTCTGAGAATTCTATGACCGAGTTAATCCCTCCATGACATTCCATATCAAATCCGCAGCCTCCCATCTCTCCAGACAAACCAGTGCCAGGATCTTGCCTGGGCCCTAAGGCTGCTCCTTCTCTCTCGGCCTGGGCCCACCTGGCCACCTCCCTTGAAGACAATGGTAGATTTTGGAACAGAAATACCCAGAAGGCCTCTATCTCAACCTGCCAATCCCTGGCTTTACTCCTCCTCCATCTTCTCTCGAATCTCTGCCGGCAGGCCCTTATAAAGGGTGTCTTCCACCAGGAGCCCCACCTTCTTGAGCCCTCCACAGTTGCCCAGTTCTTCTGGCAGTGCCTCCAACCGGTTGCCCTTAAGCTCTAGGCGGCTGAGGGCCCTGAGGGCCCCCACCTGGGGTGACAGCTGACTCAGGTGATTGTAGCCCAGGAGCAATGTCCGCAGCTTGCAGCAGCAGAAGATCTCGTCAGGCAGGGCCTCCAGAGCATTGTAAGAGAGAGCCAAGTGCTGCAGGTTCTGGAGCAGACCTAGCTCGGGAGGCAGGGAACGCAGTCCGTTGTGGGAGACATCCAGCAGGCGGAGGCCAGAGCACATGCCCAGCTGGGTGGGCAGGACCTCTAGCTTGTTGTGGCTGAGGTAGAGCTGCTCCAGGACCCGGAGCTTACGCACATGCTCAGGGACGTAGGCTATCTGGTTGTGCCATAGCCTGAGAGTGATCAGCTTGCGACAGTGCTGGAAGCTGAGGATCTCCTCAATAGACCGCAGGTGGTTGTCCTTGAGGTCAAGTTCCTGCAGTGCGCCCAAGCTGAAAACGGCATGAGGGATGCGCTCCAGCCCACAGGCCACCAGTTCCAGCTCTCGCAGCACCGCCAGCTTCTTGAGGCTGTTAAGAGCCAGCAGGCGGGCCCCGTCATTGTGCAGGCTGAGCCGCTGCAGGTGGCTGGCCACGTCAGTCACACTGGCTGGGACCTTGCCAGCATTGCTCCGCAGAGACAACACCTTGAGCTGCTTCAGCTCCCGGAGACTCTCGAGGGTGGCTGCCCGAGCCAGCTCTGGGGGAAAAAGTCCCTCAAGGTGTAGCTCCTCCAGGCCACGCAACCCGAACACCCAGAGGGGCACTTCGCGGAGCTCCTCACACTTGATGCAAACGACCTTCAGGCGGTCCCGCAGGAAGATCTGCGAGGAGAAGGGCAGCCTGGCAGGAGAGTGGAGCAGGCTAAGCTCTTGCAGGTGTACCAGCTGTGACAGGGCCGGGGGGAAGGTGATATCACTGATGGCCTCCAGCCGGAGTGCCTCCACCTCACTGAGATCGAAGACGGTGTCAGGCAGTCCTGGGAGCATGCAGAGGGCCAGCTCCAGCCGGCCCTTGGAATTGCGCTGCAGCTTCTGACGAAGTTTCTCGGGTGTCCACTCATGGTTGAGGTTGAGCTGTTTCAGGCGGCTCTCGCTGACCTCAGAAAGGAAGACAGCAAAGCGCTTAGAGTACAGCGGGTCATACTGGTCGATGAGGTGTAGCATGAAGGCAAAGTCGTTCTTGACATCAGGGATATCACCCATGCCAGTGTCCTCCCGAACGGAACGGAAAGAGTATTCCTTGAGGGGCCGGTGGAAGAGCCAGTAGAGAGTATAGAGGCAGGTGATCCCATAAACACACACGAATGAGATGTAGCAGAAAGCCAGCTTGGAGAAGAGGTGGGCCTTGGTGTGGTTGCAGCAGAAGCTGGCATAGCCCGTGAACCTTGAGGTTTCTACTGTGCAGGTCACTACAAAGCTGATCTTCTCCACATAGATGAGGTTGTAGACCAGGATGGCAAAGAACTTGCAGACTTTGAGGACCATCTGCCGTATATACATGGTGTATAAAATGTCCCCCTCCTCCACGTGCACGCGGAACTTCCTGACCTTCTCAAACAGGGCTTTGGCCTGCTCGCCTTCCTTCTTGTCCAACAGGGTGACAGCTGGTGGCTCACTCACCACCTTCTCAGGCTCTGCCACCACCTTCCCCTTCTCGCCCTCCCCTGCCTTCCCCAGCCCTGCCCCAGCTTCCACAGTCGCTGTTGCCCGTCCAGTAGCATGGCCCTTACGGTTCTCCCCAGAAACCTCAGAAAGGGCCCGTGTGGTCCACGGCGAGTCAAAACACTTGCCCAGGATGGAGGTGAAGTGCTCAATCTTGGAGCTGGTGCCAGGGAACTTGAACCAGAAGCTGGTACAGACCATGAAGATGAGCGTGTGAATGACGACCAGGTAGGGGAAGTACTTGGGGTACCAGTGGAGGGCCTCCTCATAGCAGAGCTGGTTAATGAAGCTGTACTGCTGCAGGTCCAGATTGTTCTTGAGGCCGCTCACCTCCTGGAGCCCCTCCATCTGCTCAGAGAGCCCCTGTAGCAGCAGTTGCTGACATGGGGCCTCAGACAAGTTCTCCCGAGGTTCGTGACTGGGCAGACAGATGATCTTGTCCTGTGTCACCTGGTGATGGGAGAGAGGGGAACAGAGGATAAGGGAACTGGGGAACTGGGAGAGAAGGAGGCTGAGATGGGAGGTTTCAATCCCCGGCGGTCCCCAGCCAGCTGTGACTGTGGTAGTCACTAAACCTGAGCATTGGTTTTTGTCTGAAAAAAAGAGTTGGGTTGAATTGTGTCTCCCTAAAAGATGTTGAAGTCCTAACCCCCAATAGCTGTGAATGTGGCCCTGTTTGGAAATAGTCTTTGCAGAAGATGTAATCAAGTCAAGATGAGGTTATCAGGACAAGCTGTAAACCAATATGACTGTGACCTTTTAAAAAGGGGAAATCTGGACCCAGACACACACATTGAGAGAAGATGCTATGAAGATAGAGGGAGAACATCTATAAAACGAGCGCCTGAGGCCACCTAGGAGTAGCATGGAACAGATTCTCACTGAGAGCCCTGGGAAGAAACCGGCCCTATCCACACTGATTTCAGACTTCTATAGTCTCCAAAACTGTAAGACGATAAATTTGTTTAAGCCACTCAATTTGTGATACTTTGTTATGACAGCCCTAGTAAATGAATAAGGTGCCTGCAGGTCTTCTTAGGTTCCAGGGACAAAAGTATCATAAAAGTATGAACTACCATGGCTATGCGCAGAACTTTGGTACTGTTGCCAATGGTGGCGGGAATGAGGAGGGATCAGAACTGGTCTAAGAGTGTAGGAAACTGGGGCTTTCCCTTCCTTGGATAACAGGAAGACTTCCGCAATTCCTTAGGTCCCTCCCGCACAGACCACGCCCTCTAAAGCCCGCCCCTCCGCCAAGCCCTGCCCCTATACAGACCTCGCCTCTCTAGCCCCTCATTCAGGCCCTGCCCCCTGCAGGCCCCGCCCCTGCTGCATCCGGCTGATCCAGGCCCCGCCCCTGCTTAGCCCCTTACCTGGAGCGTGCAGCCGAAGACCCCGATCATGAGCATAGCCACCGTGAGGTACTCGGCCAGCACGTCCCACCAGGGTTTGAGCAACTTGAAGGCTGGCTGCTGCTCGGAGAACTGCTTGAACTCAGCCACCGGAATCATCCTGACTGTGGGAGGGGAGGAGGCGGGAGTGCAGAGACCCTCAGGCACAGAGGTGCCTGGTGGTGGGCCCCTTTGGAGCCAGACACACACCTCTGCTCCTGATGCGAGTTCCCCTGTGCCCAAATCTGACAGAACCCAGGAGCTGTGCAACCCCTTCCCCTCTCCCCAAGATCTCACCTTCCAGGAGCCAAGCAACTACTGTTCTCACCACGTCTGCTCCTCTGCCCCAATATGAAGCTGCCTGCCCTCTCAGAGCTCAGGAGGGGCTATCCACCAGCTAGCCCCTGTGGCCTTCTCCTGGAACCCAAGCATTTCCTCCCACCCTTGACGCACACGGAGTCCAAAACACTACCTCTGCTACTCTCTTGACTCCAGACAGTGTCCAGGTGTCCAGTCCCAGCTCTCTCCCTCACTGGAACGGAGGATGTCCCAAGGCTCTGGACTTCCTGGGCTGCCTGCCACCCCCTTGTAGGGTGCTGGGGGCAGCACCTCCAACTTCCAACCGGAAAAGCCAGCTAGAATCTGGCTCTGGTTACAGGCCCCAGGGACAGGGAGTGGCAAAACTGAAAGTTGGTCAGCCTGGGTGAGGGGTGGGGCTAGGGGTGTATGACTAGGACACCTGGTTTTCTAGAGGGGTTGGTGCCCAGAATCAAAGGCAGAAAACAGACACCTGGGATCTGAGAGGCAGGGACAGGGAGGTGCCAAGGTGGGTGAGGCTGTGGCAGAGGATCAGGAAATGACAAATTTGGGGAGAGAAAACCTTCGACTAAGACAGGGCTGGGCTGCCAGGCTCCTGGGCAGCTGGCCCACTGTCTGTCCCTGGGTTTCACTTTAGACCAAGGTATCATTATTCTAGATACAGATGGCAGACACAAGTCAAACAGTAGTTTGGGCCACAAGCTGGGACCTGGGAACTTCCCTCTTCCTCTCTCCCCAAGGCTGGAAGCGGAAGGAGTGGGAGGCAGGAAGGCCCCTATAGCCTCGGGGGAGGGGCTCCTAGGCCAGCTGCCCCTTCCAGTATCTATGGTCCCCAATCCACAGCTCTCATTTTCTCCGAAATGGTTCCAGGAGTCTGCTGTCCTAATCCTGATAGTGTGTTGCTGGGTGTAGGCTGGGTGAGGAAGGGAGCATCTGGGCTGCCAGCCGGTCCTCCAGTCCTCCATGCATTTCCAAGGGGGGAACCTTACCCCTGTCCCACACCTCAGCCAATTGCTCTGGTACATACACACCTCCCTTTTCAGTCCCCTCTTCCCTTGAAAGCCTTGATGTGACTCCTGGGTGAGGTCTAGGTGGGAGTGGATGAGGCCCCACCCACTTAATCCTACTTTATACTGGGATGGGGATGGGTTTGAAAGGGGCAGGCACACACCTGCCCACACTGGGACTCCTGGGCCCCCTGACTCAGGCCCTGACTCACCCAGGACCAGGAACATAAAAGGTGGTGCACAGAGAACACAAGATCCCTTATAAAATAACCCATCTCTCATGCCCAGCTTTACACCGTCCTAAACAAAAAGCCAAATAAAAATGCCCAATGCATCCCCATCAGTCTCAGTCACTAGGGAATCTGACAGAAAAGCACCCAGGGCATCCAAACAGCCCCCAGAAGCTGAGGGAGAGAAGAGACACCTGGGGGAATTCTGAAGTGCGCACATTGGTACATGTGGGCATAAATGCAAGTACACACACTGAGTGGAGTGAAGGGAGACCCGGGACCAGAGAGCCACCACGTACATACCTGGCCACCCACTGTTCCCCCTGCCCTGGCTACCTGTCCCTACAACGGACACTGCTCAGCTGCTTAACCTAAGAACAGTAACTCTGGGGGCTGCAGCATAAATGTCACACATAGTTTGGGACTAACTTCCTGCCTAAGTCCCTGCCGCCCTTCTGGACCCATCTCACAATAGTGGAAGCTCCCCCATCGGCCATCCCCAGTCCACAATCAAAGGCAAGAAAGCAGAGACCCCCCCCAGGGGTCCCCAACAGATGGCTCAGTGGCTCCAACGGAACAAGGTGCATCAGAGGCAGACACGGGGGTTATCATTATGTGTCTCCATGACTCAAACGTGATTGTCGGAACCTGCTATTAAGATTCCGCAGACACAGGCTGGCCCCCTTGTCTGAGCAGGGCTAGTGGGGAGGTCTGGAAAAAAAGACTTTCAGGATGAAAGAGGACCCTAACAAAAACAAAAGGACCACACATTGCAACTTAGAGCTACCAGACAGTTTCAATGCCTTATTTTATCCCGACTCAGTGAGCATGAGTGATGGAACCTTTTTTTTTTTTTTCTAGAATCAGAGGGAGAGGAATAACTTGCTCAAGATTTCACAGCTCCAAATGGCGTTTGAGGCACAACCCCCAAGTCTCCCCACCTGTTTGATTGTATTCACTCTGTTCCATTTTGGGAGAAAACCTCTCGCTAAGACCAGCATCTTTGTCAAAAGAACCTTAGTGCGGTGTTCCAGCAGGGGAGAGGTGGGGGGACGGCTGCTCCACAAAGCAGGCTGGAGAGGGGTCTCTGTCAGCCTAGGACCAGGCACATGCCATCTACCCAGCCTTATCTCTGTCCATCCATGCCTGACCTTGCTCCTTCTCCATCAGGCCCTCCTGGAGCCCAGCTTGCCTCCAAAAACAGGGTAGTGGTGGATGTTCTTGGTCCAGCCACCACCCCCAACCACAGCCCATTCTAAGGTGTGAGGGAGACTCAGGGGCAGTTGTCAGCCCTGGAACAGGCTCTGGAGGGCACAAAGTCTAAACTTTGACTTTTACAAAAGAGAGAAACTGAGCCCTGGGTGGAGGAGGGTTGTCCTTTAGTAGCAGATCTTGGGTGAGACCCCGCACCTGGCGACACTAAACCTACTACTTTTCCAAGCTGTTCTGATAGGACTTGGGGGTTTTGGGGGAGGCTTGAGGTTCAAAAGTCCCAGAGGGGGCATACCTGGGGAGAACCCCAAGTAGTGGTTCCGGGGCCTTGAGGGGCTTACAGAGATGAGTTATTTCTGTTGTCTTGGTGGCTGAGGAGAGGGGAACATGTCCAAGGGCCCCGGGGTCGGTCCCAGAGTGTTGATCTTCACTCGGTCCTTGGTGAGGCCTGCCTGGCCCCCTGCACAGCGCCCTTAGCCTGGCCAGGGCCTATCCTCTCTCTGTCTCCACCCCCTACCCAGTTCCCAGCTCCCGTGTGCCCCTGACGGTGGCGGCGGGCTCAGGTCACAGTGCCAGCCGCACCTGGGGAGGCCCTCCCGTGGGCCCGACCCCACCCCCTCATATGGTCCCCATGAGCGGAGAGCTACCTACTCACCTCTCGGTGTTGACGCTGGGCCCAACTCGTGGGTCCCTGGGAGCGAAGCGGCCGGGACTCCCGAGAAGTTAGTTCACGGGCCAGGCTGGGTGAGTCAGGGCGGGCGGGACCGGAGCCGGGAGCCGCCCCGCCCCGCCTACCTGACGTCTCGGCCCTGCCTACCTCCTTGCGCTCCCAGGTGGCCCCGAACTCCTGGCGACCTGGGATCTCTGGAGGAGGGCGACCCTAATCTTGCTCTTATAGAGGTGGGGCCAGGGACCGGCCCCAGGAGCCGGAGACTTGAAGTCTTGGCTTGGATGCCGTCGGGCGGGACCTGGCCTGGGGGGTACTGAGGGTCGTCAGAGGCACTGCACAACCAAAGTCAGCCTGCCGGCGCTCTTCTGGGATCCAGGCTTGTATAGACCGTCAAGAAGCGTGGAAGTGCCGCCTCCTCCTCCACCCCAAGGTGCAGCCATGGTTTTGAGGCTCAACCAAGAACCTGCAACCAAGGTCCAGAGTCTGGAGCAGGAGGGGTTCTTCCCTCCTTCCTTCTCTGAACACCCATACAGGAAGTTAGGCTGAGTGGGGACGCTGCCTGTCTGACCGTGCCCAGCCTTGAGACTGACCCTCCATTCGGGAAAGACGGGAAGTGAGCTGCTCCCACGTCCTTGGGGATGGGGGGTGGGGTGCAGGAGACAGAGGGCTCTGGGAGCTGGGCTCGAGTCCAGTCTGGGAGGCGGGCTTCTAGACAGGATGCCACTACCTCCCCACCCCACTTTTTTCTCCCCCATGCCCACCCTTTCCTTTCTATGGAGAGAGGCCTGGGTTGGGTCTTAGACTAGCCAATTGCCCAATTCAGCTGGGAGGTATGTGCGGTTGAACCTTGATCTGCTTTGTCTACAAAACAAGGAAGGGGATTTAGCCTAGAGGGAGAGAGTGAGACTCCTCCCCCACTGGGACAAAGTAGCCCTAGAGTTCACCAGATGAGAGACCTCCTGAGACCTGAAACCTTGGCGGCTGGGATTCTCTCAGCTTAGATTCCTCTGTTGAAACTCTGCAATGAGTGCCACTTTCTAGGACTCAACCTATGTGAAGTCCTGGGCTCCCTCTGAGAAAGAGCCACGTGAGACAGATAATTTCTCTCTCTCCTTCAGTGGCCTCTTCCTGCCTCTAGATAGCTTCTTGGTACCCATGGCCTGGGGTTCATTTCCAGCTTTGTTCCAGAAGGAGCATCCAGCTTGGCACACTTGTGCAACAGTCTGAGGCCACTGGGCTGGAAGCCCCATGAGTCCCAGGCATGGATGGGTCTCTTCTGCTCCCTGATGTGTCCTCAGCACTTGGAATGGTGCCAAGCACACAGTCGTGGGCATTTGGTTAATGATGAATGAGTGGATGATTGAGATGTCACATTAATTCTGGCTCTTCTAGTTGCAGACCCTGAGAAAAGGAATTGGATGCAAATAGTGCATCTATAAGGTGACCTCAGCAAACACTAACAGTAGGGCAGTGGGGAGATGAGACTGGTAAGGGAAGGGAGCCAGAAAGCCTTGATGAGGGTGAGCCAATGAGGGTGAATCAGCAGGTTTCCACTGTGGGCAGTGAGGCTTCATTCTTCTGAGGAGCTCTGGGGAATGGTGGAAGGCACACCTCTTGTCTCACCCAAAGGGCGAGGGAGTTAAAGTATTGATGCACTGGGTCCTGTCCATCTTGGCTGAGGGATGCTCTGGAGAAGAGGGATATAAGGGTGTTAACTTCATTAACTCCATGACTCTTCCCTGCACGTGGGGACCGCAGGTGCCCAGGTTATATGGAGGGGGCACTCAGGCATCTGCCGCAGGTACAGACACTTGAGTGAAATGGCTGGGTCATAGGGCAGACATACGCACAATGCTTCCCCGTTGTCTAAAAAGGCTGCCCTCTTTACATTCCCATTGGTAAGGTGTGAGTTTTACCACATCGATAATACCCAGACTTTTTTTAAATTGTGGTAAAATACATATAACACAGAATTTACCCTCTTAACCATTTTTAAGTGTAGAGTTTAGTGGCATTAAGTACATTCATAATGTTCTGCAACCATCCTCACCATCCATTTCCAGATTTTTTTTTTTTTTTTTTTTTTTTTTTTTAGGCAAGGAAACCCTTGGTTGACCTCACAGATTGCAAGGGACTTGTTAGCTTACAATCCATTATTGTTGTTGTTGTTATTATTATTATTATTATTATTTATGCCTACAGCACCTGGTCTTCCTAGGTGTTCTCCCATCCAAGTACTAACCTACTAACTGGGCCCGACCCTGCTTAGCTTCCGAGATCAAACGGGATTGGGCTTGTTCAGGGTGGCATGGCCGTAGACCATTTCCAGAGCTTTTTCATCTTCTCAAACTGAAAGTCTGTCCCCATTAAACACAACTCCGCTCCCCGCCCCCGCTGTAGGCCCCCACCATCTACATGCTGTCTCTATGGATTTGACTCTTCTACAGACCTCATATAAGTGGTATTTATCCTTTCGTGTCTGTATTATTTCACTGAGTATAATGTCCTCAAGGCTCATGTTGTAGTGTCAAAATCTCCTTCCTTTTTAAGGCTGAATAATCTTCTATTGTATGGACGAATCACATTGTGTTTATTCATTCATTCATTGATGGGCACTTGGGTCATTTCCACCTTTTGGCCATTGTGGATAATGCTGCTGTGAACATGAGTGTGTAAATCTCTCTTGAAGTCCCTGCTTTCAATTCTTTTGGGTGGAATCATATCATAGTTCTATGTTTAATTTTTTGAGGACCCTCCATACTAAATTTTACAGTTCCTGCACCATTTTACATTCCCACTAACAGTACACAAGTTTTCCCATTTCTTCCCATGTTTGCCAACACTTGTATTTAATATTGTGCTTCTAATATTTTGTGAACCTCAGGTAGTTAGCTATTGCTGTGTAACAAATTACCCTCAAATTTAGCGGCTTAAAACAACAAACAATCATTATCTCACACAGTTTCTGAGGGTTGGGAATCTGAGAGTGGCTATAGTGGGTGGCCTAACAATCTCCCTCCCCCATCAGCCCCCAGCAACCACTGATTTGCTTTCTGTCACTACATTAGCTTGCATTTTCCAGAATGTTCTGCAAATGGAATTATTCAGTGAATGCTCTGTGTGTGTGCGACTTCTTTCATTTACCAGAATATTTCTGAGATTTGTTCCTGTTTTGAGTGTCTTGGTGGTTTGTTGCTTTTTATTGCTGTAGGGTATGTATGGTTTGTGTAATCCATCCTCCTGTTGATGGACCAAGTTTGAGGAATGTTCTTATATGAGGACAAAGTCCAGGTCTCAGTTAAATGCAGGATGGGTCAGTTAAGCCTTGAGGCACCCTTGTGCCATAGAAGACAGAAGGGTTGGCCTCTGGGAAGGCAGATGTGACTTGGGGGGGCACCGATGGTGGATGGGCAGGCAGGTAAGTTGGTGAACCAGGCAGCTGTCATGCTAGAAGGGGCTCACACAAGTGATCCTCAGTAGACCTGGGAAGGAAATGAGGCCTAGCATGATCCAATACAGTGGACAGTGCCCTGGTGGGCTGTGAGGAGCACCTCTCCCAGGCTAGAGAGAGGGTTCATTGAAGGGATGGGTTCTGAAGATCACTTCCAGTGGTCGAAGCAGGGTATTCGGTTCTGACTCTGGCCTCTCCTTCCATTCTCTGAACCTCAAGAATGGGTACAACTCCTTAGTCAAGAAAACCCAAACCCCTGCTTCTGGCCACACCTAAGTGTTTTGGGCTAGCCTTAAGCTATTAATAAACAATATTGTGGCTGGACCAGCACTGGTGGTTCTTATTATGATTGCAAGGTACCTTACAGGACCTGGAAATTACATAGCACACCTGGAGCCACACAGTGAAGTTATGGGGGGAGGAGGAGAGGGAGAGAGAGAGCACACAAGTGGCCTGGAGTTCTGCTTTTATTGGCATAAAGGGTGGAGGCCTAGGATTTCTTGAACTCTTTACTGGTGAATTTAAAGCACAGGAGGAAAACAAAAGTAGCTCAAATGGTCAGTTGTTGAAATCAGCCAAGATCTCTAAAACAAAGGAGCCACCATGGGGAAGGTGGCCTAGCTCTTCATCTGGTCTTGCGGCTGACAATGTGTTTATTAGAATAACCAGCTTAGAGGCCCCTTCAATCAAAATCTTAAGTCAGGCACTTGCATTTCAAAACAAGAAAAAACCAATCATCAGAGCCTACACTACATGACAGCTTTCCTCTGGCGCCAAGTGCCACCCTTCCTGGTCCTGTGCCTGGTAGCCTCCTGAGTTCCAAGTGGGGATGAGCTGCCCTGGTGCACGTGTGGGAGGGAGGGGCACACATGCATGTGATGGGGAAAGGGGTGGGGTAGAGAGAGCTGTTCTTTGGGATGGGGTATAGGATAACTAAGTATCTGGAGAGATAAGATATGGGGCAGAAGGTACCGGGTGTGTGGTGGGGACGCAGAGGTGTGAGAGGTTGCCTGGTGTCAGCTGGCTGGTGCAGGACACCTGAGGATGGCCATCTCTCTCTTAACACTCCCACCCCCTCCATGACAGTCCCCCATCAAGTTCCTCCACTGAGATTCCTGCACGAATTGTGAAGTCACCAAAATGACACCTCCCACTGCCACCAGCTGCACTGGGAAACCTCCGACAGGATCTTCTCTGCTCTATCATGCACTGGTTTTAACACCTCCCAACCTCCCATAATCTTGGTTGCTGGCTCTGCCAGGAAGCTTTTACTGACCTGACCTCACCCCTTCACATGACCTAGGAGGATGCGGAGAAATTTGGGTCATCTCTCACCAGATTCAGTCTCTCTTTTTCCCTATTGACCTTCCTCTCTTCCCCAAATCTGGAGTCTGTCACTAGATTCCCAGAGCTGCATCCTCCCAATGGTCTCCACAAACACCAAGTAGGGGGGTTCCTGAGGTCTGGAAAAAACCTCTGGGTATAAGAGGGGAGAGTGCGGCCAGGGACCCTGGGGGACCCAGCCTCCACGGTGGCAAAGCCAGGCCAAGGATCAGGAACACAGCTGTCGGAGTGGTCAATGCGGCCCAAATGCGCGATGGTCCGGTCCCTTGGTTGTCACGGCCCAGCCTATCCGCATTCAGGCAGGCCTTGGTCTCCAGGTGGTTGGGTGGTTGGGGTGGGGGACCCGGGCAGGTGTGTGTGTGTGTGTGTGTGTGTGTGCGCGCGCGCGCGCGCGCGCGTTGGTGGGGGAGGACGGGTGACATCTAGGGATATCCCCCCCTCCCCACCTCATGCTCTCGGGTTGGGCCGCGGGTACTCAGGCGCAACCGCAGAGTAGCCGCCCCTCCTTGCAGCGCACTCCTACCCCCCACCCCCACACAGGCGCGCTCGCGCCGCCTCCAGGGTCTGGATCCCGCGCGTGCGCCAGGATGTCCCCAGCCCGCGGCAGAGGGGCGGGCCGCGCTCCCGGCGCCAAAGCCCGCAGCCCCCTCCCCTCGCCTGACAGCCGCTCGCTGCCGCCTAGGCGCTGCCATCCAGCCCCACCCCAGGCGACCCTGAGTAGAGCGGCAGGAGACCTGAGCTGGAGGTGAGCGCGGCGCCAGCAGGTGGAGCGGGAGGCGCGGACCCCGGCCTGGCTGGGGGAGGAGGATGCGCTCGGGACGAGGTTCTTTGTCTCCCCGAGCCCGTGCGCGGGCAGTCGGGGCAGCTCCTCCTCCCGGCAGGTGCCGGCGTCCCTCGGGGCTAGCGAGAGGACCAGAGCGTGTGCTCCCGTCCCTCCACCCCTATCTGGAGTCTGTGTCATCCCCCTGTCACCGAGGTTGGTGGTCGGGGTCCCTAGGGGACGAGGGTTAGAGGCGTGGATCTCAGGTCCTGAAAGGGAGCAGAGGCAGGAGAAGGGGGGTGGGCTGGGACAGGCAGGGCCTGGAAGAGGGAGATAGGCGTGGGACTTGGGGACAACCATGAGCAGCTGGGCTGGTGAGAGGGTGGGTACGTGGGAGGGAAGTGAATCGCAGCCGAGGTTTGGGCGCCTATGGGTGGAGACGCTGGGGAAGGGGCAGCGAGGTGCCAGGACCCAGGTGCCCGCAGGCTGTCTAATGTTTCAGGACCTGGGATGCTGACCCCGTCTGTCTCCTAATCAGGTGCGGGATGGACAAGAGGGACAAGGCCCAAGCAGGGGCCACCGCACGGGCGTCGGCTTCTCGCCCTCCGGGCCTTCCGACCCCCAGACCCCCAGGGTCTTCTCGACCCCCTCCCCCAGTAACCAGCGCGGCCCTCCGAGTTTTGGGAGCAGCGGGAGCTACGGGGCGAGGCCCCCTAGCCCACCGAGCTGTGGGTATCCGGGCAGCCCCTCTCCCAGAATCTACTCCCAGGGTGGGGCCCATGCGGAGCGCCGGGACAGGCCCCCGGAGCTCAGGTACCCCAGATTCTTTCTTGGATTCCTACACCATCTCCCTGTTCCCCTTTCCTTCTGAGGCACCAGCCTCTGATTTCCAGCGGCGCTGCATTAACTGCATTAACTGGGCTTTCTCCCAGCAGCCTCCAGGCCCCCAGCGGCGGGGAGAGGGGAGCGGACCTCTGCCAAGACGCCAGGCCCAGGCTCTATCTCTAGCCTGGGAGGTACCAATGGGACCACCAGGTAACACACCTACCCTCTTCCCTTGGGAAGGGTTAGTGCCATTCTCCGGAATCTTAATTTTACACATGAATTGGAGCGTGAGAACACTTGCAGATCACTGGGCACAAATTGGGTGAAAGCCATTCTTGGTCAGCAGAGAGCTGTACGCCCTATATCACAGGTGGGAAAATGTGGACTTGGGAGGTCAAACAAGGAACGGGTGTCTCTGCCCTGAGCACAGCACCCACCCCTGTGCCCAGGCTAAGCCCTCTTGGGCAGAAGGGGCTCCGGCCTCCAGCTGAGGAACCTGTGAGCAGAGGAAAAACCCCAGAAGCTCCCAGAAGGAGCGCCCTGAGTGCAGGCGCACGGAGAAGTACGTGACTTGGGGAGGAGTGGGGCTCCTGGGCAGTGGGAGGGACCAGTCTGGAAGTATCCATGACCCTTTGGCCTTCTGCTTCATCCCCAGACTCTTCAGGGACCACCGCAGGCTCCCCATCCCCAGACATCTCCCGTCGGTCCCGGGGTGCGGGCGCTGAGGTGGGACTCCCACGGGCAGCCTCGAGTGCACGGCTCCGGCCCCCGACTGAGGTCCCCAGGAAATCAGTGAGCAATGCCCCCGCACGCAGCACAGCAGAGCCGAGCCCCGCTGCCAGGAGGCGACCCAGCGCCAGCGGGGGCCTCCAGAGGCCAGCCTCGCGCTCCCAGGGCTCCAGCGCCACCCCTTTGTCCTCTCTAGCCCGCTCTGGTGCCTCGCTGGGTGGAACACCCCGGGCTCTGGGGCACCCTTCGCAACCCAAGTCGAAAGGGCTGCAGGCCCTGAGCCCCCCTCAGGCCGTACCCCCAAGGAAGGGCACAGCCATCCTGCAGGGCCGTTCTCCTTTGGCTGGATCCTCTCCGTCGGGTTCAAACGCACAACCGGCACCGCCTACCCACGTCATAGCCACTCCTTTGCGGGACACGCTCCCGCCCTCTCCACCGAGCACTCCTCCTTCTCAGGACCTAACCTGTCCTTCGGCCACGCCCTTTCCACTAGCCCCTCCTCCTCCCTCTTCTCCACTTTCTCTGCAGACCCTCCCTTCTCCGCCGGCCACACCCCCTTTACAAGGTCCACCCACACACCTGAGTACATCTTTTCCAGAGACACCCGCCTCTCCCAGGGCCACTTTTCTGGCTCCATTCTCTCCTTCAGGTTCACCCCCTATGCAGAGTACGTCTCCCACCCAGGCTTCAATGGCTTTGCCCCCTCTTCCAACAGTCCCTTCTCCCTTGACTGCACCTCCTTTGTCGGCTCCTCTGTCACCAGCCACGCCCCCTCTACAAACCTCTTTTTTTCCGGCAAAGTCTCTGCGAAACTTACCCTCTTCCCTAGCCACAGCCCCTCCGCAGGACTTTTCTGCTCTGGCCACGCCTCCTCCGCGGGCCAGTCCTCCTCTATCTCCGCCCCCTTTCCAGGCCACGCTCTATACACTAGCCACGGCTCTCACTCAGGACCCTTTGGTCATATCCTATCCGGAGGCTCCTCCTGCTCCCCTGGCCACACTCCCACTGCAGACTCTATCTCCTTCAGTCACATCCCCTCTTCAGGCCTCTCTGCTCTTACCCTCTCTACAGGCCCCACCTTTATTGGCCTCAGCAGCTCTGCAAGCCCCTCCCTCTTCCCTGACCACGCCCCCTCCACAGACTCCAGTTCTGGCCACGCTCCCTCTACAGGCCACGCCCTCTTCTCAGACCCTGCCCCCTCTAAAGGCCCCACAGTCCGTGCCCTCGCCACCTCTACAGACCACTCTCTCTCCAGCCAGGTCCCCTCTTCAGACTGCACCTTCTCTGGGCTCGTCCCCTCTTCAGGCCATGCCTTCTTTCCTGGCTATGGTCCCTGTACAAACTCAACCTCTGGCCTTACCCCCTCTGCAAGACCCTCCTCTCCTCGCCACGCCCCCTCTTCCGGCTCCACCTTCTTTGGCCTTGCCCTCTTGGCAGTCCTTACCCTCTCCCCTTGCCACACCACTTCTGGAGACCCCTTCTCCTCTAGCCATACCCGTTCTGCAGGCTCCACTTTCTCTGGCTTTGCCCCCTATTCAGTCTCTTCCCTCTCCCCCTACCTCACCCCTTCCGCAAGACTCTCCTCCCCTGGCCACGCCCACTAAAACTCCACCTTCTTTGGCCTTGCCCCCTCTGCCCGACCCCCGCTCTCCCCTTGCCTCACCTCCTCTCCAGGCCCCACGCCGTCCCCCGACCCCGGGTCCTGATACTCCGATCCCGGGCCCACGGCTGACCCTGTCGCTGGCCCCGGCCCCTCCGCCCCCGCCCTCGCGCAGCCCGTCCAGTACGCTGAGCGGCCCGGATTTGGCGGGCCACAGCAGCAGCGCCACCAGCACGCCTGAGGAGCTGCGCGGATACGACAGCGGGCCTGAGGGCGGCGCTGCAGCTTCCCCGCCCGCCGACGCAGAGCTCGCCTCCTGCCACCCGGCCGCCTGGAGCCGAGGTCCTGCTCCGCCTCTGGCTGTCCGCAGCACCCCGGGTAAGCAGCCCTCCGGACCCCGAGGAGCTGTGGGGGAGGCGAGGTACGGTAATGGTCGGTGCGCGGGGTTGGAGGCTAGGCTTCGCAGCTGCGGGATGCGGCAGTCGGGTTTGAGGGCGGAGCTGAGGGAAAGGACGGGGTCGCGGCTTCCGGCTATCTCTATCCAGCTTGGCACCTCTCCCTGCAGGAGCGCCACTGCCTTGGCCTCCTGCTGCCGGGTCGGGCTCGGCTGACGGCCTATGCACCATCTACGAGGCTGAAGGGCCCGAGTCGGCGACCCCAGACCCAGGCGAGCTGGATCCCGGGCCTGGGCCTGGAGCGGGTGGCGGGAAGGCGGCGGCGGGGGCGGGGACAACCTCGTGCGGCACAAAGCCCGCGCCCCTGGGAGAGCTTCCGCTGGGGGCGCTGCAGGCGAGCGTCGTGCAACACCTGCTGAGCCGGACGCTGCTTTTAGCAGCGGCCGAAGATGCTGCTAGTGGCAGCAGCGGTGGGCCGGGGAGCGCTGGGGGTGGCGGCGGCGCCGGGGGCGTCCGGACTGCGCTCAGCGATGCCGAACTGGGCCGCTGGGCCGAACTGTTGTCTCCTCTGGACGAGTCCCGCGCCAGCATCACCTCAGTCACCAGCTTTTCCCCGGACGACGTGGCTTCCCCTCAAGGTGACTGGACCGTGGTGGAGGTAGAAACCTTCCACTGAGCCAGACCCTAGCCCAGCCCACCACACTCCTTTCCTGCCTTATAATACGCCCCCTCGGTTACACCTCTTAGACCTTGGTCCCCTCCTCCTGGAGTCTGGCTCTGGGTGGATTGGCCTCAGCCCCCTTGAGCCCTAGAATTTTGGCCCAGGTTTGCCACCCACCCACACCTTTGGCCAAGATCCTCTCCTCGAGCCTTGCCCCTTCGGCCTAGGACATGCTCCTGCTTCCCTCGAGCCCTGCCTCCTCCCTCTGCCTGAGCTCCACTCCGTGTCCAGTGTACTGTCTGTCTACCACCTGCAGCCTGAGTTTGCAGTAAAGCTGGGACCCTGTAGCCTGTGTGCCTTTGCTGTCGTCGCGGGGGCTGGCTTCTCTGAAGATAAGAAGGGGCACGTGAGGAGGGGCTGGGATGGGACAACGGAGATGCCCAGTACCCCTTAGTCTAGTGCAGCGTACCCACGTGCATGAAGGTAGGCTTTTTCCTGTCCGACTTCTGGTGGAAACATTAGGCTTCTGAGGGCCCAGGTGGGGCTGCGTGACTGAATGGGTGAGCTAGTGAGTAGCCAGCATGGAGGAACGACCCAAGCTCTTTCCACACTAGGCCAGGGGAACTGGCACTCTTGGGGACAGGGGGAAGACACTTGAGAAGGGCTTGCTGGGGGTCTGTGGCGAGTGCCCTTCCTCCCGGTGTGTGCACCTCCTTACCTTACATGCCCTGGGGTGTGGGCCAGAGAGGAGTTGCTGCTGGGTTTCCTCCTAGGCCTCCCAGCTCAGGTCTATTGCCTCCTCTCACCTAGGAGGCTGCAGTGCAGGGAAGGCCTGCAGCTAGGCTGGAGATCTCAAGAAGAACCTATGGGGAGGAGGGCCCTCTGGGGACAGGGTGGCAAGGGGCCTGTAGGTAAGAAGCAGACTCTTCCAAGGCTGGGTGGGAGACCAGGGTGTCCTCACCATGCCCCTTTATGGCTCTCAACCCATGGGCCTCACCTTTCCCCCCAACTTAGGGTATTCTCCCCAAGTCCCTCCAGCCAGGCATCCTTGCCTGTGCCCCACAATCAGGGGTCCTCACCAGAGCCAATCCATGTCTTCATCTGTCTCCCTCCATCAGAATTCCTTACCCTTCCTTCAGTCACCCTGACCCTGGACTCCTCAAGCCGTAGCCCAGGCCTTTCTTCTCAAGTAGCCCTGCAGGAAATGTACCCCTAGGCCTTTCCTCCCTGAGGGTCTCCTGTTTCACACAAAGAATGATGGAATTCTGGTGGGGATCACAATCCCCAGGGCAGGTAAAAGAACAAAGCATGAACATGTGTTGGGCCCTCAGCCCTGTCTCTGACCCTAGATCCACTCCCCATAGTTCACCCTAGAGCCAGACAGCTCACCCAGTCCTGCCTGTCCCCAACCCTGACGTGGATGCCTCCCAACTTAGGGTCCGAGGAGAAATTGGCCATGTCCCAGTGGGCCCATGCCACCTCTACCTGAGAACCAATGTGTGTGTGTGTGTGTGTGGGGGGGGCACACAGTATGCTCTCTCAAGCTCGGTAGCAAACCACAGAGGTTCCCTTTCTAGCTGGGCCCTGCAAAGATCCAGGGGTGCTTCTTTCCAGACTCTTAGACAAGCCCAAAGGTGAGGGCCTCAAGGCCAGCCCCCAGGAGGGAACAGAGCAGAACCTGACAGTTCCCCTGGGGCCTTGCCCCAACCTGGGGAGCCAGAGGGGTGGAATCACACTGTGGGAATAGAGACACAGAGCAACTGTTGGGATCCCAGTGTTAAATCTGTATGATGGGAATGGTGAATAGATCCACAGGAGCTGTTGAATGATGGGACAATTAATGGGATTTGTCTGTCCCAGTGCATAACTAGCATCCTGCCCTGTTATTTGGCAGCCAGAGAGTTGGGGACACTTTGTGGGACACACTGGGTGCAGAGGTGCAGGGCCTGGCTGGCATCTGCCTGGACCCAACTAAGTTTCTTATTTGCAAAGCCTTCCTTTATCATCCCCAGCTCTGTCCCCACCAATCAGCTGGGACTCTGCCTCAGCTCCATGGGAAACCCCACAAAGGACTCTGTCTAGGTCTCCTTCCCTGAGAACTCTCATTCACTGTCCCTACTGCCCAGCTCAGATTGGTCTCTGTGGTGGCCTCCTCACTGACCCCCAGCACTGGTCCATTTGATGGTGTTCCCCTCTCCTAAGCCCCTCCATGGCTTCCCAGTGCCTTTGATTCAAAATGAAAAAGCTGGCTTCTGATTGGAGAAGACTCTTCTTGGTCTGGCCACATCAACTCTCCTGTTCCTTCTTCACAAACATCATGTGCTTCCTGCTGGTCCCTGCCTTTATGCTTTCACCTGCCAACACCCCCTACCTTGTTGCCTTCAGGAAGCCTTCCCTGATCTCCCTGCTCATTTGATTTACTGGGTACTTGCCACATGAGCATGAAGGTTCAACCTCCACCCCTAAGTTGGTGTCTGTCTGTCTCTTCTACTACCCTGGGGACCCCTTAGAGCCAGGCATGGGATAGAGCACCCCCCAGGGCCTCAGGAGGTGTGTGCTGAATGAGTGCAACCAGATCCTGAGACCCTGCCATTCCTCCATGCAAGCTGAGTCACTTAGTGGCTATCTCCAGAGCCACCATTCTGAAAAGGCCAGGCTATCAGGATGCGTCTGTGAGCCTGACATCCAAAGTCTTTTGACCTGTTCCTCCTATTCTGTCCATCTCTCTCAACCCCACATTTTTGCTCACATTGCACCAGCAAATGCCCTTCCTTCCTCTCTCATGCTGCACCCCAATCTGGGTGTCTCTTTGGTCCCCCTGCTGGCCTGCTATGACCTCCACCTCTCTAGGAGGGTCCCAAGGGCAAGGACAGCCCACTTCCCTCCTCAGTGCTTTGCTGGACATGGGGCCCCAAGGCTGCTTGTGGTCCCTTCACCCCTAGGCCTGCCACACTCAGTGTCCCTTGTGCACGACTGTGTAAATACATTTTATTTTCCATCTCTGCCTGGGTGACATGTGGAGTGTGAACAGGCAGTGTGCAAAATGGTGGTGGACAGTGTAGGAAAGCCCCGTGATGCCCACCCTGGTCCCCAGGCTTTGCAACACTGAGGAGCAGGTGACCAGGAAGGAGAGGCTGCTTGTGAGGCTACTCGGGCTCTAGGAGCCCTGCGACTGTCAGCCCCAATGGTCATGAGGCCCTGGGAAGGAAGTGGTCTGGGGGGCATCATTGGACTTTGGCACCGTTCTTGGCTCTGACTCTGCAGAGACCACGGGACCACCACAAGGAGGGAGGCGTGGGGACGACACTCCTCTGGCTGGAGCGTGGGGCTGGGGACCTAGGGAAGTAGAAACTGGGGGCCCCCTGGAAAGGAGGCTAGTCTGGGTGGGGGAGCCCCTCCATCACTGGCCAAGATGGGATGGTGGGAGTGTCTCACAGAAGAAGATGTGGGTCGCTAGGGACAGGGGTCTTGTGATTTCCTCGCAGCTGCCCTGGCCCCCGAGAAGCAGAGACACTGCCTGGGCCCAGGCTGGTTTGCATTTGCCACACATACCTCAGGTGGCCCTGCACACAGTAGGGGGGACTTTGGTTTCTGCTGAAGGGACCATGAGGCCTGCACCAGGCAGGAAAGCTCAGCCTGGCCATCTGTCCCTAGCAGCCAAGGGTCCCCAGGGGCATTGTGGGGTGGTGATGTCCAGCCCAGAGTGGCCCCTTCTTCCTCAGGCCTCCTCCAGTTTCTGGATCCTTCCCAGGAGGGCCACCCTTGTCCCAGAAGGAGGCCTGCTGGGAGAAGGGAGCTATCTGCCATCCAATCCTGGGAATTCTGTTCCTCTCATGCCCTTGCTGTTAAGAGAGGCAGACCCTCCAAGTAACTGGGCCTGGAGGGGTCCAGACCAAGATAGTTAAACAGTGCTGGGGAGGATGCACCTGCCAAGGGACCCTGAGATCCTCAGGCTCCAGCTCTGCTCTCTGCACCTTGCAGCATTGGGCCTTGCCCTTGGTCTGGGCCAACCATCAAGGACGTGGAGTTTGTTAAGTGTGGCCCCAGCTTCCCCAAAGGCGGCCCCCGGGCTCCAGGCTCACTGGCAGGGCCTCAGTTGTCCAGGCCCTGGCTGTAGGGTGCGGCCAGCTCATCAGCATCACTGTCAGAGCTGCCTTCGCTGTCCTTGGCCGGCCGCTCCAGACGGCGGAAGAAGCGCGCGTCGCGCGGGGACAGCGGATAAAGCGCATCCTGGAGCGCCGCGCCCACGCCCACGCCCAGCAGCTCCTCGTCGGACGATGGCAGCGAGTCCTCATCCAGGTGTCGCGCCAGGCCTAGCCCGTCGAAGGCCAGCGGGTCCTCGAAGGGCGGCGGGCCCTTCAGCAACCGCACCTGGGGCGGGGGACCGGTGCGCTGGGGGCGTGGACCCACGTGCCCGCGGACGGAGTTGGGCCGCCAGGCACTCTCCTCTCCCGTACCCCAGGCGCTGACACCCGGTCCACAGGCCAAGGACACAGGGCTCTCAGGCCCCTCCCGCGCTCACCTCGGCCTTCAGCTCCTCGATCTGGTCCTTGAGCTCACGGATGTACTGCGACGAGTCAGAATGGTTCAGCTGGCCCTGGATGCGGCCCTCCTCCCTCTGCCGGCAGGTCAGGGCACAAGAGTCAGGCAGAGCCTGGGCCGGGCATCCCCCGGCCCCCACGCTCCGGCCCAATCGCTCACTTGGATCTCCAGCTCCGCGATGCGCTGCCGCATTTCGGCCACCGCCGCCATGCTGTCAGCCTCCCGCAGGCGCACGGCCATCACCTCCTCCTTGCTCTGAGGGCAGGGGGGAGAGGGCGGGTCAAGGGCGAGGCGGAGGAGGGCGGGTCAAGGGCGAGGCGGGACCGGGAGGGGGGCACCTTGCACTCGGCTTCCGCCTGCTTGCGGCGGCTTTCGCTCAGCTGCGTCTGCAGCCCCTTGTTCTGCGCGGCCAAGTACTGCAGCTTCTCCTGCAGCGCCGCGCGTTCTGCCTCCACGCGGTTCAGAAGGTTGCGGTGGATGTGGTCCTGGGGAAGGAAGAAAGGAGGGATGGGCAGGGGTTACGGCCTAGCCAAGGGGCTGACGGTGGACATCGAGTCACTCCTCGAGACCGCGTCCACTGCCACAGCCCACCTGCGTCTCAAGCTCCACCACGCGCTGCCGCAGCTCACGGCCCTCCGCCAGAGCCTGAGCCTCGCGCAGACGCACGCTCATCAACTCGTCCTGCAGCTCGCCCAGGACCAGCTTCCGCGGGGACTCCTTCCAGCGGCCACCGCGCGACAGATGGGCCTGCCAGGAGAGGCCAGCGATCAGCCCAGGAGCCCCGAGGGCGGCGGGCTTCATGGTTGGACCGCTGCTTTCTGTCCTCTGGCTAGGCCCTCACCTGCCAGGTGTCTGAGAGCTCCTGCAGCTGCAGCTTCAGCTCCCGGGCGGTGGCCACCGCTTCACTCTCCCGCACCTTGAGTGCCTTCAGCTCCTCCTGCAGCTGAGCCACGTTGTTCTCATCAGGCAGTGAGCTGTTCCTCTGAGGGAGACAGGAGTGCTCAGAGCCCAGAGCAACCGGCAGCTACAGCACACCTTCCTATAGGCCAAGCCCCCACTCCTTATTTCTTTTGGGCTCCACCTTAGGTAGCCTGGCTGGAAGAGGGTGCACCCTGGATATGTTGGGAAGGTGGACCAGACCAGAGGGGCACAAACCGTGCCTCCTGCCCCAGCTGCAGATCCTCGCCTGTAAAATGGCTGTAAGAACAGCATCTGCTCTCCCATAGGACTGGCTTAGGGGAACCCCATAAAGTGCAGGGCCTCCATAAATGTTAGTGCTAAGGACACCAGACAGGCTGGGTGAGGGAATCTGAGACCCACTCCTGCAGCACCCATGACCAGACCCAGGACCTGCCCCAGCAGGAGCTGAGAAGACTGGATTTCAGCACCCTGTCCCCCGCCCCCACCCAGGCAGCCCCTCTTCCTGGGAACCCACTGAGGACCAGCCTAGGCTTGTCCTGGCCTCCCAAGGACTCAGGGATGAGATTTGTGTTCCAGCCTCTTGGACCAAAATCCAGCTTGCTACCCTAGGACCTCGCTGATCCTTGTTTGGATCTAGGAGTCAGGGGAGGGGACAGCAGGCTCTAATGCAGGAGTCCCCAAACCCCAAGCCATAAACTGGTACTGGTTCGTGGCCTGTTAGGGATTGGGTCGCGTAGCAAGAAGTGAGTGGTGGGAGAGTGAGCAAAGTTTCATCTGTGTTTGCAGCCACTCCCCAGCACTAGTATCACCGCCTCAGCTCCACCTCAGATTATCAGGTGTTAGATTCTCATAGGAGCACCGGTCCTTGGTGCCAAAAAGATTGGGGACCGCTGACCTAATGGGTGCATATTTCCTTCTGGTATTGAGGGAGGCAGAGGCAAACCTAGATCTGGGCTCGCTGATGGGGACTGAGAGGCTAATGGCCCCACCGAGGCTGTGGCTGAGACACCTGGGAGGGCACTCAAGAGTACAGGCTCCTGCCAGAGTGAGTGGGGCCTGCTGCCTTTTCCTGGCAGCTCCATGGAAGTTGCGTCAGTACTGAGTCAGTGTGAAAGCAGCTAGGGAGGGACCCGGGAGGCTTAGGGCCCCCTTTGGGGCTGCAGGCAGGAGAGGACGGCCCCTAGTAACTCCACTGGGTGATGTCTCCATGGAGGCCCTGCTAGGCCTTCCTTCCTCCTCCCTCCCTCCTGGAACCCAGGGCCTGGGAAGGACACACAGGTGGGACAAACTGTCCAGGAAGCCCATGAAAGTCACCACACTGCTGGCACTGTGCCTGGTGTATGAGAGTGGGCGTGCCTGATGTGTGTGTGAGTGTATGTATCTCCAGGGCTTGGGGAGGTCTGGGGGTGAGAGGCCCACTTGCCACCTGCCCAGAGCCTCCTATGGAAACTATGGAGAGGCAGTCTTGGGTTCCTTGGGGAATTCTGGGGCAAGGGGATCTGATTCCAGGACACCCCCCACTGTTACCCCTGGAAGCCCCTCCTTGGCTCAGGCCTGGTCATGTACCCCCTTAAATGCAAGCAGCACCCACCTTCGCTTTCCCAGAGTTTCCCCAACACCCACCGACCCATTCGCACCTTCTCCATGTCTAGAACCTTGTCCTGCATCTCCCGAAGGGCCCCCAGTGTCTCTGTCTCGCGCAGCCGAGACTGCTCCAGTTCAGTCTCCAGGTGGGCCACGAAGTCCTCGGTGAGGCGTGGGTTATCCTGAGGGCAGATGCAGGGCTTTAGCTGGAGGGTGGGCAGCCTTCCTGCTAGCTGACTGAGCCCAGGCCTTTCCCCTATCCCCCAGAGCCCCTGGGCTAGGACAGGGGCTCAGGCTCCGTGTACAGAGGAGGGTGAGGAAAAACTCTGGATCTTCTTCCTATGCCTTCTGCCCTTGTGGGAGGAGAGCTGAACCCCATCATGGGGACCCTGATGGCCCAGCCTAGTCTCCTTCCTGGGAAAGCTATACACAGGAAACCTTCCGAAGGGGACCTTCTTGGCCTCCAGATGACCCCTAAGGGATGCCAATGGCTGGTTCCCAGGATTGCTGGAATGGGGGTGGAGGATGGGCTCTCCAAGGCACTCTTCCTGCTGTGTGGTCTGCAGCCTAGCCACGTGGTAGGGGTGGGGGTGGGGCAGGGCTGGGCTCAGGGCTTTGGCACTCCTGCCCCTGTTTTTTCATCTCCCTTCTCTCCACCATTTCAAAACAGGAAAGGATGGGAAGTTTGCTTGGGTACTTTCTTGCTTTGTGCTGAGACTTCTCAGGTGCCATCTGGGCCCAATAAAGAACACCTGGCTGGTGGGTAAGGAAAGCCTCTGGGGCCAGAGCAGGGTCCCCATCTCACTGCCCTGGTGGCCTGGTGGGGTAGTTCTCGGGGAGGTTGCCCCAGAACCCCAGGCCACCCCCCCCTTCTCCACTGGCCCCCTGCCCAGCTGCCCAGGCCTGCTTGCTGCCCTCAACCACTTTGGGTCTCTGAGATACATGGGTGCCAGTGGCCCTTCCTTGGCCCAGATGGGCTTTGGGCCCTGGGCCCCACCCTGAGCAAACGACTCTTCCTTCTCTTCACCCATTATTTCTTGGGCACTTGTGTTTTCCCAGATCAGGGACCCCACCTTGCTGCCAGTCTCTGCTGGGTTCAGGCCCGTACTGCAGGGGTCTGGGATGCCTACAGCATCTTTCCCTGCAGCTCCAGGGCAAGTGCACACTACTGCACACTGAGCTTGGGGGCTACAACTGCTGGCAGGTCATCAGATAAGAAAGGCAGCCTGCTAGGTAGAGCCAAAGGAAGGTTCCAAAAGCCCCCTCTGGGAGCAGATTCTTTGCACAGTGTTCTAGCCATGGGCCCTCTCACCACTGAGTTCATGACCCCACAAGGGAATGGCACTGCCCCCTCAACCCCCACCCCACCAGCCCAGAGGAGTCGGCACAGACCAGACCCATGTATCTCAGAGACCCAGAGTCTTATGAGGGCAAAGTCCTGTGCACTGGAGGAGGGAGCCCTCCATTGCCCTTCGTCCTAGCTCCTACCCTGCATGGCAGGCCCTTGGGGAAGCCTCACAGCCTTGTAGATCTCAGAGAGGCCAGGCCCATGTGTCAAGGCCACATGCCTGTGACAGAGAGGGGGACCTGCAGGGACAGGCTGGTTCCACACTGAGACCAGAGGTAGAGGAAGTCGATTGTCTTGCTCTCAATGGCAGGCCAAGCACCCCAGAGGGGAGTGGAAACATGGAAACTGCAGGATTCTCCCCCCAACCCCCACCTTCTGCCCGAATCTGGGGCTAATAGGTGCTGTGGGGCTGCCAGAGAATCTGCTTTCGGCTCTGGGTGCTTCCCCCATGCCCAGTTAGAAACTGGAGGGCGTGTCCCCAGTCAATTCCTCAGGAGATCCGACAACAGCTGGGCGGGCAGAGGGTGGGAGGCGGAGGCGTGGCCTACCCACAGCGGCCCCGCCCACCCGGCCGGGTACCTGCTGCTCCTGCAGCTGCCGGATGGTGCTCTGCGCCTTCTGCAGGTCCTCCGCCGCTGAGCTGCACTGCTGCCTGACCACTGCCAGCTCCCGCTTGATGACGTAGTTCTCCTCAGCCTCCTGAGCCCGTGTCACTTGCCCCTGAGCACAGCGAGGCAAGGGGGGTGGGACGTGACCCTCTGCTCATACCCCAAGGTCTGCCTCAAGCCCACCTCAGAGGAAAGACCAGAGAGGGCAGAGGCAGTGTGGGAGAAGGGCGTAGCAGCCTCTGGCACTCAGAGCCTGGGATGGGTAGCCTCAAGGGGTCTGGGGATGTGGATGGGGGCAGGCAGGTACAGGACACGGGGAGAAGCCTGGAGAAAGACGTCCTGCCACACCGGGCCCAGTCTCTGTGAGGCATAAGTGAAAAACAGGGCCCCAGGCCAGGGAAGTGGACAACTGTAACCTCCCAGCTTCTGGCTCTTGGCCTCTGTCCAGGAGAGGAGGAACAAGTCTAGAAATGAGGACATGCCAGACAGAGGCCTGGCTCTGCTGGCCAGAGTGGGAGCCTGGGGGTGCTGAGGGCTGGTTCCTTCAGGCTGGGTTGGGAGGTGGAATACACCCTGCCTTTTCCAGTCCTGGACCCTGGGTCCTCCACCTGCCAGATCTACCTCCCAGCCTCATCTCCCTCACCCCAACCAATGTGGGTCCCTCATTCCAGGCTCAGAGCCACCAGGTGGCAGGCAGAAGCTTCCAGATAAAGCCATTCGAGATGAGGCAACAGCACAAGCAGAGTAGCGGGAGAAGATGGCAGACCTTGCAGGTAAGAGCAGAGAGGAGCATGAGGGGCCAGAATGGGTGGGGTGTGTGTGTGTGCGTGTGAGTGGTGGGGATGCTCAACGCGTGCACACACTACGGCTTGTTGCTGATGCACCCTTAGGGTCCTGAGTCCTCCTGGGTCCCCACCTGTGTCCCCTGGAGGGAGGAGGCTTTGCGTCCATGCACATGTACGTACACTCACAGACACACCCACATTTCCACATGCACTCCCTTCCCCTGGAGGGAAACCTCTGTCTCCCCTGAGAAGTGGTCCCCAGCCACCCCCATGCATGGCCCCGGGATGGCAGCAGCCAGGGAAGAGGCAGTTACTGGCTGTCATGTGTGGAGATCAGAAGGAAGTGGGAGAGTGAGACGAAAAGCTACAGTACCTGGATTAACCTATCAGCCAGAGCAGCGCTCTCCTACGGGTTCCCAGCGACAGGGGGAGGAGGCAGAGCGAAGGCGCAGGACAGGAGAGGGGGAGAGACAGACAAGAATCACTTGTCACTAATGCAGTGGACTATCTCTAGAAGCAGGGGACACAGGAGTGAGACCAGAAAACCAGAGAACCAGAGAACCAGCAGGAGAGGACCTGGAGGAAGATCAAAGCCAGAGCCAGCTCCTTCCAGGAGAGGAGTCTATGTGAGCAGGGAGGTGAGGCTGCCCATGGCTGCCCCCTCCCGGGCCAGCTGGCCTGGGGCCAGCTGGGAAAACTCAGCAAGTTTTATTTGGAGGCTGAACAAGAATGCAGGTTTTTGGGCAAGGGCAATAAAATCCTGTGAAATGAGGGTGGAGCAGGAAAGAAGTGAGGCCCCCACCTGTACTCCCATGTTTAAAAATAAGTTTGGGGCCAGGGTCAAGGTTGGGGCACCCAACCATGGAGCTGGTGGCTCCCTCCTCCTTCACTCTCATCTTCTTTCTTTTGAGAGCAAG
Source organism: Eidolon dupreanum (assembly GCA_028627145.1). Lineage (NCBI taxonomy): Eukaryota > Metazoa > Chordata > Mammalia > Chiroptera > Pteropodidae > Eidolon > Eidolon dupreanum. The sequence continues at coordinate 32,591,487 of CM053512.1, read as the reverse complement.
GCTTCCAAATTGCAGGGTGGGGTGCCTTGTGACCCAGTTCTGGGCACCTCAGTCAAAGCAGCAGTCCTACCTCCTCCCCACCCAGGCAGCCCCAGAGGGGACTGGACACAGATGGATCCAGGTGTTTGCAGTTACCAGGGTTATAACTCAAACCCTAGCCCCAAGCTGTTTCCCCACAGGCCTGATTACATGGCAGCTCAAATTCCAGTGGGGTTCATGGTGGGAAGCAGGAGCCAGGTCAGCGGGGCTGGCTGGCCCTCTGGCTACTGGGTCCTTCTCAGACCTGGAGGGTTTGGTGCCACAGGCTGGTGGCCACACCCCTCACCTTCTCCAGTGTTTCAATCCGCTGTTTCAGGAGCCGGTTCTCAGTCCGAAGCCTCTACGTGGGGAGAGGGGGCGGCATGTTAGATCCTGCCTCCTACTTCTCCTGTACACACAGAGGTCTGTCCCCTGAGGGGCCAGGCCACCTCCAAGCAGGACGGAGCCAGCAGCTTATGTTCTGGGTCAGTGATTCCAGAAAACAGGGCCATTCAGAATGGCCCATTAGATTTTTTTTAAAAAAAAAAACAAACCTTGGTTCAGTAAAAACGTAAGTGCTTTTGTGGATACACACTGTGCGTGTGGGGGCAGGTGGCCAGCACCCATGCTGTCCTTAGGCATCTGTTTCTGCCCACGTTTGGGCCTGTCTGCCTCCCACAGGGCAGAGGCCTCTGCATTTTGGGGGAAGCTGCTGTCAGACAGCCCCCGCCCGTCACTGCTTTGCACCGTCACTCAGGGGACAAACTCCTCTGAGCTTGGGTACAGGGGAGGGTGTCTTGCTGAACACACATTTCCTTCAGCTCGACAACTACATCTTTGTGACCCACGAATGGCCAGCTAGCTGTATGCAACAGTCGTCACTTGCCCCGTGCTGTGGGTCTGCAGGTGGTCTGCCTTGCTTTTGTCTTCCATCCTGCACTGGTGGATTCTGGTTAGATATTTGTGGTTTCAGGTTCCCACCATCTCTTGGGAAGCAGGTGAGGTTTACATGTGCCTTGTATTTGGTCTCTACCTATGCACCCTTAAGGAGAAGGTACACATACAGTTTCGATCAGCAGATTAGGGAGGGTCCTGCCCCGCTGTGGATCACACAGAACATTTCCTGGTTTCTTCCAGCGAGAAAAAGGTGATGGAAACATCCAGAATATTCCCAGGAAGCAACTTGGTCAGATTTGATTGATGGCCATTGACCCATGTCATGGGTGGGGAAACTGAGTCAGAGTGGGGCAGTGTTTTGCCTGAGCCTCCCAGCTCACTGGAGTCAGAATTGTTCCAGGCACAGGTCTCTGCTCCTCACAGTGATCTGGAATCCAGAGTTTGTTCCCTGACCCCTGACACCTGGGTTGCTCTGACCTCTCTTTAGCACAAGCACCGCCATCCTTGGAGGAGCTGGATGTGCCTGACCAACAAGTCACTTCTTGAGTGAGTACTCCAAAAGGAAAAGGAGAGAGAGGAGAGAAGGGAGAAGGGAAAAATGAAGACCAAGAACTACAGGGGTCTAAGTACTTGTCAGACTTTAAAATATTTTTTCTGTATTTTGGATCCTTTGATGTCCTGAGGCCTTGCTAATCCTGAAGAGACTACCCCTCCCAGGACTAGCTAATTCCTAGATAGTAAACAACTTGCCTGCCAAGGGCCTTCTACATGTAAACCAGCCAATCCGGAGTGCGCCCCCAACCCCACACACATACCACTAATCTCACATGCCAAGCCAATATTTCCCTAGGACAACTAGAGACCACTCCTACAGCCCAGAACCCCCGAAGTTACTCAAACTAGTCAATCCTAAACTTGCTCAAATTTGTCCATCCTGCTTACCCACTCCTTCCCTTGAAAACCACAAGAAAGGCTCTGCTCCCCACCCCCTGCCCCCAGTACTCCGCCTCCTGACCCGGCCTTGCTGCTGTCCCATGTGGTCCTGTGTGGCCTTGTGTGCCCCACCTCTTGGGAACTGTGAGTAAAAAACTCTTCTTTCAAAGGCAGCTGTCTTTGTGTCAGTCAGCTTGCCATACCTGATTACAACAAATCCCAGGTACGTTTTAAAACAGGCTAAAGTTGAAGGAGCAAAGGGCAGGGCCAGGTGAGAGGGCACCTGCCTGAATCCTTTAAGGCCCATGGGTGCTCAGGCTCCTCTTGTGAGACATTACCAAGCTGAGCATGTGGCCTGAGGGTCTGCTTTGTATCTACCTACTGCTGGGCCTGATGGGAGCAGGTCCTTGTCTGCATATGAGCAAGACATACACACACACATACACGTACACATGTGCACACACACACTTGGACTGGTACATCAGTCAGGTTGCTATTCCTGAGAAAGAGAGATGCTTGAAGATTCAGGACACAAAACTATTCCTGGAAAACCTACAAACAGGGCCAGGACAATGATGCTCTCTTTCCTCCTCAGGTATGGGTGGCAGGCGACCTGACTGTAATCTAGGTTCTGCCTCTGCCTTTCTAGAGGAGGTGGGGATGATGATAATGGTGGCAGTAGTGACAATGATAATAATTTGAACAAGTGTCATTCCCATTTTGCAGGAAACACTGAGGCTCAGAGAGGTGAATTCACTTTCCTGGGTCACACAGCTGGTCTGTGGGGCTCCAATCCCAGACACTGTAGGACTCTGCCCCCTAAGAGGACAGAGCCAGGCTGTGCTGGGATTTGTGTTCCTGTCTGTCCTCCCACCCCCACTGGACTGGGGGCCCTCAGTATCTGCTATGACTGGAACATCGTAGGTCCTCAATAAATGTTTGTTGAATGAATAACTAAAATCACATGTGGAGAGATAAAAGCTGAAGGAAGGAGAGGGAGGGAAGTCTGGGTTCAGAGACTGCATGCCAGGAAACCCTCTGTGATACTATGATTTATAATAAGAAAGACACATTTGGTCTTCCAACCAGTCCTGGCACAGAGTTCCTAAAACCCTGGGAATTTCCTAAGTGAGACAGGGATAAAGGTGTCTTTTGTTATTTTAATGAGGTGACTTTTGGAAAGCCCCTTGGTCATCTAAGGATGGGGCTGGTTGCCAGGGGATTCAACCATGTGTCAGAGGGTTGGAACTTTCAGTTTTCATCCAGACCTCTGGGGAGGGAAGAGGGGTTGGAGGTCGAATCAGTGGCAGATGGCCAATGATGTAATCAGCCATGTAAGCAATGAAACTTCCATGAAAACCCACAGGATGCGCTTTGGAGAGCTTCCGGGTTGTGAACAGTCGGAGGTGCTGTGAGCATGGTGCACACGGCGAGGGTATGGCAGCTCCGCGCCCCTTCCCCGTACCTGGCCCTACGCATCTCTTCCATCTGACTCTTCTTCAGTTACACCTTTGATAATAAACCGGTGATCTAGTGAGTACACTGTTTCTCTGAGTTCTATGAGCCTCTCTAGCTAATGAATCAAACCCGAGGAGGGGGTCATGAGAACCTCTGGTCTATAGCCAGTTGGTAGAAGCACAGGTGATAACCTGGACTTGAGCCAGGCTTCTGAAGGGTGGGGATGGCAGTCTTGTGGGCTGAGCCCTTAACCTGTGGGATCTGACATTGTATCCAGGTAGACTGTGTTGGAACTGAGCTGAATTGTAGGACACCCAGCTGGTGTTAGAAAATTGCTTGGTGATGTGGGAAAAACCCACATTTTGGAATTAGTGACAGAACTGCACCCCCAGACCTAGTAGGGCCAGTGGGCCAGCCACCAGGAGAACAAGAGACTCTGGGTGATTGCTGTACCCTGGCCTATACACCCTGGCATCTGGCCCGTACCTGCCTTCGGGGCTCCCACTTGCCTTTGACCTCAGGGCTTCCACCATTGAGGATAGCCTCTTCATGTTCCCCGAAACCCTCAGGCCTGCTGCCACTCAGGCCTTTAGTACTCGGCTTCCTGAACTTGCAGCCATATTCCCCTGCACATTTTATCCAGAGCACTTTCTAGAGTCCATACTCTATACTTACTGGTTCACTGATTGTCTCCCCATTGCAACAGGAACCCCACAAGGGCAAGTCCACCTTGTCCACTGCTGTGTCCCCAACATCAGGTGGACCCTCACTCACACATTGGTCTGGTGGTGAGTGAAGGGACAGCTGGGCAGAGGGACAACCCCTTCTAGCCTAAGCACAGTCTGGTATGCAATGTGTGCTGGGCAGGGCCGCCCCCTAGTGGCCACTTGCCTCTTGAGTTGGTAGGGACACTGCCAAGGACCTCCCGTCCCTGTCCCTCCTCCCCATCACTGTCCCCTCTCCCCTGGGACTCACTTTGATCTCAATCTGCTCCTCCATCTCCTTGCTCTTCATGGCTGCATACTCCTTCTCGAGTCTGCGGAGGATAGGGCTGACATGGTCACCATCCCACCTTTGGGGACCCCTTTTCCACCAGCACCCTGGCTGCCCGGTACTGACCTCTTCATCTTCTTGGGGTTGTACTTGACCTGGTAAGCTTTGAGGATCAGCTTGTCTGGGCAGCTGTCGAACTGATGGGGGATCACTCTCTGGAAGTACTGTGGTGACACAGGGGACACAGACCACTGACATGTGGGCCCTGACTTTGGGGGACTGCCCTGGTCCCTGCTGCACCTTGCCACACTGGAGGAAGGCCTGGGTATTCCAGGAGGGAGAGCTGGTCTGCCTGGGATATCGCCATGTACCCGGCACAGCACCTGGCCTGCCTGTTGTGGGAGCTCCGTCACTGTCTGTGGAGCGAGCGAATGTGTGTGAGAAGTAGGAATCAGGGAGGAGAAGCTATCTGCAGCCAGGACTTGTTTGTAGGGGGAAAGCAGGCTGCGGGAGCTCATGAGGACGAGGGCTAGGGGTGCGGAAGAGGTGGGATTGAAGCACAGGGGACCTTCAAGGAGAAAGGGGGAGGCTTGCTGTATCCCGGGGCAGTGAGAAGAGACTGAAGAGGTTGCGGAATTGGGGCAGCCAGGAGCAAGCTGGAGGGAAGACCCCTGTAGTCCACCTGCTCCCCCAGGGCCCCTGGGCCTCTGCAAAGGGTTAAGTGTAAGCCACCAATGGACACAGCTTGCTGCGGGTCGGGTCCAGCCTGGCTCCCACTCCCCAGCCCAGCCGGCCCCCTCTGGCAGCTAAGGACAATGGACGCCCGTGTTCGTGGACACAACCGTGGCCTTTGTGCATTCTTCCTCGAAGCACCAGCTGGAGGATGCTGGGAGGGGGCAGGGGCCTGCATGGTGGGGACATGGCAGTGAGAAGCAGGCTGGCCTCTTCTTCAGAAGGCAGGGCAGCTAGGGCAGGGTGGGCCAGAGAGGTGCCCAGATCACTCACTCCCTCCTGTGCCCTTGCTGAAACCACACCGAAGGCCTCGTGTTTGCTAATATAACTATTTGCTATATAGGCTTTGGGGGACACGGAGCTGGGGGCAGGAAAGGCGGGGATGGGATCTCCTCTCTTCTGTCAGGCTGCTGGCCCTGGACTGTGTCTGGCAGAGCCTGAGGCTTCTCAGGCCCACCCTGGCTCTCCAGGGAAGCCTCAGGGGTTACAGGGGATAGAAAAGGATCAGAGTACTCAGTAAGTCCAGACCCTCCCCTATCTCCCAGGAGACTGGCCTGCCCAGATACCTCTGCTCTGGGGGTGGGGCGGGGGGGAGGGAGGTGATCCCAGCCTGCCCTGGGCCCCTAGCCCACCTGGGACATGCCCTCCATGTCCAGCTGCATCAGCTCCATCTGGTTCACCTGCAGCAGGGCGAGGCCCACCCGGAACACAATCTCCAGGCCCTGCGAAGGCAGCGGTGACAGCGCGTCTCTAGTCCTGCTCTCCCAGGAGCTCTTGGATCCCTCCCCAAGCCCTGACCCTTCCACGGCTGGGCTGGGATTTGTTTCCAGTGTGGGGCCTCCAGAAGAGGCAGGGGTGTTAGGGGTCCTGACCTCATACATGAAAATGTCGAAGACACGGGTGGCGACAGGCAGTGGGAAGGTGGTCAGGAAGAGTGTGAGGAACCAGGACGAGGCGTACATGGATGTGTGGAAGCTCTGGGAGCGGAAGTGGGTGTTCAGGTCCGGGAGCTGCTCCTGAGGGGTAGGGGGAGGAAGCCCGGCACAGTGAGGACAGCGCTGGGCACAGCTGTCCATGCCCACAGGCTCCCTCCACCTGGAAGTGCTAGGCTTCAGCACCCCTGCCTCCAGGAAGCCTTCCCTGATCTGCCCCGAGCAGCCCTTGGCTCCATTCCTCTGTGTGTCCTCAGCACCATGTTTGAGGATGAAGCACCCAGGGCTTTGAGTAGCACAAAGTGAGGACACAGGCAGGGTGGTAGAAGTAGCAGCAGCTTGCAGGTACTGGGATCTTCATGACTGGCCCAGTGAGGAGCTTTTGAGGCTTGGGTGGATTTATATAACTCCCCAAGGTCACCCAGAGAGTGAGAGGTAGGGCATTGCATGAACCCATTGCAGCTCACCCTGTATTCTGTTACATGCCCGTCAGTGTGTCTCCCCACAGTCCCCCACACAATACTCTGTGCCCAGCAATGCCCAGGGGATACCTGTCTGGCCTGAACTTCAGGCTGCCTAAAAGTAACAGAAATTGGGGAAATAGGCTAGAGAAGACATCAGAGCCCCCTGGATGTTCTTCACTGAGGAAAGGGACTCGGGTGATTCCCTCCCACCCCTGCCTGCCCCAGGCTTCCTTCAGGACTGAGAGGCTCCCTGGTGCCATCTGGCTACTTTGCTGTGGGAGCTCTTAGCTACCTAGCCTGGGATGGGGCTGCTTCTCTGTAGGCCCAGGTCCTCTACTTGCTGGCACTATTAGGTTCTCTCGAGCAATAGCGTCTCCCAGTACTCTAGGCCTGAGGAGTGAGGCTTTTATGACTAAGTGTGTCCCAGGGCCCTCTTCCTGTCCCCCTGCCCACTGCTGCACAGAGCAGCACAGTCCCACTTGTGACAGGCTTCCAGAGCAGGCTGAGGTGTGCGTGCGTGCGTGTGTGTGTGTGTGCGTGTGTGCGCGTGCACGCTTTCATGCACACTCAGCGCTGTCTGACAGCCAGGAGAGGGCCCTGCGGGGCTGCTATTTATAAACAGAGAAGTCTGCAGCTCAACTCCAGGTAATCATCAAAGGCAGGCAGACAACACTTTCCCTTCTTCCGCCACCCCGGGAGCAGACAGGGAGGGGGCTGTGGGTGTGTCTGAGGAGAGCAGGCCTGACCCCTCTCTCCTCAAGCTCTGGGGGCCCGGAATTCTCAGGAGCCCCCAGAGTAAGTGGCTGGTCCCGCCCTGTCCCTCAAAGTGTGCTGGGGGCAGTGCCACTAGAGCCCCTCTCTGAGCTGGGGTATCTGGACTTGATTTCTCAGTCCTGGAATTTTCAGTCAGAGACCCACTGGGACGGCCTGGGTTAGCGGCCAAGGGCGTGGCCTTCAGAGAGGGTGGTGGTACCCGCTCACCTGCAGCATGTACTCGAACTGATAGATGCAGAGCCCCAGCTCAGCCATGCTGGGCTTGAAGAGCTCCCGCAGGCGGTACTCCTGCATCAGCCGCACAAACACGCAGAAGGCCTCCTCCTCGGGCATCTGGGAAGGGGCAAGCGGGTGGGGGGCCGTGAGTGTGGGCAGGGTGGGAGGGGGTGCTCGCTGCTCTTCTCATGGCCCCAGAGTACAATGCCTGGCCTGTTTCTGTTCCATTTATTTTTATTGAACGCAGACTACATGGGCTGCTCCAACTCTCACAATAAAGCTCTGATAAATATTGTCACCTTTATTTACTGATGGGACTCCTGAGGGAGAAGTCACCTGCTGAAGGCTGCCTGGCGGGGAACAGTGGAACTGAGACTTGAGCTCCAGGTTTGGCCACCTGCTGAGCCCACAGTTGGGACTCCCTCTAGTCCACTCTAGGCGTCTCTATTCTCTTCCTAAGCCTGCTGGATTCTCTGTACCAAACCTCCAGCCCCATAAACGCCACACTGGCTGGCCTAAGACCCCGCCAGAGTTCCCCGTCCAAGCCTGGGAAATGACTGAGTAGGACCGTCTGTCTCTCCAGCCCCTGGATGGTACAGTGGACAGGACAGGCAGTTAGCCCCTCTGTGCCCACCCGCTGGGGGTCTGGTCCAGGGACTGTCAGAGGTCATAGGTGGATGGAAAGGGAGGCTCTGACTGGATGAGGGGAACTCTGCTTTTGTCTGCTTCCTGGAAGCAGAACCCTGGTGGGCTGGCCCCTGCCATAAGCCTGGCCCCTGGCCACCTACCTGCATGAGGAGCAGGCCCACGATGAAGGCGCTGCCTTGGCAGTAGCCCACCTCCCGGTCCACCAGGGAGTATGCCTGCAAGGGAGCGTGGGTATCAGGGCAGGGTTCTGCCAGGCCCAGTGACAACGGGCTGATGAAGACTGTGCTCCTTCATGTAGGGCTAGAAGGCCTGGGTGGTGGGGGCCTCACCTTCATGACATTGAAGAGGACCTCCTGGCCCAGGCTGTCCTGGCCCTTGAAGAACTCATGCTCCGGGTAGGTGCGGGCGATGTCCCTGCGGATCAGCTTCTCACATGGTGAGGACATCTTGAGCAGCTCCGAGTACTGGTTCTTGACTGGCATGTCTGTGGCGCTGCATAGGAGCTGCCACACAATGGCCCGGAAGTGGTGTGGTATGCCCTTGCGGATCAGCTCCTGGGGACGGGGTTGGGAGCGGGACGCCAGGCTGGATGCCATCCCAGTGTAGTCTCCCCACAGCCACCTAGTCCAGCCCCTGAGACGGGCCTTGCCCATGCCACACAGGTGGCCCAGAGCTTGGCTGAGCCTCTGCACTACAGACAGAGTTCACACTGCTTAATGCACTGCCCCCAGTCTGTCACAGAACACAGTGGGGCAGGAAACAAATGTGTCCCTGAGACATCAGTGCAACAGCCACTTGCCTAGCCAGTCCCACCCACACTCTCTCCCCTCCCCCTGCCCTGGCAAGGCCCCCCTGAAAGTGTCTGCACATCTTCACTTCTGCCTCTTTGCCGGTGCTGGGGCCCTTGGCAGACCCCCACGCTGTTGTACGGTGGCCAAGTGACCAGGCCCACCGCCCACTGTCTGCCTCTGTTGGCCCCTGGCCACCTTCCCAGCCCCACCACCCCGCCACCTTAAGTAGCTTCTCTTTCCTGCGCCGCCACTCTTCCCACTCGTTGGCAATCCGGCCCCACAGGATCCACGTGTCCTCCTCCAGGTGGCTCAGGTTGGAGGAGGCTGAGGAGCTAGACACCAGTGAGGAGCCACTGTTCCGCCGGGAGCCATTCATGGAGCGCATGGACTTGGAGTCGGCCTCCAGAAGCCTAGGCAGGAAGGGCCGGTGGGGGTGGGTCCAGGCTGCAGGCGTCTCTCGCCTAGGTCCCTGAGCTCCAGTGACTTCCTAGGGACAGGGGGCTGCTGGGGAGCCCGGCCCCTCCTCCTGGGGGTTCCAGAGGCCACCAGGGATTAGGTCTAAGATGTTCTTGCTGTGTGGTACTTGAGTGACCTTGGCCAGTGCCCTAACCTCTCTGAGTTGTGGTCTGTCTCCCTGAGACCCTGGAGAGGCTGCTATTTATTTGTCCCATTCTGTGCCCAGAATAGGGCTGAGAAGCATGTGGGTTAGATCACTGAGTCTCGTACCAACCCTGCAGGGCAGGTTTTGTTAAGATCTACGCTTTACAGGCAAGGCGCAGAGAGGTGCCCAGCTAGTGAGCAGCTGTATAAACCCTGGGTTTCTGATGCTCTTGACAACTGGGACCTCACTGACTCTGGAGGGCCTGCCCCTCCCAAGCCTAGCTAACTCCCAGAGAGAGTTAAGGACTCACCTGACAGTGCTCCTTCCATGGGCAAATCAACCAACCCAGAACTCACAAACCCACCACCCGTTATCAGGTTCTCATACTCAGGGCCACTATCTCTCTGTCCTGATCACCCCAGGGCCAGGTGCCAGATAACTAGGGCCAGCTCCTATACCCCAGAAAATGCTTAAATTATTCAAACTAGCCAATTCCAGGCCTGCTTCCCTGCCTCAGCCACTTGTTCCCTCAGAAACCACAACTGAGGTCTTGCCCGCACTCCCCCCGGCTCCCTCTGCCTCCTGACTGACCCTGGTGCCTCCCTGTGTGGCCCAGCATGACAGCCCTGCCTCCTGCTTCTAGGAGACTGAGTAACAAACTATCTTTCTGATGGCAGTCCTCTCCTGAGGGGCTGACCTCACCATGGCTGAATGACAACAATCCTACATTTTTAAACAAGAGGAGGGGTGGAGGAGAAAGTAGGGAAGGCTAATTCCAGCATCAGGGGCTTTTCTCCTCCATCTGACAAAGGCTTGAGAAGCACGGCCACGTTCACAGTTCACTCCATCTCTAGAACCCACAGTCTCCTTCTCAATGGGGAACTGTCTATTCACCCATGGTTAGGAGGGGACAAGATGTCTGTTGTCCCTGCTCGGAGCCATCACTTTGCCCAGGGCTGGGCTCCGCTCTGAGTGTGAGGGGTACCCAGCAACTTCTGTTTGGGGCCCAGGCAGTACCCTGGTACCCGCTCCCCATCCCCCAGACCCCAACTCACCGGTTCTGCTCTTCGAGTTTGGCCAGCAGCTCCAGCTCATCAGGGCTGAGGTTCTCAGAGTCAGAGGTGGGGGAGCAGGTGGGGGCTGACAGGGCCTCTTGAGACGAGGAGTCAGGGCTCAGAGTGGGGCTTGCCATGGTGGGCAGGCTCATTGGCTGCGAGCGGTGCCAGGTCACAGCTCTGTCTGGGGGCCAGAGACAGATGTGGTCAGCATTGGGTTGGGGGACAGGGGCTGGCTCTGGGCCAACTGAGTCTGCTGCTTACCTGGGGACATTTCCTCACTCCGGGCTCCCCAGCTCTGGTCTGTCCACTCAGTGCACCCCTCATCCCCACATACCCCAGTTCAGCTGATGGCCAAGTCAGTGCCTTCTACTCTAGACACTGACTACTGGGATCCCTGCTCGTATAGTCCAGATGCCTGGACGGAGACGGGAGGACCGTGCCAGGGCCTGAGCTATCCTGCTGTCCCTGGGCATGAAGGCCACGGTTTGACTCCAACCCCTGGGTCTTCGGTAGGGCCTGAGGCCAAAGCTCTTGTCACTCAGGGCCTTTGCTAGGACCTTGGGGTATAGGAGTTCCTGCCTTGGCAGCCCTTCCTGACAGCCTTGGTCTCTGTCCTCTGCTATGGTCTGCCCTGGGAGGCCTGCCTCAAGAAACTGACCTTTCTTGTCTCATCAACCAAAGTGGGCTGCTGGCACACACAGCCAGAAGCAATTATTCTCTACTGTTAATGGTCTGGCACCGCCAGTGGCCCGAAGAGTTGACTCCCTCTGAGCTGGGAAGCCGGGGAAGCGTCAAAGTGCTGGAAAGCTGGGCAGACATGGAATGAGAGCCTTAGGCTCTTATGGGTATCCTGATCTTGGCCTGCCATGTGCTAGGCAGGTGGCAGGTCATCTCTCCTATTCTTCCTGGGGATGGGCTGGTCCCACCCTCATGGGGGCTCCCAGGACACTGGCCTCTTGCCTTCTACCAGCCCCATGAAAGGCAGCTCAGCACCATACCCAAATGGACCTGTGCTTAAAGTATGGCACTCCTTTGACCAACTGTGTAGTCTTGGCCCTGTCACTTGGCTTCTCTGAGTCTCCACAGACTGAAGGTCATACAGGACTGACCTCAGAGGGTGACTGTGAGAACTGAGCATGTTTCTGCACATGACATGTAAGAACAATGCCTGACACTTAGTGATTGCTCCACAAACGCCAGCCATTGTTACCCATCCTGGGGTCAGGGCCAAGGGCTAGCTGGAAACCAGGGCTCTGGGGTTCTGCTATGCCTGGTGCAGGATACCTGCAGGGACTGGCATCACCCTGGTGGGAGGTTCTAGGGGTCAGGAAAGGCTAAGAAAGGGAAGGCTACTAGGGGCTAGGGACAGTATTCCTTCTGCTCAGTTGTGTTGTTTCTGGTGAGCCCAGGCTAGTGCTAAGGGTCTAAGAAAATAGGGATCCCCAGGGTCATGGAGGTAGAAAGAAAATCCTGCTCCCCCTAATGCCACTTCATGCCCACCCACTCCCCTAAATGCTCTGTACCAGGGGTCCCCTAGGTGCCCTTGGACCCCACTTGATCTGGCTCTGATAGCTCAGCCTGCATAGGGGACCTTGCCAAGTTCCTGGAGAGGAAGGAACTGGTCCCCTAGGCAGCAGGGGGATAGTGACAGGATGACAGCAAACCCCTTCACTCTTGCCTGGCTACTCTCAGGTCACTGGACACCTTGCAGCCTGAGCTCAGCCTCTAGCCAATACTCAAGGGCTCAGAGGTTAGCTGGCCTTGACCTTGGCTATGTGCTTGATTTTGGTATCCTTCTCTTATGCTGCCCTGTCATTCTTTCACTTCATGGGGGTACCCAGAGCTCTCTCTCCCCAGGACTCTGTGACTCCTAGGGCTACTGGTTCTGCCTCTGGCTCTTGTGGGCTCCCCAAGTCTGTTGAGTGCTAAGGGCTCTGGCTTTTGGTGAGTGGTACACATTCTAGGCGGCAGCTCCTGGTAGAACCAGAACTTTTGCTCCCACTGCCCAGCTGGCCAGGGACCACCTGCTCGAAAGACCAAGCCACATGCAGCACTTAGCCAGGAGTTAATCATTCCTGAGAGAGGGACAGTGGGGGCTGCTCCAGGGCCTCCTGCAGTCAAAGTCTAGCTGGCTAGGGCTGACCGGCTGTAGAAAAGAAGTGCTGACCTGGGAAGATCTCTCTGGGCAGGGAGGGGCAGGGGAGGCCGCATGAGTTTCCCAGCTTCAGAGTTGGGAGGTGGGGAGGAGGTGGTGGAGGTGAGGATCAGACCCTCAGAAACACAGCTGGATTTGAGGGGCAGTGGGGGCCTCAGAGAAAGAGACCACATGTGACCAGGGCCATAGCCTGGGACCTCTCTCTCCTTGCTGAGAGCAGGGGACCTCAGCCTCAGATTGCGTTGGCTGTGCCACCTCCCTGCCCCCACCAAAGAGCCCAAGAAAATGGTTTAGGTTTGGGTTTCTGATTAAAAAACAAAAACAAAAACAAAAAACAGGGGTTATCCACTAGTGAGTATGTTTGGTTAGTTCTCATATATTAATGTGTATTTCATACAAGAAAAAAATTGACTCAGTACACAAGGCTGAAATTTGCAATGTGAGAGGCAGAAACTTCTGACCCCTCAAGAACTTTCTCTTGGCTCATCCCCAGAATCTCTAAAACTGCCTGGCCCTGGAAGCCATCCTCCTGATGAACGCACGCGCACACACACACACACACACACACACACACAGACATACAGACACACACACACTTATTCACACTCATACAGTCAGATACACACACACAATCTCACACCCATACACACACCTGGATATACATGTGGATACACACAAGTGCAGATACACACATTCACACACTATCTCACACCCACACACACCCATGTACATTGCTGCACGCACACACATGCATACTTTCTACAATGACCAGACCTCGCCACCCTCGTGACTGAGTAGATTGGGCTGGACACTGGCTTGCTGCTGTCCTGCCTTTCTCTCCAGGGCACCATGACTCTTACTGGCTCAACCATTCCTTCCCTGGCACTGAGGGCCGCGTGAGGGCCAGGTGCTATGCTAGGCACGGTACCTGGAGTGGAACGAGGTGACGAGACCTCATCTGCACAGGGCATGCACCCATTCCTCCCTCACTGGATGGGCACAGAGATGCAGACATGGCAGGTTCCCTCGACTCTGAAGGGCAACCACCTCTGAGATCCACACATGGGTCCCCTCTAAGTCTGGGGTCCCAGTCCCAATGTCCCCAACTTCAATGCCTTTTGCCTCTGCTCTACCACAGCCACCCAAAGCGGGGTCCTGGCCCCTGCAGAGTGGGCAGTGGGTCACCTAACCTTGCCACTGCCGGCACCGCCATCCACCATGCCCCCACCGGGTGGCCCATGCTTAAGAAGCTGAGCTGAGTCAGAGGGATGGGAAGAGACCCGCTCTGGCTTAGTGGTGATGAGCTGGGTGTGGGGCGTGAGGACAGAAAGGTCCAGATGCCCGACCTCTCCCATCTCTTTCTCCTTCTCCCTCTCAGGGGTGTTTGGACACTGCTGGTCATACCTTCTCCTCTTGAAGTCCCCTCCCATCTAGGTCTCCTGCCTCTCTCTCAGGGCTTCTCGGCCTCCCACATGGTACCTCTTCCTCTGCAGGCCCTGCCTCGGCCCTTGTCCCTCATGCCCTTGGTGATCTCACTTCATGGCTTAACTGATCAAATGTATGTTGGTGATTGTGACACATCCATCTCCAGCTTTTCCTTTTTCCCAATCACCAGCCAAGATCACCAACTGGCTCCTGAACACCTCCATTGGACCCCCCACCAGGGTGGGAATCACACTCTCTGGGTTCCTACTACCGCAGTGTCCCCCGCTGAACCTGGTATGACCTAAGGGTCTAGAAATATTTGAGGAATTGAACCCATCTGACCACTCACCAATATTTACTGGATGCCTACCAGGTGCCAGGCACCATGCTGAGGGCTGAAGCCTGGAGGGCAAAGAGACGCAGTCTCTGCCCACCCAGAGCATACAGAGGGAAGAGACCAAGAAATGGTCATCCAAATTATCTACTATGGATGGAAAGAAATGCTTGGAATAAAAGATTAGGTTGCATGGTAAACAGTCTGGCAGTTCCTCAAAAGTGAAACAACAGAATTACCACATGCCCCAGCAATTCCATGCCTAGGTATCTACCCAAGAGAATGGAAGACATACATCCACACGAGAGCTTGTACATGACTGTTCATAGTAGCATTATTCACAATAGCCAACGAGTGGAAACAACCCAAGTGTCCGTTGACAGAAAAACAGATACATAAAATGTGGTCCATCCACAAAATGGAGTATTATTCAGCCTTACAAAGGAAGGGAGCTCCGACATGTGCTACAACACAGATGAACCTCGAAACACAATGCAGAGTGAAAGAAGTCACACATAAAAGACCAGACACGATACGATTTCATTTATACGAAATGTCCAGAACAGGTAAATCCTTAGAGATAAAAGTCAATCAGTGGTTGCTGGGGGGGGGTGGTGGTGGTGGTGGTGGGAGACATGGGGGGAGTAATTGCTCACAGGACTTCTTTTTGGGGTAGTGGAGTGTTCTGGAGTTCGAAAGAGGTGACCGCTGCCCTGTGTTGTGAACATACTAAGACCCACTGAATTGTTCAGTTTAAAAGGATAGATTCTATGTTATGTAAATTATATCTCAGTTAAAAGGAAGATTAGGAATGGGATGGGCTGGCAGAGGAACCTGGTACAGAAGCAGGGGGGAGGGGTGGGTCCAACTCCAGAAGTGACTAGATGGTTCTGCAGGGGCGGAACCCTGCAGGGCCCTTGTGGACCAAGGAGGAGCCAGACCGGGCTTGCATTTCAGGAAAGCCCTCCTAGCCCCCAGTGTGGGGGTGCTGCTCCCAGTCAGCTCTCTCCTGACTAAAGCTGGCCTGTTCTGCTACAGGTGGGCCTACCTATGTCAACGATGCTGCCACCCAGGCCAGGCCTGGTGCCACGCTCCTGGCGCTCACCCCAAACCCGTTCACCACTCCCTACTGTGACATGGAGCGCAAATGTTTTTGCACAGTGTACACAGCCCTGCCAGCCTCGCTTCCTTCTGCATCCCAGCCCCACTATGCTCAGCCCACCGGGAGCACATTCTCCTTCCTGCCTGTATCTTTGCACATGCTATTCCCTCTCACTGGAAAGGCATTCTCCGAGACCTGGTTTGAGTAGTTTTTTTCTGTGAAATCTTTCCTGCCAAACACCCACCTCCAGTGTCCTGGCTCACTTCTCCCTCTCCCTGAAAAAACCTAGCCCAGGACATGTTCTGTGGCAATTTCTTCTGTACATGCCTGTGTGCCATACTCCATCATAAACATTCTGTGTACACAGGCCCATCTTCTTAATTCTTTATTCCAAACCCCTAACACAGAAGCTGGCATTTTGTTAGGTGCTCAATAAATGTCTACTGAAAGAATGAAGACAAAATTTCTGTGCTGCCAAGCCAAGTGATCGAGGTCGACACTAACAGTGCTAAGTAATGTTGAGAACACGTGCCCTTAACATGATGGGATGAAAAGCACGCTTTCTCCCCAAAACACATCACCCCAGTTTAACTATGAGAAAAACGTGTGACAAATCCAGGTTAGGGGACATTTTGAAAATCCCTGACCAGTCTTCCTCAAAACTGTCAAGGTCATCAAAAACAAGGAAAGTCAGAGAAACTGTCTTAAGCCAAGAGGAGCCTGAGTAGACATGATGATAAAATGTCATGTGAGGTCCAGGACAGGGTTCTGGAACAGAAAAAGGATATTAGGGAAAAACTAAGGAGATCTGAATAAAGTGTGGATTGTAGTTAACGATAATATATCAATATTGGTCAGTTAATTATAACAAAGGTACCAGAATAACCTGAGATGTTACTGATAGGGAAAACTGGGTGTGGGGTCTGCTGGAACTCTCTGCACAATTTTCTCAATTTTCCTATAAATCAAAAACTGTTCCAAAAAATGAAATCTACTTTAAAAATTAAAAAAGGATTCTGTACCAGTATAGATAGAAAAGTAAAGGACAGCTCTAAGACAGATGTGCCACTGTGAGCAGGTGGTCAGTCATAGGGTCCCTTGACTAGGCCACAGGGGAAGAATCTGAACTTGGATTTCTGACTCCTGAGCCTTTGCTGCCACTCTCTCTGCATTCTTTTACTTTAGAAATAATGTATGCGAAGCACCAAGTATAATGGGCACTCAGTAAATGGCAGTCATTATATTTCAACAGGGAGAGCGAGTGAGTGTGTATGTGCCATGTTTCAGAGCTCAGTATTTTCAGAGGCAGGAATAAAGGCCCCAAGTTTCCTTTAATTTTGGCTCCCTCCCTGCCCTCCCACTGGCTTCTGATCCTCCACCTCTAATGATTATGGGGACATAGAATCACTTCTGGATCTGAAGCCTTGAAAGATGCCATGTGAACCCATTTGCCCAGCATACCACCACGGCCTGCTGGGCTCTGACTCCGGGGAAAATGGCCTGACATCTTGGGTCCTTTTCCTTGGCAAGGGGGAGGCAGCTGTGGGTCAGCTGCTCCTCAGGTAATGAGGACAGCAGCTGGAATTCAGAGGTCACTGCTTGCCTTCCTCTAGCTGCTCCTCCATGCTACACTGGATGTTTCCACATCCATGTATCACAGCTGTGTGTGGCTAACTGATCCCAGGTCCCTTGGCTTCCTGTGAGGACTTCACAGCCTGAGTTCAAATCCCTCCTCTACCACCTTCTGTCTGTGATCTTGGGTACGATGCACTTTGTCTCAGTTTCCTCATCTGGAAACAGGGCTAATGAGAGCACCTACCTCACAGGTTTTGTTGCGAGGAATACCTGAGTGAAAGCTTGTCAACTGTTTGGGACAGGAGCTGGCCCATAATATTTACTCCCTGCTGGATAGAAAGTTCTGTGAGAGCAGGAGCTGTCCAGCCCATGAATGGACCCCAGTATCTAGCACACCATCATGTACCCAATATTTGTGGAATCAACAAAGCTCCCCTCCTCAGTAGGCCTGCCCCTTATGAGGTAACTCTGTTTAAAGATTAAACTCAGTAAAACTATAATCACCTTTATTGGTAATAATTGCAGCCTCAGCAGATACCTTCAGGCTAAAATCTGAGGAGCGAGCCATTACTACCTATGGAGTCCCTTCTGACTTAAAAAAAAAAAATGTTTGCTCCCTGTACAGTCATCAGCTTACTTTCTGCCATCAAAACAAGTTAATTCCTGGCAAATCTCTCATTTCTCTATATCTTAGTGTCCCTGAGGATGACAAAGGAACAAAAGTAAAGCCCTCATAAGCTTTCCAGGGACAGGTGAATAAGAAGACGCAACATTTTGCAAAGGTTCTTGGCTCTTCAAGGCCAAGTTGGTATCCTTCCTGCTACAAAGGCTTACTGGGCCTGGGGTGGGGGTGGGGTGGGGGTGAGGTGGGTCCGCCCTGCCTTTGGAAGCTCTCAAGGCTGACCAATGAACTTCTTTCTGCCGAAGAGTTCCAGGCTGTCAAAAGTGGGTGAGTGGGGATGACGGTCAGCTTCTAAAACCAACCAAGCATTTACTGAACGTCTGCTACGTGCCCTAGACTCTCCTGGAACCAACCTTAAGTGGACATGCACCCTGCCCTTGTGGGACGTATGGGCCTATGTGGGAGATGGACCTCAATGAAACAATCTCACAAACACATCCGGTGCGCTGAGGAATGAAAGAAAAGTGCAGGCGAGTTGTGCCAACGGGGTCTTGGAAATCTCCCTGGAATGGGTCAGTCTCTTCCTTGGACCAGGGGGGTTAGTTCTCCTAACCAACCTCCCTCATTCCACTTCCTCCATTTGGCTTCTAGAGCATGTGTGCTGCAGACTTCCCCGGGCGGGGTGGGGTTTGCTGCCTTTCTGAGTTCTTCCAACTATGAATCACTATGGCCAGGGAGTGTCCACGGTGTGTGCCCCATGGATCATCTTTGGGACATGAAGGCTCACAGGATGAAGCCCATCAAACGAGGCATGCTTCCCTGAATGCACCGCACTTGCTCCTGTTTCCTGGGCCTCTGTCCAAGCACTCCAGCTGCCGGGAATGCCCCATACGTCACCCCTGCTCTGCCTCCCGACACCCCAGAAATACGCAGGGCCCCTTCCTGTGCTCCCGCAGCAGCATGCTGTACATAATTCTTCTCGTGCTTCTACACAGCAGGCGGCAGGGTGTGATGGTAAGGACAAGGTGTTGGAATCCCAGTTCCTCCAGGCTGTCTGGAGGATTAAATGAGATACTATGTAAATGGTGCCTGGCACAGGGCCTAGCACGTGGCATGCGGAATGCGCCTGATCATTGTGCACTACTGGTCCCAGCTCTTGTCTCATGACATTGAGAGGGTCTTTAGATGCAGAGTAGGGACCACCTTCGACATCCTTTCAGACCCCAGCAACTGACTCAATTCTTGGTATGTGATGGGGTTTCCCTGGAATAATCAGCATCTATATTCTGCACGAGAAAGTTGAGATCACATTCCTCCTTGGCCCCTGCACCTATCAAAGCATATATACAAAGACAGAGACCTGTACCCCAGTCTAGGGTAAAAGTGCATTGATACTGTTCACAAGCTCTCCCTGGGAGCCTTCTCTCCTGGGGAGTGTGCTGACTCCATTGCATCTGCACAGAGTCCCACACTGGGGAGGCTGTGGAGTTTGCTTCCTGTGTGCCTCGTGACCTTCAGGAGTCTTTTCCTTCATTCCTCCCTTCAGTAAGTGGGCAGAACAAACCTCTCCCTACCCAGCCTCAGAGGTCCACACCGGGTGTGGGCACTGCCAGTAAGCCTACTTCCCTCTGTCTCCCAACACAACAGATGATCTCTCAGCCCTGATTCAAGCCAGCTTCCTGTGGGGCAGCTCGGTTACAGAGCTGGCCATTATCCAGTAAGTTGTCACCTAATTACAGCCAGGGGACCAGGGTGGCGGGTGATTCTGCTAGTACCCGTAGATGGGCAACTGCCCCCCTAGATTCCACTGACCCCTTCCAAACAGTGCCCAGGCGACAGTCAAAGCCACATCCTAAACTCACTGGCTTCCCTGCAGTACAAATAACTGTTCTAAGAATTCATCCTGCCCATTTTCCAGACGGAGAAGTTGAGGCCCCAAGTCAAGGTGTGCTTTTTTCCCCCCCAGGTCACCCAGAATCCACTGGTAACTCTTCACAAAGTGGCCTGGTCCTATTTACCTGGGTTTTTCTGGCATGCTTATGTCGCTCCAGGGAGCCCAGACAGGCAGTGCTAGTTCTGGGCTGATCTGAGTCCCGCATGGGCAGGACCTGCGACTCCCCCTTGCTCG
The DNA here is from genome assembly GCA_028627145.1 of Eidolon dupreanum. NCBI lineage: Eukaryota > Metazoa > Chordata > Mammalia > Chiroptera > Pteropodidae > Eidolon > Eidolon dupreanum. The sequence continues at coordinate 32,571,631 of CM053512.1, read as the reverse complement.
TTGCAGTCCTGGCCATGCCAGCTTGCCACTTCGGTGATCTGCTCTCCTCTCTGTCTCGCCTCATCCCTGTGCCAGGGCCAAGCCATCTGCAGTTCCTTCCAAACCACCCTCAATCGACCACAGAAACCCAGGGGAACCCACAGGTTGGACCTGAGGACAAGAGTGGTCGTGCTGGCAGGCGGGACAGGTGGAAAGAGCCAACGCCACCCAGAAAGATGAATAGACACAGTTCCTCCAGCTCCATCACAGCCCAGCTGAGGGAAAAATCAAGCCAACTACTCACTCATGTTCCATCCAAGCCTCTTCAGCACATTTTTCCCTTCTGAAAATATTCCTCAACAAAGAGCTGTCTGCTTCTGGAAGGCTTGAACCCAGCCCCACCGGGTTCCAAATGCCAGGAGAGAAGGAAGCTGTTTCATTTTGGCATAACATACTGGTCGTGGGTGAAAGAACTCACACGGACTGTCAGGGGCTGCCCCTGGGCAGCAGCACTGGCCCTGTCATCTGAGGCCAGCGGGTGTGATGGGGTCAGCACGCTGGTCCTACCAGTCTGGTCAGACTTCAGGACCAGGGCCAGGAGAAGTCTGAACTCCCTCTCCCTGCCAGGGGGTGGCATAAATCAGGGGGCAGGCAGGGGTCCTTTTGGGGGGATTTTAGTGTAAGAGAAAAAGTGAGTGTCCTTCCCTTGGAGGAAGGGCAAAGCAGGGAGAAGTGGATAAAGGGGAAGAGGCCTGGAATAGGTGTACACAGAGGTGCTGGGAGATTCTGGGTCACCCCACCACCTTCATGGCCCTAGTGGGGGCTCTGGCTCACGGAGGCTGGTGTGGCTGGACAGGTTGGCTGTGTATGGCAAGGGTGCTTTGCTCACATCTTCGAGTCTCTGCCAGAGCTGGGAGCTGTTGGGGACTCCAGGAGGGCCTAGGCAGGTGAGATCCAAGGAGGGGTGTTGAGGAGCCCTGTGTGAGAGAGAGAGAGTGTGTGTGTGTGTATGGGGGGTTCCAATTGCCTAGTCTGTGTTGGAGGTCCTGAGTTTTTCTCTGTGTGTTGGGGATCTAAGTGTCTGATTATGTGAGTGTGCATGTCTCTCAGAAAGATGTGTCTCTCAGAGGAGAGAGGGGTTCAGGACATATATGTGGGGGGGTCCTGAGCATGAGGTGAGGGTGTATTTCTAGGAAACAGGAATCAGGACAAGTCAGGATGAGGGGTGTGTGTGGAGCTACTGGAGTGTGCTGGGAAGACCCCGAGGAGTGAATGTTGGGGTGCCCTTGGGCACGGGGCTGCTGGAAGTGAAATATGGTCCAGTAGGCTGAGGTGAGGCCTGGGGGTATGAATCTTGATTTACAAAGGCTAGGCGGGGGTTCCTATGGGGTCATAGGAAGGGGTAGGGAAGGCTCTGAGGCTGGTATCCTTGGGGGTGGGGGCAGTCTGGGCCCAGAGATAGGATGGTAAGTGAGGGGAGGAACGGGGTGGCAAGGGGTCTGCAGATGGGAGGGGTCCTAAGGGATCAGGACAGAGGGAGGTTGGGGGCTGCTGGGGGTGGGACTGCAGGGTGGGGGCTCGGGGAGGGCCCTGAAGGGTCCCAAGAGGGGTCCTGAGGGTCAGTAAGGAGGGTAGGCGTGGTCAGGGGCCTGCGGATGTCTTCCTGGGAGGGGACGAGGTGGGAGAGGGGGACACCGGAAAGGTCCGGGGAGGGGCCCCAAGAAGTCGGGAGGCGTCGGAAACAAGGGTGGGCGGTGGTCGGAGCCCGAGGATCCGTGCTGGGAGTGCCGAGGGTTCCCAGCGCGGGTTCTAGGACGAAGCGGCCTGACTCCTGGTATTGCCCAGCCCCCGCGGGCCGCAGAGCGGAGCCGCCGGCCTAAGAAGCCGCCCGGGAGGCCCGGCCCGCGCCGCCTCCCTACCTGCGCCGAGCGCGCCGCCATCGCCGTGCCGAGTCTCGCCTCCCGGGCCGCGCCGCCGGATCCCCGCCGCGCCGCTCTCCCCGCAGCCCCGGCCCGGCCCCCTCAGCCGCCCCCCGGGACCGCTGCCGCCACCGGCTCCGCTGCTGCCATTTCACCGGCTGACAGGAGCCGCTGCCCCGCCCCCGAGGCCCAGTCAGCCAATTCACCGCCCCAAGGCGCCACGGCTCCGCCCCCTGTACAGGAGTGACGGGAAGGTTGGCCAATCCATGGTCATTCCGTGAGGCGGGCCTTGACTACGGCCAGAGGGTTGCCACCTCTGAGGAGAGAAGCGAATTGAAATTAGGGAAGCAGTGAAGGACGGGGAGTTTTGCCTATAGGAGTGTGGAACTTTGTTGATCCACACCTGGAGGGGCCAATAGCGAGGAAAGAGGGGTGTGTCTCTGAGGGAAGGCTGCGGCCCTAAGGAACCCCAGCTGAGGCAGCCAAGCTTTCGGCATTAAGCCCCGCCCAGACCCCGGCTTTCTGCCCAATTACGTGACGTCTTAAGACGTCCATTATTATCTGCCCCTCAAACCAAACCATGGCAACTGTTGGGATTCTATAAGGAAGATTGACATCTAGAGACCCAATGACACTCTCTGGCCAATGGGATCGTGAGATTGGTGTGAGGTTAGTCTCTCGGCGGTGGGGCTTGAATCCTGGAATGAATGAAATAGGGAGGGGTTTAGGGGGCGTGGTCTAGACAACGATGAGGCGGGGCCAGATAAGGGAGAGGCTAATGCATTGGGTTTGAGAAGGGGCGTTGCCAGAAAGCCCAGGCTGAAGGAGAGCTGAATGGACACCTCTTCTTTGAGCCCGGTTATATGCTGGGGTCGAGGCCACCGAAGATTCAGGCCGGTCCCCTACCCTAGTCTATCTAGGTCTGGTTAAGTATCTTCTCTGAGGTTCACGGTGCCTTATGTTCCCCCATTAAAGCTCTAATCAGGCTGCGTTATCACTACTTACATGGCCCACTTATCTCCTACCCTCCCCAAACTGATAGCTGCGGTAAGGGGGCATGTGGGGCCTAAGGCATCGTTGAGCAGGGGCCCTGCACATGGAAATGAATGAATGAATGAATGAATGGTGGGCCCAAGACTCTTTAACAGGGAAGGGAAAGGTGGGGGGGGGGGTCACTCAGGTTGGGGAGTGACATGTAGGGTCAGTCACTGACAGCAAGCAAGACTTAGCAGAAAGGACACGTTACCACCCCCAAGATGTAGGGATGGGCCTTGGAGGGGTGGAGCAGGGAAGGACCCTTTCATGAGAGGGTGACATCATAAATTCAGAATGGGGACTAAACGTGGGGAGGCAGAATTAGGAATAGGAGGGCTGGGACTTAGAGTGGGACCTAGAGTGGGACATGCCAGATTTAAGATCTAGATCTCAACCTTCTAAACAGTAGGGGTTTCTGTCTGGTTTAGGGAGCAATGGCTGACATCCCTTTGCTCTGGCCCCTGTCCATCTCTCTCTGCCCTTCTACATCTGTTCCATCAACGTTTTGTCCCTGTCTACTCTTTCTGCCTGTCTATTCTCTCTCTGCTCCTGTCTACACTCTGCATCTGTCTACACCCTGTCTGCTGCTGTCTCTACTCTGTCTCTATATGCTTTCTCTCTCTCTTACTATTTACACTGCATCTATTAAAATTCTGGAACTGTTAAGAAAAGCCCCAAAACATATTTCTAAAAACTTGGGTGATAAAAATAAGTATAATGCATTCTGTCTCCCTCACAAGCCCATATTCCCTTCCCTCATTTTTTAAAGAGCAGATCTTTACCTCCCTCCTTTTAAAGTCAGCTTATGTACTGGGCATTTTATAGTCCTGAGAAAGTTACAGGTGACTTTAGATTTGCCAAGTTTGAAGCTGAAAGGAATTCATGGACATTGTCCCCTGATTTCTCACTGGGCTTGGGAGGGGGCCACAGACCCCTGCGGACAAGACTGGAGATGGGATGCAGGATGTTAAGTGAGGAGGGCAAGAGTGATGCCAGGATGTGGTGAAGGCCAAGTAACCAGCAAGGGACAATCCCTGAGCTGTTCCTTCAGCCTGAAGGACTGAGGAGCACTCATAAGGGCCAAAGTCTCAGGGATTGCCCTTGTTTCCAGAAATTTTCTCTCAGGAAAGAACAGTTTGGTGTGAGGCACAACTTCCAAGGAATAGAAAAACCTGGACTGGTAGCCAAGATGTGGGAGACAGAGGTGTCTATAGAGGCACAAGCTTGGGTGGGGTTCAAGGTCCCCCAGAAAGAGGTCATAACCAGTTTGTTTCTGGGGCCTTGCCTGGGAGATAAGCGCATCTAGTATCTAGGGAATAAAATCAAACATCAGGAAGATACACTGGACATTTGACCCTCTCATTCTCACACTGCCATTTCAACAAAAAAAGAGATGGTTTTATTCTGGGGACACTTTGATTCCATTTTTATAAGCACAGTGGGGAAAAAATCCAACACAGTTTTGTTGGAAAAGACTTTTGAATCATAAACTACATTTAGCCAGTTAGATTCCTGGATCACTTTTCTATTCAGTGCAGTTAAACTGTTCCCATTTTTTTTTTCAAAGTTCATTTTTATTTGATTGAAATCATTTTTTATAAGGAAAATTTTTCCCATGTGATTTTTGAGTGAACATTTGATTCATCAGTTGGGCTCTTTTTGTCCAATTTTAACCAACTGTAGATTCTACCACTGTGATTTTTGTGTGTGTGTGCATGTTGTTGTCATTTCTCTGGAGTCAAGTTCTGCATATCTAAATTTATTAAAAGACTTCTTTCTCAGTATTTAGCCATAACAAATTTTAGCACAATCAAAAATTTTTCCTGGATTAAACTTTGGACACAGAATGTGTTTATTGTGAATATTGATTAATGTGAGCTTACACCTCATAATTGTCTCAAAGAGAGCAAAAAAGGTGACAATATTTGTAGCTCCTCCTGTGAGGAAGTGGAGTCTGTTTCCTTATCACTTGAATCTAAATTGGCTTTGGCACTTGTTTTGATCAACAGAATTCATCAGAGCTAGTCCTGAGCCTAGACCTTAAGAAGCATCGTAGCTTCGGCTTTTTATTTATTTTTTTTTGAAAAATTTTAATTGTGGTAAAATACATATAACACTTACCATCTTTAAGTGTACAGTTCAGTGGCATTAGTACATTCACAATGCTGTGCAATCATTATTATCTATTTCCAAAACTTTTTCTTCAAATAGAAACTCCATCTCCATTAAACACTAACGCTCCATGTCCCCTCCACTCAGCCCCTTTGTAACCTCCATTCTGCTTTCTGTCTCTGTGAATTTGCCTATTCTAGATACTTCATGTAAGTGAAATGAAACAATATATGTCTTTTCATGTCTGGCTTACTTAGCATAACGTCCTCAAGGTTCATCCATGTTGTAGCATGTGCCACAACTTCATTCCTTTTTATGGCTAAATAATATCCCAATGTATGTACTTTTTTTGTTTATTTATTCACTCATCTGTCTATGGACATGTGGGTTGTTTCTACCTTTTGGCTGTTGTGAATAATGCTGCTGTGGTCATGTGTGTACAAGTACTGTTTGAGTACTTGCTTTCAGTTTTTTGGTAGACACCCAGGAGGGAAATTGCTGGATCATATGGTAATTGTAAGTTTAGCTTTTTGAGGAAATGCCATATCATTTTCCACAGTGGCTGCACCATTTTACATTCCCACCAACAATGCACGAGGGTTCCAATTTCTCCACATCCTTGCCAATACCTATTTTTCATTTTAAAAAATTATAGGTATCCTAGAAAGTATAAAGTGTTGTCTCATTGTGATTTTGATTTGTACATACTTAATGACTAGTGATGTTGAGTATCTTTTCAAGTGCTTATTGGCCATTTGTATAACATTTTTGGAGAGATATCTAGTCATGTTTAAACTGAGTTGTATGTCTTTTTCTTGTTGTTGAGTTGCAAGAATTCTTTATATACTCTGCACATCACACCCTTATTATATATATAATCCGCAAATATTTTTGCCCATTCAGTAAGCTGTCTTTTCACCTTTTTGATAACATTCTTTCATGCACAAAATTTTTACATTTCAATGAAGTCCAATTAATCTTATTTTTCTTTTATTGCCTGTGCTTTGGATGCCATATCTAAATATCTGTTGGCAAATCCAGTCCATGTACTTCTATGTTTTCTTCTAAAAGTTTTATGATTTTAACTCTGATATTTAGGTTGTTGATCCATTTTCAGTTATCTTTTGTATATGTTATGAAGGAGGGGTCCAATTTCATTATTTAGCATGTGATAACCAGTTTTCCCAGCACCGGTTGTTAAGAACACTATTTTCTCCCCCATTGAATGGATGTGGCATCATTGTAAACCAGGGGTCCCCAAGCGCCAGACCATAGACCAGTACCAGTCCCTGGCCTATTAGGAACTGGGCCACACAGCAAGAGGTGAGCAGTGGGCAAGTGAGCAAAGCTTTGTCTGCATTTGCAGCAGCTCCCCAGTGCTAGCATCACCACTTCAGCTCCACCTGGGATCACTAGGCATTAGATTCTCATAGCAGTCCTGGGCTCTGGTGCCAAAAAGGTTGGGGACCGCAACTGGCCATAGATAAATGGGTTTGTTTCTGGATTCTCCATTCTATTCCATTGGTTAAATGTCTCTTCTTATGCCAGGACCACACTATTTTGTTTACTGTAGCTTTGTATTAAGTCTTGAAATTGGAAAGTCCTCCGACTTTGTTTTTCTTTTTTTTAAGAAACATGATGTGAGCTGTCAGGCAGAAGAGCCTGTGAAAAAGGTAGAGCAGGGGCAGCCTGGAAGGTAGGAGAAGTCCTAGATGGGAGTGGGGTTCAAATAGGAGGGAGGGAGTGACCACCCCCATAATACGTGGGACCAAGACAAAAATGGGTCTGTTGATTTTCTCAAGGGGAAGGTAGATAATGTCGTTAATCATTTTTGGAGACTGGTGGGAAGTCGGGCAGCAGAGAAAGGGAAGGAGGAGGAAGGAAATGAAGGCAGGAATGAGGACAACACTTTTCTGAGACGTTTTGTGATACCCGAAGGACTTAGGAGGTTTTCTCCCAAAGATGAGAGAAGCATACCTATGTTCCTGGAAGTCTCCTTGTTCCAAGACGCGAGGCACAGCTCATCCACATCACTGGGAATGGAGCCTTTAGGGCTGAAGCAACAGCTAACCCAGGAGCCGCCTACTTACTGCAGGGCAGAACTCTGCGGCGGGGCTTGCTCTCCTTCCCGGGACTCTGGAGGGCAGCAGTGACCAGGAGGGACTAAGGCTCAAGGTGAGGAAAATGAGCAGATCTGGAGGACCGGGACGTCACTCTCGAGAACATGTAAAATGTCGGAGAGATGGGGGAAGGGCAGCACGACAGGCAGAGAGGGTCCAGCCAGCGCAAAGCCAAGAAGGCAGGCAGGTATTTGTTTTGTAAACTCGTGTTTAAGCTGCTTTGAGCCCCTGTGTGGCGCTGTCCAGCCAAGCGAGAAACTCAACAGCCCACCCTGGCCTACATTTCAAAGGGGAGACTGATGCCTCTAAAGCAGCAGGTGGCACTTGTGTAAGAACTGGGGAGGGAAGTGGGGTCTGACTTGGGCTGATCTTTGGGGAAAACCTGCTGCCAAACCAAAGATTACAGGGCGTGACAGAGCCTGTGCAATCCACCTAATCTGGGAAGAAAATCCAGGTGGATGGGGACAGAAGGCTTTCTGGAAAAGATGGTATTAAAAGACGTGTCTGCGTGTGATGTGGAAGTTAAACTGGGCAGTGGAATGAGCCAACATTTGTACACTCACTTCATTTGTTCACTAGACAGTTGTCGAATGCCTACTTTGAGCCAAGAGCAGTCTCCTCATGTGGAACTCACGGTCTAGAGGGAGAGACTGATCTGAAAGCTTTGAATTTCTACATGGTATGTGGAGAAGGGGTTGGAAGAGGCCAGTCAAGCTCCCTGCCCCAGTATGCGGAGAATCTAGCATAGCTTCTGTGATATAAGAACTATACAGTATTTTGTTTTCATGCCCAGCTCATGGCACAGAGTTTTAAAAATGTTTATAATTTCCTGAGTGATAGGAATGCCTTTTGTTATTCATAAGGAGTCTCTTTTGATTACACTTGAATTTATGCTAACAGGATGACTTAGGGTAGAGACCCTACACAGCCTCAGGATGGTTAAGTGATTAGAAGGTTGGAATTTCTGGGGGGCTAGAGACTAAACTCTGTAAAAACTCTTGAACAATTAGATTTGGTGAGCTGGTTGGTGAGGTATCCACATGCAGGAGGGTGATTCACCCCAGTTCCATGGGGACAGAAGCTCTTATGCTTGAGATCCTTCCAGACCTCGCCCTATCTACTTGCTCATCTGTACCCTTCAGAATATCCTTTACAAGAAACTAATAAATGTAAATTTAGTTAATGTTTCATTGAGTTTTGTGAGTTATCCTAACAAATTATTGGACTGAGGAGAGGAGGTTGTGAGAACACATGATGTATATAGCCAGTTAGTCAGAGATATGAGTGGCCTGGACTTGTAATTGGTGTCTGCAGTTGGGGATAGTCTTGTGGAACTAGTCCTTAATCTGTGGGACGTATTAAAAACAGGACAACAGACCCACAATAGAGTCACTTATGCTAAGCCCCATATCACCAAACCAAGGCTTATCTTAATAACAGTTTCAGCTCTCCCAGAAATGGAATCTTAAACCAGGAATCGCCTGATCAGCACTAGCTATCCCTCATGGGGAAAGCAACCTTGTAATAACCAACCTGCTCTTTTTGCCTTTTACAACTTCTTTGTTCCTGTTCCCTTCTGCCTGTAAAATCTCTTGCCTTGCACAGCTCTTTGGAGATCCTTTCAATTTGCTAGATTAGATGCTGTTCGAGTCATGAATTGTTGATTAAAGCCAATAAAGTATTTAAAATTCACTCAGTTGAATTTTTTTTAACAGCTCTGATGTTATCTCCAGGTTGGTAATCTCAGAATTGAGTTAAATTTGTAGGACATCCAGTTGGCAATGACTGAGAATTGAATTGCTTGGCATGCCAGAGTTTCCAGAAGGAGCTTACATTCCAGGGGAAAGGTTACATTCTGAAGGGTGAAGCATTGGAGCAGAGATGGAACAGGGTGCTCAGTTAAAGTGATCAGCACATGCAAAGATCAGGAAACAAAGAGAATATGACATCCTAGAAGAACTGAAAGTTTTTCAGCAGGACTCTAGGGCCCCAGGAAGGAAAACTGGATGGCTAATCTGGGCCCTAGCCATACGGTATAGAATGCCAGGTGGAAGGGTTAATAATGAATGCAGTAGAAATAGCCCACCCGAGAGGGAGTATCATGTTTGGCCCTCCTGTGAGAAGGTATTGATGTTTCCGTTCTGCTGGTGTGTCTCCAGAAATGGAAAAGCCACCATCTCCTCAGAAAGTCCAGCTGGGTAGAAAAAGTATGCCAAACCAGAGAGACCCAGCTCTGCCTCAGTCTGTGCAGCCATGAGCAGGTCTTCTCAACTCTCTGAGCCTCAGTTTCCCCCATGCGAAATGGGGACACAGATTGTCATAGTCCATTTAGGTTACTATAACAAAATACCATAGACTGGGTGACTTAAATAACCAACATTTATTTCTCACAGTGCTGGAGGCTGCAAGTCCAAAATCAAGGCGCAGGCAGATCCCATGCGTAATGAGAATCCACTTCCTAGTTCAAAGACAGCTATCATCCAGCTGTGTCTTTACATGGAAGAAGAGGCAGTGGGGCTCTATGGGATCTCTTTTAAAGGGCACTCATCCCATTCATGACATAGTCACTTCCAAATGTCCCACTTCCAAATACTATCCCATGGAGGATTAGATTTCAATACAGAGAATCGGGGGTGGGGGGGGCACGAATATTTAGTCTATGACATAAACCCACTTCATAGGATTGTCATGAAAAAGAACAAGATTTCTGGTTAAGAAGGAGGAGGAGGTAAGCTCTGTGCTTGCCTCCTCTCACAACTACATCGAAATTACAACCAAACTATAGAACGACCATTACTGAGAATTGCCTAAAGTCTAGCTGAACAGACATCCTATATCCAAGGATATACAGAAGAAGCCACGTGGAGACTTGTAGCAGGGGCAGAGATGCAGAATGCGCAGATCTCACACTCGCAAGAGGTGGTTAAAAATTGAGAGGTTATTTCAGCTGGTCCCAGTCCCACACCAGGCTCCCCAGCACAGGCTTACAGTATCTGGAACAAAAGTCCCCACAACTCTGGCTGTGGAAACTAGCAGAGGTTGTAGCTGACTGAGACAAAGGGCTGTGGGAGTCCCAGGTATTCCTCTTAAAGGGCCTGCTCATAGACTTACTGGTGGACTTGCTTGCCCTGAACACCAGCAGCTCCACAGGGCAGCAGCTTGAAAGGCAATAGGGACATATGGGGAGGAATTGAGTTGGCTGGCTTCAGGGTGTGGGCTGGAAGGGCAGCTTTCTCTCAGACAAATGTGCTGGCAGAATTCATCATTTCTTTATTGAGTCCCCCCCGCCCCGCTTGTCCCAGCATGTAGATACAGGTGGGTGCCATATCTGAATCTCCATCAACCTGGCTAACATAAGTCACCCTGCCCTGGAGATTCCCTGAGACCCTGCCCCTCTCAACTTGTGAGCTCACTCAATCTGCTTTCAGTGGCTTTTCCATACAAACAGCCTGTCTTGGCTCATGCTGCAGATTGTCCTAAAATCTCTCAAAAGTACACAAAACCCAAACAAACAGCATCTGGCTTCAGCATGCCCCTACCTCTTGTTGAACAGCCCAAGCCTGGCACTAGTGGCAGTTAGCCTTGGTTTGCAGTTTGGCTTCTCCAAGCACCAAGCCCAGTGCAGGTGGCAGGGATCTGCAAATTGCTTAGTGGCTCATGCCATGTGGCCCCAGGCAGGGCACAGGCTACAGCTGAACTCAGCCTGTGGCAGGGTCCCTTCCAGGAGGTCCCAGGGCCTGCATACCAAGTGGCAAGCTTTGGATTGATCTGAAGTACCAACTGGGGCCACATCCGAGGATGACACACTCAAAGGGCAGACTGAACAAACACCAGAGCCCTGCTAAAGTGAACCTTGCTCTGTAAGGTCAGCCCCTGCACAACAGCTCCTCCACCAGCCAGTCATCAGCCAGTCTTCACAACCAATCAGCCTGAGGGTCAATTTCTCCCATTAATTTGCAAACTGCAGCCAAGGCTCAACTACAACAGGAGGGCATACAAGGGATACACACAACCCATACAAGGGACATACCTGGAGCACCCTGCCCAGGCGACCAGAGAGACAGCACCACTGTACCCCACACCTACTATATAAAGCCACTCTACTAAGACCAAGAGATATAGCAGCCCTACCTAATACATAGAAACATATACAAAGAGGCAGTCAAAAAGGGGAGACAAAGAAACATGTTCTACTTGAAAAAACAGAACAAAGCTCTAGAAAAAGAACAAAACAAAATGAAGAAAGCAATCTACCAGATGCAGAATTCAGAACACTGGTTATAAGGATGCTCAGTGAAAACTTCAACAAAGAGATAGAAGTATAAAAATGGAGATAGAAAACATAAAAAAGAACCTGTTGGAAATGACGAATGCAATCACTGAAACAAAGAATATCTTAGGAGGAATCAACAGTAGATTAGATGAAACAGAGGATCAAATTAGTGATTTGGAAGATAAGGTAGCAAAAAACACCCAATCAGAACAGCAACAAGACATAGACACACAAGTTCAGGAAGTGCAGAGAGTCCCAAACAAGACGAACCTGAACAGCCCCATACTAAGATGCATCATAAGTAAAAATGCCAAAAGACAAAGAGAGAATCTTAAAAGGAGCAAGAGAAGAGCAGTTAGTTACTTACAAGGAAGCTCTCATAAGACTGTCAGCTGATTTCTCAGCAGAAACTTTGGAAGACAGAAGGGACTGGTATGAATTGTTCAAAGTGATGAAAAGTAAGGACCTTATGACCAAGATTACACTATCCAGCAAATCTATCATTTAGAATCAAAGGACAGAGAAAGAGCTTTCCAGACAAGAAAAAGCTTAAGGAATTCATCATTGCCAAGCTGGTACTACAGGAAGTATTGGAAGGACTTCTTTAAGAAAAAGAAGAAAATAAAAAGATAAAAAATACGAATAATAAAATGTCAATAACTACATATCTATCAACAATTACTTTTAACATAAATAGATTAAATGCTCCAATCAAAAGAGAGGGTGGCTGAATGAACAAGAAAACAAGATCCTTACATATCCTGCCTCTAAGAGACTCATTTCAGATCAAAAGACACACAACATACTGAAAGTAAGGGGGTGGAAAAAGATGTTTCATGAAAGTAAAAATGAAAAAAAAAAAAAAAAAAAAGCTGGGGTAACAATACTTATACCAGACAAAATAAACTTTGAAACAAAGGCTATTGTAACAAGAGATAAAGAAGGACGCAGTAATCCCACTTCTGGGTATTTATCTGAAGAAACCCAAAACACTACTTCAAAGGGACATATGAATCCTTATGTTCACTGCAGCATTATTTACAATAGCCAAGACATGGAGGCAACCTGGGTGTCCATCAATGGATGAATGGATAAAGAAGTGGGACATATACACAATATTACTCAACATAAAAAAGAATGAAAACTTGCCATCTGCAACAACATGGATGGACATAGAGGGTATTGTGCTGAATGTAGTCAGACAGAGAAAGACAAATACTATATGATTTCACTTAGATGTGGAATCTAAAGAACAAAATAAACAAACAAACAAAACAAATAAACTCATAGATACAGAGAATATTTTACTTGTTGCCGGGGGGGTGGGCAAAAAAGGGGAAAGGATTAGGAAGTACAAATTGTTACTTACAAAATAGTCATGGAGATATAAAGTATAGCATAAGGATTATAGTCAAGAATATTGTAATAACTACGTATGGTGTCAGATGGGTACTAGATTTATTTATAAGTTCTATAAATGTCTAATCACTATGCTGTACACCTGAAACTAATATAATATTGTATGCCAACTGCAACTGAAAAAAAATTATTAAAAAAAAAAGAACAGGTCTACGGCCATGGCACCCTGAACGTGCCCGATCTTGTCTGATATTGGAAGCTAAGCAGGGTTGGGCCTGGTTAGTACTTGGATGGGAGACCACCTAGGAAGACCAGGTGCTGTAGGTGTACAAAGAAAAAAAAAAAAAAAAAGAAATGGCTTCTTAGTACCAAACAGATGCCCAATAAATGTTGTTTCCCTCCCCCTTCTTTAAAGAACAAAAACTCCTCCAAAATATCTGTAATATATTCACAACTTGAGTATTTCACACTCTGTTCAAGCATTCTAGCAGCACCAGTCACTCTGGTCATGTCACCTCTTCTCCATCAGGAAGATACAATCAATAATAATTCATTTAGTCCTTTAAGAAACACTGATGGAGTGCCTACAATATGCTGGGAAGTGTTCTTGACAATGAGGATATAGCAATGAAAAGAATAGACTCATCTTCTCCCTCTGAACAGCTAGCCCCTGGCTCTTTTTATAAAAACAGTTGATCCTTGAACAATGCAGGGGTTAGGGGTGCCAACTCCCTGCGCAGTTAAAAATCTATGTATAACTTTTGACTCTTCAAAAACTTAAGTTGTCCCTTGGTATCCTTGGGGGTTAGTTCCAGGATCCCCCATGGATATCAAAATCTGCAGATCCTCAAGTCTCATATGAAATGACATAGATCAATGTATACAGTCAGCCCTCTGTATCTGTGGACCCCGAACTGTGGATCAAAAACAGTGCAGGTATTTATTGGAAGAAATTTGTGTATAAGTGGACCCACGCAGTTCAAACCTATGTTTTACAAGGGTCAATTGTAATTTAGTGAAACACAGCCCTGCTTATTCACTGATACTTTGTCCCTGTGTTTTCATGTTATAGTGGGGGAGTTGAGTAGTTGTGGCAGAAACTGTATGGCACACAAGGCCAAAAAATATTTGTATCTGGCCCTTTTCAGAGAATGTTTGTCAACCCTAGCTTACATTGTTGGGGAGATAGATAATAGACAGATAAGCCTGAATTTGGGCCCTCTCTTCTCTCCCTTGGACTTCCCAAATAAGAGAGACAATACTATCAACTGCCGCCCCCCTTTTTTGAGGTGGTTTGAGTTGAGGGCACAGAGATGAATGAAAAACAATGTGTTTTCATAGTTTGAACCTAGCTCCAGCCTTTATAAGCTGATGGACCATGGGCAAGTGAAACAAGCTCTGAGCCTCTGTTTGCTCATAGGTACAATGGGAACAATAGTAGCTGTATTATGGGAATTAACTGAGATCATGTCTGAAAAGCATTTAGCACAAAATAAGAGCTCAAGAAATTCTGGTAGGATTTCTGCTTCTGGTTAGAATGTAGAAGGATCTCAAAGACCCTCATTTCCATGGTGACAATTAGAAAACCCATAGAAAAACCCATGCTTAACATTAGGGCTAGTTAAGCAAGGAAGCCTTGATGAGCTGGATTTCAGAGGCAAATGAGCCAAAAGCAGTGGCAGCTTCCATCTCAGGGGGCAGGCAGACACTGGCTCTGAGTATGGGTGGGCTCCATCTTGCATGGGTGGAGAGACTGTTAGGGGAAAGAGTAAATCAGCCAATTCGTAGATGATAAGAGTAAGTGTTTAGAATGGGCAACCAGAGTGCTGGAGTCTAAACCTGGTGAGGAGAGCATCCGTGTGAAGGGATGGCCTGGTATGGGACATGAGAACCTAAGTGAGGTAAGAAGGATAAGAGCACGGGGGTTTGTCTGCCTGATGGGAGAGGTCTGTGGCCAAGCCCAGTGAGGGGGTATCCACACATGGTAGGGGTTGGTGACGGAAAAGGAGATTGGTTATATATAGAGGGATTGATGAAATAAATTAATATATTCAGGATAATAGGAACCAGATTTCCTACCATCAGTGAAGGTGTTACAAAGATGAATGAAGAGAAAATTAGAATGAACTCTCTTGTATTTAATTGGAGATGTTAGTGTAAACTCATGGTTTTAAAAGTACATAGAAAAATAAATGTGTACCTATGTGTGTGTGTGTGCCTGTGTGTGTGTGTGTGTGTGTGTGTGTGTTCCCATCTGTCTACTGAGAGGTCCTAAGATCAGTGAGACCCCAATAATTATGAGCACATTTAACATCCAGGTCTTGGTTTCTGAATGCCATGCTACACTTAAAAAAGCAACCAAGATTCTTTGGAAAAATGGCTGATTCCAGAGTTGGGGCAGGGAAAACCTGAAGTATCTAGTTGAACCAGAAAGAAAGTGTTGAAGGAGATCATCATCAAGAGTATGTGACTGCCAGTCAGCCCATGAGCTAGACCTGGGCCATCAGAGTCTTCTCACCCTTCCTCTGTCCCTAGAATGTGTATGTCTGTTCACCATTCCCACAGCGGAAGCCATTTTCCAGGATGCAGACTTGAGAGAGTAATGTGCTGTTGAGATCGTCTAGACAGTCTATGTGACTAAACCCAGTTAACGCCTGTATATAAACCTCTAAGATTCTGGTGGTAGGGAGCAGAGATCTAGTCATCTGTGGTTACCCAAGACAAACCTTGTAAGTAAGTTTTCTTGTTTATTAAACCTGCCACCTACCAATGTGGAGCTGTCTGCCTCTTTCTTTCGTTTCTTTTCACCCTCTGTGTATGGAGGCTAGTTATAGACTTCACCCTGGAAATCCCCAAGTTTGCCAACCAACAGGAAGGGAAACTGATCAGCAAAAAACTGATAGGCATGTGTCAAAAGGACACAGAAGCCAGCATGAAAGGCTTCCACTGCTAAATTAAAGACAATTTAAGCATCAGAAATTAGGAAAAAAGATAATGGAAGCAAAAACAGCAGAGTAAAATTTGCCCTTCCATAAAAGCAATGAAAAAACTGCAACATTTTTTAAAAGTTTGGAAATCAAAAAAAGCTTACAATAATTCAGGGAGTAATTAGCTAAAAAAAAAAAAAAAAAAAAAAAAAAAAAAAGCCGAATCTCAGCAAAGATTACTGAACTCTGTGGAATTTTAACTTACCCTGGTCCTATTCCTCACTCTCCAGCTCATAAGTAGCCTTGAAAAATAATAGTCTACATTAGGGGTACTGGAGAAAGACTAGAGTGGGAGCTCTTACAAAACCTCTTCCCAAGGAAGTCATTATTTGACCTGTCTAGTGGTTCCCCTGGAAGACTTCCCTCCAAAGGTTTGTCTGTAATTGACATCACTTAAATTTTTCCCATGCTAAAATCCTCTCTCCAGGGGGCATTTGTCAAATGTTTTAATATCATAGCTGCCTGAGGCAATGAATAACATTTGGGGCAAATAATAGCTGAACCAAAAAGTCTTAAAAGGAAAAATTAAGGAATGAAATGTCCTTAGGTGCTTTGAAAAGTTCTGACAGATCTCTGGGAATCTGGAATGCCACATGCATGCTTAGGGTTGTGTACACACCCAGGAAATATCTAAGAGGTCCCTACGTTCTCACTTCTGGCTAGCTTCAAGGCTCTGTGAAAACAGAAGGTAAAGGCTAAGGCAGAGTTGTAACATTCAAAAATAAATAAATGAATAAAGCAGTGACGACAAACAGGAAGAAAAATCTGATTTCCATAGTTGCCATCTTATATCATTATATTATTTGAAATATCTAGTTTTTTTTTAAAAAAATATATGATATATATAAATAAACAAGGAAATATTACCCATACACAGGAGAAAAAGTGGTGAATAGAAACCATTCCTGAGTAAGCCCAAATGTTGAAGTTACTAGACAAAGACTTTAAATCAGCTATTTTAAATATGTTCAATGAACTAAAGGAAATATTATTTGAAGAACTAAAGAAAATTATGAGAACAATGTCACTAAATAGGGAATATCTATAAAGAGAGAAATTATAAAAGAAACCATATAGAAATTCTGGAGTTGAAAAGTACAATAACTGAAATGAAAATTTCACTGAAGAGTCCAATAACAGATTTGATCGGGCAGAAGAAAGAATCAGCAAAAATTGAAGATAGGTCAGTTGAGATTATCTGTCTGATGAACATAAAAAAAGAATGAAGAAAAATTAAGAGCCTTGGAAACTTTTAGGACACCATCAAGCATATCAACATATGCATAATAAGAGCGTCAGAAGAAGAGGAGAGATGGTAAGAGAGAGACGGAATATCTGGAAAAAAAAATAATGGTCGAAAATTCCAAAATTTGCTGAAATTGTTAGGCTACACACCCAGAAGCTCAAAGAATTCCAAATAGGATAAACCGAAAAAGATCCACACTTAGATGCATAATCATCAAATTGTTGAAAAACAGAGAATCTCGAAAGCAGTAAGAGAGAAATGTCTCATCATGTGCAAGCGATCCTCAACAGGATTAACAGCTTATTTCACTTCAGAAACCAATGAGGCCAGAAGGCGGTGGAAAGACATATTCGAAATGCTGGCGGGGGTGGGAACCTGTCAATCAAGAATTCTATATCGAGCAAAACTACATTATTCAGCCACAGAAAGGAATAAAGTACTGATATACGTGACAACATGGATGAAACTTATGCTAAGTGAAAGAAGCCAGACACACTTATTATTTTATATATAATTATATATATTATATATATAATTCTGTATATTATATATAATTATATGTAATTTGATTTATATAAAATATACAGAATAGGTAAATTCATAGAGACAGAATGTAGATTAGGTTTCTGGGTCCTGGGGGAGGTGGGAGTGGGGAGTAACTGCTTAAAGGGTATGAGGGTTCCTTTTGGGGTGATGAAAGTGTTCTGGCTCTACATGGTGGTAATAGTTGCACAACACTCACAACATTATGAATGTACTAAGTGTTATTGAATTGTACAGTTTAAATGGTAAATTTTATGTTATGTGTATTTCAGTCCAATAACATAAATAAAGAGAGTCTTTCAGAAAGAAATGAAAGAACACCATACAGTAAAGAGAATCTACATAAGTAAATATAAAAGACAATATAAACATTTTTTTGTTTGTTATTCTTTTCCCCACCTGTTTAAAAGGCAACCATATAATATAATAATTAGAAATATAAGTTGATGAGCACACATGTATAAAAGTGATGTAATTTGTGATAATAGCAGCATCAAAGGAGGGAGAAATGGAACTATATAGGAGCACAGTTTTGTGTACTATTGAAATGAAGTTGGTATTAATATGAACTAGATTATTATAAATTAAGGTGTTAATACTAATCCCCAGGGCAAACACTGAGAAAATAATCCAAAGGTATATAGTAAAAGAAATAAGAGAATTTAAATGATACACTATAAAATATCTATTTAATAAAAAGAAGGTAATAACGAACTGAAGAACAAAAAAGACATAAGGCATATAAAAACTAAATGACAAAATGGCAGATATAAACCCCACCCTTTCAGTAATTACATTAAATCTAAAAGATTTAAACTCATCAATTCAAAGAGATTGACAGAATGGATTTAAAAAGATAATTCAGTTATATACTGTCTATAAGAGTATATAGATATCAATGTGAACAAAATCAACTCCACTTCTGTGGCTGGATTTTGTTTCCTTTTTAAGTTTCATGCTGTGACCAACCTCACTGTCCTTAGAAAGCATATCAAAGCCTGCTAGTTGATGATTACCTGTGTTCCCCAAAATGTAGCCACAAAAATTTTTGTTAGTAACTGGCCAGGCTGGATTGGCATGACAACCTAGATAAATATCAAAGTGATGATAATATAGATTTAAACAGTCACCTATCGCAAGACCACGGGGGGATATGGCCCGTGGTGCTATTGCATTCTTTGTTCTTTTGTCTTGTCAATCATTAGTAACTGAGTTACACTACTAAAAAGTACAGTAGCAGGGGTCTGGTAGCAGACAATGATCTCCACAGAATTGCCAGGTGGTCTGTTCTGCTCTGACCTTATCTTCTCATAAGTAAATTACCCTATGATAAATTCTGTTATATTCTATGGAGTTGCCAGCATCATTCTTCTGTCTGAAGATACTTTCTCATTACAGGGCCATTAAAACTTGCCCCATGTCAGACAAAGAGATTCGCTTTAGATTAAAAGATAGTAACATAAAACTGACTGAACTGGATGGGAAAACCAGGAGTCCATATATAAATAAATTTAAAGTTTGATACACATAGTTTAAAAGTGACTCTCTACAAAATACTTAATAATTACAAAGGGGGAAAGGGTAATTGCTTAGTGTAGTGGTTAAACAAGGACTCAGAGGTCAACCTGCCTGGGTCTAACTCCCAGCCTCATTACTTATGAGCTGTGTGACCTCAGGCAGTTGCTTGCCCTCTCTGTGTCTCAGTTACCATGTCTGTAAAGCAGGATAATAACTATACCTTTCTCATAGAGCCATTATGAGAGCTGTCAGTGTCCCCCAGCCAAAGACCACTAGGAACATACCTATGGATGAACAAAATTAGGTTTGTCACCTGTTGCAGAGAGGGAGAACACACATACTAAGCGATAATATTACTGAGTATTTATCATTGGGATAGACAATTTATACCCATTACCGGTGTACTGTATTAAACCTCACAATAACAATATGAGGCAGGGTCATTGTTCTATTTCATAGCTGAGGAAACTGAGGCTTCACTAAGGTGGGCCTCAAGGTCCCAGGACTGGATGGAGTTGGAGCAGCGTCTTCTGGCACTAGCATTGACTAAGGATTCTGCCCCCACCCTAAATGACTTCTCTAATAGCTGTGTCAGGCATTTCATCTCTCCTCCCACTTTTCCAAGAGGAAGTGGTGTCCCCACCCTGTTTCTTGTTCTTCTTTCTGAGTTGGGGGGAAATAGACCTGAGGAAGGGCTGCTTAGGGTAATATGTGGGGTTATAAAAACCATAGTCCAGAGAGGAGTTGGCTAGAAGAGCAGAGAGGAAGGGAGGATGGCGGAGATGTATGACTCCAAGGAACCAGGTGATCCTCATGAAGATGGGCCCCCATTCTGGGGTGATGGTGGGATGGCAGGGCTCCAGGGTCCTGGAGGAGTCCAGGTATGGACTTTGGCCTTCAGGGAGGGGAGAGGGTCTGGCCTCTGACAGGGTTCAGTGGGCTTCGAAGCTTAGCTGGGTATGTTCTGTCTTGTTCAGAGGAGAGGGAGATATTTCAAAGCCAGAGGTTGGCTGAGAAATACCGTGGGCTACCCAGAAGATTAAGAAGCTTGACAGGTACTGAGTGGGTGATCGGCAGCAGGTACCTGGGAAAGGGGGCACCCTCCAGCTTGGGCGGGATGGGGCAAGGTCTGCCCCTGAGCCCCCAGTTCTGCCTATGCTGCAGGGTGTCTGACCCAAGCCCCTCTGCTCCTGATGTTGCTTCTCATCTCTTTGGGTCTCTTCATGCTCCTGCTGACCACCCTGGTTCAAGGTGAGTCAGGAGCTAGAGGCTAGGAGTCCTGGGCTTTCCCTCTGGGATGGTCTTTGACCTTTTCCACAGTCCCTAAATCCACCAGGGCTGGGACATTTGGGTTCCATTCATCTCCTGTGTGACTGTGGGCCAGTTACTACCCCTCTCTGAGCCTGTTTCCTCATCTGTGAAACAGTCTATCTTCTTCTAGGTGAGAGTAGGAGTTTGGGGGCTCTCATAGACCTTGAAATCGGACTTGGCACAGAATCAGGCATACAGTCAGCACTCATAAAAGAGCATTATCTGCTCTGTTGTAGTCTTCAGGATCCAACAATCCCTGCGGAGAGACACAGACCATCAGGAGAGCCATAGCCTGGGTGAGAGTATGGACACTGGGTTCTGGACTGGGAGAAGTCTCTGGGGCTGCGTGACCTTGGATGACAGGCAAAGGAGGGAAGGCAGGAGAGGAGGAGGAGGGGTCTGGACCCCTGCATGAGGTGCTGGGGGCCGGTGATGTCTAGCAAGTCACTCTCTAAGCCTGTTTTCTTGTTTGTATAATGGGCTGTTGCAGTCACTGTGAGATGCAGAAATTCTGTTCTCATGGGGCCCTTTCTGCACCAAGCACACAGTAGGTGCTTAATAACTAAAATTACCTTCTTCCAGCAGTTGTTTTCCAGGAACAGATGCAATCAGACCTGCAGGAGATCCACCAGCAGCTGACCTGGATGAATGCCACCATGGGTAAGGCTCGGACATCAAGATCAGGAGGGAGTTGTGGGGTCATAGGTGTGGCTGGGGCTCACCTTCCATGGCACCAACTGAGAAGAGCAGGACAAAACTGGAATTTTTTTCGTGGGTTTCTCAGGGACTGAGGTGACAGTTGAACAAAGGGGTCCAGCCCTGGGTTCCCAAGATCTGATGCAGGTGTTGGAGGCCGGGGATCTGAATGGCTTGTCTCCCTAGCTGGCCAACCCGACCCTGCCCCTCCTCCCCAGCTGGCCTGTGCCGGCCCTGCCCCTGGGACTGGAACTTCTTCCAGGGAAGTTGCTATATGTTCTCCCAGACCCAGAGCACCTGGAAAGCTTCTGTTTCCACCTGTGAGGACATGAGGGCCCAGCTGGTAATCATCAACAATGCTGAGGAGCAGGTATGTCAGGCAAGGTTCCTGTCTGGGACTGGGCCAGATGACTGATCAACAGAAAGCCTTCTGTCACCCTTTTCTGCCCTCTGAGAGATGGAGGTATGGTGAGCAGCTGAGGGTGGTGGGAAATGCAGTCAGGGAAGGCTTCCCAGAGGAAGAACCATAATGGACTTGGGAAGGACATGTGAGAAGAGCCCTTGTATGGGCAGAAAAAGATCTCAGCAGAGCACATGCCCAAATGGCCTGATCTGGGGCTGGAGGCTGATCCCTCCCTTGACACATAAGTGAACTGAAACACATGTTAACACATTTCCATACATTCACAGCATACATGTGCACATGAACACATACAATTTAAGTAGGGGCTAGACTGCAGTAAAAACTTTCGCAGGAGGCAGGGGGCTGTGGGCAGACATGGGATTGGTGGCATTCATGAATCTTCCTCTTGATGCCCCCACCCCTTCCCATGCCCCCAGAAATTCCTGAATTCTTGGGATGCCAAAAATAATAAGCATGTCTGGATTGGCCTCAGTGATCAACACCATGAGGGGTCCTGGAAATGGGTGGATGATAGCCCCCTCCATCTCAGGTGACCTCCCACAGACAATGGGCTGGGAGGGAGAGGGGAGGGAAAAGGCCTGTGCTTCAAACCAGGGGTGCTCAGACTTTGGGATTGGAAAGTATCACTGGAGAAGCTGAGTGGAGATACAGAGTTCTGCGTCCCCCTGGCGTGGGGTGGGGGGTCTAATTCTGTTAGTCTAGGTGGGACCCAGGAATATACATTTTTACTTTGCCAGAGCAGATTTGGAGGGAGACGGTGTTCGAATTCACATTTTGAAAACTCTGCCTCTGGCTGGTTCTTGGAATATGCTTCCAAAGGCCATGGACCAGCTCATCCAAGGGTGGTTTGGGGCCGGAGGCGGGGGTATGGGGTGAGGGAGGGGATTCAGTTCTCGTGGTGTTTGCAGCTTCTGGAAAGAAGGGGAACCTAACAACCATGGAGATGAGGACTGTGTGGAATTGCATGGTGACGGCTGGAATGATATCCTATGTAACGCAGAACACTTCTGGATCTGCGAGAAGCCCTCATCTCCGTGCCCTGGCCTCTGAGGGCCACTATCAGCCTTTGGCCCCAGATCAGGCAATTTGGGCGTGTGCTCTGCTAACTCCTCACTGGCTCCCCTCTTTTATTTGAGATCCTGAGACCTCTGAGACCTTCTTCTCCTCTAAGTCGCTTCCTCCAGAGGCTATCAACCATCTCTCTTCTGTTAATGGTCTCAGCGCCCCCACTCAGCCCCCATAACGTCCCCTTAATAAAGTCACACAGTGCAGTTTGCCTTCCATTGAACTTACTGTTTCAGTCACTATGCTTTTGTAATATGTTTGATAGGACATTGTCTCCTTTCAGTGTTTCTCTCGACTACTGTGCATTTTGTTTTCCAGAGATAGTTTTGAATCAGTTTGTAATTTTGGTTGGGAATATACATATGTATGTATCTGTCTATTCATTCATTCATGAACCAATTATTCAGGAATCTTTAAAATGTCCTTCAGTAAAGTTTTATGATTTTTCTTCATATACATTTTTTTAAAACATTATTTCTAGATGTGTGTATTCATTTCCGACTGATGCTGTAACAAAGTTCCGCAAATTACTGGCTAAAAACAACCCACATGTATTATCTTGTGCTTCTGGAAGTCAGAAGTTCAAAATGAGTCTCACTGGGCTGAAATCAGGGTGTCAGCAGGGCTGTGTTCCTTTCTGGAGGTTCTAGGGAAAAATTGGTTTTCTTGCTTTTTCTGGCTTGCAGAGGGTGCCTGCACTTCTCGGCCGGTGGCACCTTCCTCCACCTTCAGAGCCAACCATGATGACATTTAATCTTTTACACTTTGCATGTCTCTAATCCTGACTCTCCTGCCTCCCTCTGCCACATTTAAAGGACCCTTGGTGATTACATTGGGACCCGCTGGATAGCTCAGCATGATCTTACTGTTTTAAGGCCAGCAGATTAGGAAACTTATTTTTTATCTGCAGCCTTCATTCTCACTTTTCCATGTAGCATAAGATATTCACAGGTTCTGGGGATTAGGACATTAACAACGTTAGGGGGATATTATTCTGCCCACCATTGTGCTGGATGGGACACATCTCAGTGACAGATGGGAGTTAGGGGACATTCCCTCAACTCTCTCTGCTCTTGACCTAGACACCTCTGAGGCATGTTCCACACGATCGTTCAGAGGTCAGCAGCAGGACTGAGCCCTTGCTACCTCAACAGTCCCCTGCCCAATAATGCCAACTCTTTTTTATGGCGTCCTTCCCTTTCCTGTGTCACTTTCCCACTTCCCGGCTGCTGCTGTGTGAGAATGACACTCCTTGCATTGGAATCCTTGTTTCAAGGTCTGCTTCTAGGGGAACTGGATCAGATTCAGGTTGGGCTCATTGATTCGTTCTGAATGATGGGCAAGAATCTTGCCTGGTGAGTGGATGGGCTGAGACTGGATCCACCACGTCACTAGTAGACTGGGACATTTACGAGCCAGTGATCACCTCGCAGCACTCCCTAGTCCCCTGCCCCAGGTAATCCTGGAACTCATAGCAGTAACTGGAGCAAGATAGCTTGGCCAACCTGCAACAATTTTGGCAAGAGTGCATGTCAACCATGACTACATTGTGCTACATTGCTGAGATTTAGGAGGTTTCTTTTTGAGGCATACCAGATTCTTAGTAACTTGTCCATAAAGAAAGTCCAGAACTTCAGCTAACACCCACAGACTGGGTGTGTAGAGGAGAGCCCTCACCCCAACTCATTCTAGGAGGCTAGCACAATTTATTATTTAAATAATCCCAGTGAAATAAAAAGGAGAATGGGGCGGAAGAAGGGAACTGCCGAACTGTATTGAAAACAAAAATGATCCAGGAATCAAGTTGACTCAATTCAGTTAATGACAAAAAGAATTCTCCTAACAAATATTCCTTAGGTAATCATGATAGTTCTGACTTATCAGCTTGTGTTTGTAAAGATGGAATTAAGATATGCCCATGATAACTTCCAGCCAAGATGTAGTAACAGGGTCTGGATTTACCCTCCTGGTTAAAACAAGTAAACAAACAAACAAACTGGACAATGTATGAAACATTATTTTCAGAAACTGGAAATAAGTGTAGTTCACTGGTCCTTGAAAGAGGAGAAAAGAGGTGAGCCCTACAATTGTCCTCACTTGTTGCCTGGAGAGGGTTTCCAGTTTGTAATGTAGGGAGGGGAAACCCATGCAGAGTTCACAGGTCCCCTCAATTTGAAGAAAGAGTTGAGATCTGTGGCTGGCCAAAGAGGCTGGGATTCACAGGGCGAAGTTCTGAGAAGACAGCACTGCACAGAACCTGCAGAGAGTCCCTATCAGTCTTTGGCTGAGTTTTGATTGGTGCATGCATACGAAGAAATTATGTGAGGCCAACAAAGAACCATACAAAAGGAATAAAAAGGAACAATACCAGAGGCTCATACAGGACTGGGAATATAGGAAGTCCACCATTTACAGACCTATAATATGAGCAAAAAATAGCTTTTGTCATTTGAAGCCATTTGGGGGTGGTTTGTTACTGCAAAACAACTTAAGCTGACTGATACATGCAATATTTCTGCGCACAGCACCCCACACATCCAATGACCAGCATCTGAGACACTCTGCCAGGAAGGCCGGAGAATGACCCCTCACGTCCTCATAGCAGCCTTTACCAATGACTGGTCAGAGTGAGTGGTTAAATCCTCCAGCCCCCTTCTGGAAGGATGACTCTGAGGCGAAGTGTTCAGATTCAGTCACCCACCAAAATTACTTGCTTATTGACGTACTCATCATTGGTTTTCTTCCCTTCCAGTTCTCACTTCCACACTGCTTCAATCGCTTCCTGGGATCACCTACCAAATAAACCACACACGAGTCCCTACCTCGGGGTTTGCTGATAGAGGCATCACGCAGGCACAGACTAAATAAGAACTTTGCGTTAAGACAAACGCTGAGTTAGAGAAATGCTAGGATGCATTTGTTTATCATTGTATTGTGAAATAATTTTAGACTTAGAGTCTAAGAAAGCAGTCCGAGAGTTCCCATACACTCTTCCTCCAACTTCTCCCAGTGTTAACACTTTACGACCACAGTATAATAATCAAAACCAGGATAGTCACACTGAAACACTGTCATTAATCAAACTACAGTTGGTCCTTTTTCTGGTCCAGGATGCCACATGACATTTAGTGGTCATGTGTCCTCAGTCTCTTTCAATCTGTGACAGTTCAGTGTATTTATATTTTTTATGCCCTTAACATTTTTGACCACTATTGATCAATTATTCTGTAGACTATTCCTCAATTTGAGTTTATCTGGTGTTTTTCCCCTGTGATTAGATTGAGGTTATCCTTTTTTTGGCAAAAACATACAGAAGCGATGTTGTGTCCTTCCCAGTCCCTCATCTCAAAGGCTACACGATGTTGATATGTCTTATTAGTGGTGATGTTAACCAAAGTTACTTGGTTAAGGTGGTGCCTGTCAGGCTACTTTCATCCATGGATTTTGGCATCCATCATCAAATCCTGCCTGTGGCAATTATTATTGCGTTTTTTTAATGGTGATTTTCTATTGCCCTTAATTATTTTACATTTATTAATCAGAATTCTTCCATAAGGAAGAAGTGTCCCTTCTCTCCCATTTATTTATATATTCACTTATTTCCATCAATATGTACTCAAGGATATTTATTTTATTTCATAGTTATAATCCAATACAACCAATATTTGCTTTGTTCCAGCTTGGGCCATTAAGAACTTCTTCAGGTTGACTATTATGGCCTTCTAACATGCTCCCATCACAAGACGATCCAGGTTCCTCTCATATCTTCCCTGCTCCAGCTCTGGAATAAACCATTTCTCCAGTGGTTTCTTTGGTTAGAAAATGGTACTTAGAAACCAAGATCGGTGGGCTAGTTATTGCTTTGTTTTGTTTTACCATTTTAGCATGTATGATTCAGTGGCAGTAAGCAGTCACAATGTTGCACAACCATCCCCACCATCCATTTCCAAAGCTTTCTCATCTCCAACTGACACTCTGTTCCCATTAAACACTCACTTCTCCTCCCGCCTCCACACCTCCCCCAGCCTCTGGCTCCCACAGTCTACTTTCTGTCTGGATTTAACTCCTCTGGGGACCTTATATGAGTGGAATCATACCATATTTGTCCTTCTGTGATTGACTTATTTCACTGAGCATATCTTCAAGGTTCACCCAGGTTTTAGCACGTGTCAGAATTTCTTTCCTTTTAATAGCTGAAAACTATTTCATTGTCCTGATAGAGCACATTTTGTTTTTCCACTCATCTGTTGGTGGACACTTGGTTTGTTTCCACCTCCTGGCTATTGTAAACAATGCTGTTATGAACATGGGTACACAAGTATCTGTTTGAGTCTCTGCTTTCAAATCTTGTGGATCGATACTTAGGAGTGGAATTGCTGGATCATATGGTAACTCTATGCTTAATGTTTCGAGGAACTGCCTAAGGGTTTTCTACGCTAGCTGCATCATTTTACATTCCCACCAGCAATGAACGAAGGTTCCGATTTCTCCACATCCTTGCCAACACTGGTTATTTTAATTTTTTTTTTTTGAGAATAGCCATTCTAGCAGGTATGAAGTGCTCTCTCATTGTGGTTTAAGTTTGCTTTTGATATTGGTGTACTCTTCGCTCTAAGTCTTCCATGGAGGTAGAGCTAAGAAACACATGCATGTATACTGACCCATATGTACACTTCTATATTCATTTCTGTATCTACTTGTCTGTACGCATATTAAAAACCATGAGTTCACACTGATATCTCTACTTGTAGTCCCACACCACAGAGTTTACTGTAGCCATTTTCCTTACCTTATTTTTAACTTATTTCTCCAACAGTGAGAAACCTGGCTCTCATTATGCACAATAAACTTGCTAATTGTTAATCCTAGAATACACAGGAAGTAGTCGCATAATTTCTAGCTCATGCCTCTGTGAGAAACAATCATTCAATTGTTGGAGGAAATGCATCCTCTCATAGATTATTCCAGAAAGACTAATGGGTACAGAGTTCTTTAACTTGTTGTGTATATTGGAAGGACAACTGGGCTGGGTGTCAAATTCTTGGTTCACACTTTTGCTAGAATTTTTGTTTTGTTCTTGGTTTTAAATGGTACTCATTGTAGTATTGGCTTGAATATTAATTTTTTTCTTTTAAATATGAAACACTTCACAAATTTACATGTCATGCTTGCACAGGGGCCATGCTAATCTTCTCTATATCGTTCCAATTTTAGTATATGTGCTGCTGAAGCGAGCACTTGAATATTAGTTTTGAAAAGTCTGATGCCAGTCTAATTTTTTGACTTTGTAAATTATTTCTCTGATAAACTCGAGGATTTTATATTAATCTTTAAAATTAAATAGTTCTACTAGAATATTTCTCCAAGTTGACCATTCTGAGTAAATTTTCCCAAGCACCTGAATGGCTCTTTCGATGAGTAAATTCAGGTGATTTTTTTATTTCTAGAAAAATTTTTTTGATTATGGTTAAATCAAAAAATAGTTGTTTTGTTTTTCTTCTTCTAAGACTCCAATAATACACACTTTTTTTCCTTCAATGCCTCGAATTCCATTTCAATTAATTTCTCCTTGACCCCTTTTTTATTCTTTCTTCATGTCACTGTCGCTCTATTTGTTGTTTTCCTGCCTTATTCCAATGCCCTTTATTGAATTTTCACTTGAGTCTACTCTCTCTTGGGTACCTTATAATTTATTCTGCATCTCAGATAATTCTTCTTTCTTCTCTTTCTTTCCTGCGTTGATTCAATGCTTTCTTCATTTATCCCTGATTTTCTCTTCTACTCACATTGCACTTAGTTCTATAGTTTTTGAGTTTTTGATGCAAGCTGATTTTTCAAAACCTCAAATGCTTGTCTGAAGATCTAATTCCATTTGGAGTATTGGCTTACAATTGTCTCTTACTTCCTGAATCGTTTTCGGGTGTGCGTGTACTTTTTTCTTAATTGATTTGTGTAGATTTTCATTTCTTGAATTTTTTTTTTCTTTGCAATTAACGATACTCTGGATTTACTACTGTCCTTTTGTTGTTTTATCATTGGGGATGTTTATGAGATGCACAGCTCAATGGCGCCCTCTCACGTCAAGACAGCAACATCGATATAATTTATTAGATTTTTGTTTGTTTTGTTGGTGGCGGGAATAGATGGAGAAACATCCGATTTAGACCTCCAATTCCATCTTGAAGGACCCTAAATTTCCTTTTTTGTTTCTGTCCCGCTTTACCACCCAATTGCCAATGAACTCTTCCTTGTTCCTTCTTGCTTTTATTTTCCCCAGAGCTAAGCATTTTGAAGCATTCATCCCTTTTCTACAGTTCACACTCTGATCTGTTCAGAGGTCATTGAATTGTTTTCAGACTTAGGGTGAGCTTAGTCTTTCTGGAGCTAGCTCCAGATCAACCCTATATTTCTTTGCTAGTTTCTCTCTTTTGGATCCCCTGCAGAGTTTCTTCATTGCCTTTGGGGCAGGGGTAGAGCAGAAGAGTGAGGAATCTCATGCTGCGATTACATGATTTTTCTCTTTTCCTTTAGTTTTTTTTAAGTTGTGGTATTCTTCAAGTATTCCCGTGATGTGGTTTTGTGTTGCTTTGCTTTTCCCAATCCTTGTTAAGAGTTGCTTGGGGAGGAAATATTTGGGAGACAGGTAGCTCTCACCATTTGTGGGATACCTGGAGATTTTTCAGAGCTATTACGATACAAATGGATAATGTTACCAATGCCGAAAGATGTGAGTAGCGTTGGTAGTATTTTTCTAGTCTTACAGGGGACTCCCAGTTGTGTCAATCTTATTTGCCAGCCTGATAAGTGATCACAGCCAAACAGGGTAGGGGCGTGCAGGGGAGAGAGAGATTCAGGCAATGGAGATTATGGCATCAGTGAACATAACTCGCTTTAGTAGACACATAGGGTACCAACAAAAGGTTAATAAAAGTTAATATTTCAGCACTATTCATACTAGCCAAATGGAGAAAACAACCTACATGCCCATCAACTGATGAATGGATAAACAAAATACAGCAGCTCCAGACAATTGGGGTGTTGTTTAGCCATAAGAAGAAATGAAGTTCTGACACATGCTACAACATAGAAAGACTCTGAAAACACGACGCTCAGAGAAAGAAACCAGGTACAAAAGGTCATGTGTTGTATGACTCCATGTATATAAAATATATGGAACAGGCAAAGCTATAGAGGCAGATATCAGATTAGTGTTTACCAGAGAGGCTGGGAGAGGTGGAATGGGGAGTGACACTGATGGGACCACGGTTTCCTTTTGGGGTGCTGAAAAAGTTCTGGAACTAGATCATGGTTATGCTTGTACAACACAGTGAATGTACTGAATGCTACCGAACTGTACACTATAAAATGATTAAAATGGTAAGTTTTATGTTAGGTATATTTTACTATTGTTAAAAAGAAGTTAATTCCCTCTGTCTTGGTAGCCCACATGGACCTGTGATGAGGCTAGTCCATTACTCAACATCCCCAAAATGATCCTACCAAGTGTGGGAAGACTGGTCAGTCATTGTCTTGTTCACCTTCATGGCTATAGGGGTGACCTCATGTCCCGAAACAGTGCCATTCTTCTCAGTAATAGATTCCTCTCGAATTCCCAACAGTGGACATTGTCTACTGACTTTTGCCTGGAAAGCTTCTCCTCTCTAGGGCAATCCTGTCTTCATCCTTTCTTGTTGAAATCAGATGGAAATTTCTAGACACCCAAGAGCAGACAGACCAGCTTAAAGGGCTTTGCTCTTTATTCCTAACTAAAGCACTCCATGGCTGTCAGTATCATGTTGTTATGGATTGAATGTCTGTGACCTCCCCTCCCCAATTAATATATGGAAGCCCTAACCCCCAATGTGATGGTATTTGGAAGTGGGGACCTTTGGGAGGTGATTGGATTTACATAGGGTGGGTCCCTCATATGGGGTTAGTGTCCTTATAAGAAGGGGGAGAGACACCAGAGCCCTGTCCCTCTCTGCCCTGTGAGGACACATTGAAAAGCCAGGAAGAGAATCTGCTGGCGCCTTGATCTTGGACTTCCAGTCTTCAGAACTGTGAGAAATAAATGTCTGTTACTTAAGTCCCGCAGTGTACAGTATTTTTTTTTTTATAGCAGCCGAAGCTGACTAAGACACATGCCTCTCCCTCCATTCCTAAAAGCAGGGCTATTAAATTGTCTCCATGTTTATAGCTCATGGCTGGTTTTGTCCTTTTCAGCTGTGAGGTCAGGTTGCATCTAGTTTTAAGCAACAGAAAACACAAACAGGCATGAACAAATGAATAAACGACTAGTTGTCCCAAGTGCCTGAAATTTCTGTTTTAGAGTGAGCTCAAAGATGCTGCTAAGGACCTCATTTATGTCTGTGTACCACTACCTTCCATGGTCTCAGATTCATGCCATGTTACAAGTTGAATATGTGTTCACTCATGATGAAATGTGCTACCAGGAGGAAACGAGGGCTTGAATGAGAAGTTAAACCCAGTTATCAGAAAAGAAAGAACCCCTTCTTTTCCCTGGGTCTCATTCAAAGCTCAGTGAATTGGACTCTCTTGACAGTGAATCTGCATTTTTAATAAGCGCCCCTAGGGAAATTCAAAACCACAGTGAGATATCACTTCACACCCACTAGGATGGATGGAATCAAAAGGTGGTAAAGAGTGCCGATGAGGATGTGGTAACATTGGAACCCAGCAAAGAGTATGAGAGAGAAAAGCATTAACACTATGAGTGCAGCCTCTAGCCCAGAGACTGTGAGGGAAAGAAGGATGGGCAGTTCCAGAGAGCCTCTGTTCCTGCCTCAGCCTGACCCAGGGACAATGTCCCCTACCTCTGCCTCCCCAACTCCCAGGAGTCCAGGAAACCAGCCTCTACCTCCCCAGGGCCCAGGTGTCCAGGCCCCCGTCCAAGACCTCCCTCACTCCTGACCTCTGTCCAACTAGTTGCCTGGGTTTTTGGGTTACTCGTCTGTGGGATCCCGGGTCTTTTGAGGTAAAGCTCTGTCCTCCAACTATCACCTCTGGCTCCACTGAACCCACCATCTTAGCATCTGCTCAGCTGCCTGCCACACCCCTCGGAACCTCAGCTGCCACCCCACCCCAGCCAAGCCCCCAGGAGTCCACAGCTATGCCCGGCTGAGAGAGTGCTCAACTCTGAGCCTCCCTCGCTCTAAGGTCATCCATGGCTGCCGTCTTCTCCTTTTTTCTGCTGTACCCGCTTTCCTTTCTTGGGACAGCCCCTTTCGTGTTCCTACCCTGTTTTGCTCCAAATTCCACCCCTCACTGTGGAACAAAATAAAGGTAGGTGGGGGAACCCTGTGGGGGAAGAGGTTGCGGCGAGCAGAGGAGGAGCCAGGACGGGCAGTGATGCCATTAGAGATGATGTTTCAATGTCACCTTCGCACACCCCAGGGTGGCCTCCAACTGGGCCCCAGTTGTACCCTTTCTTTCCTCTCATCTACCCTCCTCCTGCCTCCAGGACTTGATTCAGGGTCTGGAATATTGGGAGACGAGGGAGTCTGCTGGGAGGCAGCCAGAGCAAAGGGCTGACCTAAACCTTGAACTTCCAGACTGCAAGATGGAGCAGCTGCCGACCTGGAGGTGTGAGCAGGGTGAGGGCCGAGGCCCTGCGTAGGCTCTGCCTGACCAGACCACCTGGTTCCAAAGCCAAGCTCTGGCACTTGGGTGCTGTGTGACCTTAAGCCTTCTCCTCAACCTCTCTGAGCCTCATTTGCACGGTCATAAAATGAGGATAATCATAGCACCCATTGTGCAGGGTCATCGTAAGGATTAAATTAGATAACACCTATAAAGTTCTTGGAACAAGAGTGTGTATGTGTGTATATATATATATATATATATATATATATATATATATATATATTTTAGTTTTAGGAAATTGTTCAAATCAGTGAGATACTTCATGTATGAATGGAAATTTGTACTTCCGAAACAAAGTCGCACTGCTATGAAAGTAAGGTGTTCCCTGCTTCTCAGTGTGACCTGGAAGGTCCCAGTGTCCTCTTGTCCTCACAGTGTAATGATTAGAGGCAGGAGGTGGGGGCAGTCCACTCCGGTGTGATCCATTGAGCCATTGTAGAGAATTTTTAAATGACAGTAAAATAGACTGAAAGACAATCTGCTCATTATTTGCACACCTCGGCAATTCTAAACAACATTAGTGATAAAACACTCCTCTCTCTCCAAAATTTTTCATAACTCTAAATTCTAAACAATTGCTGTGGTTGCTGTTATATGTTCTTAAAAATTAAAATATAAACCATATACCATAAAATTGACCCTCTGAAGTATATAATTCTGTTGTTTCTGGTATGTTCCTGGGCTGTGCAATCATCATCTAATTCTAGAACATTTTAATCACCCAAAATGAAACTTTGTACCCATTAGCAATCACTCCCCATGACCCATCAGCTACCATCAAGTTTTTTGTTTGTTTGTTTGTTTTTAATTTTAGGACAGCCATTACAATTCTGTTAAGATCATTGTAAACCACATGAAACGTATGGACATTAGCCTAACTCGAATCAAATATGCATTGTATAATCTAGACTGATGATAACTTTACCTAGACTAGGGCATTTTTTTTTTTTGTTACCGTTGAGTTTTAACAGCATTATCTGTAAGCTTCACATGAGCACATTTTTATTCCTTTCTTCTACATGGAAGTTAATTCTCAGAATTCCCAGATGTGCAATCAACTGCTGATGTGGGCATGTTCAGTGACACACAGGTTTTTAAAAATTATTTTTATCACGGTAAAATATACATACCATAAAGTTGACCATTTAAACCACTTTTAGGTGCATATTCATAATATTGTGCAACCATTCCCACCATCCATCTCCAGAACTTCACTCCAGAGTGAAACTGTGTCCCCGTTAAATACTTACTTCTCTCTACCCCCTCAGCCCATGGCTCCCGCCATCGACTTTCTGTCTCTATGAATCTGACTCCTCTAAGGACCTCATGTAAGTGGAATCATAAAGCATCTGTCCTTCTGTGTCTGGCTTTTTTCACTTAGTATAATGTCCTCAAGTTTAGCCACGTCGTAGCGGGCATCAGTATTTCCTTCTTTTCGAAGGCTGAATAATGTTCCATGGCTGTGGATAATTGCATTTGCGTATTCATTCATCCGTTGATGGATACAGGTTGTTTCCACCTTTTGGCTATTGTGAATCATGCTGCTATGAACATGAAGTACAACTATAAGTTTAAGGCCCTGTCTTCAAATTTTTGGGAGTATGAACCTAGCGATGGGGTAATTCTATGTTTAATTTTTTGAGGAACAGCTAGCTGCATCATTTTATATTCCCACCAGCAATACACATTTATTCCAATTTCTCCACATCCTTGCCAACATTTATGTTCTGCTTTATTTTGTTTGTTTGTTTTGTTTTTTAAGTAGCCATCTTAATGAATGTGAAGTAGTATTTCACTGCAGTTTTGAACTGCATTTCCCTAAGGAATAGCAAAGTCGAGCTGCACACAGCATGAGTTTGTACAGATCTAGAATCACTCATTGGTGTTCCCTTGGAGCAAAGCTCAGGTTCCCAACTCCCGTGGTCCTACAGATTCTTCTCTTGAGATTTGAAATATATAACAGAATCTCAGCAATTGCAAAGGTAATAAAAACAGCAACAGAATTCAAGTCTCTCTATTCCATCATACTATGTGAACACTTGAAGATTTTTTATTTATGTTTAACATTTAAAACAGTGGCATTTCAAAAAGAAAGAACAATTCAGAGTATAATGTTTTTGTTGGTAAGCTCAAAATTCATATATTTTATATATGAAATATGTTAATGAGTTTGCTAGCCTTAAATTTTTTTAAAGTACTATTCTTTAATTATTAACTGTTTTTCTTTACTTTTTCTTTTGAAATAGCGATAAAGTCCCAGGAGGTTGTAAAGGTAGTCCAGCGAGGTCTTGTGGACCCTTCACCCAGCTTTTCCCAATAGTGACATCTTACATAACTACAGCACACTCTCAAATCTAGGAGCTGGCATTGATATAATGTATGTGTATAGGATTGTGCCATTTTATGTGTACAGCTCAAGAAAATTTTACCTATGATGCACCCACGTAACCGCCTCTCAGATCAAAATACAGAACATTTCCAGTACATAGAAAATTACGTGTACCCTCTCCTGGTCAGTTCCCACCACCCTTTCCAGTTAACCCCAATTCTGAATTTCCATCAAACTTTAGTTCTTCCTGTTCTCGGAATTCATATAAAATCAAATCTTACAGTGTATGCTCTTTATGCCTGATTCTTTTGTTTATGTGAGATCCATCCATGTTGTTGCATGTGTTTGTCATTTGCTTTTCATTGTTATATAGTGTTCCACTGTATGAATATGACACAATTATTTTTTAGTCTCCTGCTGGCGGTCACTTGGATTTTTCCAGTTTGAGACTATTGCGAATAAATCTATGAACTTTTTGTTTCCTCTTTGTTATTGTTTATACCTTTTGGATAACAGTGAAGACTGTGGAGGTGAACTGTCTGGGTTCAAATCCCATCTCCGCTATTTACCCAACTGTGTGACCTTGAGCCAGAAGCCTAACCTCTCTGTGCTCATTTCCCCTATCTGTAAAATGGCGGGTGTATCATCTACCCCCAGGATGGGAAGAGTAAATGAATTCATATATAAAGTAGTTAATAAACATAAGAAATTCTGATTCAGCTGCTATTCTCAAAGTCAGCAGAAATCACCATAAATGCGGACATCAGCAAGCCCAGGCAGCAGCGCCTGGAAGTAAGAGGGGACAGTGGTTTTAGGAAGATTCGAGGCACCGCCTGCCCACCCTGCCCTGTGTGGAGGAGGCATGATAAATTAGCTTTACTTTCCATGTTATGAGAGTTCATCAGAAAGATCCCAAGTCGGCCGTGCCATGGCCGAGCTGTTGACCCCACTCCAGACCACATGGCAGCACCGCCCTGGCATTCCTGGAAGGTCTAGACCATCTCGTATCAGAGGCCTCCTCCCTCCAGCCTTTTCCCATGTCAGTGCCCAGTTCCCTATTTCTGTTCCCGAGTGAAAGTAGGTGTAGGTAAGACAGGCAACTTCCTGCTGCCCAGTCATTTGGGCTGAGCAAATGTGAGCCAGACGCTAACACTTAGATAAATTCCCCAAGGACACCTGCCCTAGGGAGATTAATCAACATTAAGGCAAGGATCCGCTTACGAAGGGCCGAGGGATTTCCTTTTGGCTCAGAAGTGCCCCTGTGTAATCTTTTCTTCATTATAATGCTAAAAATCACACCTGGGGGTGGGGTTTTAATATGCTAATGAGACATGCCACGCATAAAGAAGTGTGTAGTCGAACAGCACAGGCTCCAAGAAACCTCCACCTATACCTGCCTAGATATAGCTCCCTCCAACTCTGCTCCCAAACTCTTTAAAACCAATACCTCAGCTTCCCTGGGGGAAGAACCCATTTTTTCCTTCTCACGGTGTTGGTTTCTTTGTACAAAGCTCAATAAAACCTTCTCTTTATCTGCATTGGTGTCTGGGGATCTATCTTGATTTCCATCCAGCGGGGTTGCAAAGACCCAGGGTAACCCAGGGAGTGAGCACCCCAGGGCAGGAAATAAAAGCTGTGGTCCCCAAGATCCTGGATGAGGCATCTGAAGACAGTAGGTGGACATGCGTGACCCCAAGAAAACGATGGCACAGCATTTAGGTGCCCTGGGTAAGGCTGGGTGGGGACTCTGGGATCTTGGGGAGGTGGGCGAGGGAATGGCTAGCTCTGGTCTCTGCTTGTCCAGGTTCTGAGTCATGCTTTGCCCATTCATAGGAGGAAGAGCTGATAACCAGTGGCATCAGATTTCCCTGAAAGTCTTTGGATTCTGTCAGATTCATCATGGCTTCAGGACCTTTGCAGTTGCAATAAGATTAGGGGACAGGGAGCAGGGGACGACAACTACCACCAGATTTCTGGGTCCTGAAGAGGTAGTGTCTGGGGATCCTGGATGCCTGAGTCCCGGGAAAATGGAAGTGGGGAGCCCAGACTCCTGAGTCCTTGGGAGGTGAGGGCTGAGGGCCTCCCAGAGGTCCTGGAAAGTGGAGGTGGTAGGAAGATAGAGGATGGGAGATCGGTCATCCATGCAGCAGGCTGAGGCAGGAACCCAGACATGCTGAAACCACCTGTCCTTCTCTTCCTCAGGACAGCACCACTCCCCCACCCCCACCCCTCGTGTACTGCTGCTTTTCCCTCACACTCTTCATTGGACTCCTGGTAGCCATCCTTTCCATAGTCAAAGTCAGGCCCTGAGGGTCAGGGACTCCCAAGCTTGGGCCCTTTGGCTGAGGACATAGGCTAGCAGTGGGCGGAGTGGGGGGACAACAGGTCCCAGAGGGAGCTGGGGTTAAAAGCCAGGACTCGGGTCCCTCTGGGTTTCTCTGGTCAGCTGCCTAGTGGCCTCTCCTACAGTTTCTCCCACTTCTGGTGCAGGGTAGGAGGGGGAGAAGGCCAGAGGGAAGAGTGCTGACTATAGCAGACCTCTTGGTGTGGCCTTCTCTGGATGTCAAATTTTCTCATCTTCAAATGGGATTAACAAAGACCTTGACTCTCAGAAGGGTCCAGAAAGCCCAGTGTAGGGCACAATACACAGTAGGTGTTTATAATTGCAGTTTCTTTTTTTCCTTGGCACAGTCTTTAAGGTCCACACCCCAGGGGCTGGAGTACTCAAAGTAGGAGATCTACCAGGAGCTGACCTAGCTGAAGGCCAGGTGAGTGACTGGACACTGGGATCTTAGGGCCTAGACACTTGTCCATGTGGTGTGACTCTGCTTGTGTCAGTCCTCCTCTCTGGTCCTCATTTTCCTCCTCTGTGAAATAAGAACAAAGAGTAATGAGAATGTTGGTACTTGGTATTCCCAGGGGGCCAGGCACATAGTAGGCACTAAATTAATCCAAGCTCCTGTTCTGAGCTGTAAAGCTCTTATTCCTTCCAGTCTGGAAAAGATGAGGCTCAGGACTCCTGCATTCTCCAGGGACTAAGGGGGGTTCTCAGGAGGCGGACAGGGAATGAATGGTGTCCATGTAGGGTGCGGAGTCAAGGCGGGACTTTGACTCTCAAGAGATTAGAGTGGGAAGGTACAGGGATAGGGGCCTCCGGACCTGCCTTCTCCAACAGTCCCCCTGTGCTGCTCCTGTCCTTGGGAGTGGACTTTCTTCCTAGGACACTGTTACTTCTCCAATTCCCAGAAGAACTGGCATAACTCTGCTGCTGCCAGCCAGGAAGTGGGCGTCCAACTTGTGGTGATCGGAAGTTCCAAGGAACGGGTACATCAGTCCTATTGGGGGATCCTGACCTGGCCTGAAGCATGCTTTTTGACCACGGGCCAGCTGGGGACAAGATGGTAAAGTGAATGTTCTGGGAGAGAGGCTGATTTTTCTATGTGCAAAGGCGGGGAGGAGAAGAGTATCAATGAGGGGGTCGCAAGCACTTTGCAAGGAGATATAAACAAGATCTAAACATGTGTGAGTGTTTTGGGGGACACAAAACATGTAAATAAACCCCATGGTGTGCTGGCAAGTGTTTAACAACTAGCTCGGGGTGGGGGGAATGTCCTGATTTCTGGCTTTTGCCAGTTTGGCTTTTGCCCATTTCCCTGGTGTAAATTCTCCCACCATGGTTGATTTCAAGCTATCTACATGATGTCACTCAATGAGAAGCTGAAAAGAGATGTACATGATCAGCTCTCATGAACTGTTTCCAGCACTTTAAACCCAGGCATGAGTAAATTCGTGTGGACATACTTAGCACATGTGAAACTCACAATCCGGTCTTATTACCAAGTATGTGTAATGAGAGACCAGGTGTGCATATATGTCTGCAAGTCAGAACAGGTGTGCTTATAGGATATAGATGTGAGAGAAACTCAGACATCCTGAGCACATGTGGGGGCTCAGGATCTGGCAAACTAGAAGGCTGAAGGTCAGACTAAAAGATGAACTTCCTGGCAAGAAATTGAAGAGATGCTGAATCTGGAAAGTGAAGGAACAAGCTCCCTTCCTCCTGACTTCTCTTCATCCACCAGAACTTCCTGCACCTGCAGACTTCCAAGGGTAACTGCCTCACCTGGATGGGGCTCTCAGATCTGAAACATGAAAGCACGTGGCACTGGGTAGACAATTCACCCCAGTTGCTCAGGTAAGTCTCAGAAAGGGGTCCCTCTAACAAGTGGGTGTGAATCCTGACATGAGGATCTTCTCCCACTTCTTGATCTCCAGACTTAACAGTCTGAGATTTTCACTGAGTTGAAAATCATACTCATGTCTCTATAGGATGGCAAGTGCTCCAAATTCCACCATGAGAGCTGCAGGAGGAGCTTGCAGCCTGGGTGGGTGTTTTAAAATATAGTATATGTTAGCAGAATATCTGAGGCCCATAGATTAGATTGCCGTTGAAAAGACAGTTTGTTATAGTCACAGGTTCCAAGAGAAGTGCACATCACGTGGCATGGGGGCTGCACAGGGAAGCACCAGGTTCGGCCAGGAGGCAGAGGGAGAGGAAGAACTGTGGGCAAGAGCCTGTGTTGTGGTTTTCACAGGCAGGAGTGGGCAATGCAGGTAAGCAGGCTTAGGATTGGCTAGTTTAGAAAATTTCCGTGGGCTCTGGGGCATAGGGGCGGCCCTGGTTGTCTGGTATTTGCCTTGGGGTGATTGGGGCAGGGGAATAGTGACCTGGAGAGTGAGAGCCTGATAACTAAGGTGTTTGGGAGTGTGGGCTCTGGATTGATCAGTTTTATTTGAAAAGCATGTCCTGGAGAGGAGGACTCCTGCTAAAATTGTGGGGGCAGGAGGCAAAGGTAAAGTGACTCGGGCATGCCATCAGGCTGTTCAGAATGAGGCGTGCCTGACACATGCATACAGGGCAGATGTGAAAACAACAGATTAACAGAGGCTAGAACCACAGTTAACACGGTGGGACAGGGGCTCATGGTCTGGGCTGCCTTTGTAGCTTCGTGAAGTATTGGAACAAAGGAGAACTCCACAGCAGCGGGGAGGAAGATCATTCAGAATTCAGGGGTGATGGCTGGAACGACTCCAAATGTGACATCAGCAAATTCTGAATCTGCAAAAAGTCCACAGCTTCCTGCTTCAGTGACTGAAGCCTGGTTTCTGTACTTGATCCCTGCAGCCTCAACTTCCCCTCTGCTGGCTCTGCAGAACCTCACCCATGTTTACACCAGCATTCCTTCTCCCGGTCTGTACATGCTGAGATCTTGACAAAAGCTCTGGAACTCTTCTCTGTCAGACTTCTCACCACTTATGGGCTGAACTCTGTCCTTTCTCTGGTGCTTCAAGGTCCCCCTTAGCTCACAGATTATAGTTCTGGGCACCCTGCTCTTTGGAGATCTTTAAAAAAATAAGAAGAAACAAGTTCGAATGGAGTCACTTGTGCAAAGCCCCATGTCAGCAAACAAAGACTTCAGTGCAATTTCAGCCCCTCCCAGGAATGTAAGCTTTAACCAGTCAACCTGGAATTTCTTGATTAGAACTAGCCAAGACTCCTGACTTCCCCTAAGGGAAAGTGATCTTACCTGAAATAATCCACCCTTTTAACTTTGCCCCACTCTCTTCTGCCTATAAGAGCCTTTCCTTCTGTCCAGCTCCTTGGAATTTCTTTTTACTTGCTAGATAGGATGTTGCCTGATCCATGAATCATTCAATAAAGCCAGTTAGGTCTTCAGATTTATTTAATTAAATTTTGTTTTTTAACAGAGCTTTATAAAGTGATCTGGTGTGGAATATGATGAGGGCTTGTGTGTTCCATTGGTCTACTCTCTCTGCCTTGATAAGAACACACTGTTCAAATCACTTCATGTAGCCGCCATGACCCCAGAGCTTCATCACATCCATGCATGCCTTTCCGCTTCCAGACATTATTCTGCCATTGCCTGCTTCCTTGTCAGAAGGCCTTCTCTGATTGCTGGAGTTCATTCTGAAGGCTGGAATCACAAGGCAGCTAATGACCCTGGTCAAGCAGCAATTGTTGGGCGTTAGTATATAGGCACCCCAGCTCTCTCCTACCTCAGTGATGTGGTAGACCCTGGGGTGGGAAGCCCAGGAGGAAGAATGTGTGGCTCCAGCTACTGGAAAGTCTGTTGGCAGACAGGCAACAGCCCTTTTGGGGACAACTCAGCTGCAGAGAGCCACCTGACTGAAGGTCCTGTCCCTTTCCTGGCACGGCTCACACTGGTATAAGGGGACAAGGTCTGGCCACACTGTCTCAACCCAGGACCATTCTGGTTTAGGGCTCCCTGTGAGGTCAGCTGAGGCTATTGTCACACCTGCCTAGTTCAACTTCTCCTTCTGGCCAGGCCTGCTTCCTTCCTGTGGTAGAAGAAAGAGATTTATTCTTTGTCCCCAGTTCCTGGCACAGGCTTTGTAAAACCCTTGGAATTTGTTGAATGATAGGGGTGTCTTTTGTTATTCATCATGAACCCCATTGAGCACACTTGAATTTACACTAATGAGGTGATTTAGGATGAAACCTCTAGAGAGCTTCAGGATGCAGCTGGTCACTAAAAAGACTAAATATGTGATTAGAAGATTGGAACAATCAGCTCTACTTACTAACCTGGGGTAGGGTGGGGCTGGAGATCGAGTGCTATAAAAACTCAATAAGGAGACTGGATGAGCTTCTAGGTTGGTGAACACATCTGGGTGCTAGGAGGTGAAACACCTGGAGAGGGCATAGAATCTTCATGTACCCCATCTCCCCATCCCTTGCCCTATACATCTCATCCATTTAGCTGTCCTTGCATTGTATCCTTTTAATAAGCTATTAAACACAATCAAAGTGTTTTTCTGAGTTCTGATAAAGCTGAACTGGAACTTTAAGCAAACATGATCAGTCAGGAGAGTCTATGGTAGGAGCTGGGGCTCACGGAACTTTTCACGCTCTGTGTAATTACGAGAACCCTACATGTGAGAACCCTGTGGGAAGAACTCTATGTTTATAGTAAAGCTCAATGGTTCTAACTTCCCCTTCCCTTAACATCCTTTTCCCTTCTATAAACACTCCTCCATCTTGGCGCTCAGGCCAGAGTGTGCACATGGCTTGCCATGTCTGCATAATCTGGGTTGCAGTCCTTTCTTTTTCTAACATAAATTCTTTGTTGACTAAACATCTAGAAGACCCTGTCTGATGAGGACTGGAGGGGCCCAGGGATCCTGGTGGCTTCTCACAAAAGATGTCTCGTGACTACGGAAGAACCTTAGGTGACCTTTGACATAGCAAGTAAGCAGATCAGTTTTTAATCGACATGGGAGCCACTACTTGGTCCTGATGGATCATGCTTGGCCCTTAACCCCTGAGGCTTGTACCATTGCAGGAGTAGGTGGCCGGCCCAGAAAGAAGTACTTCATCCCACCCCTGATTTCTTGACTTGTTAGTTACTGCTTTTAAGCATTAGGTCTTAAGCAAAGGTCTCCCCTTGACCTTTGTTTTCCTCCTCACCTGTGCCCACTCCTCAGGCACTCTTCTAGTAATTGTCTACTGTCTAGATTTCAGTGATCTAGTAATTGTCTAGATTTCAGTGAGACTCTGAACTCTAGCATATTTCCTTCATAACACTTACTATACTTGGCTTCTTCTAATCAGTCTTAACCTCCTTCCTGGACTGTGTTCATGACCACTAACTCTACCAATATGACCTTACTCCTCTTAATTTTAATCTATTCTCAGGCCCTCCGAGGAGGATGGGAACCTAATGCTTTTGTAAACTTTTCAAACATTGTAGTTAGGGGAAACCATCTCTCTAATT
Organism: Eidolon dupreanum; assembly: GCA_028627145.1. Classification (NCBI taxonomy): domain Eukaryota; kingdom Metazoa; phylum Chordata; class Mammalia; order Chiroptera; family Pteropodidae; genus Eidolon; species Eidolon dupreanum. Next base: position 32,529,235 of record CM053512.1, on the reverse strand, counting down.
GCTGGATCTGTCACCTGTACCCCCAAATATGCCCCCCTTGGCCTATGTTTTACCCTACTTCCCGTAATGTGTCATTATTCAAATTTACCCATTCCACTGTGCCACACTCCTATGATACCCCAATAGAGGGTTTACTATTTCAAACAGACTGGAACTGTGTAAATGTCACTGCTATTTTATCAAAAGACATTACCAACATACCTCCCTGCTTGTTCCTGAGATTCAAATTCCTCTTACCAAAGCTATACAATTGAGCCAAGCCCACCAGGGATAGCTGTGATCTCTCGGCAGTGACTCATTTCTCCAGCATCTAGCTGGAGCTCAGCATTCCTCTCAGGCATACACTGTGACTCTGTGTACTGGGCCTGCTTTAAACGGCACAGAACCCAATGCCTGCTTTGGAGAATGGACGTCAGGAACACCTACCCTCATTGTTGATTAGAATACATCTAGTTATACTACTGATTCTAAAATGATTCCTCCCTTTGTTATGGCCTCTAATAACTTTGGTCCTACATCTCATCTTTAGCCCACATCTCTTTAAACTTTTTATTAAATTTGTCTCCTTCAGATTACAACAGTTCCACGTAAAGATGATGATGCTATAGGGATTTAAGCTGGTTTCCTCAATGGAGATCTCCCTGGAGGAAAATCTTGACCCCCACCAGATCAGAAAGCAAAGATTTTCAGTCCCAGGTTAGGTAGGGACTATGCCCTGTTACAGTAGGAAGTAGCTACAGAAGCCTCACCTCCAGTCCCTTAACACTCTGTATGGTTATGGGTCCAAAAATCTCTCAGGGGGTTTATGAGTCAGGATAGATAGCTCAGAGACGCCCCCTCCCCCTCCAGGACATGGCTCAGAAAACTTTCCTTTCTTCAGACCTCCCATTTTAGCCCCAGCAGGGGAAATAAGCCAAAACCGGTCTTTTCCAGCTAACAGGCCATCTTTTGCTAAGGCATGACTTTTGGCAAATTATAATATTATAATTGCATGCACATCACAAATTTTGCTTCTCCTATCATGCACCTGCTACCATGACTGTTTCAGAAACACCATATAAGGAAGAAAGAATGGAAACCAAGCTTCCTGCCTACTGGGGGGAGACAATGAGGTTAAGTCAGTACCACATTTCCTGAGCCCTACCCCTAAGAAGAACAAAAGCCTCTTGTGACTCTTCTCCCTCTCTCTGTCCTCTGTCTCTATCTGTATGTCCATCTCTCTCTCTCTCTCTCTCTCTCTCTCTCTCTCTCTCTCTTTCTCGTTTGCCTACATTCCCTCTTGAGTGTGTACTTTTGCTTCAATAAACCTTGCATTTTTCTGATTGCTGTTCGTCTTGCCCTTGAATTCTTTCTTATGGCATAAGACAAGAATCTGATCATTGGAGCCCCGAGCTCTCCAGCAACGGTTATTTCTACTGAAATTAGTCAGTTTGGCCCAGTATTACACTGTGCCATTGTAAAGAGAGGAGTGTCACCCAGCTCAGCCTCCTACTGGACTTTTTAAGGGTCGATTATTTTCCTAGAACTGGCTTTTAGCCTTCAGCTTGGTCCTCTGGGGTCAGACTGTTCAAGAATGAGCCTGGCTAGTATCTGACCTGCAGGTTGCTCCAGCTGTTGTAAATTGTCTTGGGCCCTTTGCTCTGGAGAAAAATCTCTGAAAAATGGGATCTCAGTTATATAAATATTTTAAGATTGTCCCTCCTTTGCCAGGGATGCTTGCCAAGTAAATGGTTAAAAGCTGCGTACAATTTTCATGCTCGTATTTAAGTAAGGGGACAGATCTTACTAAAAGCAATTCAGAAAATTGGTGGTCACTGTGGAGAACTTTTGAGATTCCCAAACTTCATTTTCTTGAAACCGAATTGGACAATAATAGGGCTAAAATTGTTAAAACGGAGTAGAATGCCCATTTTGAATGGTATTTTGAGGCTTCCAAATGAGACTAAGAATCCGAAGTTGCCTCTATGAGAACTAAAGTCTGAAATTAACAGAGGCTACCGCAAATTTAAAAAGAGAGAAGATGGCTTCTCAAGCCATGTGTCTTCCTCTGCAGGGCTGTATTGCCCTTTCCCCTCCATTCCATCATCTCAGGATCCATCTTCAGGTCCACCCTATTCTTCTATGCAGACTTTGCCTCAGGCTTCTCCTCCAGCTTGTCACAACACTCCTTCCCCAAACCCTTAGCCTCGAGCTCCACCTTCCACGCCATCTTGCCTTCGACTTCCTCCTTCCTTTTCTTCAGTTCTGTCTCATTTTCCCTTGAATCTTCTCCTACTTTTTCTTCCTCTGAACTTATTAGTACTTTCCCATTTAAAATTAAACCCTCTGGTGATCCTAACAGACCCCAAGTTTCATATATCCCCTGGACTAAAGCTGAGTTTCAAGCCATTCATTTTAAAGGAATTCCCTAAGGTAAATAATGATCCTCACAAGTTTGCTTAGGAGTTTGATATTATCGTTCAGGCCTACAGCTTGTGTTCTCTGATTTATATCAGCTAATTCATGTTAGTTGGTAAAGGCCAGGCTCGACACTGGATGAGAATTGCCAGATGGGAACATCCCGAAAAGGACTTAGAAACCCTCCAATTTTGGGGAAGAAGCTAGAGGTCTTGCTCAAAATCTACACCAAGCAATTCCTAATGCTTTCCCAAAGCTTATTGATTGGAGCAAAATTCAGACTTGGTCATAACAGTCTGATGAATCTGTTCATGACTGTTATAATAGACTTCAGGTCATTTTTACAGAAAATTCTGATCTTCCCTCAGATGTTGGCACCACTGGGGTAACTTTTAATTCTTTGTTTGTTAATGGGCTGAACAGCAATCTTTCCCTCCTGGTTAAGAGAACCAGGATGGAATGGGAGTCCATAGTCACCCTAGATTTGATTAATTCAGCCAATCATCTTGCCCATATTCTAGATAAACCACTTAGAAGTAAGATTGCCAAGATTTAAAATTTTCGGCCTTGGCAAATGAGAAGCTCTATGTGAAACCAAAAGACTCTAACCTTTTGCCATTATTGCAATGAGCCAGGACACTGGAAAAGGGTTGCTGTAAATGTAAACATTTCAGACGCTCTCAGCTTCTAAGCAGCCTCCCAGGGTCCTCCTCTTCCCCAGTGACGGGCTCCGAGGACCCACAGGGGCTTTTTCCAATTCTTCCTCTCAGCCTGCTTGGAGAAACTTATCTTTAAGTTGCTAAGAGAACTTTCCAGTGTCATTGACACTGGCACTGTGCCCTCGGTTTCCAACCCCACTGTCATAGCACAGCCAAGACACAGAGCAGTAACACTGTCAGACAGTGGGGGTTTGTAGGAAACTCAGCAGGTTCATATCTCTGTACCTCATCCTTTATGCTCAGATCCCTTGAGGTACACATTATTTTCTGCTTAGTTCTTCTGCCCCCACCTACTTATTAGGCTGAGACTTCCTAGAGACGCATCATGCTGGAATATTCTTTACCTGAAAGGGAGAAATAATGTTAGAGCTTGATAGTAACTGTCAGAGTGGCCAATTAGATGAATTAAGTGGCCTTTCAACATCTTTTGTTTTATTTTTGATGGTACAGTAGCGGGATCCAAGAGCACTGATCAATTGTCTTTACTGGACCAACTGCTGTCTTCTTTATAGGCAAAATCTTTGACTGATATTGGCAAAATTCACAGTGTACCTCCTGTTCAGGTTCAAACTGATCCTTCAGAACCTCTTCCCAGAATCAATATCTTATAAGTAAAGAGATCCTTCAAGGTATAAAGCCAATAATAGAAGACGACGTAACTCAGGGCCTTATTATTCTTTGCACTAGTCTCTGCAGCACTCCTATTTCACTTGTGAGAAAGCCAAAGGGATGAGAGCGGAGGCTTGTCCAGGACCTCCGAGCAATAAACCACATTGTTATCCCTCAACACCCTGCTGTCCCTGACCCTCGTACTCTGCTAGCCTCCATCCTAACTGGAAGTAAATTCTCCTCAGTAATTGATTTGTGTAGTGCATTCTTTAGTGTCCCAAGTGATGAAACTAGCCAATACCATTTTGCCTTCACTTGGGAAGGAAAACAATTTACCTGGATAGAAATGCCTCAGGGTTTTAATGAAAAGCCCTTCTTATTTCTCACAAATTCTGAAGAATGATTTGGATGATTTTCCCTAAATGTTCCACCTTATTGCAATACGTAAATGATTTACTCTTTTGCTCTTCTTCTCGGGTCTCCTCACAGGAAGATAGCATTCACCTGTTAGAACCTCAGCCTTAAAGGGACATACAACCTCTAAAGAAACATTACAGTTTGTCCAAACTCAGGTATGCTATTTGGGACCTCTGATATCAGAAAAAGGACCACATGTGAATCCAGGTAGGCTTCACAGTGTCCTAAGTTTCCCAAGGTCCCATACTAAGCACCAGTTGTGAGATTTTCTTGGACTACTTGGCTGTTGCTGAAATTGGATCCCAAATCTCTTATGGCAAAACCTCTCTGTCTTACTAAAGAATCACAGTACTGACCAAATTTTATGAGAAGAACAGGACGACAGAGCCATTAAAGCCTTAAAGGAGAGTCTGATAACCCCACCTGCTCCTGGGCCTCCTGATTACCAGGCCCCCCTTTTCCTTGTTGTGCATAAAAAGGAAGGGGATGTCCTTGTGGTACTCACCCCACTCACCCGAAAACGTGGAAATCACCACATACCCCTAAGATACTATAGCCAGCAACTGGATCCTGTGGTTCAAGGAAGTCCCCCTTTGTCCTAGAGCCATTCCTGATACTGCCCTTTTGGTTAAGGCCACACAGGAAATTGTTCTGGGTCCCCCGTAACCATCGTTGTACCTCATGCAGTAGATGCTCTTCTGAATTCTTACACACCCAGCATCTTTCTGTTAGTCATCTTACTTCCTATGAAATCCTTTTGTTAACTACTTCCCATATAACTCTTCCACATTGTAATAAACTTAATTTAGCTACTCTTCTCCCTTCTGAGACTAATGAAGCACCTCATAACTGCCTAACACTGATAGATCACCTCGTGACTCCTTGTGACGATTTGCAGGAGACTCCTGTAGCTCTATACCTGTTGCCTGGACATGAGCTGTTCCCCATCCACACACTTTCCCTCTGATGTGAGAGATGACATGCAGGCGAGGTCTTTCCTGACATCAAGGGACAAAAAGACTAGAGTTGGACCTGACTTCAGGCATCTTGAGAGAAAGATCTCGATCAAAAGGAGTGAATAATAATGATGAACTGGAACTTTAAGCAAACATGATCAGTCGGGGAGGTCCATGGGAGGAGCTGGGGTTTATGGAAGTTCTCGTGCTCTGTGTAATTGCGAGAACCCTACATGGAGAACTCTATAGGAAGAACTCTATGTTTATAATAAAGTTCTATGGTTCCAACTTCCTTTTCCCTTCTATAAACACCCCTCCAACTTGGCACACAGGCCAGAGTGTGCATGTGGCTTGCCATGTCTTCATGCTCTGGGTTGCAACCCTTTATTTTTCCTGAGTAAATCCTTTTGGTGATGAAACACCCAGTCAATATTATTTTTTAGTCTATAGTTTCATGAGCTGTCGATGAAAAAGGGGCCACATATCAAACCCGACAAACTCAGGAAAGGCCAGCATGACAGATCCTACAAACTCAGAGACTAAAATTAACCACATAGGATGGTCTGAACATAAAAATTCCTAACTAGAAGCAGATTATGGTGGGTAGTCACCATAACTTTCTTAACAAGGGTCAATCTTTACCTTAAATGAGCCTGTCTATTGTTTCTTTGCATCTAAGATAACATACCCTTGGAATGTCAGAGTAATCCCTTTTTCTAAACCTACCACATCAGAGCATGAGACTACAGAACCTCTCATTGTTATCTTGTTTCCTGAATTCCATCTCTATGTGCTGTAAATGTTAACTCTCCTGTGCCCACCAGTGTAAAGAAGTGTGTGTCTCCCTGTTTTACTTCTCATCCAATCCCAGAGATTTCTCCACTTTGCTTTCTCCCACCCCTTAATCTACCACCAGTGGATTTCATGTAACCCTCTTTATATCTCCTCTTTTGATTCTAATTTATAAAATAAACTGCAAAACTGCCATTCTCCAGAGCATTTTCTTAATCCATTGAGATTCTGCTTCCTGGCAATTATCTTCAGTTTGGCTCAAATAAACTCATTAAAATTTTCTACAGGTTTGGACATTTTTTTACATCAAGAGAGCCATTCTAACAAATTACCAAACCTGAAAAGGGGTCATAAGAACCCCAAAATTTGAGTCAGGGGCAGAAGGGTGGATAGCCTGGGCATCCCATGTACAGTTGGCATGTGATGTGGGATCAATCTTGGGGGACTGAGCCCTTTACCCTGTGGGATCTGAGCTATCTCCAGGTAAATAGCATCAGAATTGGAGAATTGTTTGGTGTAAAAAAAAAATGCAAACTTATCCTCCCTTCCACAGGTGCTGACTCTGCACCCAAACCCAATGGGGGTGTGGTGGTGATGCTCCTCCACACATTCAAGCAGTCTAATTATGAGAAAGCAGCATAAAACTTCAGTCAATGACCATTCTGTTCAGTGCTAACAGCTATTCTTCAAAACTGTCAACATTACAAAAGACAAGGAAAGACCATGAACCTGTCAGGATTTGGGGGAGAGTAAGGAGACATGATGGCTATTGTGGGCTGAATTGTCCTTTCCCAAATTCGTATGTTGAGGCCCTAACTCCCAGCATCTCAGAATGTAAGTGTATTTGAATATTAGGCCTTTAGAGAGGTGATTAAGCCAAAAGGAAGTCATTAGGCTAGATCTTAATCCGATATGACTGGTGCCCTTATAAGAAAAGGAGATGAGGACACAGACACACACAGAGGGAAGACCATATGAGGACATATGAGGCCCATCTATAAGCAAGGAGAGAGGCCTCAGGAGAAACTAAACTTGCCGACACCTTGGTCTTGGACTTCCAGCCTCCAGAACTGTGAGACAATACGTTTCTGTCATTGAAGCCACCGAGTCTATGAAACTTTATTTTATGGCAGCCCTAGTAAATGAATACAGTGACTGAATGCAGTGTAGCATCCTGGATACAATCCTGTAACAGAAAAAGAGCTCCAATGAGAAAAAATATGAAATCTAAACAAAGCCTATAGCTTAGTTAATAGAACTGTACCAATATTGATTTCCTCATTTTGACACATGTATGATGGTAATATAAGATGTTAATGTCAGAGGAAGCTTAGTAAAGGGCACACAGAACTCTCTCTCTCTCTGCTATCACTGAAATTCATTGGTAAATCTGAAATTGTTTCCAAATAAAAAGTTTGAAAGAGACTCAAAAAATGCATTTAGGATTCCACTTACATGAGTTATATAGAATAGTCAAATATATGGAGACAGAAAGAATGGTAGTTGCTAGGAGCTGGAGGGAGGAGAAATGGGGACAAAGTTTCAGTTTGGGGTGATGGAAACATTCTGGAGGTGGATGGTGGTGGTGACAGCTACAAGACTATGTGAATGTACCTAATGCCACTGCATTGTGTATTTAAAAAATGGTTAAGATGGCAAATTTCATGTCTTGTGTAGAACAACTCTATAAAAAAAATCTACTGAGAGTTCCAGTCAAGACGGCAGAGTAGGTAAAAGCTGTGCTGGCCTCCATTCATGACCTTCTCAAAGCTACAATGAGAATCTCCTAAAGTGTAGCTGACCAGAAGTCCTATAACTAAGGCCATAAAGAAGAAGCCACGTCAAACCTGGTAGAAGGGGCAGAGGCACAAAACGAGCTGGTTCCACACCTACATGTGGCGGTTGAGAATTGGGAGGGATATGTAGGCTGCAGAGGTCCTCCTGGAGCAGCAAGGGGTTCAAGGCCCACACATGGCTCGCCAGCCTGGAGCACCAGTGCCATGAACAAAAGTCCCACAATTTCTGGCTGTAAAAACCAGTGGAGATTGTGGTTCAATGAGGCGGAGGGCTGCGAGAGGCTCATGTGGTCCTCTTAAAGGACCTTCACATGGACTTTGCTCTGAGCTCCAGCACTGGGGCAGCAGTGCAAGAGGTACCAGGGACTGAATTATCGGGCTTCAGGGTGAAGGCTGGAGGAGCAGGTTTCTCCCAAACAGAAGTACTGGCAGAGGGCATTGTTTCCCTGTTGAGCCTTCCCCAACCCCACCATGTAGATGCAGGCCACCACCATATCTGAGTCTCTATCATCTTGGTTAACACTGGTCGGTCACTCTGCCCTGGTGATTCCCTGAGATCCGACCCCACTCAACTCGCAAAACCACCCAAGCTACTTCCAGTGGCTTTTTCATACAAATGGCCCATCTTGGCTCATGCTGCGGACTTTATTAAAATCTCTCAAAGGTTCAAAAACTCAAACAAGCAGTATCTGTCCTCAGTATGCCCCATGCCTCTTACTAAGCATCCCCAAGCCCGGTACTAGTGTCAGCCAGCCTTGGTTCGAGACTTAGCCCATCCCAGGCACCGAAGCCCAGTGTGGGTGGAAGACATCTGTGGATCAATTTGTGGCTCATTCCAAATGGTCCCAGGCAGGGCATAGGCAGTGGCTGAAATTGTCCTGTGGCACAGCCCCTCCCAGGGGGCCCTGGGCTGGCATGTCTGGTGGCTGCTTTGGACCAAGCTATAGCACCATCTGGTTGCCTCCAAAATGACACACTCAAAGGGCAACTTCAGCCTGCACCAGAGCCCTGCTAAAGCAAATTCTACTCTGTAGGGTCAGCCCCCACACAATACCTCCTACACTGTAGTCACAGGCCAGTCCTCACAACCAATCAGCCTGAGGATCAATTCCTCCCACTGATGTGCAAACAGTGGCCAAGGCACAACTACAACAAGAGGGCACATACAACCTGTGCAAAGGACACACCTGGAGCACCCGGCTCAGGTGACCAGGGAAGACTGTGCCACTGGGTCCCACAGAACACCTGCTACATAAGGCCATTCTCCTAAGACTTGGAGCCATAGCAGCTCTACATAGAAGTAAACACAGGGATCCAGACAAAATGGTGAGACAAAGAAGCATGTCCCATAGAAAGAACAGAACAAAACTTCAGAAAAAGAACTAAAAAAAAATGGAGAAAGCAATCTACCAGATGCAAAGTTTGAAACACTGGTTATAAGGATGCTCAGTAAGAACTTCAACAAAGAATAAGAAACATAAAAATGGAGAGAAAACATAAAAAGAACCTGTCAGAAATGAAGAATGCAATAACTTAAATAAAGAATACATTACAGGGAATCAACAGTAGATTAAATGAAGCAGAGGATCAAATCAGTGATTTGGAAGATAAGGTAGCAGAAAACACCCATTCATAACATCAACAAGAAACAGACACACAAGTTCAGGAAGTGCAGAGAGTCCCAAACAAGACGAACCCAAAGAACTCCATTCCAAGACACATCATAAGTAAAATGCCAAATGTTAAAGACAAAGAGAGACTCTTAAAAGCAGCAAGAGAAAAGCAGTTAGTTACCTATGAGGAAGCTCTTATAAAACTGTCAGCTGATTTCTCAACAGAAACTTCGGAGGCTAGAAGGGGTTGGTGTGAAAGGTTCAAAGTGATGAAAAGTAAGGACCTTATGACCAAGATTACTCTACCCAGCAAAGCTATCATTTAGAATTAAAGAACAGAGAAAGAGCTTCCCAGACAAGAAAAAGCTAAAGGAGTTCATCACCACCAAGCCAGTATTACATGAAATGTTGGAGAGACTTTTTTAAAAGTCAACAATTACTTTAAATGTAAATGGATTAAATGCTTCAATCAAAAGAGAGGGTGATTGAATGGATAAGAAAACAAGACCTGTACATCTGCTGCCTCCAAGAGACTCATTTCAGATCAAAAGACACACACAGACTGAAAGTAAAGGAGTGGGAAAAAAATGAAAGTAAAAATGAAAAAAAGAAAGCTGGGGTAGCAATACTTATACCAGACAAAATGAACTTTGAAGCAAAGACTATTGTAACAAGAGACAAAGAAGGATCCAGTAATTCTACTTCTGGGTATTTATCTGAAGAAACCCAAAACACAACTTTAAAGGGATATGTGAATCTCTATGTTCACTGTAGCATTATTTACAATAGCCAAGATATGGAGGCAACTGGGGTGTCCATCAATGGATGAATGGATAAAGAAGAAGTGGTACATACATGCAATGGAATATTACTCAGCCATAAAAAGGAATGAAAACTTGCCATCTGGAAAAGCATGGATGGACATAGAGGGTATTGTGCTGAATAGAGTAAGTCAGACAGATAAAGACAAATGTCATGTGATTTCACTTAGATATGGAATTTAGAGAACAGAATAAACAAACAGAAACAAGCTCATAGATACAGAGAGCTTTTGATAGTTTCCTAATTGTGGGGTGGAAGATGGGTGAAGGGGGAGGGGATTAAGAGGTACAAATTGGTAGTTATAAAGTAGTCAGGGTGATGTAGAGCATAGCATGGGGAATATAGTCAGTAGTATTGTAATAACTATGTATAGTGTCAGATGGGTACTGGATTTATCAGGGTGATCACTTAATAAGTTATGTAGCTGTCTAATCACTGTCTTGTATACTTGAAATAAAATATTGTATGTCAACTGTAATTGAAAGAAATAAAAATATAAAAATAAAAATCTATTTAGGATTTTTATTGGAATGGCATTGAATTTATAATTAATTTGTGAAGAATTAAACTAAAATACTTAGTGTTCTTTTGTAGAATTTGCATTATTTCTTGATTTGTTCAGATTTTAGTTGAGTTTAATAATTTTATTTGTATTCTTGTGATGATTACTCTTTAATGTTCTAGGGTTTTTCTTATATTGGTAAGAGGATTTGTTCTTTCTCTGATTTTCAGATGCTGATCCCTTTGTAGATTAACCTTGCTGCATCCTTTAATTAGTTCAGAAGTTAAGTCTCCATGATTTTCTAGGTAGATGATCATGGCTTCCAAGTACTGTCAATTTTGACTCTTCCTTTCCGATATCTATAGGTCTTATTTCTTTTTATTTTCTAACTGCACTGGCAAAATAGCAACATGGGCATCTTTATTTTGTTCTTAATTTAACCAAAACTGGTCTCAAAATTCACTAGTAAGTCAGATATTTCTGTAGGTTCCTGGAAATGACTGCTTATCAAATTAAGGAAGTTTTATCTAGGTTTCTGTTTACTAAGCATTCGTTGCCTTGCTTTTATCTTTTTTTTTTAAATGAAAAAATTAGTGTTGAATAGATATATCTCATAATTGTAACATAGAGGGGACAAAAACAAATTGTGGAAGGATATGGACCACATGGTACTGTTTATATAAAGCTTCCAGATGTGCAAAACAACCCAATATGTTGTCTCAATGGATACATAGTTACAATATGTTTTAATATGATAAATATCAAGTTTGGGAGGGCAGTTGCCTTGGGAAGTGAAGGAGAGATATAAGACCATAAAGTATATGGACTTCCACTATCTACTATGATTTATTTACTCTTAAGAGGACCTGACATATGTGAAGATGTCAAAACTTGATAAATCTGAATGGAAGACATGGGTTTTCATGACTTTTTTTCTGCATACCTTTTTGCATACATAATTTTTTTCATAATTAAAAAAAACAAAGTCAAAATGAACAGCAACAACCAAAGCATCACATACCCTTTGCACTGAGCTGGTTTCCCTAGTGAGTAGTGAGTCTCCTGTCTCTGGAGAGAATAGAAATAACAGAGTGGCTTGGGTCTTGGAGCTGAATCCTGTGACTTTTGCCTTCTTCCCACATTAGTCCAACTCTTTTTGTCCCCTCTCTTCAAGTCCTTGTTTGATTTGGAGCTAAGTGACACCCCAGTCCCAGACTACTGTCCATAAATTATTCTGTTCCTCTGAAGAGTCCCATCTCAATCTTTACATGTTAATGTGTTAAAAATACTCTTTCATGCACGCATCTCCTTCAGAATAATTCTACTTCTCTAGGCACCTCCTCCAGGAAGCCCTCCCAGATTTTCCAGGCAGAGATAGATGTCTCCAGGGGTCCTTATAGTCCCCTGTGTGTCCTAGACCTATCACATTGTTTTATTTTATTTTATTTTCCCCCCTCTTTGATTCCCCCCCCCCATTTCCACCCCTGACCCAAGGATGTTGCCACCTCCCCTTATGAACTGAATCTCTGAAGGTGGGGTGTCTCCTCCCACAGGGGTATGATCCGTGGCTCCACCTGGGGTGTGAATCCAGGACCTTTTGCAAGTAAAGCAGACGTGCTAAACACTACACTATGGAGCCACCCCCATCACATTGTTTTAAAATCCCTCATTGCATGCTCTCCACCCTTCTGCCCACTTCTTCACCCAAAATGGGTCTCTTTTTCCTGTTATGGGCCAGGGCTAGAGGTTAGAGGTCTTTGGCTATCCTCCTGCCTAAGACCTCCCTTCCTCTTTCATTTTCCCGAGGCAAATTCTGGGCATGGGAAATGGAACAGGTAGCCTCTGGTTGCCTTGCTGGGCTGGACAGCTCCCCTGGGCTCTCCAAGGTAGCTTCAGCTTCAGGCATATGCAAAAGAGATTTGTTTTCCTGCATCCTTGCCTTTGCCTCAGCTGTACCCTTCCATATTCTGTCAACAGTGTACATGGCTCATATCCAATGTTACCTCTTCCAGAAAACCTCTTGTCATCCCATGAACACATTTATTCTTTCTCTTTCCTATGGGACGGTGGATGAATTTCATCTAGATCCTTTCCCAAGAACACATTTTGATGAGATTGTGCAATCCTTTTGGTTTTTTCTGTTTCCTCTCACTGAATCCTCATTCCTTCTGAGCACCCCTGTCCTCAAGAGCCCCAAAAGGAGAGTGTGCCCTCCCAGAAAGTTCGGCCCTGTGGTAAAATTTCGCAGCTAAGTCAGCTGTCCATGCCTGTTGACTCAAGTTCCGCCTGAGATGATGAAGGGAAAATGGGTCTTACGTATCGGAACAAGGGAACTTCTAGGAAGAGGAGAGGGACCCTCCCGTGTTGTGGAAAATAACCTTCCTCAGCCCTGCATCATCTTCTGAGCACTGCTGACCTTTAATGACTAATCTTTCCTCCTCTCTCTGTACCATAGGCATCCACTAGATATGTGTGACACATGTTTTTTAATACACATACTTGATGTGGTTGTGTGTGTGTGACTTGCATAAATGTCACCCGAGCCATGAACCTCAAGTGGTTTCTGCTTCTTGCGACCCCAGTTACTGAGATCTAGACATGTTGCTGCCTGTACAACTAGTTTCCTACTAGTTTGTTTCAGAGTGTGTGCCCACCAAGTTTTACTTACTAATTGATGAGCAATCAAAAGCACCACAAGGGAAGCGGAAAGGCCAGCCGCCGCTGGGAGGTGATCAGTGCACCTGTATCTATAATACATATAAAACATCTGCAAATTAATAAGAAAAAAATCAAACTGCCTTTTAGAAAAAGATGCAAGTAGGACATAAACAATTTACGGGAAAGTAAGCCAGAAGAGTGAATCGCCTTCTAATGGATATTCAAAATCTCCAGGTGTCAGGAAACATAACCTAAAGCCACAATGAGCTTCAATGAGAAAGAGCAAATGTAGTTCTCTGATAAAAATTTAAAGACTTTTTTTTTGTGAGTAAGGAGAATAAAAAATGAGAGCAAGAAGGAGGAATGAGATAGAGGACAAGAGATTGAAAATGAAGGAATTAAGGATTGCACTTCATAAATTGGTTTTTAGAAAGCAAAAGTAAACCAAAAGAAGATAAGAGTAGGGGATTTTTAAAAATAAAAGATGAAATAATTGAAGAAAAAATAGCAACAACAACCAGGTTTAAAGAGCTTTTATACATATTAACTCATATAAGTTCATAACAGTCCCATGAGGTAGGAACTACTATTAATATTATTCCCATTTTATCTATGAGAAACTGAGGCACAGGAAGACGGTTTATTCATCCTTCTAAGATTGTATAGCTCATAAATGGTATAACTGAGATTTAACTCAGGCAGTTTGACCCTTAACTAGTAAACAATACCATGTCTTTAAACCAAAAGACACAGAAAGAATAAATAAAATCTGTTTTTTAGAAAAAGACTCACAAACAATTATGAAATTTGGGTGATAAAGCAATGTAATTGTAAAAAAGAAAAAAAAAAAGACTCACAAGCAGGATCTACCTGCAGTAAGCCTGGAATGAGAAGAAAATACAGAAGTAACCAGAAATTAAGAACACGGTCTATGTGCCTGTGTGGCAATAAACTTAAATATCTGGAAATAACAGATCGCTTCTTAACAAAACATAACCCAAGTCAAAACTGAAGTTTTTAAAATGTAGCTTAATTTATTAATCATTCTTTTGTTTTTTTTTCCTGATATTTTAGACTAAGAAATCTTTTCTATCCAGAAATTCTCCCCAAAATTTTGTTTTTCAAATATTTAGGTTTAGAGCTATCTGGGCAGGGATTGGCTATCTCATTCACTATTACATGGCCAGGACCTTCAGCAGAGCACGTAGCAGCCCCTCAATATATATTGGATAAATGAATTAGTGAGAGGCTGTCGTGTGTCAGCCCTGAGGGAATGAGTACCTGGATGTTCTTACCCAAGACAAGTGAAAGCCTATGGCCACACAAATACTCACGCACAGAAGTTCTTAGCAGCTTTACTGCTAATAGCCCCAAACTGGAAACAACCCCAATGTCCATCAACAGGTAAATGTATAAACAAAACGGTATAGCCACACAATGAAATTCTACTCAACAATAAAAAGAAAAGAAGTATTAATAATTATGCTGGGTGAATGAAGCCAGACTCAAAAAGCTAAATACTGTATGATTCCAATTTATAAGAACGTCGAGAAAATGCAAATTAATCTAATGACAGAACGCAGGTCGGTGGTGACTGAAGGGTATGGGAGTATATTAAAATTTCATAACACATTCACATCTGTCTTCTATAAGGCCACAGAAACATAATACATTGGGCAACAAATGCTTTATCACCTGTTGATGGTACAGATAAAGAAACTGGGGGCCCAGAGACTACATGATTTGCCTGAGGTTATCATCTGGCTCATTGGTGACATTTTTACATCTGATTCCCACTGTAATTAGATGATCATTTCCCCCTCTGCTCAGATTCTCATTTAGACTTGATCCCTGGAGAGGGGGTGGGGTGACAGCCAGTGGCAAAGTGACAGACACGTCCCAGGTATCCGCAAAAGTCCATGGCTGGCCCCTCACTTGTCCAGCTTCACTCCACAGTCTCAAACTCAAACTCACCAGTACTTGAAGCATGCTATAAGCTCCCGACCACGTTACGGGTCATTCATTCTGAGTTAAGGCCAGCCTACTTTTCCTAAAACTGCACGTGGCTATGAATGAAGCCATCTACCATGGCCCAGTGGTAGAAAATGGCTACTGTGTTTATGGAAAATTCAATTAGGAGTTGGTCTACACATCTGCTCGGAGAGATTCCTCTAAACGAACTCTCTGCCCTTCTCCAGGTGTCTGCCCCTAATTTTCTGCTGCCACAAAGGGAGGAGCTGCACTGTTCGAGAGCAGGGCATCTTGGTCTAAACCTTGTGCGCCAGCCGTCTCTTAGATCCACGTTCCCTTCCAGACCCTCATTTCCGCTTTGCCTTCCTTTAAAAATTTTTTCGTCTTTTTGTTTATTTTATTACGTATGTCTCTCTCATTTCTTCCAGGAACAAGATGGGAAAACAGGCATCAAACAAAAATTTTAAATAAAATGTGGATAATGTTTGTTATTCCTGAGGGTCATTGAGAGGATTTGAGAAAGTGGGGCATGCTTACACATCTATGAGAGGGGCTGGAAGTGCTCGGAAAAAGAAAAAAACATTTTACCTTTTCAGCAAGGCCCACCTTCGCCACCTCATTTGCTGACCTCTGGTCCAGCCCGGCACTCCCAAGCCCTTTAATCTACTTGACATTTCCTTCCATAGACTTGGGGTTTCTAAATATTTTATATTAGAGTTCTCGCCCTCAGTACTGGGGGCCAGATCATTCTTTGTTGCGGGGGCTATCCTTTGCATTGTACGGTGTCAAGCAGCCTTTGCATTGTCCTAGTGTCTACCCCCCAGATACCAGTGTCACTCCCCCCAACTTTTGACTACTGCAAAGGTCTCCGGACAGGAGCCCAATGTCCCCTGGGTGTCATAATCGCCCCTAGTTGAGAACCACTATCTATACAGCTTACTTTTTCACCATGTTCATTACTTACTGTCTGTCTCTCCCTACGCCCCCCCGCCCGAAATGTTTGCTTCAAGAAGGAGGAAATTTGTTCATTTGGGGCACTGATGTATGCTGGTATAGAGGTAGATGTGAACAAAATCAACTCCATTTCTGTGTCTGGATTTCAATTCCTTTTTAAGCTTCATGCTATGACCAACCTCACTGTCCTTAGCAAGCAGATCAAAGGCTGCTAGTTGATGATTATCTGTGTTCCTTAAAATGTAGCCATAAATATTTTTGTTAGTAACTGCAGGATTGGCATGACAACCTAGATAAATGTCAAACTGGTGATAGTATGGATTTAAACAATTATCTGTCACAAGATCACCCAAAGATATGGCTCCTGGTGCTACTGCATTTTTTGTCCCTTGGTCTTGTCAATCATTAGTACCTGAGTTATACTATTTAAAAGGTACAGTAGTGTGAGTCTTCAGCAGAGAATAATCTACGCAGAATTGCTGGGTTGTTTGTCCACTCCAACCCAATCTTCTCATTAGTAAATTACCCTATGGTAAATTCTATGATATTCTATGAAGTTGTCTGCATCGTTCTTCCATCTGAAGATACTTTCTCATTACGGTGGCCATTACACCTTTACTCCACATTGGACAATGCTCAGTTCCCAAGTCGATGCCTGGCATACCATAGGTGTTCAATATTTGCTGAAAGAATGAATGAACAGTTACTGGGTTTTGTACTTGGGATGGTGCCAGGGCTTGATATGCATAATCTTATTTCATTATCACAGTGTTCCTTGGAGGGAGGTCCTGTCACTGTCCCCCTTTGCACAGAGAAGAACTGAGGCCTCTAGAAGCTACAGACATACATACATCCACCCACTCACCCAAGAGTTGAGGCCAGAAGCTTAGCTGACCACCACCTAACAAACGTCTGTGTTCTGCCTTCTGGCCGAGCATTGAATTAAGGTGTAAGCCTCTGGCAGGTACCTGTTGGAGAATTGAGGAAAGAAGTTGAGCTGGCCTGGGAAACCAGGCCCGAGAGGGAGGCTCTCTCAGGGACCAAGAAGGAGGGGCTAGAACTCACCTGGGTTCAGTCTGTCTCTCTTGGGAGGAAGCCCAGCCCCTCACCTATGAGATGGGGATCGAGCCCCAAAGCGAAGCCTCCAGCAGCAGTCTGGAGATGTTGCTACAGCTATCAGCCCAGGATGGTTGGAACTGCGTGTGCGAGTATACACAAAGATATGCACACACACGCTCCACTGCTCACTCTCCTCCACTCTCTGTACCCTCCCTTTACCCTCAGCTCTTTCCACTTCTCCTATCCCACCTCACCCTTTCTCCCAGCCCAACCCAAGAAGGGCCCAGTCCTGTGACTGGCCAATGAGTCCTTGGTACCAGGAACTGAGACGCAGAGATGGAAAGGAAGGAAGAGAGAGAGGGTGGGGCAGGGTGAGGGAGGAGGCTGTATTTATATCTATGCCCAGGGCTGGGAGCCTGCTCACCATGGACACTGCCGGGTACAGCAAGTGGGGTGGCAGGCTCGAGGAGGTCTCCGGAGGTATGAGCAATGGGACTGCCTCACTGGGCCCCTTGAGTCCTTATCCAGCCAGTGGTTTGGGGTTTGATGGTGGAAAGGAGGCAAACAGCCAAGAGATGGGGCAAATAATGGGTGCGAGAGAGGCACTACAATCTCTAGAGCCAACTGTACAGTAGATTCAAATTTCAACTCTGCCACTTAAGGGCTGTGTGACCATAGGGGTTACTTAACCTCTCTGAATCCCAATTTCCTGGAAAGGATTTAAGTTTCCAGGGCTCGGCCCTCCAGGCCCAGGGATCCAGAATGGTCCTGGTACAGGAGGGACCCAGAAGTCCATTGTTATTCAAGGGTACTGCGGACGCTGGGGACGGCGATTTCTCTTCTTGGCCCTGGCGCTCGTGATCACCACAATTCTGTGGGCCCTCATTCTGAGCATCCTACATTCCAAGGGTGAGTGACAGTGTATGATGGGGAGATTGTGTCCCAGTCCTTCATCCCCTAACACTCAGCTTAGTTCTTCCTTCTGCCCCAGAGCACACCAGCGGGGTCCCTGCCTGGGGCTGAGTGTGAACAGAGTTTGTGGGCATCTTTGGGCTGTGTGCATGTGTGTGCATGAATGTGTGCAGTCCCTGTGTGCTTGTTTCCCCTTGGCGCATGGGCACATCATGTGCGCAGAACCCCTGCCGGCCTCCTCTGTGCGTTCCAAGACGAGGGTTCCCACACTACCCCTGCAAGGGGAGATGAGTCCCCGGGGCCACGCCTACAGGAGTTTCTCTCCACAGCCTCTACGCAGCGCGGGGCTCTACTCCACCGCCAGGATCTGCTGAGAACAAACGGTGTGTGCAGTCCCGGGACTCCTGGGTTCGTGGGTAGCTGGGTATCCCAGGGTCCCCGGCGCTGGTCTCGGAGTGTGGAAGGGTTTTCCATGAGTTCCCGCGGATGACCTGGCGTGTGTGGGGCGGGCGGGGGTCGTTGCAGCCTCGAAGCAGACGGTGGAGCTGGGCACCTTGAAGGAGGAGGTCCGAGCCTGCAATAGCTGCTGTGAGACACGTGGGCTGAGGCGGCGGGGCCTGTGGGCTGTGGGCGGCTCTCGTGGTCTGGGGCGGGGATTAAGATCAGGATTGGAGGAGGTCTCAGTTGTCGGGTCCCGATGCCCGCCCTTTTCCCAGGCCTTAGGACACAGGCGCAGTTGCAGACCGCGCGCACAGAGCTTGGGGAGGCGCAGGTGAAGCTGATCCAGCAAGAGAGCGCCCTGAATGAACTGAGCAAGCGCGGTGAGGGTGGGACAGGGCGACAACCCCTGATCTCTCACCACGCGGGTCACCCGACCTGATTCACGTCCTGATCCCTCTGTCCTGACCTCTTACCCCAGTCGAGCCCCCTCCTGACCCTGACCCCTGGGCTCCGCTGTTGACTACTTTTAACCCCAACCACACCTGGATCCTACCCCTCCGTAACAGTCCTTGACTGTGCTGTCATTCTTGACCATTACACTGACCACGGACATGGGTGCAACCCTACTCCTGACCCTGACTCCAGCTAATATCTGGACTCCTTTGACCTTGCAGTGACTCAGAGTTTGGCTGAAGCAGGCAGGGACCGTGAGAACATCCGCAGTGAGCTGTTCCAGGCGCTGGAGACTGTCCAACTAGGGAACAGTGAGCAGGACAGGGTGGGGGGAAAAGGAGAGGGGAGGGAACAAGTCGACCCTGCCTCTGGGCCTCGGGGTTACCTAATCCTCCAAGTTCGCCCTTTGACCTTGGCCTCTTCTCCATGTTTCTGCCTGCTCCTCCAGGATCCACCCCCCAACCCCCTCTGCCTGCTCCACCTGGGAGCAATCTACGTTTCTGACACTCGCCACCCCGCAGGTTCTTGCAAGCAGTGTCCCACGTCGTGGCTGCCCTTCCAGGGCTCCTGCTACTTTTTCTCCGACCTGCAGGCCACATGGGAAGCAGCACAACGCAACTGCGCAGAGATGGGTGCGCACCTGGTGATTGTCCAGGGCCTAGATGAGCAGGTGCGCAGCCTGGCTGGTCCGAGGCGGGAAGTGGAATTTTCATCTGAGGGGTAAGGGCCCAGGAGATGAGTACCGGTGGGGTGGACTCCACTGACTCAGTCTCTCCTTCCATCCAGAGCTTCCTGACTCGGAATACTAGAGGCCGCGGTTACTGGCTGGGCCTGAGGGCTGTGCGCCACGGGAGCAAGATCCAGGGCTACCAATGGGTGGACGGAGTCTCGCTCAGCTTCAGGTGAGGGAAGAAACTTGGGGAATGGGAAAGGTCAGATCCTAGGGTCAGTACTTTGGACAGATCTCAGGGACTCTTTCTGGATGTGCAGGCTAACCCGCAGGAACTGGCTGAAGGATAAACTCTGGGGAGTAAAAAGTTATATCCCAGGGGCACGCTCAAGCTAGATCCTCAGGCTGTCTAGCTAGACCCAAGCAATAAACAGACTAAACCCTGAAGGCTAGATGCCAGGGCCATCCTCAGCCTAAATCCCTGGCAACACCACTGCCAAATCACTGCAGCCACTGGAACGTGGGAGAGCCCAATGACTCTCGGGGGCACGAGGACTGCGGCATGATTCTACACACGGGGTTATGGAACGATGCCCCGTGCAACAATGAGAGAGACAACTGGATCTGCGAGAAAAGGTCCAGCTGCTGAGCCCGCCGAGTGCTCGCGAGTCACGCCCATGGCCACTTTTGAGATTGCCTGAGCGGCTCACTCTTCTGGCTCCGCCCACCGCTATCGGTTTTTTTTTTTTCCCCCTTCCCACACACCACCACTGAGAACCACCCCACTAACTCAACCCCATCCAGTTCCTGCGCTCTGGGACCTCTGCTTCAATCTCACCACAACCCCTCCCACGCACGGACTGAACTTAGCCTCCACCCCTTCCAAAATATTGCCTCCTGGGCCCTGCGACCTGACACCACCTCCCTCCCTAGCCATGGTAGGTGACTGAGATGGAGCTGTTTGGTTTCCTTGCATTTCCCCACAGACTGGGAAGCCTCGAAGATAGGGGTTTTGTGAACTGCCTGGAAAGCCCTAGGGAGCATCAATAAAAGTTTGAGAAGTGAATCTTGGCTCCTGGCTCTTGCAAGATCTTCTAAGCTTTATCCCAGAGACCCTGACATGATCCCTTTGAGTGGCCCCAACCCCTCTAAGTGACCTTATGGCCCTACGATGCCCCCCAAATCCAGTGAGTGGCCTGCACAGGGCTAGGAGGGCTATGGGGTACTGGGGACACAAGGGTGAGTCAGACTCAGTTCTCGCCATGCTCTACCCCCACCCCAGACCTCCCCATTCTAGTCTAGCTAGGTACAGAAACAATGTGACCAGTGACTCAGGGAAGGAATGTATACATGAGTGACACATGATGAATTCAGAGGAGCCACCTGTGTCCTCAGGGAAAAGCACTGTGTGGAGACACCGAAGTGGTGGCCTCTTTCCTTGAGGAGACTGTTATTGTGTTGTGCAGATTATGGGCTGCCTGAGACAAGGCCCCGAGGCTGGTGTGAGGGGCTTGCCCAGACCTGATGAGCAGGTCCCTTCTATCTCTGGCACTTAGATTCTGTGACTACAGGCAGGGAGATGAGGAAATACATTCCAGAGAAGATGGACTTTCAGGGCACAATGAGATTTCAACATGTGGAGCTGGGAAGGGAGGGTTTTGTGGGTGGAGGGTGTTGGAAGGTATTAAGTGTGGATGAACCCATTTAAGGGGTGCAGGGTACACAGAGCCTGGCTTTATCAACAGGGGACTTTTGATCTGAATTCACCCTGTACTCCCAAAGTTTCCTGTTCCCATCCTGGAGACCTGGGGGCTCTCCCAGAATTTCCAGTGGAGATGGGTCTAACTAAGGGGTATGGTGGGCTAGCAGCTTTTAGTTCTGTGTAAGACTGAGTCCAGAACCAAAGCTGCTAGGAGCCCCCAGCTGCCTGGCCCTGAGAACATCAACTGAGCAGAAAGACGAGAGAATAACCCTCAAATACCCTGGCCAGATGAAGCCTTTCAGTGCTGTAACCAGCCAATCTCCCAGCCCTTCTCTGGGCCCTCTACAACTGCAGCCCAGAGCGAGGCACTACCCAGGCCCAGGAGCCACCTGACTCCTGGACAGATAACATACCTTGTGGACTGTCTGCCAGACTGATGGATTTCAGAAAGCCGGATTGAAGGAGTTTATGAGTCCCCTAGGGTTTCTGTAACAAATGACCACCAACTTGGTGGCTTATGACAACACATATTCTCTACAGTTCTGGAGTTCAGAATTCCAAAATTAGTTTCATTGGGACAAAAATCAAGCTGTCACCAGGGCCAGGCTCCATCTGGAAGTTCCAGAGGAGAATCTGCTTCCTTCTTTCTCAGCTTCTAGAGCTGCATCCCTCACATTCTCTGGCTCATGGCCCCTTCTTCCATCTTGAAGCCAGCAGGGTAGCATCTTACTTCAGTGTTCACATTATCTTCTCATTCTGGGTTAAATCTTCTTGTTTCCCTCTTATAGAAATGCTTGTGATTGCATTTAAGGCCCACATGGATAATCCAGGATGATCTCCTGTAATACTGCAATGCAACTGTGGCACTAACCACACCAAGTTAGTACAGATCCCACACGCAGATTAAAGGTCTAGTTCCTAACAAGACTTCCCTCATTGCAAGTTTGAGGGGCCCCAGGATACCTACACTTCTGACCAATTGATTTGACCGACCCATTTCACAACCCCCTCTGGTTCCATAATTTGCTAGAATGACTCAGAACTCAGGAAAGATCTATACTTACAGTCACAGTTTTGTTATAAAGGACACAAATCCAGGCTAGCCAAATGAAGAGACCCAAAGGATGAGGGCTGGAAGGATCTCAAACACAGAGCTCCTTTGTCTCTTCCCATGGACTCAGGACATGTCACCCTCCTGGCACTTTGATGTGTTCACCAGCTAGGAAGCTCCTCTGAACATTGGTGTCCAGAGTTTTTATTGGGGCTTCATTGTAAAGTTGTGATTGACGAATCATTAATCGTGTGATTGCACTCCATCTCCAGCCCACATCCCCTCCCTGGAGGTCAGATGGCTGAAAGTTCCATGCCCCCATGGTTAATCTTTCTGGCATGACAAGCCCCCACCCTGAGCCATATTCTCGGTATGAATTCAGATGTAAGCCAAGGGGCCTCCATGAAAATCAAAGACACTCCTATTATTTAGGAAATCCCAAGGGTTTAGATGCTTCTTGCCAAGAACCAGGGACAAAGACCAATCAAATTCTTCAATACATAACATCTCCCCATCTCTAAACCTTTAATCACATCTACAAAGTCTCTGTTACTGTGTGAAATAAACCAGTCACAAAAGGACAAGTACTGTATTAATTCATTTACTTGAAGTACCTAGAGTAAGTAGAATGGTGATTGCCAGAACCTGGGAGGAGAAAGACATGGGGAGTTGTTGTTTAATGTGTACAAGTTTCAGTTTTGCAAGATGAGAAACTTCTGGAGATTGGTTGCTCAACAGTGAATGCACTGAACTATCCACTTAAAAATGGTTAAGATGTAAATTTTATGTTATATTTATTTAATACCACAATTAAAATTTTCAAAAATTTTAACTCACTATTTCAAGCTCCAAGTCAGAGTTTTGAGTATAAAGCCACCACTACATTTCAGATATAAAACATTTCCATCATCCCCTCAAATTCCTTCCCCAGCCCTGCCCCAGGACACAACAATCTGCTTTCTTCACCATTGACGAGACTTGTCTTTTCTCGAATGTCATACAAATTGAATCACATCATATGTTGTCTTTGGTGCCTATATCCTTTCTCTAAGCATATCTTTGAGATTCATCCATACTGTTGTATATATGCATCATTTGTTCCTCTTCATTGTTGACTCCTTCCATAGTGTGGCCGGCCCATGATCTGCACAGATTTTTTATGGCTTTAAGTTTTCACTTCTCTTGAGTAAATACCTGGCAGCAGGTTAGATAGTAGGTGAATGTTTAGCTTTTGTAAGAAACTGCCAAACCATTTTCCAAGGTGGCTGTACCATTTTGCACCCTCATCAGCAATGTCTCAGGGCTCTGGTTTATCTAGAGAAGAGCAGGAGGGAAGGAAATGAAGCTGGAAGTTGAAGCAGATAATGGGGGGAGGCAGGAAGTTGGCAGTAACATGTGCCTGATAACACATGTTTTCATGGGATGACCAGGGGACTGGGAAGCAGGAGGTGGAGAGGAATTACAGCCCCTCAACCAAGACCAAGGGGGAGATTGGCAAGAAGAGCTGGAGGGGAGTGGGATCAAGTCTCCTCGGAATAAGCAGCAGTTTCACTCATTCATCCATGCAATGCAATCATTTTCTCATCCACAAACATTTCTCCAGTGCTAATTAGTTTATACATCAGGCACTGGCATTCGATAGAGAAAAAGAGACCAGGGTCTCTGGACATGGAGGTTTCTGAAAATCCTTAAGCTGAGTGGAAGTGGCCATTCACAAAATAATATAGACTCTAGGAGCCTATTTATATGAAGTTCTAGAACAGACAAAACTACCCCAGGTAGGAAAAAAACATTGGCACAATGGTCGCCTGTGAGTAGAGGCAGAGATTTCCTGGGAAGGACCATGAAAGAACTTTCTAGAGTGATGAAAATGTTCTGTGATCTTCATAAGCATTTGGATTACAAGGGGAATGCATTTGTCAAAACTCAAAGAAAACACTCTTAAAATGTGTGCATTTCATCCTATGTCATTTTACTCAAAAAGGAAAAAAGTAAGGAGAGTGGAAAACAAATATTGCACTTCAGTTCATATTCTACAACCTGGAGCATTTGGGGAGAAGTGAGCTGATGTATGCAACTAACTGAAATGCATAAAAAATTAAGATGGATCAAGGGGTGGAAAGAGGGGTAAATAGATGAATGAATTTGTTATAAAGCATGTATAGAAAATATTGATTGTAGAATCTAAGGATGGGTCTTTCATTCTAAAACTCAACTTTTCTGTATGCTTAAAGATTGTTGTAATGAAATGTTGGGCAGTCGTGGTTGCTGCCCCCCTGGGGCTCACAGTCTGGCAGTGAGAGGAGATGGTGAGGAAGGATAGAAGGTGATATGCCCACGTAGTGAGGTTGGACGTGGAACTTTCTAAAGAAGCAATCCCCTGGCCTTCCTCCACACACACACACACACTTCTAGCTTGAGGGGTGAGATGTGGAGGGAAGGAGGGTCTGCTTTTTAGAGGCTGAGGGGGCTTATTCAGAGAAAAAGAGGGTGGGAGAAGTCCCTTTTAGCTGCCCTCTGCCTCTCTCCCAGCCAGTGTCCCCACCAACAGTTCCCTGAGTGACCACATGACCACACTTTCTGGGGCTGAATCAGCAGGTCAGTGGAAACTTTGGAGGCCAACCAGAGTTTCCTGGACAAACTGGCTCCACTCGTTAACCCACTTTCCAAGGAAATAGCCTTAAGACAGAGTAGCTTGTTCTTTCCAATCTCCCACCTCCCTCCTCCCAATTCCAGGAAAACCCCTAGGATCCCAAAGCTCCCTACCAGGTTGGCTGAGGTGGCTGGGGAAGCCCCCTGGGTGAGACAAGACAAGTTCTTCTCCAGCCCTGGGCAGCCCCATTCCTGTCTTCTTTGGCACCCCCTCAACTCTCACCTCTCCTGTGTCCCCAAGACTCACTCACAGATGGCTCAAATGGATGAATTTGGCAGACGCTGACAGAAAGTCCAAAGTCCAAAACCCATGCTTGCCACTTATTTTGCCTCTCTGAGCATCAGTTTTTGCATCTCTCAAGTGGGAATAATAATAATAACCTATGGCCATGCCACTCTGAACAAGCCCGATTCTCTCTAATCTTGGAAGCTAAGCAGGGTCAGGCCCAGTTAGTACTTGGATGGGAGACCATCTAGGAAGACTGGGTGCTGTAGGTGTAAAAAAAAAAAAAAAAAAAAAACAAGTCTAAAAAAATAATAACTAACAACAGACTCTATCTCCTAGGGTACTATGATTGGCTAAATAATGCCCCCCGAATGTCCCCATCCTAACCCCTGGAACCTATGAATGTGTGACTTTACATAGTTGAAGGGACTTTACAGTTGGGATTAAGGTAAGGATTGGGATATGGGAGATGATCCTGGATTATGGAGGGTGGATAGGTGGGGGAATGTCATCACAAGGATCCTTGTAAGAGGGAGGCAGGAAGGTCAGAGTCAGAGAAGGGGACATTACAACAGAAGCAGAGTCAGGGAGAAATGGGAAGATGTTATACTGCTAATTTTGAAGATGCAGGAAGGGGCCACCAGCTAAGAAATGAGGGTGCTTCTAGAAGCTGAAAAACAGCAAAGAAACAGAATCTCCCCTAGAACCTCTAGAAGGAGCCAGCCTTGTCCATGCCCTAATTTAGCCCAGTGAGTTTATGTTGGACTTCTGACCTCCAGATCTGCAAGATAATACTTCTGTGTTGTTTAAAGCCTTCAAGTCTCTGGTAATTTCTTACAGCAGTCATTGGACACAGATTTACATATGATGCCTGTAAAACACCAACTGCGTGCCAGGCCCTAAGCCATGGGCTAACAACTCTGTCATGACCAAACGTAAACCAGACACGTTCATACTTGGGACAGGGGCCATAGAGACCATTAAAGGGATGAGTGGGGGGTTAGGGGCCGTTTTAGCCAAGGTCACTTCCCTCAGAGAACAGAGACCGGGAGGATGAGGAAGGACCAGCGAGAGGGCTTGAAAGCTGGGAAAGCCTGTGGGCATGGCTGAGGTGTAGGGAGAACCATGCACGCCACACCTGGCTGGCTGCAGGGAGTCTGAGATTTCTTCTAAGGACCTTTGCAGGCGTTGGGGGTTAATGATGGGTGGAACAGGACAGCCACGTGTTTCCCAAAGTACTGAATGCTTCTCTCTATCTGGCATGGCATGGAAGGCTTTGTGCACATGACAAACTCTGTGGGAGAATTGTGCTTATCCCCACTTTACAGATGAGGAAACTAAGTCCTGGACAGGATAAAGTCACCCACAGGGAAAGGAAATGAATGGAGCTGGGACTCTGCAGCCTCCCCTTACCCACTAAGTCGAGTGAGGGGGGGCGTGATCAGGTATGTCCAGCAGGGGGCAGCACCCGTAATGTCCTGGCCCACCTAAGACACCAGCACACAGAGCAGCCAGACTGTATGGTGTAGGAAAAACATGCAGTCCTAGATCTAAGTCCCTAAGGGGCTGGGGTTCTGGGTTCCTGAGGGTGGGACCGGGGGCCTGGAATCCTGATCTCCAAAGTGCTTGAAGCCTGAGGCTCTAAGGGTGGGGCCTGGGGTCCTGGCTTCCTGTGTCCCTGAGGGGCTGGAAGCCAACTTCCAGCCTGGTCCTTACATGATATCCAGTCCTTTCACTGAACTGCGGACATTGTCAGAGAGAAATCTCCGAGTCTCCCAGTGCAGGCCTGGGATGTTCTCAGGCTTCTGGGATGGGCCGGCACAGCATCCTGGTCCCTGTGGGTGTGCTGGGGTCTGGGGGCTTGAAGGAGTGGGCGGTGAGCCTGGGCGGCTCTTCAGGAGGAAAGTTGTGGATAAGTCGACCTCTGTCTCCTCCTGCTGAGTACCCCCACAACCTCTCTCCACCTACAACAACACACAAAAACAAAACCAGCCTGGCTCCAGACCCCAAGGCTCCAGGAAGGTGAAAATGCAGAGCCAGCCTCTTCCAGATTTTTCCCTCTTCCTGCTCTCTGCATGGGTGAGTGAACAGGGATGCACGTGACTGGGGTGTTCGTGGCTGTGAGCTTAGGGCCCTTCCAGGAAGGGGACCCACGTTCTGCCCTCAGGGACCTCCAGGAGAGGCCCATCCAGTGCAGGAGCTCAGCGCTGAGGAAAGACTGGTGCAGAGGGCAGCGAGTGCTCAGAGGAGACCCCTGGCCTGGCCTCTGCAGACAGGAAGGCCCCCATGAGAACTGACGCTGCAGACCAGCTCAGCACTGCAAGCACTGGGGGACCTCCGGTGCAAAGGCCCGGGGATGCGAGAGAGCATGGTGTGGCAGAGTTCTGTGACTTCAGGCACTTGGGGAGTCTTGTAGGAAGTGGGAGAGATGTGGCTAGAGAGGCTGCAGCCAGGGCCTGGGCATTAAGGCCCTTGAATTCCAGGAGGGGGAGCTGGAACTTTGCATATGCGGCAGAGGGGAACCATGGAAGGCTGTAGGCATCGAGAAGAGGGAGTCATGTAGTTGCTATGAAGGGAGGGGCCTGAGAAGGGGCGGCAGGGAGACAAGACAGGGGACTGCCGCCTTTGTCCAGGAGAAAGGACAGTGGCTGGGGTGGGGTCACGAAAGAGGAGAGAGAGAGCCAATTGAAAGAAGAAAAATGTGGAAAGTGGGGGCCCATGGTGAGTGGTGGTAATGGGCAATACTGTGCCCAGCATGGGGCAGTGGCCGCATCTGGGCTCACTTCACCCCAGTCACACTGGCCTTGGTACCTCCAAAACACCATCAGTAGTCCAGCCTCAAGGATCTCTAGTTGAGCCAAGAGAGGGACCACAGAGGAAAGAAGTGACAGTTGCACTGGGCCTATGGGGTGTTGTGCTTTGCACTTGCTCCCTCTGCCAAGAATACCCTTTCACATGATCTTTGAAGGCTGCTTCTTTCATTCCCTACAGGGGCACCAGCTCAAACATCATCCACTCAGAGAGCTGTCCCCAATCACTCGCATTAAACAGCAGCTCTGTCTCCCCCACCCCCAAATGCTTTCTGTCTCTTCATGGCACTCAGCACCATCCGACATTGGTCTGTCTCCCTGGACGGAATTGCGGATCCAAGGGCAAAGATTTCTGTCCGGCTCATTCACTACTGCAGCCCAAGTGCCCAGTACAGTGTTCAAAGCCTCAATGGATGAATGAATAAATGAGTGAATGAGTGAGTGAGTCAATGCATGAACGAATGGTGCTCAGGAAGTGCTGGGCTGAACGCAGAGATGTGGGGAGTCAGCAAGGCTTGGGCAGGATTGAAGGTGAGGTGTCGTGAAGAGGCAAAGCAAGAACAGCGTGGATCTCCCTAGCTGAGGGGAAACTGAGGCCTGCAGTGCAGGGAGGAGAGCAGAGCCAAACAGGAGCGCCACTGCCCACCTGCCCCTCCTTCGGCTCTGCAGAACACTGGCAGAGGGTTCATGGGCATCTGTTTGTGTATGTCTGCATTCTGTGTCACTGTATGTGTCTGTATTTTGTGTGCACGTTTCTGTGCATTTATATGTGTGTGTATGTGCTTGTGCATGTGATTGTGTTGTGTATCTGTGTGCACATTGTCTATCTTGTATCTGTAGTTGGGTTGTATGGTGTCTATATCTGTGTGTTTATGATGTGTGTGTGTGCTTTGTGTGTACCTATGTGGGTTTCTGTGTTTTTTGTCTGTATTTGTGTTCCTATGTATATGTGTTGTGTGTGTCTGGTTTTATGGTGTTGTGTCTGTGTGAGCGTGTACGTTCATCTGTGCTTTGGTAGTGTCATGAGATCTGTATCTTTGTCTATGAGTTGTGTAGCTGTCTCAGTTGTGTCTGTATGCGTGTGGTGTAAGTGCAGTTTTGTTTTGTGCCTGTATCTGTGGTTGGACTATGTTGTGTTTATCTATGTGTCTGAATCTTTGCGTGCGTGTGGTATAAATGTCTGTGTGTGTCTGAGCTTTTATTGTATTATGTCTGTGTGCACATGTTGTGTGTGTGTTGTGCATATGTCTGTGGTTTAGTTGTGCAGGCCCGTAAGTGTCCGTCTGTGTGTGTGACTCTGCGGGTAATAGTGTTGCATCACTTTATGTATGTTTGTGTGTGGGTGTGTGTATCCATGTGTCTGTGTGTTAGGGGACCCCACACCTGTCATCCCTCACCATACTGAGTCACAGAGCTGTCACTTCGGCCCAATCCCAGTTTTCTGGAACTACCACTTCCTCACAGCTCTGGGGTTCTGCAAGAGGTTATAAGACTTCTAGGCCTGCCAGGGTCAGGAGTCCAGCACCCTCCTCCACAGGGAAAACTGAGGTCCAAGAAGGGCGGAGACTGCTTAAGCCACAAGGTTAAGGTCAGAGGATGCTGCAAGGCCACTGGCCCCTCTCCAGGACCTGGAGCCTCTGGGAGAGAACAGCGTGGATCTCCCCAGCTGGGAGGGTGCAGGGCACCAGCCCATCACTCTGTTCTTCCTTTTTTTATTATTTCATTGTTTCTATCAGCTTATAACTTTGAGGTTGCAAAGCCCAGTTGAGGCTCTGTGGCAGGGTGGAACACTGAAGACAAGAATCCAGCTCCAGCTTCTGCTTCTCCTGGAGTGGCCTGCTTAGAGGTCAGCTCCTATCCCCCAGGTTTCTGAATCCTCCAGTCTAAACTAGCTCTTCCCTAAGGTCCTCCCAACTCTGCTTTTTACCACCTAAAATTGTGCTGTCCATTTATGGATTTTAACCTTTTTTCTTATGCTACAACATGGAAGGACGCTGAGGACATGCTCGATTAAATAAGCCAGACACAAAAGAACAAATATCATAGGATTCCACTCACATGAGGTCCCTAGAGAAATTGAAGCTACAGAGACAGATACCAGATGGCAGGAGCCAGGGGCTGGGGGGGGGGGGTGGCGAGTTAGTGTTTGATAGGGACAGAGAATCAGTTTGGGAAGTGAGAAAGTTCTGGAGACGGATGGTGGAGATGGTTGTACAATAGTGTGCTTAAAGCCCCTGAAAATGATTAAAATTGTAAATTTTATGTTATGTATATTTTTCTACCATCAAAAACAAAACTCTTTGTCTACTTCTGCTATGAAAGCTGGGACTTTACCTTGTTCCCAGATCCTGGCACACAGTAGGGTGCTCAGCAAATGGTTGTTGAGTGAGTGAAAGAGGAAAGAGGCAATCTGTTGATTGCAGTTGCAAAGATAAATGGAACAGAGAAACAGTGAAAGCATGTTGAAGCTTGAAGCTAGCACCTTTTCTTCATCTGTGAATCACGCTTTAAAGCAGTGATTCTCAAGTAGGGGTGATTCCACCTCCCCGGGGGGCATTTGGCAATATCTGGAGACATTTTTGGTTGTCACGATGGTGGAAGGGAGAGGGGAAGTGCCACTGGCCACAGTGAGTAGAAGCCAGGGGTGCTGCTAAACATCCTGCAGTGCACAGGATGGCCCGCACAGCCAGAATCACCCTGCCCCCGTGTCATTAGTACCAAGAATGAGAAACCCAGGTTTAGAGACACCTCTTACTGGAAGCCCTCCTGGATTTGGCACACCCACTGTCTCACACACTCCCTTCCTTTCCCCCCTGGCAGCACCAGGAGAGATTAAAAGGTAGGGTGCGCGTGCATGCGGAGGAACTGTACCAGGTGGCGAGGTTCCCTCACATTTGCAGTTGGCCCTGGGCCCGTCCCAGGGTGCTGAGGTTTTGCGTTTAGCGCTGTGGATGCGGTTCTGCTCCGCGTTGAGGGCAGGTTAGTGGTGGGGAACCGAGCATCGGTGGAGGTTGGGAGTTGGCGTCGAGCTGGGGCTGGGGTTGGGTCCCGTCTGGGGACCGTGTATGGTGATTGTGGGACCTCGGACTCGTTCCTGTTGAGCAGGAATCCAGGACCGGCGATGGGCGAGGCGCGGCCGCGGCTTAAGGGTCCCAGACCCGAAAGAAGAACCGACACCCTCAGACCAGGGCCCACATCCGCACGGCTTCCTGTTTTTCCCCTGAAGTGAGTGAGAGACGTGGGTTGATACCGCAGAGGGGAAGAGGATGGGGGCGATCCCGTGACAGGGCCCCCAGTTGGGATTTCACCCCCAAAGCCTCCTCTTGTCTAAACTGACTGCTGGCAGGAACCCGGCGCAGACGGAGCTGCGGCGCCTGGGAGCGCCGGGTAGGTCTGGGTGTGGACTGGCGCTGGCGCGAGCAGGGACCTGGGAACGCCAAATTCCAGTCCAGCTCCATCCTCTATCCAGAACCGGTCCCGTGTTTTCACTGAGGACCAACAGGGCTTGTTCTCAAACTTTCTCCTCCTTCTGTGTCCTCATCGCTAGGACAGCCCCACTGTCCACCCAGACATTTGGCTGAGACTGTCATTTTTCAACAGCATCTTCCAAGTACCCACTCCCACATTTTGCCCATTACTAAGGCCCCTCTCTTCTCAAAGCAACCTGCTTCCTTCCATTCTGGTAGCCACTGCTCCAGGCTATATCCTCCAGCCCTTGGACCAGGTGACAGACCACCCCCCTCAGTGTCTCCAGCCCTGCCAGGCCCTCCAAAAACAGCCTCCCAAGGTCTGTCTGGCCCCCATGAGAGCTCCCCAGATCCCACCCAGGCCTCCTGCTGTCCTTTGTCCACCCAGCGGTCCCCAGTGACCTCTCTCTGATGCCTACCTGCCAACTCTCTTCCCTACTTGAAATGGTCATTCTCTGTCACTTGGCAAACCATGCAATGGGTTCAAGCCCCCACAGTTAGCCCAGATCAAGGTTGAAAGGGACACTTGGGAGGCCTAGAATGAGCAGCCCTAGCCCCCCAGCCATTCATTCAATACACATGTACAGAGGGTTATGTGTCCCCATGCTGGGGACCCAGTGTGATGGACGAGGTAGCACTATCCCTGCTGTTCTGGAGCATACAGTCCAGGGAACATTCCAGCCAGACCCCTATCCATCTGGCAGAGGACCCAATTCAGTTCTGGTTGGGAGGTGGGGCACGGGGGCACACGTGGGCATCTTCCAGAGTGACACTGGGTGTCGAGCCTGGGTTGAGGAGGCAGCCCATCCAGGACTGGGGAGTTTGGCATTGTGCATTCCCAATCAAGAGTGGGGTTGGGGTTAAGGATCAGGGGACATGGTATCAGGAGGAAGAACAAGGTAAATAAAGTGCCAAAACATAAATAGCTGGCATGGCGGTTAGGGTTGCAGACTCAGGACCCATGCTGCCTGGGTTCAAATCCTTTCTCTACCATTTATGAGCCGTGTGACCTTGGGCAAATTACTTAATGTCTCTGTGCTTCACATCTTTCATCCGTAAGACAGCATAGATAACAAAAGCATCTATCTCATAGGGTGATTGCTAATGTTAAATGTGTTACTGCATCTAAGATGCTAAGAAGTGTACCTAGCACATGTTGCTACTAAATTAAACTTCTCGTGTGATCTCATGTATCTTTTTCTTCCCTCCCTCTTGCTCTCTCTCTGCTCTTCCTGCCCAGTCACTTTGGTTCAAATCCTGACTCTACTACTTGCCTCCTTCAACACTTTGGGGATGTGGGCTGGTGTCTCTGAACCTCAGTTTGCTGACCTGAGACATGGAGATAATAATAGCACGGACTTCACCGGGTGGTGAGTGCACGAGAGGAGGCCATGTGTGTAACAGGGTTATTCCGGGCGGTGAGCCCACAGTGAGGTCTGTGAGCATAGAAGCTACGGGTGTGTCTGCCTTCAGAAGAAAGTGTGCCTCTGGGTTCAACTCCTCACCACAGCTTGTGGCCTCTGCAGCCTCTCCAATCAGCCCCAACGGACCAGGAGGACAAAGACACATTCAAAACTCACGTCAGTGAGTGTGAGTGTGTGATGCGTGAGTGTGCAACTGTGTGTCTGTGTGTGCCTCTGAGTGTGTGCCTCTTGTGTGTGTACACACACATATGTGACTCAGGGTGTGTGTGTGTGTGTGTGTGTGTGTGTGTGTGTGTGTGTTGGGGCTGGTGGTTGGAAGTGGACATTGCGTCTTGAGGGGAGACCAGGAGGAGGTCTGTGTGAGGGGAGGGCAGTGGGCTGTGAGTGATAGGGGGTATGGACAAGATCTCCAGATGTGCAGGGACCCATTTGGGCAAAGTGAAAGCCAGCCAACTGGCGTGACTGAGCAAAAAAGATGGAAAGAGGGCTGATGGTGGAGGGCCCTGGGAAGCCATGGAAGGTCATAAGCAGAGGCAGGAGCTCTGGCGTTAGAAAGATGGTCTGGCTTTGGGGCCCTGCTGTCCTGGCAATTACCAGGACATGTCACACACCAGGAAGCCATGTCCCCAAGTGGTTGAGCAAACAAGCTCCAAGGTCTCAGGTCCTGGGTCCCAGTCCCAGTCCCACCACTGGGATGTGGACAAATCACTTACCCTCTAGTTTACCCAGCAGCCCACCACTAGGTTTCCTGCACCTTGCGCACCCTGTCGTACTGCATCCAGTGGAGTCAGGGCTGTCACTCATCCCTAGTTTACAGATGAGCAAACTGAGTCACTCATCCAGGGAGAAGCCGAGACTCAGCCCAAGGCCTGGCTGGCTTTGGCTCAGGCATGTGCAGCTTCAGGATGGTGACACCTCTGGCCTCCTCAAGGATGGCCTAAGACCCAGGCTGAGCTGCTGGTGCTCAGAGCCTGGCTGCCCCACATCTCCATTTCCCCAAGACCCAGAGAAGGGAAGCAACTTGCCATAGTCTAACAGCAATAGGGGCAGCCAATGACCCCCAGGTTTGTCTGACCCAAATCCCAAGCTCTTTAGCACAGAGTGGGTGTTTTAAAGTTAAGCAACTTTAAAAATGCCTTGAGAAGATTGGCAGAGGAAGCTGAGGCTTGGTGACAGAGTCTCTGCATTTCTCAGCAGGACCTGGAACAGAGTAGATGACGAATGAAGGTTTAGTACCTGAAGACCCACTATGTGCAGCACTGGACCGAAAGCCATTATATGTCATTTGATCCTATGATAGCCTCACGAGTTGGATATATGATAGCCCCCATTTTACTGAGGGAAAAATTGAGCCTCTGAAAGGTTGGGTCCTGGGCCCCAGTTGCACATGCAGCAAGAATAATAAGAGTTAAGGATATTTGGGGGACTTACTATGTGTCAGGCCTTGTTCAAAGCATGTTACATGTCCACATAAAGCTGACCACTGCCCTACAGTACAGTATAGTATTATTAATATCATTTTTTTCATTCTTATTTTGAAAATAAAAATATATAATTTTGAGTACTTACTAGATATTAGGTATTATTTACAGTGGTTTCAATAAGTATAGCATCTCATTTTTAAAAATCTATTGATGACCTTATAAATTTCTTCCTTTATTTTGTAAATGTGGTGAATTTTGTTAATTGATTTTTTCTTTTTTTTTTTTAGTTAGGATTTGATGAGGATTAAGGTTATGTTTAGGGTTAGGTTTCAGTTGGGTTTGGTTTAGGGTTTAGGTTCAGAAAGAGGAGTACTAGTGTTAGGGTATGATAAAGTGTTAGGCTTTAGTTTAGGGTCAGGAGCATGGTTAGATGAAGTGCAGGGTTATGGTCAGGTTTCATGTTTCACATAGGTTTAGAGCTAACTTTATGGATATAGATATGGTAAGGATTTAGGGCCGGGTTTCAGTGTTAGTTTTAATGTTATGGTTAGGTTAGGGTAACATCATCATTTTACAAATGAGGAGATTGGTTTCGAGGTTCAGCCACTTGCCAAGATCATATGGGTGCGTATTTGTTGAGCATCTGCTGTGTACCTCACGTGATGGGCTCTGGGGCACCTATCTCCAGTTTCAAGCCATATCAGCTGCATCTCCCAGTTAACTGCAACACCGACTCCCAGTGTGAACTGAAGTCACCAAGCTTTTCAAGCCCCAGATGGCATCTTGTACCAGTAACAAGAGCCCAATATCTAACCCTAACCTTCATTAGAACCCAGATCCCAGCCAGAGCTGTGACTGTGCCTGACAGGTGGTGAGCATCCCATCACTGGGAGGATCCAAGCAAGTCTGCCATGGAGGAAAGTTCATACGCAGGTGAGAGGACCCACTGGAGCTGACACTGGCAAAAGCGAGAACCCTGACCTCCTACCTTCCACCTAGGAGAGGAGAGGGCTCTTGGGTCCTTTTCCGAGAAGTGTGAATTTTTAGGAAAGGCCCACTGTGGGGGATGAGTAAGCCCAAGTTGCCTTCATGGCACAGAGCCAGGCAGAAAGGGAAGCCGAGGGCACCTCCCTTCTCTGACTCAACACCTTCCCAACAACAACAAAAAAAACAGTTCCAGCTGGGGCACTGGGAGCCCAAAAGAGTGGGAGACCAAGTGGGACAGGGACTCAGAAAGAGTGAGATTCCTCCCAGCCAGGAGGAAGGGAGGAGGCCTGGGCCTGCAATGGAACATCAAGGTAGAGTTTTGGGTGGCCCAGGAGCTGGGTTGAGGCCTGGGGGGTCTTACCATCCAGGAGAGGGGCTGGGGAAGAGCTTGGATATGGGGGAAGAACTGAGACTCCATATCCTGTATTGAGGGACAAGGCCCAGAGTGGGAGACAGGTGTCAGGGTGAGGACTGGGGTCAAAGAGGAAAGAGAACCCAGCCTTCTGGAGGTGAGGCTGGGGACTCAGCATTAGTGGGGGGGGGTAGTTGAACCCACAAAAGGGAAGAAGAGCACCGGTGAAAGCTGGCTGGGGTCAGCCTTCTGAGGAGGGGGCCCATGGAAGAGGGGAGTCAACTCCTGGCCCCAGGCATATCTCTCTGGACAGTCACCTGGCCCCTGGGTCAGGCTTGCTGACAGCTGGAGTGTGGGCAGAAGGAGTAGCAGACATTGGGCTGGATGAGTGGAGTGACCGACTCAGAGATGCACAGATGCAGAGATGGACATATGAAGGTCGGGGTGCTGATGGACACGAAAGATAGAGAGGAAGGTAGCGGCAGTGCTGCTACCTTCTCGGAGGAGGCTGGGGGTCCACTGATACCCTCTTCTTCAGTGTGGGCTCTGGATAGGCTGTCAGGACTTTGGGACTCTGGGCAATGGGCAAACAGGCAGAGCCAGAGCCCAATCTCACCCTATACCCCTTGTTGTTTCCCCCCTTGTTGTTGTTTCCTGGCAGAGGTTTACGAGTTTCACAGAAGGCAGCGGCAGTGCTGCAAGCTGGGGATGCAGATAGTGCTGCTGGGGCTGGTGACAGCCGCGCTGTGGGCCGGTCTGCTCACCCTGCTTCTCCTGTGGCGTGAGGACATTCCCAGCCCCGCGTGGTCCCCTTCTTGTGTTCCCTCCAGACCCCCACTCAGATCCCAGGGAGCCCAGCCCACCCCTTGGAGCCCAATTCCCCCATCGTGTCTCCCACCTTGTCCCTGCTGGCCCCTTCTCATGTCCCTTCCTCCACTCTCAAAAGGCCACTCCCCTTGCTCTTGCCCAGCACCCCCCCATCTCCCACCCTTTGGGCACCTCCCACATGATATACCCAAGGGTGCCATCCCCAGATGGCAGGTGGAAGGGGGCAGGGGCACCTGAGAACCCTTTCTCTCCCCTTCTCTCCTGCCCAGACTGGGACACTGTACAGAATCTGAAACACCTGGAAGAGACTGCTGCCTGGAATGGTATGGAGAGGCCAGGGTTGGAGAAGGGGGCCAAAACAGCAGGCTCTTGTCCTCCTTCTGCCACTGACCACTGTGGGACGTGGGAGAAGGACTGAGCTCCAGTGTCCCCCAAGGAACTGAGGGTCAGCCTCTGTTTCCCCACTCCCTGGGTAGGGGAAAAAACCATCAACTCTTGGAGGGGAGAGCTCTGGGGAGTGCCTGATGGAATGTTATGGAAGGACTCAGTGCCTCAGCTTAGTCACCTATAGAATGGGCATCATTTCAGTGCTGTGAGGTAGAGACAAGCTAAGTCTTTTGAAGCACTTAGAACACACCTGGCATCAAGTGAGCTTTCAATAAATGTCTGCTATTTTCATATTTAATTTTGGATGGGGAAAGGGTACACTAATTCATTCTATTCTTGCCTGCATTTTCCTGAGTACTTTTGCCTCCAAAATTAAAAACAAAAAGTTGCAACCCTTGTGACTACATGAGGGGGCCCCTGCATTTGGGGCTACGGGGAGGGATTGGGGACTCAAGGACCTTCCTGCCTGGCTCCTGAGTACACATCTTCTCTCCCACAACCCACCCCAGTCTCTCAGGTTTCCAAGGCCTTAGAAAATCACAAGGGTGACCAGATGGCCCAGAAATCCCAGGGTGAGTGACCTCAGCTGAGAGTCTGGGGGAAGGAGAGGAGGGAGGACTTGGATGAACATGTGGATATGATGCTCCAGACCACTTATGAATTACAAAATGAGCAGGTGGCCCTATAGCCCCAGGTTAAGAGGCCAAGGGGGCCGGTGGGTGGAATGGGGGTGTCCCTGAGGAACTTACCATTGAGCTCCCTCCCCTGCAACCAGCTGCCAAGATGTCACAGAACATGGAGAAAATTCAAGCAGAGCAGAAAAGAATGAAAGCTCAGGGTGAGAGATCAGGGTGGGGGGCAGGGTCCCAGAGCCATGGGGACCTTGAGGCCCACAGGCATCATTCCTGACACCTATCCTGCCCTCCCATCAGACTCTGAGCTCTCCCAGAATCTGGATGGACTTCTTGAGGACCTGAGCAACCTCAAGTCCCAGGGTGAGGCTTGAGAGGGGCCAGAGGTAGGGAGGGACCAAGGAGGGGCCCATAAGCTTGTCTGTGACCGCTGTCCCCATCCAACTGCTCAAGGCTTGAATGAGAGACGCACGGCCTTGAATTCATTGGAGAGACTCCAGGAGGAGGTGGCAAAGCTGTGGATAGAGCTTCGAGTGTCCAACGGTGAGTGTGTGCCTCTGTGCCCATGAGTGTGGTGGTATATGCGTGTAAAATACAGATGTGTGGTGGTGTGTGTTCGAATGTGTAGCAGGTGTGTGCGTGATGATATGAGCAGGTGTGTGCATGTTGCAGAGACAATGAGGGACACAAGAGAAAGCCCTGAGTCCAACTGCTCCCCCCACACTGATCTGGGGTAGAGGGGTCCCTCATTTTTTCCCTCCAGGTAAAAACTGTCCTCATTTCCCACCACTGGGTTCTCTTTCTTGATCTGTCCTCTACCCGTCGTGGCTCAGCCGAGGGTTGAGGGCCATCAGTAGAGCACCCTCAGCCACACTTCCCCTGGAATGTTGTCTGATCCAGCCAGAGGGCCATAGAGGGGCTGATGGGAACTGTAGCATTTTCGCCAGGGGTGGCAGTGATAGAGGCAATGCTGGCAGTTACAAGGGCCATGGGGGTGGTCCCAGCAGGCTGCCGAGAGGACATTCAACCACCGTGCCTTTAACCTGAAGTCCCACTGCACCCCCACCCCCACCCTTGATGTTTGGTCTGCCCCCGCTGGGTGAGAGGAGGGAGGATCTGTGTCCCTGGGGCACAGTGTGGAGATTCCAGCAAGAGACCCGAGTGGTCCCCTGGGGATGCTGGGAGGATGGAGCTGGGCCACGCTCACTCTGATGGGTCACCAGCTCTACAGCTGTCTCTGAAAACCACGTGACGCACAGCCATGACAACTTCCCCAAAGTTTTCTTGAAGGAACTAGAGATGTTCTGTTCCTTTTTAGCACGGCACCCCAGAGGGCAGTACACTGTTTCTATTTCCTAAGAAGCACACCTAGCTCTGTTCCCCCTGGGGCGTCACAAACTTCTGTGGACCCCAGGCTACTAGAACAATTTCACTGACACCATGGAGCTGTCTCTGCATGTCACTCTTAAGAAAATCTATTGTAAATCACAAGTGAGTGGACTCAGTAAGAGTGGGTTCACCCTCCCACCTGGGACTACTGGTGATGCTGGCAGCGCCTGAGAGTTTTCTTGGGGTGGGAGCAAAGGGAGAGAGAGACCAAGGTGGCCCTGGGTCGAAGCCGTGGGGACCCAGCCCTCCAGTCCCCATCCCCATTCCCACAGGCTCTCCTGACCAATAAGGAGGAAATCAACTCAGTATCCCAGAAAGTGGCCAAGGGTGCTAGTTTGGGGTGCTGGCAGTGATGGTGGCCCAGGCTGTCATGGGAGCAGTTGATGGGGACAGTATCGGGGAAAGTAATGCTAGTGGTCCTGATCTCAGCATGGCCATCAGCACTGGTGATTAAGACATACTGGTGTGGTGTTGGCAAAGGTGATGTCAGCCATGGAGTTGGTGATGGAGAGATGTTGCCGGCAATTGTGGATGATGATGCTGCGGTAATATTGGTGATAAGGTGTGGCTGACAGTGGCAGCGTTTGGGGCCATGGTGTTGGCAGTCAAGGTGCTGTTGACTACAGAGGTGTTGGTGGGAACGCTGTGAGCAGTCACAGTGCGTCTGACCGCAAAGCTGTTTGTGGTGAGGACACTGGCAGTCGAGGTGCCGCTGGCCATGGTGCTGATGATGTGGTAATGGTGTGGGCTGTGGAAGTGCTGCCGGCCAGGAGGTGTCTGACCACAGTGTCAGAGGCTGACGCTCTGCTCACAGTGGAGGCGGTGGGGACGTTTGTGGTAACAGCGTTGGCGCCTGCGGTGCTCCCCTGCTGGAGCTGGCCTTGCACATCAGCATCGGAGCTGCAGGGAGGAGGCTTCCTGCGAGACTGTTAGGCTCGGGGGTGGGTCTGCTTTCAGCCTGGATGCCAAGAGTGACTCCAGGAGAGACGCTGCCAACTACTGTGCCCACTGTACCTACGGTGCCCACCACAGTGCCCACCACGGTGCCCACCACGGCACCCGCCACAGCGCCTGCCACAACACCAGCCATGCTGCCCATGACAGCAGCCACAGCACCTGCCACAGTGCCAGCCATGACACCCACCATGGCACCTGCCACGGTGCCCACCACAGCTGACCCCCTGAGCCTCTCCTCCACCCCAGGCTCCACGTGTAACATGTGCCCCGAGAAGTGGGTCAATTTTCAACACAAGTGCTACTACTTCGGTGAGGGTGCCAAGAGGTGGATCCAGGCGCGGGAGGCCTGCAGCAAACTCCAAGGGCGGCTGGTCAGCATCCACAGTCAAGAGGAGCAGGTGGGCCTGGGCTCTGCAGAGGGTGTGGCCAGCATGGTGGTCAGAGGGGGGCAGTGGAGCCCCACCCCAACCTCTGGTGAAAGGGCCCAGGGACCCCTCCCAGCCCACCCACCCTGTCCTGCTCCCCAGGATTTCCTGGCCAAATACATCAACAGGAAGGGCTCCTGGATTGGCCTTCGGGACCTGAACATAGAGGGGCAGTTTGTCTGGATGGACCAGAAACCGTTGAACTATAGGTGAGAAGGGGGGACACAGAGGAAATGGCTCCGGGACCAGACTTGAAGAAGGGGACCTCTCTGTGATGAGGGGAGGGTATCTGGGGGTATGTGCCCCAGGCCTGGACTTAGGGGAGCTTCTGGATTGCAACAGCAGATGGTCAGGGCTTTTTGTTTTGTATTTAACCACAGCACTAAGTTTTATTAGGAATTTCATTAAAATTTCTAGGGCTACACAGAGATGGGGTGGGGATCCGGGGATACGGTGAGGTGAGCCCAGGCTCAGAGGGGTGTGTCTAGGCTGAAGGCAGTGGGGCCCCTTCCACCTGCCTCATCCTGACCTGAAGCCTTCTGCTCCAGCAACTGGCGGCATGGGGAACCCAACAACGGGGACCAGGGCGAGGACTGTGTGATGATGCTGGGCTTTGGGCAGTGGAATGATGCCTTCTGCAACAACTACCTGGACGGCTGGGTGTGTGACCGGCTGGCCACATGCTGAATGCCCACCTGTCGCCTCGGCCCAAGACATGGATCCTGACAGCCCCCTGCCCACCTGCCAGGTTCACCCCTCTTTGTCTCTTCCTCACCTCAAATATGGTAATGGCCAGGCCCAGAATGGGACCCTGAGGACCCCCGACCAGAGCCTGGGTGCCTCTTTTGTGGGTGAAGTGTCTTGGTAACATTGTCTCCTGCCCAAAGGCAGCTGACTCACCCCTGGCTCTTGCCAACACCCCAGAGGACCTGTCTCTTGTCCCTCAGCCCCACCTCCCTGCTTTCAAGTGCTTAGAGTTCCCACCTCGAGAACCCCCCTGCCAACCTGAATGCCGGAAGCTGCTCCCTACAGGGGCATGGTGCCTGCAGCCCAGCTTTCCGGGGAGTGGCGGCAGCCACCCCGGACCCCTGTGCTTCCTCCACTGTCCCCTCCTCCCTGTCTGCTGGAGTCAGGAGTGGACCCTCCCTCGTCCTCCCCAGATGCGGCCCGTGTCCTGGCACCACAGGACTGACCCCAGCTCAGATGGCTAGGCGTCCCTGCCAGCCTAGGACGAAAACAGCCCCTCACATACACACGCCCCCTCAGAGGTCTCCAGGTGTAGAAGGTGGGAGCTGGGAGTCCCAGAGCCTGGTGCCTGAGGCCACCTTTCAGTATCAGGAACAACTAACTGAAGTGGCATTTGTGCCTCTCCACCTTTTTCTCCCCCCTACTTCTTTACAAGAACCATTCACTAGGTGGAGCTGGAGATGAAGACTCTGGGTCTAGTGAGCGGAGAACCCCAGTAGTATTGCAGGGCAAAGCAGTGGATCACCCTGAGCCTAATTACCCAGCCCAGGCTGCTGGGGAAAGGGCCTTAATGACCACAAAGTGGTCATAATGGGCCCAGTATACAGAAGGCACTCAGTGCTAGCTGGATGCAGAGACCAATGGGGAGGTGGCCTGATCACCTGGCAGCCAGTTCAGACCGAGGTCCTGGCACCACTCCCACTCAGGGTCCAGGTGTCTGAGCCAACACCAACCTTGGGCTTGGCCAAGGTCAGCCCTACATCTGAGACAGGAGGGAGGCAGGCCAGGATCTTATGACACCCCACCCTCAATGCCAGGCCTAGAGAAGAGCGAGACGTGCTCATGTGATTCTCAGGTCCCATGGGGAGGAGGGGCTCCACAGGCAGATGCCCACGCTGGACCGCCTGGGATACCAGGAGTAGAGGTCCAGCCAAAGGCCAAGGGGGGGTGGGTTGGGAAAGGTGCTACAGTGGCACTTGGGAGTCCTGGGGTTCGGGACAAGGTGGGGACAAAGCTGGTCCCTTGGAGTGAAACACGGGTTGGAATCCCAGATCTCGTTATCTCTACCCGCTGCCCACCCCAGATTTATCTCCCCCAGACCCCTCCTCAGCACTCCGGGCCACTCTGCCTGTTTACCTAGCTCCCCACGTGAGGAACTCACAGCTCCACTCTACCAGTCCCTCAGGCCAACGCTGGGGTCATCCTTACCACCTCTTTCCCTCACCAGCACCTCCAAACCTGTAAGGAAAGCCACGGGCCCTGCCACCAAGCTGTATGCAGAATCCGCCCACTTGTCACCCACTCCAGCTGCTGCCTTAGTGTAGCCCTCACCCTTGCTCGCCCGAACTGCTGTGGGCTCACTTTTCACTGTCTCAAACCTTTGAGCTCAGAAAAAAAAAAAAAGCCGAAGCCCTGCAGGGTCCTTTGCCTTTGCAGAGCCCCTCCCAGACAACCCCCCTCCCCAGCTTCTCTCCTCCTGCCACCCCAGCCTCCTCACTGTTCCTGGAACACTTAAGACTCACTCCCACCTCAGGGTATTTGCACTTGCTGCCTCCTCTGCTCACTCCTCAGCAAGGTCTATGCTGAGCACCCCTCCCTCCCATTTAAAATGACACCCTGACTTTTTTACTCTACTACTTTCTCACCACAGCACTCCTCTTTTCAACAAAATGTGGAATTTACTGATCTGTTTGTTGGCCGCCTCAGCTAGTTAGAGTGCAAGCTTCAGTGCAAACACTTTTGTTTTGTTGTCAGCTGTGTTCCCAGCACCTAGTACACAGCAGGCACTCAATAAATATGTCAAATTAATGCGTGACCATGGGCAAATAACCCCTTCTCTCGGAACCTGCTTCATGGCCTGTGAAATGAGGGGATGCTGCCTGCCTGCGTCACCAAAGGCTGGTGTCAGGTCCCTCCCTCTCAGTCCCACCTGTCTGGGGGCCTCAGTGGAGACCTTACTTGCAGCCCCAAGTATCCTAACTCAAAGCCACTATGATGAGAACTACAGCTAGCTGTTCTTTATCTCCTTCCTGCCTTGCCCCAAATGGGTGCCCAAACCCACAAACCTACAGCTTGTTCTGGCCTTCTCTACAAGTCCCTACTCATCCTCAGTGGGGAGAAACAGAGCCTGGGCCATCCTCTCCCAGTTTATGAGCTCTCCTGCATCCCCTCCCTTGAGGACAAGCCCCCTTCCCTCCTTCCCTCTCTCTCGGGCATCGTTCACTGCTGGGCCTCTGGATGGAGCCAGCTGTGCCATCCTTGCCTCCTGCCTCTCTCCTGCAATCTGGTCCCTGACTCCTAAGCAGGCCCCAAAAGCCACTCCCACCAGATTCCCTGAGGACCTCAGGCTGCTACACCCTAAAATGAACCCTAAAGTTTCCTCTGAAATCCAATTTCCCACCACATCCTCTGACTCTCCTTCCTCCAGGCCTGTGGCTTCAATCTCTGTGCTGACCCCCCAAACCTCTGTCCTGGCCTCCTAGATACGGCCCCTCACTCCAGATTCAGGCTGCTACCATAACCGCCCCCCTCCCAGTTCCCTTGGGCCCACTTCCCTCCCCCAGCCAATAGCCATTTTCTGACCATCTATGTGCTACACATGTTGGGTGCTGGTAGTTTTATTTACCCTATTGACACTCACTGCCTTCTTCGCAATGTGCTGAAGCCTACCTGGCTCATCACCTCCTGCTGGGATGACTAAAACTGCCCCCTGACCAAGCCTGGCATCCAGGTCTCCCCATCTCATGCCACCCTACATAATGGGGCTAGACAGGATTCTAACAAGCAAATTGAAGAGCTGTACCACCCTACCTTTAAACCCTCTATAAGTAGTGAGGGGAACCCAGCAGAAAGCACCTGAGGTTTCCTTTCAAAACAGACTTGCTCAGGTTCTGTGGGGGTAAGGGAATGGAAAATTTAAAGAAGTTTCCTCAAGGGGTGGCAGGATTTACCTTGGGGAGGAAGAGTGCTCAGGGCCTCAGGGAAGAGGGCAAAATGGAAAGGAAGGGTTGCCTGAGGTGTAATTTTTAAACAAGAGATGTGTGTTCAAGTATCGATTGTGTATTTAGAAATTGACTTCAAACTATCTCAAGTATCGAGATGATTCTAAAGTGAGCCCACCTACTTCCCCTTGAGAACCAGGTGTCTTGGGTTATAGTTCTTAAAGGGTAACCCCAGAGCATCAGCAGTTCCTAGGAACTTGTTAGAAATGCAAATCATCCAGCCCACCCAGATCTACAGAATCTGAAACTCGGGAGGGTGGTGGCACCCAGCCACCCAAAGTTTTACAATTCCGTGCCCTAAGGCAGGGGTCCCCAACCCCTGGGATGCAGACAGAATTGGTCTG
This sequence comes from Eidolon dupreanum, assembly GCA_028627145.1. Lineage (NCBI taxonomy): Eukaryota > Metazoa > Chordata > Mammalia > Chiroptera > Pteropodidae > Eidolon > Eidolon dupreanum. Next base: position 32,484,469 of record CM053512.1, on the reverse strand, counting down.
TGGCCTGTTAGGAACCGGGTCACACAGCAGGAGGTGGGTAGCGGCCAGGCGAGCGAAGCTTCATCTGTATCTCCAACCACTCCCCAGGGCTAGCTAGCATCACCACCTGGGCTCCACCTAAGATTGTCAAACATTAGATACTCATAGGAGCACCGGTCCCTGGTGACAAAAAGGTTGGGGACCACTGCCCTAGTGCACTGCTTCTCAAACTAAGGTACAGAGAGACTCCCCTGATGGGGTGGAGGGGTCTGGCTAAAACGTAGACTCGGAAGGCCTGGGGTGGGCCTGAGGGTCTGCATTTCCAACAAGCTCTCCAGAGATGCTGAGCTGCTGGTCCTCAGACCACACTTTGAGTAGCAAGAGTCTGGAGCTGGGGTTGGCTTGTTTTCTAGGTGCATAGCCACACCCAATCATTGACCTACTGCTGGGTACAAACTATTCACTATCTGGTCCTTCACAGACACAGTGTGCCAGCCTCTGGTCTAACGGAGTCCATTTTAACCTGATCCCTCCCTAAGCCCTCCCACCCCTTCAGCCTATAGTCAGCCTCCAACTCTGATTCCAGAAACTGCCAGCCTCTCCCCACTCCCGCAGCTCCTTCTGCCTGGTCTATCTCCCTAACCCTGCCTGAAAGCCCAAGCTAGGTCCCAGCTGGCCCTCCCCACCTCCCCACCGCATTATAAACATGCCTGGGCCTTGGCCTCCCTCACCAGCCTGGGGCAGGAATCTGGATCAAGGTGTTGAGCAAATGGATCTCTGAGGCCCTCACACAACACACAAGACACGCTCGGGAAAAGGGCTCTCTCATCCTTTATCTTCAGGGGCAGGGTCAACGGCCCTCCAGGGCTCGGTCTCGGGTGATGACAGCCTCCTCAAACTTGATCATGAGTGTGGTGCCCTTGTGCCAGTGCGCCGTGACCTTGGCGGGGAAGCCACTGTGCGTGAGCACTGCCTCCACGATGCCTGCCGTGAAGCTGGCACAGTTGAGTGTGCTATTTTCCTTGGGCACCGAGATGTAGGTGTTGATGAGCGGTTCCCGCTCGATTATGTAGAAGGTACGTGCGTCATCGTTGGCCTGCTCCAGCTTGTCGGCCTCCTTGCCGAAGAGTGCTTTCCACACGGCGCCCTTGACGAACAGCAGGGCGCCCAGCACCTTGGTCTCCCGCCGGGCACCCTTTTCTCGAGCCACCAGCGCATCCAGAACGCGAGCGCCCACCTGGCGACCCAGCGCAGCCAGGCGCGCCTGCAGCTCGGCCACGGAGAAGACTCGGCTCTGGCAATGCTGCACCAGCTCTGAGAAGAGCAGCGCGAAGGCGCTCAGGCTCACCTCCGTGCGGGGCCGCGCCAGGGCGCGCTCCAGAAGCGCCGACTTCCCGCGCGTGAAGCGCGCCTCCATGCCGCCGCTGCCGCCCTGTGGGAAGACCAGGCAAAGCCAGTGTCAGGGGCGGGAGGGGGAACCCTGGGACCTCCAGCCCACCCCCATGTGCTCCATCGCTGACTTTCCACGTCAGAAGAGATGAACGGAAGTAAAGCGGGCATTCACCTGCGTGTAAACGTCGCCTCCATTACCCCTAGCCAGAGAAGGACAAAGGGGAAAGGGCTGGGCTTATACTCGATGAGAGCTTAGGTGGGAGGACACAGGAGGGGGGCCACAAGGGGGCGATTGGAACTCTCCCCCAACCCTCGAGTTCCAAGTGAAAAGCACATTTGTCCGCCCTCGGCCATGTGTGGCAGCGACTAGAAAACTAGTGCACGGAGTTGGGGGTGGGGCGTCAGACCTAGGGCTGGGACGGGAAAAGGATGGGGGACAATGAGAAAGCACTGGCAACTGTCCCTCCCCTGAGTGCACTACAGCACTCACTTCCTGGGGGTAAGGAGAACTTCCCTGCCTATCGCCTGCGGAAAACCAGACACGGGAGGTGGGAGTAGGGGATGTGTCAAGACCGACCGCCAGAATGAGATGCTTGGGGGAAAGACGAGATATACAAACAAGCCAGGAGGGGGCGCTGGAACCCTTCCAACCCCACGCCTTCCGCGAAGCGCGCCTCCTTGGGACACGGATGCGCCTGCATTTAAAAAGAAAAAGACTGGGGGCGGAGGTGGGAGCCGGCGTGGGGGACAGGGCAGAGGCGTTGAGAGCCCCCAACCCTGTGCTCTCCAGAAAGGTAGCTGGACTAGAGGGGGGAGGGCGGTCAGGCTTGGGGGGACCAGGAGGGGACGCTGTGATCCTCCATCCCACCGCTAGAAGCCACAACTGTCGGTGGGGAAGACAGACGAGGGGGGGATCTGTTGGAGAAAACCACGACTGGGTGCAGAGACCTGAAGGGCGGGGCGGCAGCAGATGTAGAATCCCAAGGGCGCTGAGACACCCTTCCTTCCCCTCCGCCCTCGCCCACTCAAGTGTAAAGCCGCCGCCCAGGATGGGGTCGGGAGGGGTAGCTGAGAACCCCGCCCCCGACAGGCAGGAACGGAGCCAGGGGCTGCTGGAGGGGTCTGGGAATGCTGAGCGGGTCCCCAAGAAATCTGCGTGGGGGATGGGAAGCCAGCGTGGTCCCAGGGGCTCCAGGACGCCCCTGCCCCGGTGCGCGGCCGCCTACATGGGGAGGACCCAGAGCGCGAGACTGGAGGAGCAGTGTTGAGATCCCCCGCTCGGGGCTGCGATGGGGGCTAGTGAATCGAACCGCGGAAAGGCAGGGGCCCTGACACCCCCCCGCTCCGGCGCGAATTAGGCAGAGGGACCGCAGAGGAGCCCAGCCTCCTTGAGGCCACCCTGGTTGGACCGGAGCGGACGGTCCGGGAATTCCGGAAGCAGAGACCCTGGCCCAGGACCCAGAAGCCCGCGGGGAGAGGTCAGGAGCGGACCGAAGGGGTCTCACCGGGAACTGCAGCCGTCGACTCGACCGAGCTGCTTTACGACGCCGTAAAAGGCCCTCTGTGCGCAGGCGCCGTGGCGAGCAGGCGTGTGGGCGGAGCCTGCGCTGTGATTCTGAAGAGCGGCCGCCGGGGGGCGCGCGTGTCCTCCCGACCAAGGGATGCGGCCCCACGGCCAGGGACCTCGCGGGCCTTGGTTGGCTCCCGTTCAGGGAAATAGTGTCATCGTGGTGACATGCTCAGGGACACACGTTTGACGATGGGCACACTTTTCTGTGTCGGGTACATGTGTACATATGTACATCTCAGGCCACAAACCCTCATGGGCACACACTAAGGGCACAGGGACTCAGTTACTCCCTGGGTACAAGTTCATGGACACACAGGAACCCACTCAGGACGTCGTTCTCACATACCCTTGTGCCCCCAGCATTCCTGGCATAACGTTCATTAGTTCACTGTGTGGTTTTCCCCATTCCCCAAGTCCAAACACCCAAAGACCCTCACCCAGGAAGCCACAAAGTCCCCGAGTCACCCCAATAACAGATTTGAAATACACAGCATTTTCCCTTGGCCTTTATTTCCATGAATCACAAAATATGAGTGCAGAAACAAACAGACACATGTCTGTACATGCTCTGAGCACCCTCAGTGACATAATCAGGCACAATCATATCGACACACATTTGTTCATGTGAGCACAGGGCACACACCATGACACCCACAATTACAGTGATACATTCCAACAGTATGTGCTACGTACACCTCCACCATGACAGTTATATACACAACATATTGATGGACATTGTGCATGTTTACACTCAGAAACATACATAGGCAACGTATCACCAATACTCACACTCACAGTGACACACCTTTGTGGTCCCTGCTGACACAGCCACCCACCGTGACACGCATGACACAATACAAACATGTGTCACATGGACAGTGACACAGGCAAGCATACCACACCAACTGTGACTCCCACATTCAACATTCACCCAATTCACCTCCTTGTGGGACACACTGAAATACCCGCCCTCCATGAAATGTTTACCTCCCACACACACATGCACACATGCAACTTCACAACACTCATTCACCATGACACATGATTTTCTACATGTGTAGACGATAGGTTCAGACCAGGTTGGGGCCCCCATGTTCCATCTTCACTGGGAGGTGCAACCCCATCCTCCAAGCTGCAGCCAAGGCTTTCACATCTGGTTGTTTATTGAGGTTTGGACTCTGTAGTGGGGGCAGGCGGAGATCCGAGATCAGGCAGGACATCCCCCAAGAGAAGCTAGGGCCAAATCCTGGGCTCTGCCTCCCCTGGCCCCAGCTTACATTCTTTTGACATTTTCTGCAGCATCTTAGAGATTTCCTGCAATTGAGTCTTGATATGATTTATGGCTGAGGATGGGGGAGAAAAAGAAAGCTGGGGTAGGGCCTCAGACAAGGCCCCCACCTTTATTGGAAGTGCCGTCCTTGCCTGTGCACTTGGGGTTCCCAGCAGCATTTAAATACCCCTGAGAGACTTGAAGGTGACATCCATCACCCCTCCAAACCCTGCATTCTGGGAGGGTCGGAGCCCTGCTGTCCCCTCCCTTTTTTCTCCAGCGCTGCAATCTGCCCAGTAGAGGCCCACAAGGGCACCTGAAAACAGTTTCTCGTTCCCGGCCTGGACGTTCTTCTTGACCATGTCAACCTCACTAATGCACCGCTGGATGTCTCTCCGGCCCTTCGTCTGCCCCTCCTGGCACTCTCGTGCTGAGATGGAAACTGAGGGTGTGAAACAGGAATGTCTGTGTCACTGCTGCTCTCCCTACCCCTACCCTGACCTCTCAGACCCTTCCTAGTTCCCTCCCCCTCCTCACCATTCAAGAGGTCCATTTTCAAGCCCAGCAGCTCCCCAGACATCTCAGAATCTGTTCAGGATGGGGAGGAAGGAAAAATCCTTGAAGCACCTCAGTTCTGCAGCCCTAGGAGCAGGGGTGGGGGAAGGGAGAGGAACTGGGAGAAAAAGCAATGGTGGGAATATTGGGCCTCCCCAGCTGTCTAAGACTTTTTCACATTTCTTTAGCCCCCCACCCCCACACACACACCAAAACCCAAAAAACAAAAAGACCACTCACGTTTCATCACGACCCAAGCCAACAGAATGATGCAAAACAGGGCGAGGAGAATGTACAGGCTTATGGTGGCTCCGTGCAACCAACGAGGGGCCTGGGTAGAGTCTAAGGATGGTCCGGACTGGACTGGGACTAGGGTAGAGGCAGGACAGGTGACCTCCGGGACTCAACACTGCCACTTGGACCGTCAGTACGGACTCTAATACCAATAGCTCTGTCACCTACACCCACTCTTCTCAATACAATCAGCAGCTGTGATCAACACCACTGCCACTGACATACACCCTGACCTGCACTAACAGCACTTGGCTCTAACACTGTCACCATCATGTCCCCCCTTACCATCCCCATCACCTACAGTCACTGATGTTAGCAGTAGCTGTCAACAACAGCCACCAATATCAATGCCCACTGTTTCCAGCATTGTCTTCATCGATAACACTCTCATCAGTTCTGTCAAGGTGATTCCTTCCCAATTCACTACATTGTCACCTACTCACCGTCACCCAAAAGTTCACCAACACTTCCATCTGCACAATCATCACCACTGCCTACAAAGCTACCCCCACCACTGTCATACACAAACCTAAATGTCACCACACCCCACAACACTGACTCCGACCTCCACATTCTGCTGCTGTCCTTGTGATGTTCTCCCATGGATCCGTCCCAAAGCTATGGGATGTCGGCTGGTGGGTGGCTGCTCACCCTGATTCTTGGGTGTTGAATGACTGCCCTTTGACTGGTTCTGGTTTCTGAAGGTCAAGGTGATATTTTCATAGTCAGGGTCATCTACACCTGTGGGTGAGTCAGTGAGAAAGGTTTGGAAACCTGCCTAGACTCTGGGATGGGGATGGGGATGGGAGCGGGGCTCAGAAATCTTGGTTCACCTTACCCCTACACACAACACATTTCTAGGGATAAAAGTTAAGGAGTAGGGACCTAGCATCTGCTTCTTGGTTAAAAGAAGAGAGTGTGTGTGTGAACATTTGAGTCACACACACACACACACACACACACACACACACACACGAGCTTTCTGGTCCCGACTCTCAGCCCCTTACTTTTCCCATACCAACTTCTCCCTCTTGTCTATTGCCCCCCATCCCAAGGTGCCTAACCTTCTTTATTGGCTGGGGCCCCCCGTTGCTTGTCTTTAAAGGCTGCTGCCTGCATCCTGGCCTGGTTCATGTAGATTTCCTCAGCCTCCATGGACCCCAGTCTGCCGATTTGTCCACACATATCCCCACCCACCGGAAGGTGTTACGGCAAATGAAGAAATCTCTGGGTTGGGGTGCAGGGGAGGAAGAGAGATCAGCCTCTTCTTTTCAGGGATCCAGGACCCTCCAACCATGGGGAATCCTCACTGCCCCCCCAGATCAAGAGAGGTTTTAGGAGACCAGAGGTCTCAGGGATGACCAAGAAGAGAAGCCCACAGACCCAGAGACAGAACACAATGATCAGGAACTTGTGATAGAAGTGTTACTAACACCTATGGCCATCATTTTGCATTATATAAATGTATCAAATCAACCCATTGTACACCTTATATTTATACAGTGTGATATGTCAATTATATTCAATAAAATAAATTTAAAAATTTTAATGGTTAGAAACTTTACAGGAAGCTGTGTTTGTGAAGGGGGGGGCAGTCTACCTGGATAAACCTCATCCTCCTCAGAGTTCCACCTTCCAGGGTAGGGACAGCTAGCCTTGAAGGCAGGATTCTTGGGTCCCGCACACCTTCCTCCCTCCTGCCTCAATCCCACCCCTTTGCTCCACCCCAAGAAATTGTCTTTCCTCAAGGCCCCATGGAGGAAAAGAACGGATGTGAGGCAACAGTGCTAACCACTGGAACCTCACACTCATATCTGAGACCGAGGTCAGACCCACATCTTGACTTTCCCTGGATCTATTTTTCCCTCAGTCTGGAGACCCCAGATGGAGAAACATTCAGAAACACACTCACTCTCATCCACACATCTGCTCACCTACCTAGACTCACACACACATACTTGCACACACACACACTCCCAAATACCCTTGATCACACATCAACTCATGTATAACACATCATGCACCCATTCACATGCTTTCAAACGTGCTTATCCATACATTCACATGCCTACACTCTAGGTGTCTTAAAGCTCTCTTTGTGTCTATTTGACCTTGAAAACTGGGGATAAAAATGAGACAATGTGTATAGGGAATTTTCTTTGTAAATCTAGAGCAGTGCCTTCCAAGAGAAATGTAGTATACACCACATGTTTAATTAAAATTTTCATATAAATCTAAAAGCAACAAATGAACAAGACAAACAAGCAGAGACTCATGGACATGGACAATAAATTAGTGGTTACCAGAGAGGAGAGGAGAAGGGAGAGGTAGACGGGGTAAAGGGGGTCAAATATGTAGTGACAGAAAGAAATCTAACTATGAGAGGTGAACACGCAGTGTAAATATATATACGTCTTACAGTTAAAATGTACAGCTGAAATTTATTAGATTTCATTAACCAATGTCACCACAGAAAAATTAATTAATTAGTTAATTAATTAAAAATTTTCTAGCAGCCACATTAAAAAGATCAAAAGAGACAGGCTAAATTAATTTCAATAGTATATTTTATTTAACATATACCTAAAATATTATCACTTCAGCATGTAGATGATATTTTTAAGTAATTGATATAGTTTACTTTTGAGGGATATTGAGTCTTCAAAATCAAACATGTATCTACACTTACGGTGCATTTCAGTTCAGAAGGGCCACATTTCAAGGGCTCAATGGCTGCCATATTGGACAATGCCGGTATGAGCTGTTATAGTTTTCTTCCTTTGGAAGGAAGAAGTAAAAGACTTTCTGACAATGTGAGAGAAGTGTTATATTCTAGGTTTAAAATATGTGATTAAATTCCAAATAGGTTTGGAATGGTCCCTCAAGATCTGGGGAGGATAATATTCTCTTTCCTAAACTACTGCCAACCTTGTCTACTCCAGGAAGATCAACTTAACAGTGATTAGGCGCCAGCTCCATTTTCTTATTGAGCAATTCTGCCCCCTTCTACTGTAACAGCCACAGCAGAGATGAGCCAATCGAGCTGGCTCTGCTCCAAGGGGCAGGGCCACAGCTTAGCACATTTCTGTGGTACACAAGGAGCTATGACCTGGCTCCAGTCCACTGGACCTTCAGAAAATGACAGCCGTGACAATGTAGACCTACAAGTTACAGTGGCCTGAGAGGGCTCCACAGGGTTGGCTGACCAGTCCCTTTCATGGGGTAAGAGTCTATTTTCTTTTAAGAAACAAAATGTGTCCTAATCAGGGATTGGCGCAAGGTGGGCACATGATCCAGGTCCAGCCAATCAGAATCTAAGATTTGGCACAGCGGCAGGCAAATGAACAAGACTCAACCAATGAGACAGAGGACTGGAACTTTTGTTGTGCTAACCAAGAAAAATGGCATTTTCTCGTTTTACCACCACTAGGGCTGTCGCACTGGGAGAATGTAAACTTAGAGCCCTGACAGGGACAAACCTGCATGAGAGTGAAACCAGTATCAAGAAAAGCAGACGCTAGAGGGACTTGAGTCATGGAGACATCATTTGAGACCCTGGGTTTGTTGTAGCCGCCAGCCCTGGGTAGACACATGGACCACCAGAAATCAGTGAGTTATAGGAAACACACTCTTTATTCAACCACCTGGGTCTGCCAGGGGTATGCAGACTTCAAATCAAGCAGCCTCGAAATGTAGAGGTACAAGGTTTTTAAGCCCTAAACCCCCATTCTTCATCCTGTTCGAACACAAGTCTATTTTTCTTCTTTTTACTAACTGTCAACCCACAGGTCGGTTGTGCAAGCGGGGGTACAGAAGCAGAAAACTCATTGTTAGAGTGTTATGTTTTCAAGGGCGATAGCCAAGCAGTAATTTTCCAGCCAGCACAGGTTCAGCTTCCTGAATCCGTTGATATAACTCTGGGCCTCTCAATTATATATTCCAGAAACTTCCTTTTAACTTTTGTTCAAGCTAGCTTGAAGTGGGGTCTGTGGCACTTGAAGATTCTTGGCTACCTTAGGGGCCTGGGCAATTGGTGAATAGAGCAATAGAGGTTCAAGAAGGGGACTTGCTTGTCCAAGGTCATATGGGCAGTAGATTTGATTTCCAAGTTTGCACTTTAAAACCGGATGCGATTGAGGGCTCTGAGGAGACCGTTCTTGGTGTCCAGTTAGAGAGGGACACATGGGTGGGGCTTAGAGACAAAGGCATGCAGATCAGAGCCTCGGGACAAGGGAGTGCTCCTCCTCCTCCAAATCAGTGAGGGAAAAGGACAGACAAGACACTAGATTCACCTTCTCTGGTCCTAAACACACTTTGACTCAGTGGTCTCGCACCGACCCCATGTCACAGTGGGATTAGGAAGGAGGACCTGAGAGGGGAATCACTGGGTTGGGATCTGGATGGCTTCCACAGGCACCAAAAATGTTTATGATCTCTGCTCAGGGACCCCAGGATCAGACAGAGGCTGTGCCATTATAGGGGGTGGGCAGCAGAGGAAGGAGAGTCCAAGACATCCTGAAAACCAAACCCCACCCTATCATCCATTCTCCAGCCCCTGGAGCATGGTGCTGTGACTTTTGAGTTTGGGGTCCCTTTTAAGACTGGGCACCAAGAGTTCTGAAGTCTGCATATCTCAGGGGCTGGATTTTAAGACCCCAGGTTAGGATTCTCAGAGAACTGGACCCCATATCACCTGGATTTGTGCACTCAGGGATGCTGGGGTTTGCCTTTTAGGGACTTGAGCCAAGATTGAACTCACTATCATCTAAACTGGGGTGGGGACTTGATGTTGGAAGCATGAGAGTCTGTCTAGGGTTTATATGTGTCTATATGTCCCTGTGTGCCCACCCCTTGTGGGCATGTCTGTGTATTTCAGGAATGCCTTTCTGTGTCCATGTGTGTCTGTGGGCATAGTACCTCTGTCTGACAGTAATAACTGGGTTGTGTCCTGTGCATGCACGTGGCTATGTGTAACTCTGTGTGTTTGTAGTGCGTGTACACCTGGGCAGTGTGCCCACGTGGTTCTTTGCTATTTTTTCAGCAGACATTTCCTGAGTGCCTGCTATGTGCCACAATCTCCTTTAAGCACCAAGGACACACCAAAGAGCAAATAAGTACCGTGTCTTCGTATTCAAGCGTTCATGAGGGTGTGCGTATGTGCGCCTGTTGATTGCAGCTTATAACTATTGGAAACTGCACCTGCACATGTGAAAACTTGAACTTGTGGTGCGTGGCCTCAGGTAGGAGTTCTCAGCACGCACGTGTGTGTGCGCGTGCACACACACACACACACACACACACACACACCCAGTCCCGTGAAGACTCTTTTCCGTCCACAACTCTGGCTTTGCCTGCACCTTGGGGTTCCTTCGATGGGGTGGGGAGTGACGAAAGGGGCTCAGGGCTCTAGGATGAGATGATTCAGGGATCCACCCTGACTCTGGGGCTTCTAAGGCCCTGGGGTGTATGTGGGGTGGAGGCGGGGTACCCTATCCCATCCAGACCTAGACCCTGAATGAAATCTCAGGGAGGGAGGCGGGGGAAGAGAATGAACAACAACTTCTGGGAGTCCCGAGACCCAAGGGTGACCCGAGACCTGAGGGTGACAGTCAAGGAGGTCATGAGGGAGGCCATGAGCCTTTTCTCTGAGGTAGAGTAGGGGCCAACATGAAGGAAGAGGAATGGAGCAGAAGAAAGTGGCAGTCACTCCCCACCGCCCCCGCCTCCCTCCAGCGTCTAAGAGCACTGCTCAGTCCCCCACACCCTACAAAGACAGAGTAGCGCCCAGATCCTGTTCATCATCTTCTCAAGGGTTTATTTCCAGCCCCGCCCTCCGAAGCCTAGACCCGCCCCTCCGAGGCCTTGTCACGCCCCCATGCCGCGTGACTTCAGCCGGCTGCCAGCAGACGACAGCAACGTGCTCCAGTCCAGTCCATGCCTGCGCACTGGCAGTGGCAGGTTCTCTCTGCACGCACATCCCACGAGCCACAGGCAGAGCCACACGTGCAGCCAGTGACAACGAAGCCTGCCGAAAGTAGTGGAGGAAGCTTGGACCCCAAGCCGGTGGCATCCGGGTGGAGGTCTGGGGCCTGGAGGCTCCCACACCAGGGAATGAGAGCCCGCACATGGGCTGTGGGGAGGCTGGCGGCTGGGACCCTGGACACCACTGTCCTAAGGAAATGGGGTCCTGCCTATGGGGCAGGGAGAAGGCTGGGCATGCGGACAAGGACCCTAGGAATGTAGAGGCTAAGACTTCATGGTCCTAGAGAAATAGAGGCTGCGCATGGGGAAGGGGATTACAGGGTACTGTGAATAGAAGTGACAGCCTGGACAATAAACTTTTGTACTTACCTGTGGGGCAGGTAACCAGGTCTCCCCTGGAGGTCACACTCCGACAGTCCAGATCAATGTTTTTTATCGCCTCAAGAACTGCAGGAGGGAGGAGGATGGGTCTGTGAGACCAAGCTGCCCCTCCCCCATTCTCATGCTGCCCATGTCCTGGTGGCTTGGGGATAGAGGATCAAGAAAACTACGCCAAGGAAGGCCCAGGCGGTCTAGGCCCTTGTAGAGAGCCCAGGTGATGGGGAGCTCACCTGGGGTCTGTCTTGAGGTGGGTATTTTGGAGGAAGGAGGGTTTGGAGCTGTGGTTAAAGGTGGAGCTTGATGTGGTTGGAGTTGGGTTGAGTTTAGGGTTGAAGTTTGCTTAAAGTTGGATTTGAACTTGAGGTTTAGGTTGAGCTCAAAGTTGTGGCTTGGTTTGGGATTGGAGTTGGATTGTGGTTGTGTTGGGTTTGGTGTTGAGGTTTGAACTTAAGGTTTAGTAGGGGTTGGGCTCGAGGTAGAGGTTTATTTGGGATTGGGGTTAGGATTGGATTGGTTGGGGTTGAGCTTTAGTTCGGGTTGGGTTGGGGCGGAATTGAGCTATTCTCCAGGTCTGCAAACTGAGGGGCCTCTGAGGCCCCTGCTGAGATCGGATGTGAAAGTCCTTACTTAGGGAGCTGGTGACATCCTGGATTTTCTTATCGATAGCTTCATCCACAGGACACAACAGCTCGCCATACACCAGCAGCCCCAGGACAGGGAGGAGGAGGATGGAGAGAGCTTTCATCCTGCAGAGGCTGAAAGAGGAAACCAAGAGACCCACAGCAGGGTCAGCCCCTGCCCATCCTGGGGAGGGTCGGGCCCACAGAACATGTAGGATTTGGAACCCTGGGTTCCTGCAGGGGACAGGGCTGAGGGCCCAGCTTTGTCCCCAGCTCTCCAGCTCCCCAGCCAGAGCTCTAGGCAGAAGCAGGAACAGCTGTCACTTACCCTTTGAGCAGACTCAGAAGGCCAAATCGGACATGAATTCCATGCTGCTGCCACATCTCCCTTTTTAAGGCCTCAGGATGTGGGGCTTCCTGTCTTGGGTAATACATCCCTTGGCCCCTTCCCCCCTTTCCACATCCAGGGCGAAGAGGAAGCCCCCAGAACAGACCAGGGCCTCCCCTTCCCACATCCGGACTGGGATTGGTCCAGGCGGAAGCGCCTGAGGGATGATTCCAGAAGCCATAGTCTGGGGGACAGGTAGAGAAATGAGTTTGCATGTAGAGGTGGGGAATGCAAACATGACTATGGTAACGTCCCTGTGGGAGAACTGCAGACCCTGTTCATACCCAAATGCCTGCCAGCAACGGAGTGGACAAACAAAACACAGACCCACAGTTTATTTCCTCAGTGGGACAATTGCCAACAGCCTGTGGCCAAATCCAGCCTGCCATCACTTTTGTATGACCCATGAGCTAAAATTGATTCTTGCTTTTTTTTTTTGTTTCCAATAGAAATGGAATTTTCAATTGTGGTAAAAGACATATAACAACATTTACCATTTTAACCATTTTTTTAATGTCCAGTTCAGCAGCATTAAGTACATTCACGATGTGGTACAACCATCACTCCTCTTCATTTCCAGGACTTTTTCATCTTCCCAAAACAAAACTCTGCCTTAAACCCTCTTCTCCAGCACCTGGCACTCACCATCCTGCTTTCTGTCTCTATGAATTTACCCATTCATACCTCAAATAAGTGAAATCATGATATTAATCCTTTTATATCTGGCTTGTTTCACTTAGTATAATTGTTTTGATGACATTCAAACCCTGGTCTCCATAAATAAAGTTTTCTTGGCACACAGACACACATGCTTTTTTAAATACCATCTATGGCTGCTGCCATTAGCATGTCAATGGCAGAGTCGAGTAATTGTGACGGAGACCATGTGACCCACAAAACCAAACGTGTTTTCTTTCTGGTCATTTTCAGAAAGACCTTATGCCCTACCCTGGTCGACAGCAATGAGTGTGAATGAGAAATCAATGATTGTAGCTACATGCAACAATCTGGCTGAATCTCACCAGCATAATGGTGAGCAAAAGAGCCCAGACACAAATGAGAATATACCACGCAGATCCATTTATTATGTTTACACACTTTTCTTAATGCATGCTACATTTCAATAAAAAGTGATATGTGTGTGTGAAATCCCTGTGTACAACAGTGTACACAGGGCCAAATATAGGCAACATTTATTGAGTACTTACTATGTGCCAGATGTTGCACTAAGCATTCTGCATCCAGTAGGAGGAAAGGGGCACTCTTGCCCTCCATGCAGTTTGCCCTTGTCTGTCGGAAAGACAGACACCAAGAGAACACTCAATCAACCTCCAATTTCACCTGTCATATGTGCCCTGAAGGAGAGGAACCCCATTCTGAGAGAAATGACATAAAAATCTGGCCTCAAAATACAAGAATCCAAGAAGGATTTTTTTGTGGAGGGAGAGATGGCTGAGCTGAAGCTGGAGATGAGCAAGCGTTAACCAAGAGGACAAGCCAGGGAGGGCATTCCAGGCGAGGGAACTGCATGTCCCAAGGTCCTGGGCAGAACAGAGGGCACCAGTTTTGAAGAACTAGAAGAAACCTAGTGGGGCAAGAAGGTGGAGAGCCTGGTTGGGATAAATGAATTCCATAGGCTCCCTCCCTTCTTTGCAGACCCTGTCAACCAAGAAAAAGTTTAGGATATAATAAAGAATAAATGTCATTTATTCAAAGGCAGGGTTTGTGAAGGCAAAAACCACAAAGTGTAATTTTCTTGCAAATGAAGTGTTGCTGGCTAGGTTACATGGCTTAGTTAGTTTCAATATGCAAATGAAGAGGGGGTGTGAAAACTATGAGGAGAAAGTCAAGTCCATAATGTGTCCAGTAGCAGTTGTGTTCCAGGATGTTTATGGCTCAGCCTTGAGCTGAGTTTAGCAACAGGTCAGCAGCTTAATAGCAGCTCTGAAAGCTGAGGCACAAGCCAAGCAGAGGCCTCACTTCCCTAATACCTCCCAAATCTGTTTCAAGTGAGCCTCTTGGCAAAGCTTGTTCCATTTTATTTTTTTTACATCATCAGCCCCCACAGTGTGGGCACAGGGTAGCTTGAGGGAGTGGCATAAATCATTTTTTGAGAACTCTCATTTTTCAAACCTTTTAGTCTCAGAACTTTTCAGATAAAAGCTTTTGAAGGGTGCAGCAGAAGTGGGCATCTCTGATACAAGTTATGTGAGAAGCGAGGGGAGTATGTGGAACCCTTAGGGTTCCCTAGGGTTTGAAAAACATTGGTTCAGTAGCAGGAAAAGTTGTGTGTCCCTTAATTCTCTTTTTTAAAAATCCTTTCATTTCTGCTGAATTCTACCAGTGACTCTGAGCTCTCCTGCCCTTAATTTTGCATCTAATACTAATAAAATTTTCAGAGCCAGGTCTTTAAAGTACAATAGGACAATCGCATATTCGTAATTTTTAAAAATCAGTTTTATTGAGATATAATTTCCATGCAATAAAACTCAATTATCTTAAGGGTTCAGTTGGATGCACTTTTACAAATGTATACACCTGCATGCTGCATGAATGTTTTGTTTTTCCCAAATATTTTCATTTTTAAATGGTGTCCTTTACATAGAGTAACATTTGCCCTTTTTAGTGAGTTCTACTGATGCCGGATGGGGCAAATTTCCCCTCAGTGGGCCTGCACCAAGAAAGTGGGTTCTTTGAGCACAAGAAAGAATTCAAACGCATGCAAAAGTTAGTCAAAAGGAGAGTTTATTAGAGAAGAGGTGATGCTCCATATGCAGAGCGTGGTCTCCTCTCAGGGGCAGAGAGTAAGAAAGCCTGAGAGAGGGACACAGAGACAGAGACAGTGACAGAGCAAAAGACGGTGAGAGATTGAAAGGGACTCTGCGTGTTTTGGGGGGAATTCAGTTCATATATAATTATTAGTTTCTGTGAATTACAGTTTAAAGACTTTGTTACCCATTTTCCTTTGATGATGTGGGCATACAGTGAGAAAGGATAAGAGTATGTAATGTGAGAAGGTAAGAACATGGAGTGTGAAAGGCCTGCAGGCAGTTCCCAGCCTGTGATACCTAGGTTGCCCATGGTTTTCCATAGCCACAGGGAATGAATGATTTTATTTTGAGTAGTGCACCACTTAAAGACTGTTTTTCCTGTTTTCCCTCCAGGGTGCAGCGAAGTGGGTTGTCAGCAATCCCAGCAGACATCTCCCTGTTTCTGCAGGTGTCCTCGGGGTCTGGCTGTGGGCTGCTCAGCATATTGCCCGGCATATTGCCATCTCTGAATATAGCTTGATTTAACACTTTAGTTCTCTTGCCTTCTCCCTACATTACTATGAGTTTCAACAAACGCATACAGTTCTATAATCATCACCACCAAATAATTTAAATTATAAAAAAAAAAATGTATTTCCCAAAGATCTGAAGGAAATCTGTGTCCTGAAGCCACAGAGAGGGTTTTTCTGCCCCGTACAACTGGGGTTCCTGTGCATTGGAGACCTTGTGAATGATTATAACTGTTTCCAGCTCCTCTCTGCTGATGTACATCTGCCCTCAAAGGGTTGTTTTGAACAAACGGCTCTGTCACTTGGAGGACTAGGAACTACTGCCACACTTTGTGGAGCTGACATGCGGAGGCAACCTGCACTTCTGACTGGGCACCCTGAAGGATGACAACTTGTTGCCCCAGTGACAATGTTGTGATGGCACGTAGTTCTGCCAAATCAGAAAAGGATCATTGACATTTGCTTTCAGTCTGTCCAACATGAATGACAGAAAAGAAAAGAAAAAGCTTTGGAGCACTGTCAGATTTCTTTAGCGAAAAGCTGAAGAGCCTTGCCTGATTTATGGAAGTACTTGAGGGTGGATCCTCGGGGTCTGCAGAATGGAAGAGGACAGGTGGGTGGCTCTGGCAGGACTTGCTGGCCAGGCCAGTGCCTTGGGGCAAGGAACAGTGAGAGCCTTGAGGGTGGGTGATAAAAATCATGGCAATTTCCAGTGTTAACTACCGGAGATTTTCCTTTGCAGAGACCCACAACTGCCTTCCAACTTCCCCTGGCTCTTTCCTCCTCTCACAATAATGATTGATCTTTTATGTGGCTCTCCAGTGAGTTCTGAGATGATCATATCTGCTATTTGTTGAATGTTTAACCCTGTGTTGAGCAATTTACACATAGGACTTCATTCAACCACCACCATCCAGTCAGGTAGATATGCTTATTATCTCCACTTCACAAAAGGGGACGCTGAGGCCCAGAGAGGCTAAGTGACTTGCAGGGGTCACACGGTCAGTTGGTGGAGGAGCTGGGACTTAAACTTGGGTGGTCTGGCTCCAGGACCTGTGCATTTCAGCCCCCAGAAGTGTGTGTTGGGAGGAAGGGGAGGAAGGGCTCCCTGGATGGCCATGGCTGCTTTCCCAGCTTTTCTTAATAAAGAAAAATAAGAAAAATAAAAGTAAAAGAGAAAGGAAAATTAAAAAAAGGAAAGTTCTTTTGAGAATATTCCTATAGCTTTTTCAAGAAATGATGGAAAGAAAATGTTCCTGTTTAAAAGGAATTCAAATAATTCAGAAGTCTATACAATAAAAAAAGTTCTCCATATTCCTACTAGTCCGGAGTAATTGAGAAGTGAGAGGCATGGTTTTATGAAGTAACCTGTACCCTTCCCCCCCCACCCCCCACCAACTGAGGAACTGTGAATAAAAGGGAAGGGTGGGGAGCGTCTGGCCACAGTTTCCTGGAATAAAACTGAGCCTCACCCCCCACCTCTTCATCCTCCACCATGTTACCCAGTGCTCCCCACACGCCATCTCCCCACACTCTCCCAGTAGCACGTACAGTTTCACGGAGGGGAAACCGATGCTGGGTGAAGCTGAGTCACTCTTAAGGGGGAGATTTCAGATCTAGACGTGTGCAGTGCCAGCCCTTACTTTTAACCATGGCACTTTCCCACCCATACCATGGGGTGGGAATGCATGGAGGGCAAAGTAAGAGGGGCAGGAAAAATTCTGTGGAAGCCCCCTCCACCCAGCCTGACTCTTAGGGCCCTGCCCACCCAAGGTGAGCTTCTCCCCAGGCCCTTCACCATGCCTGTCCCCCTTTCCCTGCCAGCTCACCCTAGCAACAAAAGCAGATGCTCAAGGAGGTTCAAGGATGCTGCAGAGGCTGCAGTCCCCTTCCTGGGATGGTGTCCCAGCCCCACCACTTACTAGCTGTGTGGCCTTAAGCAAGTGGCTAAGCACCTCTGGGCCTCAGTTTCCTTATCTGTAAAATGGGAGTGTTATTAGTGACTACCTTGCAGGATAAAAATTAAGTGACCCCTCTTCCACCCCCAGCTTTACCGAGACGGAATTGACATATAACATTGTGCAGGTTTAAGATGTATACCATGATGTGATACGCATGTGTTGTAAAATGATTACTGCGTAAGGTTAGCTAACACCTCCATCACCTCACATAATTATCTGTCTGTGTGTGTGGTGAGAATGTTTAAGATCTACTCTCTCAGCAACTTTGAAATATGCAATACAGTACTGTTAACCACACTCCCCGTGCTGTACAGGACATCCTAGGACCTGTTTATCTTCTAACTGGAAGCTCGCACCCTTTGACCAACGTTTCCCCATTTTCCCTGCCCCCGGACCCTGATAACCACCACTCTACTCTGTTTCTATAAGTTCAGCTTTTTTATATTCCTTGGTAATTGCCAGGGACTGGGTGGTGGAGAAATGGGCGAAGGTGGTCAAAAGGTAGAAACTGCCAGTTAGAAGATGAATAAGTTCTGAAGATCTGATGTACAGCACAGTGACTACAGGTAACAATACTGTACCGTGTGTTTAAAAGTTGCTTGTAACAAAGTAGATTTTAAAAGTTCTCACCACACACAAAAATACTGTAACTATGTGAAAGGTCGAATGTTGCAACTTTATTATGGTGATCATTTCACAATATCCGTATATCAAATCACTACGCTGTACCCCTTAAACTTACATAATGTTATATGCAATTACATCTCAATAAACCTGCAGGGGAGATGGATTCCACGAATAAGTGAGCACATATAGGATGCGTTTTCCTCCATCCCGTTTCATTAAGCAAGTACTTTATACACAGATGGGGCAGGGCACAAACTCACATATGTCAACTTTTTAAATGATTATTTTCTGCTTTTCCCCAGCTACTGACAAAGATTGAGACTCTGAGTGGTCTCAAAAGGGAACTGTGGTCACCCAAGCTGGAGGCGCCGCCAGCCGTGACTTCCCCTTCCTGTCCTGCCTCCCAGCACTGTAGTTCCAGGGACCCCATCTCTGGCCCCACTGGAGCAGAACCTTTCCACTTGCAGGGCAATTTCCTCACCCCAGATTGTCTTTTCACAATGTTCTTGGCAGCAGCTGTTGGTTAACTCGTGTTTTAAAATTTTGAGCAACTTTACAAAAAAAAAAAAGAAAAAAAAAACCCAGAAAACAAAAAAGGAAGTTTGCCCTGCTTTCTTGATGTCTGGGTCCCCCTGGGACACTGGCATCCTCCCCTCCACACTTTTCTGCCTTCCTTGAGCTTTCCTTGGCTCATGAAGTCGCAGTCACTTCCTTTCCCTACCATCCCACCACCTGGCCCAGCCAACAGCTCTGGCATGGCTAGGACCCTCACATCTCTCAAGTGGAGCAAGTTCAAGACCACGGTTACTTGAATGAGATATTGTTTTAGAAGGAACCCCTGCATAGCACAGGCGGAGAACTCCCACCCTGTAATGAGTTCCCACCTCAAAAACATGGGCGCTCACTTCATCCAAGGGGTCCCCTCAGACTGCCCAAAGCACCGATGGCAGCCTGAAGAATCCTTTTTTCTCACTTTGTGGGGCCCTCCTCCTTCTTAGCACACACTGGGAACCACTGCCCAGCCCAGGGCTGGCCCCCATTTGAGTATTAGATAACCACATTATTATGTTATTAACATAGTATAGTCTATATTATTATTATTGAAGCTAATGGTTCGTGGGTGCTTTCCATATGCTTCTAATGTGACCGCCATTGACCCTTAGGTCTGTCTCTACCTCAGGCCTCCTTGAGGAGCTCATGTGTCTGGTTGCCTCTTAGGGATCTTGAAGATAATCCGTAAGAAGATGGATCAGGTTGCCACTTTCCATACAAACCCGCTAGTTGCTGAGGGGCAGATCTTTCGAGAAGGACCCCAGCTAATTCCAGTGGAAGGAACGGTAAGGTTGGAAATAATCTTTAAGAGATAACGGGTCCAGGTGGTGAGAACCAATGGCTGCTAACACCTCTGTGTGGTGAGCTGGTGGGGACCAGAGGACACCCTTTCAACAGTCAGGTTGGAGGGAATGCTAAGGAACAAGCTATAAGAAATCATGAGGAGGTAACCAGTCAAATCTAGCATGGGGGCCATTCCCCCAGGACGAGAAGAGAACTCCAAAGAAAACACAAACTCGTGATAAATGATCCTGAGGAAGTAAAGCAGAGGCCTCTCCAAGGTGATGACATTGGAGCTAAGATGGGAAGGAGGAAGAGATGAGAAAATTTGGGGGAACAGCCTTACAGGCGAGAACAGTGGGCGCAAAGGTCCTGTGGCTTTAACAGTCAAGTATTGCTGGAGCAAGTGTGTCTGACTGATTCAGTGAGGAATGGTATTGGGGAGGGGATCTCACAGGACACGCAGAGGGGGATGTTGGATTTTATTTGTAGAATCGAAATGTCCTTAGGTTGGAGACATGACATCATCTGGGTATGAATGGGGTAGAGGTCGAGGTGGTTTAAGCAACAGAGTTTTGCTACGGCTGAGAACTACGAAGGAGCCCCTGACCTACTTCGCCGACGTCTCTAATTGGGTCACCCAAGCTAGTTACTTACTCGAAAGATCAAAAACCCCGGAAACTTGAGCCACAGCGCCCCCTGCTGCTCACATCGCTTACCTACACAAGCAAGCCCCGGAGGAAAACCACCGCTTGCCAGGGAGCTGAGTTTAAATGTTGAACTTTAAAACTGACTTCCTCCCAATTCCTCTGTCTCTCGCCAGTTAAATCGCTTCCTGCCTAAGCCGGGCGGCGAGCACTGCATCCAGGGCGGCCGTCTCAGGGGTCTGCGCCGACCCACTTTCTCCTCCCCCCAACCCCCCACGCCGCAACCCACCCCCGCAACAATCTTGAGCATCCATCTTTCTGCCCTGGTGGGCTCAGAGAAATACTAGAATTGCTGAATCAGAGTTTTGTGCTTCTCCAAGGCCCCACCTGCAAAACTGTGAAATTTTTCTAGGAAGTATGTCCTTAGATTTCCCCAAATTCTCAAAATAGGCGACCTACAAATCAGGCCGAGTCCTCAGCGAGGGGGGAAAGAGGGTCCTGGGAGTCTTGTCTCAGCCCACGCACTCCAGGTCCTAGCCTTTATGGGCTACATTCCCAGAGGTGACAGAATGGAAATAAGCAGGCTTCCACTGAGGGGGTGAGGAGGTGAGTGCTACACCCAGCTTGTGCACCCACCCACCCAGGGCCCCCTCCCCAAGCACCCAAATCCTCACCATGGCCTGATGCTCTATGTGGCCTGATGCTCTAGTTGCCCTTCAGTACCCATTCCCTCTGGCTTCACTCCACTCTCCTGCATTTGCCTCCACTGTGCCCTCCTTTCTCTTTCCTTACTCATTTTTCCTTCTCAGACTCTGCCTCCACCAGAAAGCCTTCCCTGTCCCCAGACTAGATGGATTAAGGTGTCCTCTGGTCTCCCACAGCCCCCTCTACTGTCATTGTTTGCATGGCCGTAACTCTGTGCCCCAAAGACAAGGATCCTAGTCTGTCTTATTAGCACTAGAGGATTCGCATCTCATTTTAGCTGAATGTTCTGGGCTGAATTGTGTACCTCTCTGCCCCCCGCCTCCAAATTCTTATGTTGAAATCCTAGCTCCCACTACCTCGAAATGTGACTATATTTAAAGGGCCTTTAAAGAAACAATTCAGTTAAAATGAGGTCCTTGGGGTGAGCCCTAATACAATATAACTGGTGTCCTTATAAGAGGGGATTAGGACACAGACACGCAGAGTGGAGATCATGTGAGTACACAAGGAGCAGATGGGTATCTACAGGCCAAGAAGAGCCATCTCAGGAGAAACCAACCCTGCCGACACCTTGATCTTATACTTCCAGCCTCCAAAACTGTGAGAAAATAAATTTCTGTTATTTAAGTCACCAGGAACGTGATACTTTGTTATGGCAGCCCTCACAAACTAATACATCCAGTAAAGCCTCTGATAAGTCCTGCAGTTAGCAGCCCCTGGGAACACCCTGGGGTGTGGAGGAGGAAGAGCAGGGAGAGTACTAACTCACTGGGGTGGGCACAAGGCATTGTCTGCAGGATGCCCGTCCTTACACAAATGCAGTGTGATGCTGGGAGCTGTGAAGACCCAGCCTGTGGGGCTATAGGCCCCATGAGAACAGCCCCTGGGGGGTTGGGAGGGAGCATATAGGGCCCATTCTGGTCTTTTATAATACTAACAATCCCATAGGAGCATCCACGGTAAGTCTAGTGACAATGGAGGAACAGCAGCTGTCAGCCATCAGCTTTCTGTCACCATCTTTTACTTCCTCGGCAAAGCAGTGGCCATTACTGTACCCATGTTTTGGATGGGGAACCCAGCAAGTTGGCCAAGACCTGACAACTAGTCATTCTTGGAGCCAATATTCAAACCAGAGCCCAAGTTCTTAACCTCCAGCCAGCTTCAGATGCCCTGTGGCAGGATGACAGGGTATGGTGGGGCCTGAGGCACAGGCCAGGCAATGGGACCTTGGGAGGCTGGCCAACGACAGCTCCTTGGGAAAGAAAGTGGACAGCTGACCCCAGACAGAAAAGAGTTTATTTTTCTGGAAAGGGAAGAGGGCAGATCAGGGTAGGGGTGGGTGGGTCAAGGTAGGGAAATGTCCTCTAACTTCTGGTCCAGGATCTTCAGGTCGTCCAGGAAGCGGGTTGGGGTGAGGACGTGTGAGGAGCCTGGGCAGCGGGGGAGGGGTGGGAAGGTGGGGTTGCTGCCTCAGCCACCGACAGCCCCAAGACAGGGTCCTCGGGAGACCAAGCCTTGATTCTGAGCACTCCTTAGAAACATGGGGGTCCAGGCCCCAGGAGACCCCTTTCCTGGGAACCCAAGCTCCAGCCCCAGTGAAACCCAGATGTCTGGCCACTTCCCCTCACTCAGGGTTCTCAGACACTAGCCCTGCAGAGGCCCGTCTTTGGGGAGCCAGGCATGGGGGAGTCCAGCTCCCAACCCTGCCCCAGCCCAGGGATCCTAGTCCTGGCTACTCACCAATGAGCACCTCCCACTTGCCATCAGTGGCCCTGGTCACTTCATAGGCAGCCCTCATCTCTGACATGGCCATGCCGCCCATGACATAGATGATAAGCCGGGGCCCCGCCCGTGCCTCCACACCAGCCTTGTTCTTGTGCCAGTGGCCGAAGCGGGCACTGTGTGGGGAGAGGTGGGCAGAGGTCAGTACCAGCAGTAGACTCCCCCACCACTCCCCTCACCTAACATGGGCCTGGGTGCCAGTAGGTGGTATCCCAGGGACCCGCACCTGACAGCAGCCTGGGAGCTGGGTGTGGGGGCAGGGTCAGACACAAAGGGCCACAGCTTGCGGTCCAGCCTGTCCTCCACAGCATCCTGAGGGCCAGATGGAAAGGCTTAGGAGAGAAGCTCCAGGTGATGGGACACAGGCTCTGGAATTCCCTGAGTGTTTCAAGAGCCAAGATCCTGGCAGACAGGAGCCACCATTTGCATCTCTGGCCCCTTGGGGACCTAGGAGTTTGGACTCCCAGATCCCTAGGGATCCGGGAGTCCAGGCCCCCAGCCCTTTGGAAAACCAGGAATCTACAGCCCCTTGGAGACCCAGAAGTCTGAGGCCCCAGCCCTTCAGGGACCCAGGAGCCCAGGCATCCAGGGTCCACAGGGATGGTGGAACCAAGGTCACTGGGTCCCAAAGTGGGTTGAACTGCCAAGACTACCGGGAAGCAGGCAGGAAGCCAGGAAGCCGGACCACTGGCCTGGTCTTTTTTGCTTTTCCTGCTTTGTTACCAGGATAGGCAGGGGATGGTGTGGGGAGGGTGAAGGAGAAAGAGGGGGCTTTCCCAGGGACAAGGGAAAAGAATAGAAGGAGACAGTGGAGGGGACCAGTGCGTGGAGAAGAAATGAGGCTCTCCCACAAGGGGCCCCTCTGCTGCCCCAATTCCTTGGGAGCACGCTTGGGGTTCCCCCCTGGCAGAGCAGACCGGATGCTGGGGGATGCCCATAATGAGGGATTTTCCATTAAGCCCTGAGGCTTAGCACCGTGAGCACAAAGGGCGCTGAGGCACTGCCTGGATCAGGGCAGGACTTGGTGGGGGCAGGAGAAGACGAGCCCCAACTCCTACCATCCCTGTGCCCAACCCCCACCCCCACGGCACCTCCATCACATCCTTGATGACGGGGGTCCAGCGGGACAGCTGATAGGTGGGCTCCAAACGCTCTCTCCGTTCCAGCCGGCTGGGGGTCCCAGGGCCCTGCGGGAGGGGCATGGCAGGCCGGTGGGAGGATTGGGGAAAGGGGGCAGGTCACAGATGGGGCTGGGGGCTCATCTGTTTTGGGGGTGTTGCGGACAAAATGGAGAAATGGAACAAAACTACAAAAAGAGAAAGGAAGGGAGGGAGGGAAGGAGGGAATGAGAGAAAAATATAGAGGCAAGTGAGACAAAGAGATGGGACAAAGAGAAAGACAAGGACAAAGAGAGAATGATGGGGACATAGATGGGAAGACATAGGGAAATAGGAGAACCAAGAGGTGGGAGACAGGGAGATAGACAGGGGACTGGGAGAGAGATGGGGGACATGAGAGAGGCACCGCCCAGCAGTGCAGGCTGGTCAGGGGAGGTGGGATGTGCAGGGCCAGAGAGAGACAGGAAAGGCAATGTGGAGAGCTGAGCACAGGAACTTGCTGTGTGTGTGGGTACACAGGGGTTCCTCTGAGATGTCCAGGGGCTCAGGGTCACCTGTGTGCCTTCACCCCGATGCCGGTAATGCTGCCATCCACCCTGGGACTCACATGCCACACACTGCACCACTAACAGGACCTAGGCTCTGAGCACACCTCACCACCCAGCTTATTGTGTGATCCACAGTTGGGGACAGCCCTGGTGCTCCCTAGTCCCCAGACCAACTACTGTACAGCATTCTCTGTATCCTCAAAACCACACCATAATCTGTGGACCCCAGCTCTGTGATGTGCCCTTCAACCCCTGGCCCAGGCTCTGATTCAATTCCCTGAAGGCACTGCCACCCCACACACCTACATTTGCCTTCTGCACAGGCTCTGACCCCCACATACCCCGGGGTTGGTGACGGTGGCCCCCAGCTGTTCAAAGTTCCGGATGAGGCTGCTGTGTGCCTGCACGTTGGCATGCTGGATCAGCTTAGCCAGGTTCTCCTCGCTCACACCTGGCAGGTGGGGGATGGGTGGCTTATATGGGTGGGATTCTCTGGGAGGGTGGGAGGATAGAAGGTGGCCATGTGGGTTCCTCGGTTAAGGGGTAGCACATGAGGAGGTCCCAGGACCTGCAGTGGGGAGACCCTCAGGACCAAGGAGGCCAACAGGGCTGGTGCGAGGAGTCCTGATGTTAGAATTCTGGGTGGGGAGGAAGCCCAAAGTGGGTAGACTGGGGGTTCCTTGAATTAGTTGAGGAGCCAAGTTTGGAGGAATCAGAGATTGGGGAGTTCTGTGTCAGTGGAGCCCTCATGCCAATGAATCAATGAGGGGTCCCCCGGGTCAATGAAGGGGTATCTGTGAGGTTTGGTGTGCCTGATGAGAGGGGCTTCTCAAGGATAGGAACTGTGGGGTTGAGAGAGTCCCAGGATCACAGACGACCCTGGTGAATCAGGGGATTCTGAGGTCCCCACTGTCCCCCACACACCATTCCGTAGGAGGATGTAGAGCAACAGGACCCGGATCTTGTCGTAGGCAGGCACCGCTGCATCCAGCAGCACTGGCACGATCAGCTTCATGGCATCCTTGATCTTCTCGCCCTCTGCATCAGAGCCCATGGCCAAGTCCTATGAGAATTGAAGGTCAGGGGTCCTGTTAGCCATTGGCAGGGGGCTCGGGGCACAGGGCAGGGACATCCCCAGGGTCTTCATCAAAACCTCTGTGGCCTGGCTTCATCCTTGTACTAGGTCTCTGAAGGTTCCACACATCACACAACAAGCCATGCCCCTCACGTAGGTCCCATCTGTCCACAGGCCCCATCCCCCCCCACATAGCCACCTCTCCACAGTCCCCGCCCCGCCAAGGTTCCCCCCTCACATACTCCTCCCCACAAAGGCCCTGCCCCTCAGCAGGCCACCCTCTGTCCTGGGCCCGCCCCCACCTGCTCCACACTGCACAGCTTCTCCACCGAGCCCTTGAAGCGCTTCATGCAGTCATCAGCTAAATGCAGGTGTGTAGCATACTGCAGGGTGAGGGGGGGTGAGGGTAACAAAGGGGGTGAGTCCAGGCGGAGACAGGGTAGCAGGGGGGCTCAAGAGTGGAGGTTGTAGGTTCCCTTCCCGCGCTCACCTTGTTCAGCTCCTTCTGGTACTGCGGCATCTTTTTCAGGATGTGGGACAGGTCTTTGATGTTGGCCTGGGGACAGGGCTGGTGTGAGGTCCCAACTCCAGGTTCAGGATCCACTCTGTAGGGAGTGGGGCTTTCCTCTCCAGCTGCCCATCCTGACTTAGGCCGGCCCCTACCTGATCGGTGGTCAGCCTCTTGCTCTCACAGAACGTCTTCAGAAGCTCCGTGACCCTCCTAGTGGTGAAGGTGGCAGGGGTGAGGTTGGGGGCTGGTGCCAAAGCTGTAGTTTGAGGGCAGTGTGGGGCTTGCAGGGCCAGTGACAGGAGCCATGGAACACAGGTCCCTGTATCAGGCCATGTGCAAGCCCTCACGGGGACACAGTGGGGATTGGCTGAGGGGTATGGCTTGTAGAGGGGCGTGCTCACAGAGGGCGAAAGGCCCACAGTGGGGGTGATGATGGTGGTGGTGGGGATCCGGAGGGACTGTGGTGCAGAAGGGCCCACACCCCTGGCATCCCCCACGCACATACTTAGACACATCTGCGATGTGCATGTGCCGCAGCTCCACCCACAGGTCATCGTCCTCATCCAACAGCACAGCCTTCTCACGGGCCTCGCTCAGCCCGGTGGTCTCATACCTGCAGGAGGGGGAGACAGGAAGGTCAGAGACTCTGACCGAGGCCCAGGGCCCTAGGTCCATGGTAATGGGGGGAGGGGCGTTCCGGGGTCCACTCACCTATACGTGTCCTGCTCAATGTCCAGCAGGTCATAGGCCATGGCCTGAAATGTGAGCTCATGCAGCAGAGGGGACACAGGATCGGCTGCCCGGTCCATGATCAGCAGCTGTGAGCGGGTTTTCTCAGGGCCCTGGGGATGGTGGGGGGTGGGCAAGGATGAGGATGCTGACCCCGACCCTGCCTGGGGCCTTGCCCCACCTCCCTAGCACACCACTTACCTCACCCAGACTGGGAGTGTCTGCCTTGAAGGCATTCAGCTTGGCCAGGACTGCATGGGCCAGCTGAGCAGTGTCCTCTGGGCCCCTGCGGTGCAGTGGGCAGATACAGGGTATGCAGTTAGGGAAGGCTAAGCACAGACTGGGGGTCGAGGATGGGGTTAGGGATGGGAGTCATGCAGCAGGGTGAGGACTAGGGTCAGAAGAGAGGTTAAAGGTGAAATTCAAGATGGGTCAGGGTCGGGGTCAGCATCAGTGTGGGGTCCCCACTTGCGGTAGCGGATGGCTGGGTACTCCTGAAGCGTGGCGCAAAGTGTGGCAATCTGCTGGGCCAGCGCCTCAAGCTGCCGGGCCCGTTCGCCTGCCCGGAAGGGACAGTAGAGGTTGTAGGTGCTGTGGGGGGCATCCAGGGAGAACACCTGGAAGGATACAAGTGCCGGAGCCACCGCTGTAGTGGAGCACCTGCCCAACTCCAGCCACCAGCACCTGCCACTTCCTGGGGCGTCCTCCCGGGCCTGCTTTGCCATCCAGGAGACAGATACCCCCAACCCGTGTCTGGAGAAGATGGAGAAAGACTCCCTCCCCCTTGGGCAGAACTCAGAAGTCTGCTCTACACTGCCCCCTGCAGGTGCCTGCGTGGTGAGCACATTCCACTCCATGTTGCTTCCTTTTCTTTCTGACTTGCTGTCTCCTTTACTTGTCTCAGAGCCGGCTTCTGAGGGAACCCAGGTTGTTTGGTCACAGACCCTTACCCCCTGCCCGAGTCTAGGGTGGGCTGTACCTGGGCCTCATAGGGGAGGAAGGCAAGGTGGATCTCTTTCAGCGTCTTGACCACCTTTGCCAGACGGGAGCGGCCCAGCTCACTGAACAGGGGCTCAGGGCAGGCTAGGGCGGGCAAGAGGAATCTTCAGGGCAGAGCCGCCCCCATGTCCCCTGGCCCCAACCCCCACTCCCTCAGCTCTCCTCACTCACTGTCTGTGAAGAAGACATGTGCTGCTTTGTAGGTGAAGGTCGGGGTCCCCCGGAAGTCTGCGATCAGGGCCTGCACCGACTAGGGAATGTGGATCACTCTCCACGCCTGGCCTTGCACCCCCGACCTGTCCATTCTCCACCCAGGCCTCCCAGCCGCTGCCTGCACCCCCATACACATGCAGATGTGCAGAGGCATGCACACATTCACATTCACACACTTGCTCATGCTCACGTAGGCACCTTCTCTGTGGGGCTCAACAAATAAATGGCCTCCAGGCTAGGGATGGGTTCTCGCCGCTTGTTGATGTCCTCGACAACTAGTAAGAACAGAGGAAGAGACACACGAAGGTGGCACTGGGGCCAGGGCACGTGGCAAGTTTTAGATATGGGTAGGTTTCTACATATCCAGGATCACAGTCACACCCCTGGGGGCCTCCCATAGAAAATTACGCATTCTGGGGTCCCCACACGGAGTTCGCCCTGAGGGTCCTACACAGGGGCTGCACAGCTGAAGAGGCTGACCCCTTAGGGGGCTGCAACCAGGAGTCCTTTGTGGGAGGTCTGTCCATCTTGGGCTCCCACACTCAAGTTGCCCGACTGGGGAATGTACTTGGGAGGGTGACACGCTCTTGGCTATCTACGCAGGGAGCTGCATCCTTGGGGTTCTTGGACAATTTGAGGAGATCCTACACTCAGGGGCTGTGCCCCAGGGGTCCCACGTTTGAGAGGTCCCACATGCAGGTCCCATCTGGGGAGCATCAGGTGGGAGTGTCCACTCACTGGTAATGCCCTCAGCCAAGATGTCTGACATCTTGCAGCAGGATGACAAGATGCGCATGCTTGGGTGGTCCATGATGAGCACCTGTCCAGATGGACAGACAGATGGATTGATAGACAGACAAGTCGACAGGAGAGGCCGTAGCTGCCCCGAGGTGAGGCTGGGGTGGTGGGCAGAACTGAGGGCTTCAACAGCTAACTGGATGGTAAGGAGGAGCCAGGACCCCACCCCATCCCACACCTGCCTACAGATCCCACTCTGTGAACCTGAATGAAGCCTCCTCAGTGAGTTTGAGGGGGTCCCACATTCAGGGCCGCCCATGTAAGTTTGGACAAAGCATTCTGTTTCACCCCTACCTTCCACTCCCCATCCTTTTTGACACTCCGAATGACTCCGCTCAGAATTTCTGTAGGGAGGGAGAGGTAGGCTAAGGATGCTGGGTCATCTGGTCCCACCACCCCCAAACCTGGACCACTGGCTGAACTTCCATCTTAGCTCCTCTTTACTCATCCCCACTTCTTCACTCTGTGATGTAGCTCCTGGTGTCACTCCCAATTTACAGACAGGGAAACTGAGGTTCAGAGAGAGCAGGTCACTAGACTAAGCACCCTTAATGCCTAAGTGGCCCAGTGACTGGGGTATAAGTAGCCGCTGGATAAATACGCTTTAAATGAACAATAACTGGAAAGCCAGGGTTCCATACAGGTCTTCCTGCCGCCAGAGCTGGACTCTCGGCTTCTCCATGGGCTACCTCGAGTCTTCCTGGCGTGGTTTCAGCCAGACGACCCTCTGCATTCCACCACTATCAGTTTTCACTGGACTAGAATGCAGGACCCCTGGTTCCCAGCTCTGAAATGTGCCTGGCTGTGGTTATTCCATCAACCTTCAACCTCACTTTCTTCATCTGTAAAATGGAATCAATGGCTTTCTCATCTCCCCATCGACCCCCACATACGAGGCTCCTTTTTTAGTTGAGGTGCTGGAGGTTTGAGCCACATTCTGCCCTACCCCGCGGAAGTACGGGGGAGAAGGAACCGGGGGCGGGGGAAGTGGGGAGGGGAGCCCGCCCTGCCAGAGTGTCATGACCACTGTTATCAGGAACTCCAGGGCGGAAAGAGCAGCTAAGGCCGGAAGTACTCGAGATGCGGGAGGGGACGATCTCCACCCTTTCTCCAAGATCCCGCCTGAGTGGTCTGGTCGCTTGGGTCCTCAGGCTGCATGAGGCTCTTGGGGACCGAGCAGAGCAAGGCGTCCCCCACTCCTGGACCTGAACACGCCCACTGAGCTTTCACAGCACCTAGGGTCGCTTATCGGCGTACCTAGCCCAGCCCCAGTCCGTATCATGAAGCCCCAAGAATCCAGCTCAGAGACCTGGGAGTCTGGACGTCCAGCTATGCACGCTAGGCGTCTCAGGAATTCGGGCCCCGGCACCCGTCTGAGCCACTCCTAGCGTCCAGTCTGCCAACTTCGTTCGGCTCCGACGCGCGAGAGCCAGGACGTCCAGCTAGAACCAAGTCCTCACCCAACCCCTCGAGGGTCAGGTCTCGACGCCCAGCCCGGCCTCCAACTCCCCGCCGCCGGGGTTCCAGAGTCCTTTCGCCCTTGATCCCCAACCCCCCACCCCCCAGGGGACGCATGAGCTCAGCCCGGGGTGACACTCACTTTCCCCCACCAACGCCTTCAGCCCCAAGGGCGCCATCTTTCTCAAGGGGCTCCGCCGCTGCTTCCGGGTCTGTCCCAAGGAGGGGGCGTGGTCCCACGCGTCATCCACGTGGACCCCGCCCCGTGGGGTCTGGCCCCGCCCCCCGAGCACCTGGTCTCGCTCCGCGGTGGGTTCTGGGAGAAGGTGGGTTCCTCGTAGAGTGGACGAGGGGATGTATTTAAGCAGACGGGCACCAAGTCGCTGGAGGAGCCCATCCCGACGACACGCTCACAGACGTGAGCTCAGACACACTTCCCCTGCTGTGCGCAGCGAGAAAGTGGGATTGCAGAGTAATAATAACCCCGTAATCTTCCCCAGGCAAAGCCCAGCACCCTGTCAGAAGTTCCTCCGAGACTGAGGAGTGATGTGTGTTCACACGTGGCCGCAGGGCCACAAACCTAAGACCCTCCTGCCTTTTGTACCCCAGAGTTTAGCAGCAGCAGCAAGCTCTGGCAACATTGGATAAACTCAGGAGGTGATCTGGAGGGGGAGTTGAAGCTAAGCCGACACCCGCTGTTTGCCAGGGACCTGTGCCAGATTCTCACTCGATCCTTCCAGAGACCCTGACAGGGAGTGCGGTACAGAAAATGAAATGTGGGTTCAGTGGGACCCCCTGTCCAAGGCCGCATGCATGATGAGTAGGCCTATTGGGGTCTGAGGGAATGCTCCTCACAGCCTTGTTCTCACCGTGTGCACACACCCTCACAGGCAACAATCACATTTGTAGGCTGATACACATGGGGGTTTGAGTGGCATGCTCAACTGCTGGCACAGTCACACACACCTCGACCCGAAATTCCATGACCTGTTCCTACTGCAGTGTTCCACCAGCAAAGGGCCGACGTTCTGTCTGTCATAGGCTGGGCACAGTCCAGCAGCACTCACAAAATGAGATCCTGTATTTAACATGAGGCACGGGTTTGAAGGCAGAGTTGTGAACTGGGTCTTTTATTTAGTGTTTATTTAGTCAGCCAGATGCCAGTCCTTTTGCCACTTACATGGGACATACAATAGAAAGTCTGCCATGTGGCACTTACGGTTGACTTCAGGAGGGAGGGGATAAAACAATAATCAATTCTGCCCTAAAGGAAATTAACAATGATATGCTAGCAAGTGCCCTGTCAGGGGTGCTTTACTGGGGGTGGCACCAGAGGACCTCTCTGTGGGGGTGGCCTTCAGACTTAACCCTGAATGACATCAAGGAGCAGCTATGCAGGTGTCCAGGCAGAGAAGGGCAGGAGATGAGATTGGAGTTAGTGGTGGTAGTGGGGTGATGGTGGGAAGGGGGGCCGGGCAGGAGGTGAGGTTGGATGAGTTCGAGGCCAGACTTCTGTGGGACAAGGTAGGACTAATCAAGCCTGATCTTCCTGGAATTGAGAGGTTCGGGGGATGCAGGGCTCTCAGTGATAAAACTGGGACGTGCCAGGCAAAACCAGTCCCAGATAGGAATTTTTCTCCCTCCCTCCTTCCTCATCCCTTCCATTCTCTTCCTTTCTTTCCATCATTTTATTTCCTTCCTCCCTCCTTTCCTTCTTTCCTTTTATCACAGCTTTATTAAGATATAATTCGCATACCATTGCAATCTGCCTACAGAGAGTGTATAATTAAATGCACTTAGCATATTCAGAGTTGTGCATCCATCACCAGTCCATTCTAGAATGTTGCTGTTGCCTCCCAGGTGTTTGGGATTTTCTCCTGAGGACAATGAGGACCAAGGGAGAGCTCTGAGCAGGGAAAAGTAGGGGACCCCTGCAGCTCCTGGGGGGAAAGGATGAATTGCAGGGGCCAAGGAAGAAGCTGGGACCACCTCTAGCTTCTCAGCCTGTCCAGTGGGGGCAAGAGTCTACAGGGTCAACCACCTCCTACTATACTTGGTGAGGGTGACCAGGCTTTTCTGTTGTTATAGGCCGAATGGTGTCCTGCCTCCAAAAAACATGTTGAAGTTCTAACCTCCAGGAACTCAGAATGTGACCTTATTGAGAAATAGTGTGGTTGCAGATGAATTAAGATGAGGTCATACCGCAGTAGGGTGTGTCGCTAATGCAACATAACTGGTGTCATGTCTTATGACAGCCACATGAAGACAAGGACACACAGGGAATGTCATGGAATGACAAAGGCAGAAATTGAAGTATGGTTGCTATAAGCCAAAGAACATTGAGGTCTGCCAGCAGCCATTAGGAGTCAGGAGAGGCAAGGAAGGATCCTCCCCTATAGGTTTCAGGAGTGCGGGCCTGCCAACACCTCGACATCAGACTTCTGGCTTCCAGAATTGTGACAATACATGTCTGTTGCTCTAAACCACCTAGTTTGTGACATATTGTTAAGGCAGCCCCAGAAAACTAATACTTCTGTGGCAGAACGGGACATCATATCGGCATTGAGGACTTGGGGCCATGGAGAGGGTGTGAACGTGTACCCTGGATGGGGGAGGGCTGCCTAGGGAGGACTAAGCTCTGCGCTTAGGCAGGAGTGGTGACAGTGTGGCCCATTTATTCCGAGAAGAAACTTTAATTGGTTTCCAGAAAGACATCTTAGGGAGGGGATGGGGTGTGGGTGGGGTCCTCCTAGCAGCATCCTCTCCCAGGGCGCTGAGGGAAAGCCACAGCTGCTCAGGGGAGAGGGTGGGGGCACAGATCAGACAGCTTAACTTGGCATTGGTGGCAGGTAGACAGATCCCAGACCTTGTCTTGGGGCCTATGGAGGGCAACCAAATCCAGGGACGGTGAGTAGGGGGAGAGGTGGCCAGGAGACAGAGATGGAGCTAGGCTGGCTGGTGGTGCCTATGGAGTCTTCAGGTCCAGCTTCCCTTCCCCTGCAGATGGCAACTGCTTTCCTGTAGGGTGAGACCATTCTGCACTGCTTCCCGTTGGTGGGCTGTAGACCCCACCCAAGCTACCCTGTTGGCCTGACCTCTCCCAATGGGGCCCAGCCAGCCCCCATTCCCTACTAGGGGAACACTGCTTCAGCCTGCTACTGTACCCACCTGAGAGTTCTTGGGGCCCAGTGAGTCTTGCTGGGTCAGCAAGGTCCCAACCCAGGTCGCCCAGCCTCCTACCCCCACAGCAGTCCCTGCATCACACGGCAAAAACAATTATCTGGATCATCTTTATGGGGCTTAAGCCTGGGTGGGAGCAGATGTGGTGTGAGCTGGGGATTTGGGGCTGGGTATCCACTCCCCCCACATCCCAGTCTTTTAAAAAGCCTTCTCTGGCACAGGGCCGGGCCAGAGGCCAGCAGAGAAGTGGACAGGACCAAGGAGCAGGGATAAGGATGGACCAGGAAGAGAAGGTGGATGGTGGTTTGGCCCCCTACATCAAGGTAAGCAGGCCCCACCCCTAAACACCCCCAACTCCTCAAGAGCTGCAAATGACAAGACTAGTTTGTAGGGCACCTAATTAGCAATTGAGTCTCCTGGGCCCCCTGGCCCAGTTTGCTGACTAAGGAGGTGCTGGTGGGAATGAGGGTCTCAGTACCTGATCCAGACCAAGGGCAGGGGTCAGAGCTCTTGATGATGGTCCCTGTGAGATGGAGGAATGCTGGGACTCGGGGGTAGCCCCTGAGATATTTCCCTGGCTGGTGCCCCAGCCCCCAGGTCACCCTGCAATCAAGCCTCAATCTAGGACAGCAGGACACCAGCAGCCTCTCTTGAGGCAGCACCACGTGAAGTGGCACTGCTGGCTGGGCCCCAGGGGCTGGGACTGGGAAGGAGACTCATGTCTCATTCAAAACACCATTGCAGAGCTGCATGCACATCAGCAGGGACTATGGTGAGAGCCGAGGAGAAGGGGAGGGCAGCGTGGCAACTGGTCAGGGGCCTGCTGAACCTGGTCTGTCTGTCCACCAGGAGGGCTCCCCAGACCAAGAGGGCTTCTTCAACCTGCTAAGCCATGTGCAGGGTGACCGAATGGAAGAGCAGCGCTGCTCGCTGCAGGCAGGGCCAGGAACAACTTCCGAGAGCCGTGAGAGTGGGCAGTGGGATGTATGGGGGTGGTATGATTTTTGAGGATCATGGTATATGGTTAGGGTATAGGGGTACAGGGCGAGTGACCACCGGGGGAGCCTGTGGGCAAGAGTCTGAGAGAGTGAACAGGCAACCGGGGATCTGGGATGCCTGTGGGTCTGGGAACAAAGAGTGGCAGGGGGGAGGTGAGCATGCTTCCTGGAGAATGTGAGTGGGGGGAAGGGGTGGGCTGTGTTCCCTGGGATCTGTGTATGTGTTCATCCCCACCTGCCTCTGCTCCATGTAGAGAGAGGCCCTGCACCAGAGATGGATAGTCTCATGGACATGGTGGCCAGCACCCAGGGCCGCCGCATGGATGACCAGCGAGTGACAGTCAGTGCCCTGCCTGGCTTCCAGCCTGTGGGTCCCAAGGTAGGTGATGTTCTGCTGGGGCTGAGGAGAGACCAACCAGACGAAGCCCCCAACCCCTGCCTCCCACCCCAAGCCTGAAGGGAATCTCCATCCCCGTTCATCATGTGCTACCTTGTGCCCCTGCCAGTCACAAGGTCCTGGTCAATCCAATACCCGACTTCAGACAGGAAGATGAAGTCCCAGGACCAAGAGGTTTCCAAAGTCATGCATGGGGCATGTTAATGTCAGAGCCATGGCTGGAACTCATGGTTCCTATCCCCACATCTGAGGGTTTCAGGGTGGCCAGAGAGAAGAGAAGCCCCTTTCTGGCAAAACACCCCCATGGAGGAAGGCATACGAACTCATGCACAGGACACATCCATACACTCAGATGTGTCCATGTCACAAGTAATCATGCACAGACTGGGTTCTGATCAAGACCCAAGTGGGATCCCCAAGACCCCCACCTCACACCCAAATACCACCCTAAGCAATGAGTAACTAAGGTATGTAGCTCAGGGATGGTTGGGGCAGATGGTGGGAGGTAGGACACTGGTTCCCACTGGCACTCTCCCTCCATTGTTTGTGTCACTTCTGGCCGGCGCTGCCTTGGACCCTCCCTCTGGCTGACACCTCTTCATCTACAGGATGGAGTGCAGAAACGAGCTGGGACCCTCAGTCCCCAACCTCTTCTCGCCCCTCTGGACCCGACTGCTCTCAGCTTCCGTCGGAACAGCAGTCCCCAGCCCCAGACACAAGCCCCCTGAGGGCCTGAGCTGTCATGGGTCCTACTCAGGCCCTCCCAAAAGCACACAATAAAACACTTCCACGAGCAAAAAATGTGTGTTATTTCATGGGTGGAGGGGCTGGGATTAGGCACTTGGAGGGAGGCCTCAGGAGCTCTGCTGGGCAGCGCGAAGGAGCTTCTCCTCCCGCTGCTTCCGTATCCTCTCTTTGAATTCTTCTAGCTCTCGGCGCTAAGGGTGGGGAAGGGGTATGATGGGAAGGAAGGAGGGGGGCATATACCTCCAGGCCTGGACCCCTCTCCCACCACTCTCCCCCTACTGTCCCAGGCTGTGACTTCAGAGTAGTTCAGTGTCTACACTGGAAGCCCTGTGCCAATTACAAGTAGGGTCCAAGTGTGTGGATCAGCTTCATCCTTCAGGGAGAGAACTGTAAGGGAACCGCATGCTCCTCTGCTCTCAGTTCCCTGCTCTGGACCCAGGGTAACATCTTCATTGAACCCTTCATAGCTGCAGGGACCCAGGTCCTTCTGTCCCTCTGGTGGAAGGAACAATGTGTCACTTACCTGGTCCTCTTTCTCAGGTGGCCACAATTCTCTCTGTAGGGACAAAGTCACAGATGAGCCAGGTGCCTCCAGAGCTGCACACCCA
Source organism: Eidolon dupreanum (assembly GCA_028627145.1). Taxonomy (NCBI): domain Eukaryota; kingdom Metazoa; phylum Chordata; class Mammalia; order Chiroptera; family Pteropodidae; genus Eidolon; species Eidolon dupreanum. The sequence goes on along the minus strand of CM053512.1, from coordinate 32,448,325 downwards.
GGGTAGGTCGGCTCATGAGAGGCAGACATTGGTCCCCAGCAGGTTGCTGCCTGATACCCTCCCCCTCCCCCTGCAATGAGCCCTCGAACACTCTCCCTGTGCCCACCTTGCGCTGTACGACATAGTCCTCAAACCACTCGGCCTGATTGGCAATCCAGAACATAGCCACAGGGAAGGTGAGGTAGAGTGTCATCTGAAAGAGGGAGGTGATGAGCAGGGCCAGGGATAACCCCTCTCCTCCAATTTGCAGAGGTTGCTCAGGGCCTGGAAGACAACGCCCCCCACCCCCGCAGAGCCCAGGGGAGCCTCCTCAGGGCCCCCCGAGAACCCCAGGATTATGGAAGTCTAGCCCCCATAATCCAGGAGACCTTATCTCTGAAAGCTCCTTCTGAGTCTGAGACTCCCTCTCAAAGACACACACACACACTCTGACTCTGGGAGCACAGGAGCTCCTACTACAATTATTAGGCATCTCTTTGGGATTTCATTACCCCCGCCCCACAAGTCAGATCCCGGGGCACTCCAAACCCCTCATTCCTCAGAGTCTACTCTCCTAGTCTAGGAGTCTCCCCATCAGAGACACGCAGCCACCTATCCTGAACCCAAGAGCTCCTTCAGAGTCTGGAACCTTTCTTCTTAAAGCCCCCTCCCCAGATCGCCCCTCTCAGAGGCCCTTCCTCAAACAAGCCGGCTCGGAGCCTCCCCTATTAACCCGGCGCCGCCCCACTCTGGATTTCCAACCCTAAGGAGCCTTCTCAACTCTCAGGATCTATCTCCCCAGATTGCCCTCTCTTGGAATCCCCCCTTTTTCAAAGCCTCCTTCGAAGATACAAGAAGATGCTCCCTCCCACACTCTCAAGTGCCCACTAACCCGAAACACCTCCAGCTTCACCCCCATTTGGCTACTGCGAGGCTAAAAGCCGCTTCCGCCTAAAGCCCACCCCCCACCAGCGCAGCAGCTGCTTGGGAATTCGCGGGATCCACCACTGAAGCTGATTGGCCGACGAGCTCCTAGGTGACGTCATCTTCGGACTCCGACTCTCTGCTTCCGGTCGCTGGAGACTTCTAAGCGAAAGTCAACAACACGCGCCACGCTCTCGGGAAGGTGTTAGCCAATAGGCAATGAGTCTGGATCGGAGGCGGGGCGGGCATCCAGAGCGGTACGTCATTCTAACGCGACTCCGGCTTGTAGCTGGAAAGCCAGGAAAATGGTGGTGATGGCGCGACTCTCGCGGCCGGAGCGGCCGGACCTTGTCTTCGTGAGTCTGCTGTGGAGCTGGGAGTAGCCCACGCTGGGGGCATAGGCGCCTGGATGCCGCAGGGGGTTGGGGGGTGACCCTCGGGGATCTGGGCCAAAGCTCTGTCGGCCCGAGAGCGGGAGGACCCTAACGGACCAGAGGCCGTATGGTGATGTCCGAACCAGGCTGGCCAAGAGTAAAATTCTGGTGCCGGAGCCCAGGTGGCCTAAGTAAAGAACTGCTGTCCAGATTAAAGCTGTGGTGTCCAGGGCCGAAGGGTGGGAAATAAGAGCGCGCGGGGAGCGGGAGAAGAGGGAAATTCGAATAGTTGAGAGGCCGGGTGTCTGAAGTAAAGAGTATGGTGACCAGGCCAGGGTTCTGGTTTTTTGAAATAAAGGCTTGGTGTTCCGGATTATGGCCTAGGTCTGGTCCTGACACTTAGTTTCTGGGATAAAGGCTTGGTGTCTGGCCTAGGAGAACCCTGGGGTCAAATAAAGACCTGCGAATGAACTGGTTAGGCAATAGTCAGTGGGATCCTGAAGAGTCAACGACTAGGTATCTAGGGTAGAGGCCTAGCATGTTCACTAGATTCTTCGTGTTTTCCCACGAACTCAAAAAGAGCCTGGAGGCTTTGGCTAGAAATAAATAGTAAAGGTTTATTCAAGGGTCTTAGAGTTTGCAAACTGGAAATAAAGCTAGGCAGAAATCCAGAAGTATTCCGAAGAGGAGAGGAAAGTTGAGTTCTTAGGGTAGAAGGTGCATTTTTGAGAATAATCAGCCCTGCATTCTTAACCTGTAGGATTGGTCCAGGATGGTTCTCAGTCAGATGTCATCTGGTCTGGATGATGTGCGCCAGGTCATCTAGAATTTGGGTGCCAAGAGGTCTGGTTATATCAGGTGGCTTGAATATTAAGTCCTTCTGAGAGTAATAAGAGGGTCATCTGGCGGTCTGGTGTACGTGCAGGTATTGATACACAACAAACTGATGTAAATCCAGGCAGTGACACAAGAGTAGAAATTTCACAAGGTCTGTTCTCAGGATAGTTAAGAATAGAATTGTTTCCTCATATCTCAACCTACTTGATTTTTTAGCAATTTAGCAGCTTGACTATAGTGACTCCATTTTACTTTATTTTTTTTTCTTGTTTTGGGAATATTCCCTTTTTTACCCATTCCTCCACTCCGCTCCCATTTGGCAACCATCAGCTTGTTCTCTATACCTGTGGGTCTTTTTCTATTTTCTTAGATTCCATATATAAAGGAGATCATGTGGTATTTGTATTTCTCTATATGACTTTCACTTATCATAAAATCCTCTAGGTCCATCCATGTTGTCGCAAATGTCAAGATACCATTCCTTCTTGCTGAATAATATTCTATTGTATGAATGTATGTATGTATGTATATATACATACATACATGTAGATATATACACCACATCTTCATCCATTCATCCATCAGTGGACACCTAGGTAGCTTCCATACCTTGGAAGCATGATACCTCCCACTTTGTTCTTTCTCAAGGTTTCTTTGTAGTTCCATGTAAATTTCAAGATGAATTGTTTTAGCTTTAAGAAGAATGCCATTGGTATTTTAACAGATACTGCTTTGAGTTTGTGTATTGGTTTAGATACTAAGGACATTTTAACAATATTCTTAAAATCCATGAGCATGGTGTATCCTTCCATTTATTCTTCTTCAGTTCCTTTCTTCAGTCTTACAGTTTTCAGAGTATGGGTCTTTCACCTTGTTGGTTAAATTTATTCTGAGGTATTTTATTCTTTTTGATGTAATTGTAGATGGGATTGTTTTCTTAATTTTACCTTCTGATCATTCATTGTTGGTGTATAGAAACACAACAGCTGTCTGTGTATTGATTTTGCATCATGCAACTTTTCTGAATTCATTTATTCTAATAGTTTTTTGGTGGAGTCTTTAGGGTTTTCTATATATAGTATGTCAGCTGCAAACAGTGAGAGTTTTACTTCTTTCCAATTCAGATGCCTTTTATTTCTTTTTCTTGTCTGATTGCTATGGCCAAGACTGCCAACACTACATTGAATAGTAGGCATCCTTGCCTTGTTCCTAACCTTAGAGGAAAAGTGTTCAGCTTTTCACTATTGATTATGATATTGGCTATGAGTTTGTCATATGTAGCTTTTATTATGTTGAGGTGTGTTCCTTTTATACACATTTGTTGAGAATTTTTACCATAAAGGGATATCAAATTTTGTTAAATGCTTTTTCTGTGTCTATTGAGGTGATCATACGATTTTTATGTTCAATTTTGTTAATGGGATGTATCACGTTGATTGATTCTGGACGTTGTACTATCCTTGGCATCGCTGGGATAAATCTCACTTGGTCATGGTGTATAATTCTTTTAAAATATTGTTGAATCTGATTTGTTAGTATTTTGTTGAGAATCTTTGCGTCTGCATTCATCAATGATATCGGCCTCTAATTTTGTTGTAATGTCTTTGTGTGGTTCGAATATCAGGCCAATGCTGGCTTTGTAGAAGGACTTTGGGAGCATTCTCTTCTCTTCAATTTTTTGAAATAGTTTAAGAAGTACAGATATTAATTTTTCTTTAACTGTTTGGTAATATTCACTGTGAAGCTGTCTGGTCCTGGATTTTTATATGTTGAAAGATTTTGATTACTACTTCAATTTCAGTGCTAGTAACTGGTCTGTTTAGATTTTCCTTCTCTTCCTGGATCAGTCCTGAAAGGTAACATACTTCTAGAAATTTATCCATTTCTCCTCAATTGTTGGACTTGTTGGCAGTTAATTATATGTAGTACTCTTTAGTATTTCTTTGTATTTCTGTGGTGGTGTAACTTCTTCTTCATTAATGACTTATTTGGGCTCTCTCTTTTTCTTAATGAGTTTAGAGGAGGGTTTTTCAATTTTATGTATATTTTCAAAGAATCAGCTCTTAGTTTAATTGATCTTTCCTGTTTGTTTGTTTTTTTAATATCTATTTTATTTCTGCTCTAATTGTAATTATTTCCTTCCTTCTGATTAAGTTGGGTGTTTGTTTTTTTTCTAGTTTCTTTAGGTATAAAGTTAGATTGTTTATTTGGGATTTTTCTTGTTTCTTGTGGTGAGCCTGTATAGTTATGAACTTCTCTCTTAGAACTGTTTTTTTTTTTTCTGCATCCCATAAATTTGGGAAAATTATGTTTTTATTTTCATTTGTTTTGAAGTAAGTTTTAATTTCCTCTTTGGTCCATTGGTTGTTTAGTAGCGTGTTGTTTAGTCTCCACATATTTGTGTGCTTTCCTGTTTTCTCCCTGCGGTTGATTTCTAGTTTCATGCCATTGTGGTCAGAAAAGATGCTCGATATGATTTCAGTCTTTTTGAAGTTATCGAGGCTTTTTTCATGGCTTTATATAGGATCTGTTTCATTTTATTTCCTCACTGTATTCCTCCGTGTCCAGGCTAAAGGCTGATGTGTGGTCCATACCTGTCTTTCTGAAATAAAGGTCCAGCTTCCAAGTTCTGGGGCACAGTTGAACTAGACTCTGACTAGCGAGAGCCCGAGGTGCCAGAGACATGGTATCCAGGACAAGGCATGTTGTGAGGAGGTATAGGCGTGCTGCCCAGGGCAGAGGGCTGGTGTTGGACTAGGGAGCCTAAGGAGTCTGGTGATTTGGGTCAGAGAGTGGGTAGCTTGATTTGAAAGGCCAGAAGACTGGTGTCTGGGTGATGGTCTTATGTCTGGTCTAGAACCCTACGACCGAGGTGTCTGATGATCTAGGTCAGACTGTGGGCAGTAGAATGCCAAGGGCTAAATCTGGACCGAGTCCTGGTATTTGAGCATCTGGTGACCTGGCCCCTAGGGTGAGCACTGGGGTATGAGTAAGGGTCTGGTGTTTGGAGTGGAGTGGTGCTGTGCTCAAGCTCTGAGGGCAGGTCTCTCTCTCCTCCCCATTCCCTGGCCTTGGCAGGATGAAGAGGACCTCCCCTATGAGGAAGAAATCATGCGGAACCAGTTCTCCGTCAAATGCTGGCTCCGCTACATTGAGTTCAAACAGGGAGCTCCGAAGCCTCGGCTCAATCAGCTGTATGAGCGGGCGCTCAAGCTGCTGCCCTGCAGGTGGGAGCAGTTCCAGCAAGCTGCCTTGCCTCCCCCAGCCCCCATTCCATCTTGTCCAGTCGTAACGGCACTGGCCAGTAGGTCCTGGGTGGTTGCTGTGTGTTCTGTCACTGATTATACATCCTCCGATGAGTCATTTCACCCTCCTTGATGTCCCGGCCTAACCTCTCATTGCTGAGACTTATCACCCCTCCCCAGGCCCCTTCTCCCAGCAGTTGCCTCGTGGGACAGGGTGAAGGATTCTTGGGCTCCATAAAGCTGACCAATCACTGTCCGCCTCCTCCCCCTACCCCTCCAGCTACAAACTCTGGTACCGCTACCTGAAGGCGCGCCGGGCACAAGTGAAGCCCCGCTGTGTGACTGACCCTGCCTACGAAGATGTCAACAACTGCCACGAGAGGGCCTTTGTGTTTATGCACAAGGTTGGTGGGGGCGGGGGGAGCTGGGCCAGGTGATGAGTGGGGAGGTGGGGCCCAGAGTCCGTGGACGTGGATGAAGCAGGGGAGGTTGGAGTCCTGTTGCCTCTGTGCACTTGAGGTTGAGCTAGACTTAGCCCTGAAGGGACAGTTTTAGATCCTGCTGCTTTCTTGACTTGGTTGTAAGACATCAGGTGTCTTTGTGGCCAAGCCATAGTGCCAGCAGCTCAGACCCTGCCTCTCTTCATGCTTCCAGATGCCACGTCTGTGGCTAGATTATTGCCAATTCCTGATGGACCAAGGCCGCATCACTCATACCCGCCGCACTTTTGACCGTGCCCTCCGGGCACTGCCCATCACACAGCACTCTCGTATTTGGCCCCTGTACCTGCGCTTCCTACGCTCACACCCACTGCCTGAGACAGCTGTGCGGGGCTACCGGCGCTTCCTCAAGGTAAGCTTATTGGAGCGTGAGGTGGGGCCAGGCTCAGGCAGGTGGGTCTGTTCTCCAAGTCAGGAGTTCCCAAAACTGGCTTGGTGGGACACTAGCCCCATGCGGGATGTCACCTAACAGACAGTATGTGGGAAAAGTGCTCCTTGAGACAGGTAGGTAGGCTCTTGTTTGCAATTTATTTGTTTATTCTCCATATAGTTTCCAACACTTGTTTCACATGTGTCCCCAGCATGTGGCAGGATGAAGAGGACATTGAAACATGTGCTGGGGACAGTGTAACTAAGACAGTATCTGCCTTCAGGGAGCTTTCAGTCTAACTGGGTAGACAAATATACGTGGGCTTACCACATTGTAAACCAGAGTAAAACTGCAACCGTGGGAAGGCAAGGAGTAGTAAACAAACAACTGTGGGAATGTGTAACAGGCAGGGTGGAGAGTTAGGGTGCAAACAGGATGGGGCTGTGTGGTTTTCTCAAACCTATAATGTCATTTACACATCGTGAAACCCTTAGCACAGGGCTTGTGATGAAATTAGGGCCTGGCCTGTGTAGGCTGGACCATTGATGTCTAGGCCAGACCAGTCAGGACTGGGATTGGACCAGTAGGGCCCAGGATGGATTGATGGGACCAAGGATAGACCCATGGGGCCCAGGATGGACAGATATGGCTAAGACTGGGATGGCAGGGCCAGGACAGTGGTGGCAGTCTGATGGGTGGCCCGGAGCCACTGAGTAGGGAAGGGGCCACAGCAGTGTGGCCCTGCTGACTGCTGGCATGGTGGGTCGGTGCCCAGCTGAGTCCTGAGAGCGCAGAGGAGTACATTGAGTACCTCAAGTCGAGTGACCGGCTGGATGAGGCTGCACAGCGCCTGGCCACTGTGGTAAATGACGAGCGCTTCGTCTCCAAGGCCGGCAAGTCCAACTACCAGGTGGGTGTGAGGCTAGACAGGGGACAGGTGGGAGGACTTATCCCCTCAGGGCTGGGGCTGAGACTCCTTCCTGGGCCCTGCAGCTATGGCACGAGCTCTGCGACCTCATCTCCCAGAACCCGGACAAAGTGCAGTCACTCAACGTGGACGCCATCATCCGTGGGGGCCTCACCCGCTTCACCGACCAGCTGGGCAAGCTCTGGTGCTCGCTGGCCGACTACTATATCCGCAGTGGCCACTTCGAGAAGGTGTGTGGGCACACTCTCCCACCAGGGCATGGCACTTGGGAGATGCATGGGACACACATGTAAGGAGGTTGCACACAGAGAGCCCGTGCACACATTTGCTCTCTTGGAAGCCTGCTGGCAAGTACATCCATCTGATGTCAGCTAGACCTGGGTTCTCCGTGGCTATGTGGCCTGCACCCACTAAGCATGGGTATCTTCATTTGAAAAATCCTGAGTGTGACAGTTGCACTCTCACAAATCAGGTACTGAGCAGGTGGTTGATAAGAGGGTCACTCCCCAGGTGTTGGTGTTGTTAACCTAAAAGGCCTGAGTGAGAGGCAACAAGCATTTATTTGAGATCCAAAAGAATAACTGTTTTGGAAGGCATTGATTAAGGCAAAAACCTGAATAGTGTTCCGATTAGGAGTCAAGGCAAGGTATTTATGAGAAAGAAAAGGAATAAGATTGTGATAGTAAAAGGAAGAAATTGCTACAGGTGCAGATAAACTAACATAGTGATGCTGATTCGTAACAATGTTTTTCATTTTTAGTCCAGTAGTCATAATATCTGCTCTTTTTTTCTTTGCAAACAGTGATTTAAGATACAAAATTGCTTTAAGCTCAGTTCATATGTTATTTTTCCCTGTTTTAAGATTCCAGGGTTTGAGGAGTAAGACGTGCACAGCAGTCCCTCTGGGATGGCAGCTCTGACTCCATTTTAAAGTGGCTCCTTTTACATTATTTTTTATAGTCAGTGCCCATGTTACCTTGCTCTCTCTCGTCCTTGGGCAGTGGAGGGGCATGCTCGCGGGATGATGGGTGCATAGAGCCCTGAGAAGTCCCCAGAGGGGCTAGCTTGGGCTCTTGGGGGCTTGGAGGAGTTGGGAGCAGAGGGGAGTGAGTCTGAATGGAGAGAGTGGCCTGTGAAGGGCTAGGGAAAAGGGAACCTTTCAGGCTGAGGAGAAGCTGGCTGTGTCCCACTGGGTGGAGCCACCAGCCAGGCTTGAGGCGCGGCCAGGTGCCCATTTTACAGTGACTGTTTAGGCTGCCATTTAAAGTAGAATGCATGAGCCAAGGCTGGTGGCATGAGATGAACCAGCAACCAGGTGGAGGCAGAGGAGCAGGACCAGCCAGGGGCAGGTTAAGGCGGTAGAGCCCAAGCTTTGGGGAGCGAGGTGAGTGGGAGAATGTGAGCTGGTGAAGGAGGGTGAGGTGGGCATAAGAGGTGCTTAGTAGCAATGATTGCCTCTCTGCAGCTGAGCTGAATTTAGGGTTCTCGTAACGTAGACCTGGGTTCCAGGCACTTAACACATCACCCTTGAGTCTTGCGGTGACTCTGAATGAGTGGCTGTCACTCTCAGTTTACTGAGGAGGAGTTGAAGTCTCCAGATCACTCTAGCAGGGCAGGAGACAGCTCCAGTCCTGACTCTGCCAGGCATCACTGCCTAGGGCCTGATGGAGCGGAGCATCCCCCCGGGAGTGCACAGGCCCAGGGGAAGGCCCTGTGAGCAGCCCAACGTGGGACTGATGCCAAGGGTGGTGCTGCCAGATTCCTAGTGTTCATGTAGGGAGGACACATGCCTTTTCACTGCCAGCACTCCCCTTTCACCTCTCCCTGTCCTTACAGGCTCGGGATGTTTACGAGGAGGCCATCCGGACTGTGATGACCGTGCGAGACTTCACGCAGGTGTTCGACAGTTATGCCCAGTTCGAGGAGAGCATGATTGCAGCTAAGATGGAGACTGCCTCAGAGCTGGGGCGGGAGGAGGAGGGTGAGCTCCTGGGGAAGTCCTGGGCTGGTGGAGAGAGTCGGCTATTGTAGCCTCCAGGGGTTGGGAGATGGAGAGAGGAAGAGGTAGTAGGTCAGGCCAGCAGGGAGGGAGGCTGGGTCTGTTGCGGGGAGAGGGGGAGTCTTGGCAACTAGCCAGGACTGGGGATACATCTCAGGCTTGGCCTGGACACTGGTGGGGTGGGGAGGGAGTGCTGGATGGACGGCAGAGATTGGCAAGGAAAGAGTTCTGGGGGAGCGGTGGGGGCTGGGGGCGAATCAGGTGAGAGTGGTTTGGGGGCAGCTCATGCTGGGGCCAGCAGGGAGGGTGCAGAGTAGACAGTGGGATGAGTCTGGAAGACCCAGAGCACTTGGCCAAGGGCTGAAAGGAAAGAGGGCTGGGAGACAGAGGTGGCTGTGTACCGAGACCCTCATTTCCACTTCCCCGGCCCTCCCCACGGGTCCCAGATGACGTGGACCTTGAGCTGCGCCTGGCCCGCTTTGAGCAGCTCATTAGCCGGCGGCCCTTGCTCCTCAACAGTGTCTTGCTGCGCCAGAACCCGCACCACGTGCATGAGTGGCACAAGCGTGTAGCCTTGCACCAGGGCCGTCCTCGGGAGGTATGTGACTGCTCTGTACCCTCAGAGTTGTGTCCCCCACCCCACCTTCACCTGCCACGGCCCCAGTCATCCAGCCTGACCCAGTCTCTCCTGCCCAGATCATCAACACGTACACAGAGGCTGTGCAGACAGTGGACCCTTTCAAGGCTACGGGCAAACCCCACACACTGTGGGTAGCCTTTGCCAAGTTTTATGAGGACAACGGGCAGCTGGATGATGTGAGTGCATTTGCATGTACATGTTACACGTAAACACAGATGCATCCTATTTCAGATGACCCAGGGGCAGATGGGTGGTCAACTTAGCCTTTGCCTGTTCTGGCAGGCCCGCATCATCCTAGAGAAGGCCACCAAGGTGAGCTTCAAGCAGGTGGATGACCTGGCGAGCGTGTGGTGCGAGTGTGGCGAGCTGGAGCTCCGGCACGAGAATTATGACCAGGCCTTGCGGCTGCTGCGAGTAAATACCACACAAGGTGTAGGGGAGAGGGCACGGTGTGTGGCCCAGCCTGGGATGCTCCCCACTCACGTTCTTTCTGCTCTTTCTCTGCAGAAGGCGACAGCGCTTCCTGCCCGCCGGGCTGAGTACTTTGATGGCTCAGAACCTGTGCAGAATCGCGTGTACAAGTCACTGAAGGTGTGGTCCATGCTTGCCGACCTGGAGGAGAGCCTTGGCACCTTTCAGGTGAGCTGCCGAGACCCAATAGGTCACGGCGGGGTGGCGGTGCTGACTCAGCCCCCAGACTTGCTCCAACTTCTCCCCGCCCCTGCAGTCCACCAAGGCCGTGTATGACCGCATCCTGGACCTGCGCATCGCCACCCCACAGATCGTCATCAACTACGCCATGTTTCTGGAGGAGCACAAATACTTTGAGGAGAGCTTCAAGGTAAAGCGGGCCAATCAGGAGCTTCCAGGCAGCAGTGTCCCCTACTCTGGTGTCTTGGGCACTGTGCTAGTCCGCTGGGACTGCTGTTAAAGTCCCACAGGCCAGGTGGCTTATACAACAGAAATTTATCTTCTCACAGTTCTAGAGACTGAAAATCTGAGACTGAGGTGTCAGCAGGGCTGGTTCCTTCTGAGGCCTCTCTCCTTGGCTTGTAGATGATCATCTTCTCCCTGTGTCTTCACATGGTTACCTGTGTGTGTGCATGTTTCTGGTGTCTCTTCATGTGTCCGGGTTTCCTCTTCTTATAAGAACAGTCATTGAATTATGATTCCTTCTAATAATCTCATTTTAACTTAGCTACTTTTGTAAATACCTTATATACAAATACAGTCACATTCTAAGATGCTGGGGCTAGGACTTCAAGATGAATTTTGGGGGACACAGTTCATCCCATCCCAGATGCCAAGTCTTGCCTCTGTATGTGTGTGTGAGGGGGAGGTCATTGGTGTTGGTGTGCGGGGACTGTCTCTGCCTCGCTGCTCAGGTGACGGGTTGTAGGTCCATAGGGTGTCGTACGTGTACACATGTATATTAGGACGCTGTGTATATATACATGAATGGGAGCTTGTACATGTACACATATGCTACCCCACACCTGAGTGACAGGCCCTGCCTCTTGGCCTGGGCTCTAGTGTCAGCAGAGCTGAGGATCCACCTCCTTTCCCATTATGTCACCTACTGGTGACTTAGTCCTGGCCTGACCCTGTTTTGGGGGTCCTATAGTCTGTTGGGGGAGACAGACAATACACAGGCCCTTCTGACTGCTCCACGATTGTAGCAAGGGGTGGACAGGGCTGGGCCCCCCATTCACTGAGCCCGAAGGAGACACAGGCAGTGAGTGTCCTGGCAGACTGAGAGCCAGGTGGTCTCGTCGTGCGGACTCACACACAGCTTCTCCTCTCGGGGCAGGCATATGAGCGTGGCATCTCATTGTTCAAGTGGCCTAATGTGTCAGACATCTGGAGCACCTACCTGACAAAATTCATCGCCCGCTATGGGGGCCGCAAGCTGGAGCGGGCGCGGGACCTCTTTGAGCAGGCACTGGATGGCTGCCCCCCTAAATATGCAAAGAGTGAGGAGGGCCAGGTGGCTCAGTGCAGGGCGGTGGGGCAGGGAGGGGTGTTGTGGGCCAGGCCACAGACCTCTGACCCCACCTTTTGTCCTGCTGCAGCCCTGTACCTGCTGTATGCACAGCTGGAGGAGGAGTGGGGCCTGGCCCGGCACGCCATGGCTGTGTACGAGCGCGCCACCCGGGCTGTGGAACCCGCCCAGCAGTATGACATGTTCAATATTTATATCAAGCGAGCGGCCGAGATCTATGGAGTCACCCACACCCGCGGCATCTACCAGAAAGCCATCGAGGTGCCTGTTGCAGGGGGAAAGAGTGGGGGCTGGGGGACCCTTAGAGGGTGGGAGAGATCCGAGCATGCCTGTGCCTGGGGACTGGGAAGGAGCATTCTGGAAGCTCAGAAGCTCCTACCAGCCTGCTGTAGTAGGAAATCCAGAAACAGCTCTCTTTACCTCACGCCTCTTCATTGTGACCCGGTTGTCTCCCAGGTGCTGTCGGATGAGCATGCCCGGGAGATGTGCCTGAGGTTTGCAGACATGGAATGCAAGCTTGGGGAAATAGACCGTGCCCGAGCCATCTACAGCTTCTGTTCTCAGATCTGCGACCCCCGGGTAGAGATAGATCCCGGGGCAGGTGGGCAGGTGGGCAGGTGTTGAGAACCTGTAGCCAAGTGGGCCAGCTCATACAGACAACCTCCACCCTCCACAGACAACTGGGGCTTTCTGGCAAACGTGGAAAGACTTCGAGGTCCGTCATGGCAATGAGGACACCATCCGGGAGATGCTGCGGATCCGCCGGAGCGTGCAGGCCACGTACAACACGCAGGTCAACTTTATGGCCTCGCAGATGCTCAAGGTGTCGGGCAGCGCCACAGGCACCGGTGAGCAGCAGTGGCCACCCCTCCCCCTCAGGTCTGCCCTGGGCAGCACAGTCCCTGGGTTTGGGGCCTGAGGGGTCCTGCCTCTGCCCTCTGCCCAGCCTTGACCTCATGGGTCTAGGAGCATCAGAGTCCACCTCTACTACCCTGGTCTGAGACTGGGAACTCATTGAGGTCTAGGGCCTTGCGGACAGGTGAGGACATCAGGCAGCTGGTGTGGCTGTGCAGAGGGCCCACTCACAGCGTCTGACTCCCCACTCACCCCCCAGTGTCTGACCTCGCCCCCGGGCAGAGTGGTATGGATGACATGAAGCTGCTGGAGCAGCGGGCAGAGCAGCTGGCGGCCGAGGCCGAGCGTGACCAGCCCCCGAGGGCCCAGAACAAGATCCTGTTTGTGAGGTGAGGATGGGGCTGGAGGCTGGGAGTGAGCCAGCTCCTCTGGAAGGAGGTTCCTGGGGAGGCTGGAGAGGTGGTCGGGCCCAGCTGAACTGTGCAGCCCCCATCCACCCCAGGAGCGATGCATCCCGGGAGGAGCTGGCTGAGCTGGCGCAGCAGGCCAACCCAGAGGAGATTGAGCTAGGCGAGGATGAGGACGAGGACGAGATGGATCTTGAGCCCAATGGTGAGGGGCTGGCAGAGTGGTGGGGGAGGTGGGGTGGGACCTCCTTCTGGAGAGCTAGAGAGTGACCGTGCCTTCCCCCTCTTCCCCCAGAGGTGCGACTGGAGCAGCAGAGCGTGCCAGCTGCCGTGTTCGGGAGCCTGAAGGAAGACTGACACCCACTCCCCACCCCCCACAATGAAGCCTGTGTTTGTAGGACATAGTCTGAGCTTCCTTCTTGCCCACCCTTCCTTCGGCCAGGTGCCCAAAGGGACTGCCAGCTCATTCCCGCTCTGGTCCTGAGCCCAGCCCCCCACTTCCCGATTGGCTGGTATGGGAGGTGGGACAGCCAGGCTCTGAGCCAGGGCACACACCCATCTTCATCCTGCAGAGCCAGTTTCTGGACTGGGAGACCAGTCTCTCTGCTGCCTGAGGCCTCCTTGATCCTTAAGCCTAGGGCACCTTGCCCCCAACTGCCTAGGTCTCACCAACCCCTGCTGCCTAGGGCCCGTCCCCTTCCGACCACTCTAATCAGCAGGTAGAGATTCCCAGCCTCCGCTTGAGTACTGGTCAGCAAGCTTGGGAGGCAGGCAGTTCCTGGTCCTGGGACTTAGTTAGCAAGGCATTTCTCTCCTGGACAGTGGCCAGGAGCTAGACCTCAGCCATGGGCCATAGAAGAGTATGGCTCTCAGTCCTAAACTCTGGGAAACCATTATCGGGATCTAAGCTATTAAGAGATTTTAAGCATTCAGGGACGTAATCAGATTTGTGGCCTGAATAGGCCATATAGGCTGCTCTGGGGGGTCAACTTGTGACAGGAGGCATCTGGGGATGTGGGGGGGCCCAGGCTGTTGGCTTGGACTGGGGGTGGTCATGGGGACAGAGAAGTGAGAGCAACAGAACAGGGCTTTGGGAGGTAAAATGTGCCGTATTGGGTGGTATTAGAGAAGCCAGTCCCTCACCTGCCATGCCAGGGCTGCAGGGAGAACGGGAGATAAGTCTGGCTTGAACTTATGGTTTAGGGTCTATATCAGACATCCAGTGGCCATGCCAGGAGGCAGCTGTACTCTCAGATGTGGAGCTCAGAGGAGAGAACACGGGAATCCCTGACCCAGGTTAACAGTCTAGAAAGGTGGGCAGGTGGCTAGAGAAGAAATGATCGAGCTTAGCAGTTGGCCGTGGACCAAGCCAGTAATTACAACCACAGAGGAAAATGAAGTGAGCTGGGCTTGGGAGAGGAGGGCTGGTCAGTAGTCTCCTGTTCCCAACAGGTCAGTAAAGCAGCTGTGAAATGGCCATAAGGGGTATTGGCAGGGAAGTTGTGACCTTGGCAGGAGGTGCATGAGAACCAAAAAGGGTCTAGAAGCAGGTTCAAGAGTGACCAGGAGATAGGAAACTGGAAAACCCTCAGGCAGACATCGTGGGCACCCCAGCCAGCCTCAGGGAGATGTCAGTGCTCAAGGTCTCTTTATTTTACTCAAGAAGGTGGGGAGGACAGGGGACTGAGCTGAGCCCTGAGTCCCTGATCCTCCCAGCTCAGCCCCCACAGCAGGATGGGACAAGTTAGGGTGGTGGGAACTGCAGGCCCACCCAGACAAGGCTGGGGACAGACAGGGCCCAGGAATTATCGCTGAATGTCTTCTAGGCTGTCCTCTGAGAGGGTGGTGGTCAAGCACCACCTGGGGCGGGGCTATTTGGGGGTACTGCCCCCCTTCTTGGGAGTGGTGGGCTTCTTGCTCTGCCAGAGGTGTCCCTGGATGGTGAAGGCATCCACGCTCATGGACATGGTCTTGGCAGGGATCTGGGTGAAGCGCTTGCGGTCAGAATTGTACTTGTAGATGCCCTCCACCATGGCAGGTGTGACTGTGCGGGGGCCATAGCCCGCCAGCCGAGACAGCTCCTCTGTCTCCCCTGACAGTGTGTAGAGGGCCCGAAACTGGCAGCTTGAGTCCCGGAAGAGGATCAGGAAGTGGTTGGCCTTGCTCTTCTCAATTTCCTGGTGGGTGGGAGACATGGTCAGCCAGCCCAGTGGGGCCCCAGAACCTCCTGCTGGCCCCTAGACCCCTTTGGCGCAGGCTCACCTCGAGAATTCGGTTCTTCTGCGGCTCGTTCACCTTGCCCGCCAGGCAGCAGTGTGACAGGGCGTTGTGGATGATGAATTTGTTGGACTTGGCACTGGGCTCCTTATATAGCCGAGGACCTAGGGGGAGGGGTGGTCAGAGGGATGACCCAGGATAGGGCTCAGTGTTCACTGCCAGGAACCCCGCTTACCTGTGTACTCAGGCACTGATGCTGGGGAGGAGGCAGTGCTGCCATTCTCCCAGTCACGGTCACGGCTCCCAGGCAGTCGGCTCGGGGACATGAGGCCAGATGGGGACGGAGCCCTGCAGGGAGGAAGGGATGGGATAGGAAGTGGTCAGTGGTGGGTAAAGCCACTCAGTATGCAGTGAGACCAGGGAAAGGACAGCCCAGAACCCTGTGCAGAGTGGAAGATGTACACGTCTGACACCTCCTCCCAGGTCCGTGCGTGCCTCTTGCACTCTCCCGGCCTCAGGCGTGCCGACCACTCCCTCAGGCGCAGAGGGCACGTGCTTAGCTCTTCTCCGTTGGGTACAGACAATCCCATTTGTACACACATGTCCTTTCATCCTTTTAGTTGCAGATACATACACTCATGCTGTATCACACTTGTAGCTCACACACATGCACACACATAGACTCTGAGAGGCCACTTGCCCAGACCAAACTCACCGAGATGTGAGCCTTTTCACGCCAAGGTTATTGGCCTCATTGGCCACAGTCGACAGCGACAGGGTAGACTGAGAATAGACCTTGCTGAGCCGAGAACCTGGGGGTAGAAGGCATCAGATCAGGCCCCAACCGAAGCCGCCTTACCTCTGGAAATGCCCAGTGGGGACCTGCCTGGCAGACTGGTTAGAAAACGTGGGGTCAGCCCTGCCCAAGACCCTCACCCTGTGCAGCCCCTAGCAGAAATCTCACCACAGATGTACCCAAGGGGATCTGATCCATTAAGCCATGTAAAGAACTTGAGGCCAGCTCTGCCCAACAGCCCTTACGCTACTGCAGGCCGCATCTCTCTCCAGGTCTTCACCTAGCAGGCAGGGCACCCTTGCCGAAGACACTTATTGCCCACATATGCCCTGCACCCTTGAGATCCTTCCCCATTTAGCAAGCCCTGGAAAGAGGTGCTGAGCAGGCTGTACCCCACAGTGTCCTCACCTAGCAGGCCACGGGCTGGGCTTCGTGCCAGGGCCGAGTCATCGCAGCAACCAGAGCGTGGCCGGGAGGCCCTCCGTCCACCCCGGCCTGGCCCCCCGGTCCCTGAGGCCCGTGGCCGCAGCACCTTGTCCAGGTCATCCATCAGCTTCAGTTGGGCCCGGCGTTCATACTCCAGCCTCGTGAAGTCCCCCCGCCGGGGACCAACCTCCTCTTCAACTGGAGCCTGGGCGACAGGGGCTGGAGTTGCTGTGGGAGCCGGGGGACTGGCGGCCACCGCCTCCTGGGCCAACCTGCAGATGGAGGGAATGAAGCAGTCAGTCCACAGGGTTAGCGGCTGCAGGGGTCCCTGGCACCGGGCCCAGCCTCACCGCACAGCCTCTTCCCTCCGCTGCTCCTTCTCGGCTTCCTGCCACTGTTTCCGACGCCGCGCCGCCTCCACCCGCCGCTGCTGCCGCTCCAGCAGGCTGGCCCGCTTTTGGGCCATCTCGTCCTCGGGCTTGTCTTCATCCTGGGGGCAGACACCGAGTCCAGCTGGCTGTCCCTCCCCTGGTATGGCCAGTCTGATCTGTCAGCCCAGCTTGCCAGCCACTCACCTGTCCTTTATATTTTAATTATTCTAAAGGCATTTAATTGGTACCCGCATTGTGTACAGCCCCAAGTGCTGGGTACTAGGGTACAACAGATGGACAGACCTGGGTTCTGCTCCCACAGAGTACTTAACCTGGTGGGGAAGACAATCTGATATTAACCAACAGAGGCAGCTACTGGTCTGCATTATGGGGAGGGACCTATCTCCTCGTCTTGGGGCACTGAGCAAGGCTTCCTGGAGGAGGCTATCCAGAGGACAAGCAGGCAGACAACTGGGAAGGGGTGAGGAGAGCGGTACAGGCTGCTCAGCTGAAAATGGCCAAGGATTGGGGTGGGGAGCAGTATAGACCAGTCAGGATGTGACTGCAGGTGTCCAGGTGAGAGACGGTGGCCCAGGCTGGAGGTGCCATGAGGTGAAGAATGGACAGGGAACAGGGTCAGGAAAACTGGCAAGACCATTGGTGGGGGTGGGGGGCTTATGAAGGAGCGAGCAGGAGGAGAGATGCCATGGAAGACCCGAGCCTTGTTTATCTATCCTGTCCATCTGTCCATCACCCACCCATCTATCCATCTGCACACCCCCATCCATCCATCTACTTATCTACACCCTACGCACCCACACACACCTTGTCTGCCCACTCTTACTTGTCTACCTCCCATCTTCTGTCCATCCACCAGCTCCATCTATTTTCCCATCCACTGGAATGCCCTATCCACCCAACCACATGTCCACTTGCCCATCCATCCACCTGCCCAATCCACCTCCCCACCTGCTGACTGACCTTCTGAACCCCACATCTACTCAGGTGATGTACCTTGTAGAAGAAGCCCAGCCCCGTGCGGGGCTCTCCCTCTGAAGACGCCTCTTCCTCTAAGGAATCTTCAGCTCCAGGTGGGCTCCCGTCTCCCTCCTCCTCGGCCGAGGGCTCTTCCAGGCTGCCCAGTGAGATCTCGATGAGGCCTGGCCTTGCCGAGGGCACCTCAGGAGGCGGCCCCTCTGCCAGGAGGATAGAGGACCGCGTCTGCACAGGCACCTGGCTTGGCGAGAACTTTCGCAGGTGGGGGAGGCTGTCTACATCATGGGGAGGCGTGAGCACCCTTGTCAGTGGTGCCAGCCGCAGCTCTGCTGGTCGGGCATGCTTTGGGCTGCGGGGTGTCGGGCTGGGCCCGGGCCCAGGGCTGCGCCGGGCAGCTGGGGCACGCCGTGCAGGGCTAGGGGATGCAGCTTTGGGACCCACTGTAGGGCCAGGGATGACCCACGCAGCGGGAGGCGGGGCGGGTCCAGGGGCCTCAGGTGGGGCCAGGAGCCGCTGCTGCTGGTCCGTGAGCCTCTGCATGTCCCGTTGCAATGAGCTCAGTGCAGCACTCAGCTTGCTGACTGCCCGGTTATAGTCCCCCAGCCCCTCAGGGGGCACTGGGCCCAGTTCCGGTGAGAAGGTCACTGCCTTGGGCCGTGGGGACGGCTCACCCTGGCCCTCGCCCGCTGGCCGCTCCCCACTAGGGGTTAGGCTCGGTTCGGCCTCGGGCTCGGCCTCAGCCTCCCCTCCAGCCTCCCGTGGCTGCACCTGCAGGAAAGCGCTCTTGCCCAGACGCTGGCGGTGCTTGGCAAATATGGCCTCGATCCTTCGCTTCTGAGCCTCTATGGCCCGCCGTTTTTCTTCCAGCCGGGCTCCAAGCTCACTCATCTCTGAACTCAGGGCCTCTGGTGCTGCTGGGGTAGCCACTGGGGACCCCACTCCGGCCTCTGCCTCAGCCTTTACCAGCTGCTTCTTGCGTTCAGCAAAGCTAGTCATTTTTACTTCAGAGTTGCTGGCAGCTGGGGACGAAGCCACTGCCTTCGGTGAGCCCTCAGACAGGGCAGGTGGTTTCAGTACCTCCCCTGCTTGGCAGGAAGAGGGTTTTGAAGGGCCCTCCGGGTGGGGCAAGTAAGCAGGTGCCTTGTCCGGCGGGTATGGGGAGGGCAGCATCGGTTTGGAGGGTCCTTCAGGGGAGTGGAGGTAGAAGCTGCCATCGGCAGCCCCGTCCGGGAGCAGCCGGGGCTCGGCACTGTGGATGATCTGCAAGGCCTCCTCAATGGTAGGCAGGTCGCCAGGCTCCGGGGGTGGCTGGGCAGGGGTCCGGGCTGGCACGGGGCGTGGGGGACCCAGGCTATCTGAGCTGACTGAGCGAAGTAGGACGGGGTCTCCCATGACGACATCCACATCGCTGTCCAGGCCAAAGGGGGTGCTGAACGACACTGCCTGGGAAAGGGGGCGGCTGGGCGGCCAGAGGTGGGGGTTAGCCCCTGGGACAAGCCCTGGCCCTGCCCTGCCCCAGCCCTCTCCACTGCCCGGGACCTTGAGATACGCTCACCTGAGCTGCCGGTTCCAGGCCTTGCCGAGGACCTCCATGTGGGACATGGATGGGGAGGACTTCAGGGAGCCTGGGAAGGGTGGTGAGTGGTCAGTCAGTGGTCCCTGTGGGGATCACTGGGGGCCCTGGGTGGGGTCAGCCAGGGGGATGTCACTGGTGAGTCATTATGTGGATGGGTACCTAGAGGTCATTAAGTATCACTAAAGAGTCCTGCGGAGCCACTGGGGAGGTCATTGTGGGAATCAGTGTGTCATTCCATAGGGTCATTCAAGTATCAAAGGGACCCAAGAGGGGTCACAAGGTGACATGGCACCAGCTGGGGCAGTCTTTCTGAATGGGAGTCTCCAGGGCTGCCCTCACCCGTGGATCCTCGTAGTGGAGACTGGGGGCCACCAGGTGACAGGAGTGGATGGCGGAAGTTGAACACAGGAGAACTGCAAGAGATGCATGTCAGCCATGGGAGCCCCTCCCTCACCTCTCCCAGGTGAGAGACCAGAGCATCCCCTAGCCCTTCCCAGTGCCCAGCAGGGAGGAGCCCATCATGGCTGTGGACACTCACCCAGTGGGGAAACCGTACCTGCCACCACTGCTGTTTTGAGGGGTGGAGGCCTCTGTGGCCCGGGGGGAGGCAGCTGCAGCAGGGAGAGGAGGGTCAGGTGGGGCTTGGCTCTCCCCACCCCCACCTGGACCTAGGGCCAGGCCTCACCGTGACCATCAGGCAGGTCCTTGGCCTGCACGAAGTCAGGTTTCAGCACCTCAAAGCACATGAACATCTCGGCCAGCAGCACCACCAGGTTGATCTGGAGGTGGAAGGCAGGGTCAGCCCACAAGACCCACAGCCCTGGATGCCCACATCAGCCTACCAGGCCCCAAAATGGCCTTACCTTGAGGGGAGGTGGTACATAAAGCAGGTCCTCGAGGGACAGTGGGCAGCCACGAGGAAGGCGGGAGGCACAGAAATCCTGCACGAGCTGGAGGTTGTACAGGCTGTCCGCCACGGACATGGGGTCCTTGAGGCACACTTCTGTAGGGACAGGATGCCTGGGACTATGGGAAGGAGGAGGGGGCCACAGGGAGGGGGGGACCCAGCAGCCTATTGACATGGAGGATGCCTTTAGGCCTGGTGCCACGTGCCCTGCACTAGGTGGGTACTGTGATAGGCTTTTCTTCAGGTCTCTGCCTCTGCTACTTCCACTGCCTAGATCACTAGGCCCCCAAGAACTCAACTCAAAAAGCTTTTCCTGATCACCTGGCACCCTACAGTCCACCTAACATCTGGAATGTTCTTCTGGATGAACTTATTGTCTTTTTCTCCCAACCAGGATGTGAGTCACCTGAGGTCTATATTGTTCTCATTGGATCCCTGGAGTGTAACATAGGGTCTGGCACACAGTTCACACTCTAGAAATACTTGCTACAGGAATGAATCATATGAAGCGCAGAGAGGTTTAGACACTTAGGTGAGATCACACAGCTAATCAGAGGAAGAGGGAGGTTCAAACCCAAGTCTGCCAATTCTGGAAGCTGTACTCATAATGACTATACCACTCTGGGGACAGACTCCTGGGTCTTAGGACACCAGACTCCCGAGGGCGGGATCTGGTCCAGGCCCATTCACTCACCCTCAAGTCGCAACAGCTGGGGACAATAGCAGTGGATTGTGGCAGCCAGTGCGGCCCCACTCGCCAGGTCCTGGAGGCTAGTCACAGTGGGAAAGCAGGGGGCACGTCGGGCCACAGCACGGTCCTTGCGGTATCGGATCTGTAGGTGGGAGCCGGATCAGGTCAGAGGTCAGGCTGGCACCCAGGTCAGAGGTCATGCAGGCTGGGCAGGGAGGCCTGGGGTTTCCGCCATGAGGGGGAGTGAAGCCAGGGGTCCCCAGAGCCAGAGTGAGGGGCCAGCCTGGAGCAGGGGAAGGGCAGCAGCAAGAGGCAGAGGAGGTGTCTGCGAGCAGCCAGGCCAGCAGCAGGGGCTGGGGGCAGGGACTCCTGGGACCCCAGGGTGGGGAATACGTTACCATGGGGGGTTTGCTCCCCGACTCCTTCAAACAGAAGGCAATTGCGTGCTGGGGGGAGAGGAGCAGCCGTCAGCGGGGCGGGAGGGGTGCTGACTTGCTGGGCCCCTAAGCACACCTCTGGGAGTGGGGGAGAGGAAAGCCCTGAGCCTTGTCCTGAGCCCTGGCCATTCAGCTCCCTGACTGCACTCTGGCTGACTTTGGGGACCTCAGTTCCTTCCAGCCCAGAGGGACACTATAGAACAGTCTCCCATGCAGGGAATCTTCCCCCACAAAAGACCCAGGTCCCAGCTTGGGGAAGGAATGCAGAGGAAGCAGGTAGGCAGGACCCCAACCCAGGCCCCAGGATGGGGGAAAACAGGCCCCACAGTGAGCAAAGGTGAGGACCCCACCCAGCCCAAAGCCCTCCCCACAAGCAGCAGTCACTTTCTCCTTGTGCTTCAGGGATAAGCACCCCTGCTCCCCCCCCCCCGCCCCCACCTGGGTTCTATCCTTAGAGAAGCTGGAGTCTCAGTTAAGAAGGGTCTGCCACCTTTTTCTAGGTTTGAGGGTGTTCTCTTGGTTGGGGGGAGGGGGTCTACTCCATGTGCCCTGCACATTGAGGTTAAGATTATGTGTCTGATGGGCTGAGGTCCACCCTTCAGAAATGCCGGCAGGGTCCCCACCTCGGCTCAGGTGGAGACCTAAGAGAGTTCTACCCTCTTGATTGATGGGAGGAGGGAGGGGTTCATCCCATCAGGTAACTGGGGAGGGGTCTGCCCTCTCAGTGAACAGCGGAGATTTACTCCCACCTTCTCTTAGTTTACAGAGGGGTTCTCTCTGTCCCCAGGGCTGGGGTCCCACCTCCTTTGCTCACAGTTGGGGGAGGGAGGAGCAGGCAGGCAGAAAACACACAGACAGAGCGACAAGCAGGACAGGCAGACGGGGCAGTGATATGGCCCCACTTACAGGAACCAGCTTCCAGTACCAGCGTGTGGGGCACTGATGCCAGAGAGGAAGAGAAGATAGCAGCAGGAGCAGGCACAGGGGAGAGGGCAGAGAGAAAGAGAGAAAGAGAAAGAGTCACCTCCAACCCTGTCAATGCACAAATGGCCAGAGGCACAGCCCTGCCCTGCCCACCCAGCCCTCTGACCATCTGTCCTTCCCACCGTCTATCGCCTTAGCCTCACCGAGGGCTGCGCTGGTGCCACGCCATCTGCAGGGGCTGAGGGAGATGCTCTCTGTGCTGCTTCCTGCTCTGTCTTCTCCTGCAGCCGCCGGATGGTCTAGGGGGCCAGGAGAGGTCAGTGCCCTGGTCACTGGGTGATGCTGGCTCCCAGCCCATGGTGGCCCAACACCACCTACCGTGTCCACCCAAAAAAGGAGCTTATGCTCCAAGCTGGCCAGGGCCAAGGGACCGGGTAGTGTCTTTGTCCACTCGAAGGCGAAGACAACCATGAGAGCATCAATAACAGCTAGGTGGGCTCCCTGTGGGGACAAGGACTGAAGGGTGAGACAAGAGCAGGAAGGAGGCTCCACTCTACCTGCCAAGAAGACTAAAGGAGAACCTGGAGGTGGGAGGGGCTTGAGGGGCAGCACCAGGATTAGTGGGTGGGGCCTCAGGAAAGGAACCAAGATAGGGGTCCTGGAAGAGCCACTCCTAATAGGCCAGACTTTGAGGTCACATACTAGGTCGCAGGATCCCGTGGGCCAGGCTGGCAAGTCCTCAAGGGCCAGAGGAGTATCTTTCGCGAGGGGCCAGGGCTGGTGGGCGGAGCCCTGGAAAGGGGCAGGTCCAGTGGGCGGGACCTAATGGGCAGGGGCGGGGCCTTACCATGAGGATGGGCTGGTGTCTCAGGTCCGCCTCCTGCACTGGGCGCTCGGGCAGTGCGGGCACCGTGCCCCTCCGTGCCAGCAGGGCCAGCAGTGCAGCGGGGCTGGGGGGTGTTTCAAGTTGTGGCAGCGCCTGGCGCCAGGCCCGGCAGTACAGCTCCGCCGAAAGCAGCAGTCGCGTCACCGGGGGCTTCACGTGCTCTTGCGCGTACTGGTCAGTGTAGAAGGGCTCCCACAGCTCTGAGGGCACATGCTCTGTGCAGGCCAAGGAGGTGATAAGGACAGGTCAGGGCCACCAGACACACACTGCCTCCCCCTTAAACACACAATCCCATGGCCCCGATTAAGGGGAGTGTCTGGAAGAGGTTGGATGGCACAGGGGAGAGTCAGAGGCCTAGGCTGAGACACAAGAGACTCAAGTGTAGCAGAGTGTGCTGGGGGAAGGAGTAATGTGAATGGTGTCATAGGAGGTGGGGGTGGGGTGGGGAATGAATGCAAAGGTCAGGAGGTGGGAGACAGCAGTGCCTCAGGGAGATGGCCGGCTCTTGCACCTGGAGAAAAGGTCCAAAGAGATGGTGAGGTGGCCAGCTAAGCGAGGTCTTATTGGGGGCCGGGAGAGTGTGTAGGGGGACAATAACAACGACAATATCACTTAATTGCTAGCCCTGGGTGCCCTACACCACTGCAACCCTAGGAAGATGCAGCCAGGGAACAATTGCTAATTCCAAAACTCAGGCCCAAGGAAGGAAAGTAACCTGCCCAAGGCCACACAACTGGGCAAGGCTGGGACTGGCTTCCAAACCCAGGACTGAAGCAGACTACACTATCTCAGCTTGGAGGCTGGGAAGCAGTGAGCTGTAGATTTCAGGACCAGCTGGCAAGGCACTGAATGGGGGAGGTGGACAGGCTGCAGACACTCTGCGGTGGGGGTGAGTGGTCTGAACTTGGTAACTGAAGGTAGGAGAGGTGGAAGGGAAGGAAGGTATCCAGGGCCCCATCAGGTGTGAGGGGAAAATGGAGAAAGGAGGGCGGTGGCTGATATGGGGATACAGGAGGTGAGTCTGAGGGGCTGGGGCTTAGAAGACTGATGAAACTAAGTCATAGAAGCAGCCACAAAAACCCTGAATGAGACAACCCTAGATGAGACAGGCAGAGTAGAAAGAGGCTTGAGGAAGCCCCACATATGGGGATGGGGGCAGGCCTCAAGTAGGAACCAAAAGTGGGGAGGAGAAAGATCAGAATAAGATGTCAGGAAGATCCAGGAAGGTGGAGGAAGAGGTGACCGAGGCCAATGTGGTAGGACTTTGGCCTTATGGGGTTTTTCCAGGGAGGCTCCTATTCTCATTCCAATCAGAGCAGCTGATTTGTTTATTGAGGTTCTGTGTGTGTGAAAAAATGGGAGCAGGATTCTAATGCTCAGAAACATCGAATGTGACCAGACCTTCCTCAGGTGCCTGTCTTCACAGCCATGCTCCCCAGAGACCCTCTGCCCTTCAGTCCCTCCCTGTCAGGGCTCTCTCCCCACCCTCTAAATTCACACTTGACCTTCCCACTTAACATCCCATCCCTGTGGACAGTTGTGCCCACTCTCTGCCCTTCTCAGCTTAGCTCCTTGAAAGAAGAGTTTTCCAGGCTCCACCTCCTTCCAGACTACCCTGGCCCCAACCTCCTTGGTCCAGCTCCTGCCCTCCCAGCTCCCAGCATCCTTAAGGCCAGCAGTGGCCATCCAACTATGGGCCCATATCTCGCCTGGGTCTCTGTCCAGCACCTCCTTCTTCCAGAAGCTTTCCTCCCTCCAGCGTCTCCCAACTTCCCACCTTTTTCTCTCTCTCACCACTCAAACTAAGCTCCCCTCCCCACGTGCCTTTCAGAGCTCCTGACAGCTCTGTCTCAGCAGCCTCTTACCTAGACATGCCTCACCACACACACTATGACGGTTTCTATGGCCATCTGAGCACCTGCTGCAGCCTTGGTCATGACTACCAGGGAGCTCTGGGCATCTCCCATAATCCTTAGCATCTTGCTCCAAAATTGCTCCTTCTCCCTGTCCCCACTACAGTGAGAAATCATCATCCCTCATTCACTCTCCTCTCAACAACCAATTGGTCCTCTGGTTTCAACCTCCTAGCATCTTCCAAAGCCAAACCCTCCTATCTCTCCAGCTCCTGGTCATCTCCTGCTCCTACTGGCAAAAATTAAACAAGTTTGTTTCCTACGGGACTTGTCAGGGCCTTCAAAATGAAAATGTGAGACAGTACTACCAATAGCTAATGTTTATCAAGCACTTCCTCTATACAGTGTCTCCGCCTCTGGACTACAAGCATTTGAGGCTGGATAATTTTTCATGTTCACCGCAGGGTGAGGCAGGCTGTCCTGTGTATTGTAAGATGGTTAGGAGAATCCCTGGATGCCTGTAGCACCTTCTTCCCAAAAATGTCTCCAGACAATGCCAAATGTCTCTTGACAGTCAAAACTGCTCCCCCCTCTGGGTTTAGGACCACCACTGCATACTATAAAATGTTTATTAAGCATTTACTGTGGAGCTATGCTGTCCGATATAAAATACAGTGCAAGCCACATATGTAGTTTTAAATTTTCTAGTAGCCACATTTAAAAAGTAGAAACAAGTAACATTAATTTAGTAATGTACTTAACCCAATATACAGTTCACCCTTGAACAACATACATGTGAACTGCATGTGTCCACTTATACGTGGATTTTTTTCAATAAATACAGTAAATGTATTTTCCTTATGATTTTCTTAATAACATTCTTAATTTATTATAAGAATACAATGTATAATACATATACAAAATATGCGTTGACAATTTATGTTATCCATAGACTTCTTGTCCATAGTAGGTTGGTGGTATTAGGTTTTTTGTTTTTTTGGTTTTTGTTTTTTTTTTTACACCTACAGTACCTGGTCTTCCTAGTTGGTCTCCCATCCAAGTACTAACCAGGCCTGACCCTGCTTAGCTTCCAAGATCAGATGATATCGGGTGTGTTCAGGGTAGCATGGCTGTAGACTAGATAAGTTTTTAAGGGGTCGGAAGTTATACGAGGATTTTTAACTGTGCAGAGGTGTCAGTGCCCCTAACCCCTCTGTTGTTCAAGGGTCATCTGTATACCCAGGATATTATCATTTCAACATGTAATCAATATAAAACCATTATTAAGATATTTCACATTCTTTTTTCGCACCAAGTCTTCAGAAGTCACTGTGTATCTTACATTTATGACACGTGACAACTTAGACCAGCCACATGTGCTCCAAGACTACTACACGGCAGGAACTGTGATCACACGCAGCGTTTACTTACACCAGGACTGCCTTGAATGCATTTGGCCATTTAATCCTTACAACACTTAACATTCTTATCCCCATTGTGCAGATGAGAAACCAAGGCCCAGAGAGCCGAGATAACTTGCCCAAGCTCACACAGCTGAGCTGACATGAATCCAGTTTCCCCTATGCATCGTATTGATATTCTGAAGGCATAAAGAGTGCATGTGGTGTTTCCCAAAGTTGCTTAAAGATGGCACCCTTTCTACTTTATCTCTGAGCTAGAGTTCTGCTGAGCCCACTTGCCTGCATTCCTGCTGAGCCTCCTCACATCTGTGCCTTGGGGTCACCAGAACTACCCCTTCCCCAGCCACAATTCCCCCTGGGCACCTGCATGTCTGATCTTGTTTTGCCAGTCCCCAAATACCCACCATGGCTCCCCAGTGCTCTCAGAGCCTCACTCATGGCCTGAGAGGCTCTCCTCACTCATACGGGCCTCCCTCATCCTCCACCTCCCTCAGCCACCACCAGGACCCGTGCATCCTCCTTTGAGAACTCCCCGTTGGCCCATACCCCAGGCTTCTGTGCGTGTGACCTCCTCCCTCTGGCAAACTCCTACGCACCCTTCAAGGTTCAATCCCTCCCTCCCCTCTGGGTAGCTTCATTTCTCCTCCCTTCCTTGGAAGATTTTTCTCCCCTAGGCTCCTCTGCACACCTCTACATCATGGACCCTATCACTCTAGGCAGCGACAATCTGGTTTCATGTCCCATGCCCCACTCTCCACGTCCACCCCACCCAATCCATCCTGAGCACCCAGCAGGCATGACAAAGCGTCCCAGAGTTCCCCACTTCTGTCTCAGGGATGGGTGTCCCACCCTCCTCAGGCCCTCTGTTTAGAGAAGGTGGATAGGGAACAGATTAAACGTGACCCTCAGGGAGGGTGTCATACAGCACTAGAAGCTGGGTCAGTGAGTTAATGCATCTCCTCAGGGGACCTCACTTTCCTTTCTGTGAGATGGGATAGTAGTTTCTGCTCTGTACCCTGGCCAGAGGATGAGAAATAATAATATTATTAATAAAAACATCACACCGATGCCAGCAGCAGTCATAGCAAGCATCTGTGCAGTGTGCACTGTGTGCCAGACACAGTGCAAAGGATTCTGTAGTCAGACTCTCCTCTGGCTCCCAGAAACCTTATGAAGAACGTCCTGGGATTCCAATCACCCTTGCACTGCCCTGGCACACAGTGGGTGGCTCACAGACATTTGCAAAATGAACAAGTGAACGAATGCCTTCTTTTACAGAGGGGGAAATAGAAGCTTAGAGTATTGGGATAATTTGTCCACAGTCTGGTAGAATGGGGACTCAAACCCAACTCTGATTCCCAAAGGTGAACCCTCTATGGCCTTGTAACCTGGGACATGAGGGGCTGGGGCAACCTGGTCTCCCCCAGCTAACTGCCTTCCTTTCTCAAGCAGATCCTTGAAGGCAGGCAGGGCCCAGAGTGGGCCCTGTCTGGGAGAGTGCAGGGAGAGATGGAGAGACAGGTTCTGGAGGAACCAGGAGAGGGACAGCTATCACTGGGACCCACACCCAGAACAGGTTGATCTGGGAAGGCCACTGAGGGAGGATGGGTTGTGCCCAGCTGGTGCCAAGAGCAATGGGCAGGACCAGTGGGCAGGCAAGGTGTCCCCCAGGAAGGCCAAGTCCTCAATTAACCCGGTCTTCCCTATGGCCAAACCCTGGCTCCCAGCTCCCGTATGGGGCCCTTACTGAGCCCGCTCAGGTCCTCCAACCCTGGGGACCCACCCGCATCCTTCCCCTCAGAGTGGCCCGACTTCTTCACACATTTGGGCCTGAGGGAGTGGGAGAAGGTTTGCACCTGGGCCCGTGCCGCAGGAGATCTTGGACAAGCCATTTCTCTTCTACAGGGCTCGCCTGCCTCCTGGGCAAAAAGGGGCAATAAGTCACAGTTGTCAGCGCTGTCCGGGGCTCCCCGCGCCGCCCGCCGCACAGGCAGGGCCAACGCGGGGTTTATGTCCGGGCCCGGGTGAGTCCTCGCGGGCGCGTGATGTGTGTAAAGGGGAGCATTGCGTTCAAGGCAAGGCCCGCACTGGAGACCCCAGCTCACTCCCAGACCCCGCCCCGCTCACCTGGGGCCCGGACACCGGGGTCCTGGCGCGGAGCTGGGCCGCTGGCCCCACCCCCACCGCGCTCCCGCAGCTGGGCGGCCAAAGTCCACGGCCCCGGCGGAGCAGGAAGCCCGGAGGCCCGGCGACCCCGAAGGCCGACGCTATTGTTCCCACGGCCCCGGCCTCCCCGGCCCGCCCCCGGCACCTGCCGCCCCCTGTCCGGTACCTGCGCCCCCAAACGCGGCCCGCAGCACCCACGCCAGGCTGGCCGCCGCCTTGGCCCGCGAGAAATCGTACTGGTCCAGCGACTTGATCTCGGGCACCAGGAAGGTCCTCCGCAGCGGCCCGGGCCCGGGGGGCGCCGCCTCCACCATGGCGCCGCCGGGGCTGCAGGAGGTCGCTCCGCGCTCGCTGGGGCTGGGTTGCGTTGCGCTCGCACCCCGACCGCCGCCGCCGCCAAGCCAGGTGCGGCCGCTCGCACTCGCGACGCTGCGTCGGCCCCGCCCCGGGGCGGAGCCCAGGTGCGCCCCGCCCCCGGCCCGGTGCCCGCGCCTCGCTTCGGCCCTCGCCGCAGGGTGGGGCGGGGAGGCTGCAGAGGAGTTGGTGCGTGTGCGTGTGTGTGTGTGTGTGTGTGTGCGCGCGCGCGCGCGCGCACTGGGGAGGATGAGGGACCCTGTGTGCGTGTGTGTGCTGGTCCAAGGGTGTATCCTTAGATGCTCACCATCTGTGCGGGCTTGTCTTCCTGGCCAGAAGGGCTGTGCGTGGGTGCACCTGTTTCTGATTGTGTATCATGAGCGTACAAGAATGTGTGTATTCGTGTCTGTGTGTGCGCCCCTGAATGTATTTGGGTGATGAACGAGTGCGTTTGAGGGTGTCTACGGGTGCATATCTTGTTGAGAATGTAACATTGCGCATATGTGTGTGTGGGTGTCCATGTTTTCCATGTGTGTTGTGTGTACAAGGATCTGTATTGCGTAGGTGTTGTGTCCTGAGGATATAGGAGTGGTGAGTGTGTGTGTGCGTGTGTCTGTGTTTTGTCAGGGGCTTTGTGACTATATTTGTGAACACATATATGTACTTGAGTTTTGTACAACGGTGTGATTAATGTCAGTGAGGGAGTATGTGAGAGAAATTGAGAGTGTATTTGTGCAGGAGCGAGACTACTTGCATCTATGTGTGTGGTTGAATGGCTGTCGAGTATAATTGCAAATATCTGCGTGTGTATTTGTGGTACCAGCAGAATTTGTTAGGGAGTTCCATTTGCATGCAGGTGGGGATGTATTTGTGTCCAAGTGCATTTGTATATGAGTATTTGAGTGTGGTTTGTGCACATGTGTGTGTGTATGTGGGGAGTAGTTTTGGAATGTATTTTTATGCATATACATGTATTTACATAGGAGTATATTTGTAGGTAACTTTATTTGAGTATATGGTTTCAGCCTAGTGTGACAGGGTGTGTAAACTGTGGAAGTGGGTATAATTGTGTAACATTGTTCATTTTTGATGCATTTGTGAGAGTGTGAGTGTGCATCTTTGTCTAGAAACTGCATATTTCTGTGAGTAAATTTGTGTATGGTATGAGTGATTGTGTATGTCAGTGTGGAGGAATATGTGTCAATATACTTATGTGTATGTGTGCAGATATTTGTGTACATGAGTACAATTGTGTGCATGTTACTGGGAATATTTGTGAATGAACCCCTATTTGTTGACATTTGTTTAATATTTCTTGTGCATTCCACTGTGTTTTTGTGTCAAAATACTTGCTTTGTGCCTCTTACCTCTGTGTAATTGTGAATGCACAAGTGTTTGTGTGTTAGGTCTCTCAGGGCCTGTATGTCTAGATGTGTATTTCCATGGATAGTTGTGTGCGTGTGTGTATAATAATTGTACATATGAATTTGGGTTTTTATGTTGTCTGTTTATATGAGTGTTAACATGTCTCACTTTCTAAGTGTATTTGCGTATGTGAAGCTGGCATTTACATCAATGTGAATTTGTGGATATTTGCATGGGTCTGTGTGAGTGTGAGTGTAATAAGGTGTACATGTGTGTGCATCTGTTTTCTGAATGTAAATTGAGTATCCAAACATATCTCTTCATGTGTGAGTGCATTTGTAGGTGTCTAGTGTGCCTGGCTGTGAATATATGTCTGTGTTTGTGTGTGTGGGTATGCATGTGTAAGTAATTGTGCTTTGAGTGGTTTTGTGGCTGTGTATGGGTGTTCGTGTGCATCTAGATGCGTTTGTGCATCATATATAAGTGAGACTGGGTGGTTGAATTTCACACAAGTGGATGTAAGTGTGAGTTTGTACAAGCACAACTACAGAGGGGGTTTTGGTCAACACACACACAAACACACACATACACACACAGAACAATCAGTGTTTTCTTGACTGTATAAAATTTTATGAGATGAGAAAGTTAATTTCCTGAGACTCCACCCTACCCGCCCCCCACGGTGATCCCTGAACTCGCCCTTTGCAGAAATTTCCTGGTTCCTTTAACATACACAGGTGTGTTTAAGGTTGTGCTTCATGGTCCAGAGTGTGTGACTGGGCAGGGGATGGGTGTGCCCAATGGAGGGGAGCTGGGGCGTGGGCCCTCCTGTCTGGATGTGCCTGTAGAGGAGTGGGTGTGGGCACACAAAGTGGCTGGTGTCTATGTGTTTGAACACATGTGTGGATGTGTGCAACACACGTGCCCCAGATCTTGTCCCAGTCCCCCTGAAAGACCTGGACAAATACTTTCCCCACTGGGCCTCGGTTTCCCCATCTGTGGTGCCGTTTGAGGGTTTGGGGCTCCTAGTATGGGGAGGTGCCCTGGCATAGACGGTATGCTGTCATGTCCTGCCCGTCCTATAAGCGTGGCATGTCCAGCCAACTCACACTCGTGTTTGCTTTTCCTGGGAAGTTTCTCATGACCTCTGTGGACCAAAAAGACAAACACAGGTGAAGGCATTGCCTGCCGCCTGCTGCCATAAACTCCTGGCGGTTGCATGCAGGCACAGGTTTCCAGGCCCAGGAGAGGGCCTGCATGCTCACTCCCTCCCCTGTACTGGGCCGCAAGGGCCCAGGGGGCATTTGGAGCAGGAGCTGGGCCAGTACTCCCTCCACTGGGCTCCAGGAGCCTCCTAGGTCCCAGCCCCCACACCAGGCCAACTGGAACACCTGGCTGGGCTAGACAGCCCCACCCACACACTGGGCTGGAATCAGGTCCCACCTGCCCCTGGGGGCCTGTTCCTTGGGCCCAAGAAGCTGCAGACATACTGGCTCCTCTCTGTGCACAGGGTGGCCCCTTTCATTCGGGCCCACCCCAAGTTTTTGCCTCCCGCCCCCTCCATAGCTGGGGCTCCCTTCCTACCTGAGGCCTTCCTTCAGCTCTCATGCCTCCTAACTCTTTAGGCCCTGATGATTAAGCTGGGGAGGGGATAACTTAAATGGTTTGTAGGTCAAGGGTTCAGGACTAGATTTGAGGAGTGTATAAACCCCCCCAAAATCAACTGTACAATTCTGCATGTGCATGTGCTTTTCTGGAATCACACTAACAGGTAACAATTTTTAAGTGTGTCATACGCCCAGCGCAATCTCATTTAATTCTCACAACATCCCTAGCATAATGAATATCATACTCATTTTACAGATGGGAAAATTGAGGCCAAGAGCTCTGAAGTCACATGGCAAGGAGAATGGAAGAAGGCTTTGAGACATCACCTGGATCGAGGGTTCCACTGCTGAACCTCAATCCTGCCCTTCCCTTCTGAACATAACACCCACAACCCTCAGATGGTGGGTCAGGATCCCCGCTCTGTACTGCCAGTCCACTGTGAGCTGCAATAATAGAATCCAGGGACAGACACTGTTTTTACCCTCCCCACTCACACTAGGTCCCATGGGACCCTTCTGAAGTTTGGCCAAGGAGGAAGATTATTATCAGACCCCCTGTGACCTCTGGGAGACACTTCTGACATATTTCAAAATAATTAAACAAACAAACAACATCGTGCATGCCAAGGGCTGTCCCTGTCATCATGACACCTGTATTTGGAGGCAATAAACAAATACATCAAAAAAGGATCATTTCAGCAAGGGACAAAGTATTGGGACAATAATACAATAAAGCAAGAGTGCTAGAGATAGCTGAGTAGGGGCTGCTTTGGTTTGGGAGGGGAAGGCTTTTTTTGACGAGGGGGAGATAGGACAGAGACAGGAATGCTGAAAAGGAGCAGTTGAAGGAAAAACATTCCAGGCAGAGGGAACTGCAAAAGCAAAGGGTGTACACAAGCTGGGTGGGCTCAGGGAAGGTCGCCATAGCTGGATTATAGCAAGGTGCCTACAGGAAGATGCTGGAAGGTTTTGCAGTGCTTCTCAAATTCTCTCCAGTGAAGGGGCCACTTCTTTTTTCCAAGTTTGTTAAATGCAATAAACATGAATGTCTAGGAACATAAAATTGAAAAAGACATGCATAGTGCCAGAAAACAAGGAACAGCTGACCATGACAGGTGCATGTCAAAGGTCCCTGAGGAAAAAAAAAAGGTTCATGGGAGCCAACTAAAACATCCATTGATCAATGGCCAAGCTGGAGCACTTTGAGCAACAAAATTAATATAGTATTGGATTATAACCCCAAGAATAAAATAAATATCCATGAGTTCAGACTGATACAAATAAATGATAGAACACATTAACAAATGAAGGACAAGAGGCAAACCTGATCTGCAGAAGAATTTCAAATATTTTGTCTAAATTCTCCACCCTCAAAGCGGGGTGGAACTGCATTTAGTGATTTCCTTCCAAAAGATACAGTTAGGGAAGAGGGGTGGAAAGAGTAACTTTTCAGTGGAAAAACCTGAAAAATACAGTAAGTCACCCGGCTAGGTGATCAAGGTCAACATCAACAGTCATAATTAGATTGATGGTATGTACTCTTGATATAATGTGATGAAAATAGCACTTTGCTTCTGTGATCTTCCTCCCCCCAAACTCATAACCTTAATCTAATCGTGAGGGAAAGGTCAGAAAAATTCCAATAGGAAGGCACACTTCAGAGTATCTGATCCATGCGCCTCAAAACTGTCAGGGTCATCAAAGACAAGGAAACTCAAGAAATTACCCAAGCCAAGAGGAGCCTGAGGATATATGACAACTAAACGTCACGTCACATGGGGCTCTGGACCAGAAAAAGACTTTCGGGGAAATCTGAATAAAGTCCATGCTTTAGTTAATACTAATGTATCAATATTGGTTCATTGTAACAAATGTTCCATCCTAGATTAAGATGTTACAAATAAGAGAAACTCTGTGTGTGTGTGTGTGTGTGTGTGTGTGTGTGTGTGTGTGTGTTGGGGGAGGGAGTATATAGAAACTGTACCGTCTGTTCAATTTCTCTGTAAATTTAAAACTGTTCTATTAAAAAGAATTTAAAAGACATGCAAAACATGAGCTCAACAGTCACAAAATTATATGTCAAGATACTATAAGGTTTCTAAACGCTTATTATTTTTTGTACTCTCTCATCTGGATGGGTGATCGGCGGGGTCGGGACCAGCGCTGGCCATCGCTTTGAGTAATTCTAGAACAGGTTCTCTGGCAGGTTCTCAGCTCTATTGACATTGGGAAACAGATCATCCTTTGTTGTCCATTATCGGGTGTTTAGCAGCATCTCTGACCTCTACCTACTAGATGCCAGTAGCAACCCACTTCAAATGTGACAACCAGAAATGCTTCCAGGCCTTGCCAGCTGTCCTCCAGCAGGCTGAATCACTCTCCCACTGAAAACCATGCCTGCATGCAGGCGACAAAACCAAATCTGGAAACTTAGTCCAGAAAGAGCCATGCACATCTGTGAGCTTCAGGGCTGCCTTGAGGGGTTTCGTATCTCGCAGACGATCCTGCTGGTATCAGGTGGACCATGGAGGCTTCACTTGAGAGGCCATTCCTGAGCACGGCTTTGGGATAGTGAGAATGCAAGGATTCTGAATGCATTTGGGAGAGAGAATTGACAGGACGTGCTGATTGATGGGGGCAGGAGGCAAGGACAGGAAGGGAGGAGTTTGGGAAGAAGCCCAGATCTCAACCTTTCGCAACTGGGTAGATGGTGGTGTCATGTGCTGAGATGGGGACGTGAGATGAGGGGCCAGGTTGGGTGAGGGAGGGGAGGATGATGAGTTTCGTCTTGGACAGGTTGAGTTTCAGGTCCCAGAGGGACCTGAAGGAGAGTAGAACTTCGTAATCTTTTACACATGACAATGAGTGATGCCCCGTGTGCCTCTGTGAATGAACGCTAGCCCCAAAGGGGCAACTTTGCCCCTTTCCTTGCTCACACACAAACACAGTGGGACTTGGAAGCCACCAAGATGTCCTTCAGCAGGTGAATGGACACACACACACACGCACACACACACACACACACAATCTGTGGCAGATACAGACAGTAAAATATTAACCAGCACAAAAAGGAAAGAGCTGTCAAGCCTTGAAAAGACATGGAGGAAATGTAAATGCATGTTACTAAGTGAAAGAAGCTGATCTAAAAAGCCTACGTACTTCATTATTCTAACTCTGTGACATTCTAGAAAAGGTAAAACTATGGAGACAGTAAAAGGATCAGTGGTTGCCAGGGGCTGGGGGATGTGGGGGAAGAATAAACAGGCAGAGGACAGGAGACTTTTAGGGGCATGAAAATACCCTGTGTGATACTATAACGAAAAACAAATATTACGATACACTTGTCCAAACCCACAGAATGTACAATGCCAGGGTAAACCCTAATGTAAACTGTGGACTCTGGGTGATAATGATGTGTCGATGTAAGGTCATTAATTGTAACAAATGCCCTACTCTGGTGCAGGATGTTGATAAAGGAGGAGGCTGTGCCTGTGTGTGGGCAGGGAGTATATGAGAAATCTCTGTATTTTCTGCTCATTTTTGCTGTGGACCTAAAACCGCTCTAAAAAAATAATTTATTACAAACACACACACCCATGCACATACTCCTTATTGATGTAGGTCAAGGGAGAGAGATTATCTCGACTGTGCCTTCTCTTCTTTGCTTGTCCGTGATTGGAAGAAATTTTCTGTCCACTTCATCCTTTCTTCTCTTTCCTCCCTCTGCTGGGTGGAAGTCTTTGGGTAGACAGAAGTGAGGCAGTGACTTCGCAAATATAAAAAAACGAAGACCAAGGTGATTGTAGGGGAAGGAGGGTGAAGGAAGAAGTACATGAAGAAGGGGGTTCTGGCTGCCCTCCTGATGCTGGTGAAGCTGATGGGGACCCAACACAGATAAAGCTTCCCATATCATTGCTGTGCCTATTGGCCCTTGCCGCCCCCCAGGGCACAGTGATAGGATACGTGGGAAAAAGCAAGTCATGTGCAAATGTCGGGGTCTCCTGCTGCTCCAGTCTGCCAAGACCCCATAGCTCGAGAGTCCCTGGGCTGTGCAGGTCTGGACCTCAAGCGTGATCAGGGCTGCGGATGGCCTGTGGGAGTCAGGAAGTTGAAGGCCGGTGGAAATGAGACACAGGCTGAGGACAGAGCCCTATGGAGGAAAAACAAAGGAGGGATGGCTGCTGGGAGGTGGGAGTGATCTCCAGGGTTGAATGCTGGACTGGAGGATCTGTAAGATAAGGAGCAAGCTCTCAGAGTAGGCACAGGGGCATAGTGTTCAATAGTGACCTTGGGGAAAGCAGTTTCAAGGGGAGGCAAGAGGAAGGGAGTCAGATAGAGAAGTGAGATGAGAGAAAGTGAGCACATTACCTAAAATCCTCCCTTTGAAACCAATCTGCCTCTTCAGTCTCCCTCCATGCCTTTCTTCTGCTTCTCCCCAAAGCCGTTCTCCCCACCAATCCCATCCTTCCACCTCCTGGGGGCTTCCCTTTGTGTTCCTTTTCTACTTCCTATCTTTCCTCAAAACTCAATTCCTACTAGGGAATTGTAGAATCTTAGAGACGAAAGGAACTGGAAATATTGGGCTAGTCCAAACCTTCACCCAGAGTTCAAGCAAGCCCCCATTATAGCATCTCTGTCTCCTCTCGTCCGGCCCTTCCTCGATTCTTTCCATAAGCAGGAAGCTCACTACTGAGAAAAGCAGCCCCTTCTAGCACTGCTGGCCACGGAGTTATTCCTTTAGCAGAATCGTGCATATAGTAGGTGCTCAATTCATGTTTGTGGAATCTATTTCTCTGCCCCCTCCTCCTTATTTCTCAGTGGTTCTACTAAATTATGTATGCTAGACATGAAGATAATTGTCAAGGTGTAGCAATGTAGGCTTTCATTTAAAATATGGCAAGGCGGTCTTGATGTATGTTCACTACTTTTGTTACACCTACATAAATAAAACTGGTCACACAAAATCACTAAGCAACTAAAGTGAACAACTTTGTTTTGTTCCTTAGGGGCAAAAACTCACCACTAAGATGGGCTGCCTGTGGCAGAGCGTTGAAGTCATGGCTTCTGATTTGTTCACATCTGCCTGTCTCCACCCACTTGGGGGTCCCCTCCCACATTGATTCAGGGCTTAGCTATTTGACTTGTTTGCGCCAGTGGGATAATAGGAAATGCAATAGAAACAGGCTCAAGAAGCATTTGGACACTGGAATAAAAGAGGGGAGATCACTATAGGCCCTTCAGACATTGAAAGGACAATGAGAGAATTTTATGAACAACTTTGCATTGATAAGTTTGACCATTTATGTGGCATAGACAAATTCCTT
Organism: Eidolon dupreanum; assembly: GCA_028627145.1. NCBI lineage: Eukaryota > Metazoa > Chordata > Mammalia > Chiroptera > Pteropodidae > Eidolon > Eidolon dupreanum. Next base: position 32,410,948 of record CM053512.1, on the reverse strand, counting down.
GAAATGTAAAGCGGCTAAAGTTTACTTAAGAAGAAATGGATAACCTAAATTGTTCTATGTCTATTTAAAAAAGGAATTTGCAATTAAAAACCTTCCCACAAAGAAATCCCATGCCCAGATTGCTTCACTGATTCTACACATACACTTTCAGAAAATAGAAGAGGGAGGCACACTTCCCAATTCCTTCTATTAGGGTAGCATTGTCCTGATACCATAACCAGATAAGGACGCTCCAATAAAAGAAAACCACAAACCAATATCTTTCATGAATACAGACACAAACAGTCCTTAGCAAAATATTAGCACGTGGAGTCCAGCAATATGTAAAAAAGAAAACACATCATGATCAGGTGGGGTTTATCCCAGGAATGTGTGGTTGGTTCAGAATTTGAAAATCAATCAAGAAATTAGAAAAGAAAAATCAGATGAGTATCATCATCTCAGTAGATGTAGAAGAATCATTTAACAAAAATCAACACACATTTATGATATGGGAAAAAACTTCTTAGCAAACTACGAATAAAAGGGAATTTCCTCTACCAGATAAAAAGCATCTATGAAAAACTTACAGCTAACACCACACTTAATAGTGAGACCAAACAAGGCACTGTTGTTTTAACTGCCTCTATTCAACATTGTTTTGGAGGTCTTTGCCAGCACGATAAGGCTGGAAAGAAAGAAAAAGCACACAGTTTGTAAAAGAAGTTAAACATGATAATCTATGTAGACAAAAAGAAAGAAAATAAGTAAAATGTGACCATCCACATAAAAATCATAAAGAATGTAGAAGAATGCTCCTAGACCTAATGTGAGTTTAGTAAAGTTGTATGATACAAGGTTGATATATAAAAATGAATTCTATCTCTACATACAAATGACAATAGAAAAATTTTAAAAATCAATGCCATTTCAATAACATCAAAAACATGAAATTTAACAAACTATGTGCAAGACATCTACATTTAAAACTAGAAAACAGTGTTGAGAGAAATCAAAAAAGGCCAAAATAAGCATAGAGATACATTATGTTCATGGATTAGAAGATTCAATATTGTTAATATGTCGGTTCTCTCTAAAATTAGCTATAGATTAAATGCAATCCCAATCAAAATTCCAGTATTTTTTTTAGAGAGTGATGAGCTGACTTCAAAATTTATACAGAAATGCAAAGGACGTAGAATAGCCTAAGCACTTTGAAAAAGAATGAAGTTGGAGGACTTAAACTACCTGATCTCAAGACATTTTTGAGTAATTTTAGTAAGCAAATTTGAGTAAGCAAAACAATATTATATGGGTATAAGGTTAAACATATATCGATGGAATGGATTAAAGAATCCACATACATGATTAGGTGATCTTTTTTTTTCTTGTAGCAAACTGATTCATGATCAGTGAAAGGTGTCAGAATAACTCAATGAGAAAAGAATAGTCTTTTGGGCAAATTGTAAGGAAACAATTATGTACCTATGTGTAAAAAATGAACCTCAACTTTTACCTTATACCATAAAGAAAAGGTAGCTCAAAATAGATCATAAGCCTAAACCTAGAAGTAAAAGTTATAAAACTATAAAACTAGATGAGAACAGAAGAGAAAATCCCCGTGCCATAGGTTTAGGCCAATATTTCCTAGGTAGGACACACAAAAAAAATACAAACTGCAGGCTGAGAGAAAATATTCTCAAAACACATATCTGATAAAAGACTTGTATCTAGAATATATTAAAAACTCTTAAAACCAATAATGATAAACAATCCATTGCTTCTCATCCATAAAGGATATAAACAAGCACTTTATTGAAGAAGTTATATAAATGCAAATACATATATAAAAAAGTTCAATATCATTTGACATCAGAGAAATTCAAATTAAAACTGCATTCCCACTAGAATGGCACATACACACATGAAGATTAAATATGACAATATCAAAAGTTGACAAGTATGTGGAGCAATTACTCATACATTGCTGCTGGGAATGTGAAATGGTGTGGCCACTTTTGAAAATAGTTTGGCAGCTTCTTATAAAGTTAAACATATACTTATCATATGATGCAGCGATTTCACTTTCCCACAGGAATGTAAGGGCAGGGACTATTTTCTTTTTTCTTATCATTGTAGTCACAGATTACAACATCATACTTGAACAGAGTTGGTGCAAACATGTTGAATGAATAAAGAAAGCCTGTTTAACTCTTTGACAAAGCTCCAGTACTATATGCTTACTGGTCCATAGACCCTGTTTACCTAACTCCTAGAAAGAACTTAGGGAATTCAGTTTGGGAAATGCTAGTCTAAGCCCATTCAGTGAGACAGTCCCAAATTGGCCACACAGAGATGGAAACTATGGCAGAATTCATCAGAGCTGAGAGGATCCCTGGATAATAGAGACCACTTTTAAATGGAACTCTAATCACCCAGCTCACCTGCCATACCTGTCAACACATGTTAGACAGGGTCAGCCAATTTAATACTTTTTCCTGATAAAAACTCTTAAAATCAAAGCCAATATCATGCTCAAGGTGAATGCCCACAAAAATTAAAAAGAAATGAGAATGGTCAATATCATCTGTTGTATTCATCTTTGTTTCTAGAAGTGCTAGTCAATGCAATAAGGCTGGAATCAGAAGCAACATACAATTATTGGTGAACCAAGACAATTCATTACTGACATGATTGTGTGCTTAGAAAACCAACTGAAAATTATTAGAAGTAGTGAGTGGGGCCAGTTAAAAATAAAAATAGAACATTCAGCAGCTTTTCTAAATGCCAGAGATAACTGATTATTTGATATGGGCTCATTCACAATAGGAACAAAAATTAGGGGTCCTGTCCTACCCAGGATGAGTGAGAGAAGGTAGGAGAGGTTCATGCCAGTCTAAGTAGGTGAGACTTGGGACACCTTAGGAGTAGGTTCTATTGACCATGGGATGTGTGTAGGGGGCTCCTTCTAGGTCCGTGGAAGACTCCTTTCCTGAGGATTAAGTACTGCTCCTGGGACTACCTAAAGCAGAAACCTCAACAAACCCACTTCCTGGGAAAATGGCATAGGGTGGCAAATAGACTTATGCATGTGAACCCTCGCTCCACCTCTTAACAACTGTGTAACTTAACGCCCTCTCCGAGCCTCAGTTTTCTTTTCTATAAAATGGGATAATACTGTGTTCTCTGTAAAGTTACTATGAGAAATCAAAGAGAATATGCTTGCATGCACAAGGTCTGATATATGGCAATCTCACCATAAATTAATTATTATTGTTATTGTTGCTGGTGGTGTTCATATGTATTTGAAGAAAAGGGAATATACGTGGTTTCAGGGTGGAATTTCAAGATCCCTAGAGAATGGGGGCCATCTCAGGCATCTTTTTATCTCAGAGCTTGATCTCATTCAACAAACATTTATTGAGCACCTCTTGGGAGCCAGGAGCTCTTCTATGCAAGTTTTCTCCAGTGGGGAAACTTGTATTTGAGTATGTTTCATGAAGAGATGATAAACAAGTAAAACAGCTGTGGATAGTGTACGTGATTTAAAGGCAAGGAAAGGGAGTAGGTGGGAATGGAGAAGCTTCTTTAGACAGTAGCTTCAGATAATCTGAAGAGGTGATATTTGAGAACAGACTTACTTAGCTACTTAGAGCAAAGGACTTTGAGGCAAGAGTCTATGAAGTGTTCAAGGACAAGAAAGAATGCTGCTGGGATCGGATGAATGAGGATAGAGTGAAAGGCAATTAGGATGAAGATGTTGACAGGGGGCAAACTTAGGCTAAATATTCAGCTTAATGCGTCCCTCAAAATTTGAAGGGGCAGGGATATCAGGGGCTTGGAGGGGAAGGCAGAAAGGGGGCTTCATTAGCACCTCAAACAGCATTCTCACTGTCCGTGGTGCTGATGCCCTGAGACCAGATTCCCCAGAAGGGAGAAATCATCCATTCAACAATCTGCCACCCAGAACTGTGAGAGAATAAGTATGTGTTGTTTTGGGCCACTGAGATGTGGTCATTAGTTACAGAAGCAGTAACTCATATGGGAGCCAAAGCTCAGAAAAGCCATGTCTCTTGTGAAATCTAGGAATTGGAAGAAATGGGAATTCAAATCAGGAGGTCTGAGCTCAGGCCTGTGCTTCTGCACCGCCCACCATGCTGAATGGAGATATTCTCTCTGGGGCTCTAGGCTGAATTATCCCCCCCCCCCAAATTCATATATTGAAGTCCTAACCCCCAGGATCTCAGAATGTGAGTATATTCAGAAATAAGAGTGTTTAAAGAGATAATTCAGTTAAAATGAGCCTGTTAGGATGGGCCCTAATCCAATATGACTAGTATCCTTATAAGAAAAGATTAAGACACAGAGATGCACAGAGGGGAGACTGTGTGAGGACGCAGGGAGAAGATGGCTGTCTACAAGCCAAGAAGGAACCAATTCTAAAGACACCTTGATCTCAAGACTTTCAGCCTCCAGAACTGTGAAATAAGTTTCTGTTGTTTAAGTCCCCAGCCTATGGTACCTTGTTATGGCAGCCCCAGCAAACCAACACACCTGGGGACTCTGGGAAGCTCCAGCCCCTCTTCAGCTTAACCTGAGAGCACTCCCTTGAAGAGTAGTACCCCAAAACCACAGAGTCACCAGAACTAGGAAACCTGACCTGCCCCAGTGAACCAAGCTATTTCTGGGCCAGGAGGGGAGCTCAGAGGAACAGGCAGAGACACCTGCACACAGTAGAACCAGGGCCGTTCTTACCTGTCACATCCTCTCTAGACTTCATCTATTCTCACAGCATCAGTCTCCACCATTGTCTTGATGTCTTCAGACTTGTTCCTGGCACAAATTTCTAAGGTCCTATTCCTAAATGTCCAGAGCCCCTGCCATTTCCCCCCATGGCCTCGCCACCTCCTCAGTGAGTCCTGAACAGAGCCCAGCACCTTCCCCTACTCCTGTTGCTTTCCCTTCACCCCATCTTGGTAAAGATGTTTCTCCCCTCATCCTCCTTGGTGCCGTAGCTCCACAATCCCCACTGCTCACCTGTCTGTATGTTCTGCCAAATTAAATGTTTCTTGGACATTGCCCCCTCCCCATCTCCATGTCTGTTGCCCTAATTTAGGCCTCTTCATCTCTTCCTGGTCTCTGGTCTCTGGCCTCTAGCCTCATCTCCTGCATCCAATCCCCTTCCAGTTAAAGAGTCCAGTCACAGAAACACCTGATGGGGCAGGGACTGTTTGCATCCCCATTCACAGCTGAAGCACAGTTTTGGTCACAAACCCAGCTGCCACTGGTAAGACGCCAGGCTGGAGTTTCACACCAGGGAGTTTGGCTCCACAGTCTGTGCTCTTAACCAACATGCCAGGACAGTGACAGCCCTGGGGGACAGGTCTCAGTGCACAGTAGGGACTGGCTCATTCTGTGTGACCTCAGCTGAGCGCACAGTAGGGGCAATGTCTCAGAACCGCTGAGAGTAAAGTTCTTGAGTCTCGTGCCTGTGTGTATGTGTGTGTGTGTGCGCGCGCGCGTGGGGGTGTCTTTTGGGAACCAGGCTCAGCAGTGCACACAGTAGGAACATACAGAAAACACAGAGTACCTGCACACAGTAGGACCAGCCCAAAGGCAGAGGCTGTGGGATACTCGTATGGACAATGAGAGGTGCCAAGACAGGCACCCAGGGGCATCTGGGGCCCCCAGGGTTGGGGTGCATGTGGTCTGGAGGCAGCACTGAGTGCAACTACAGATGAATTTCGGGACAGCACCCACACTGTGGGGAAGTCACTGTGACAAGCTCCAGCCATCCTAAGCATGGAAGATGAGGCAAGGTGCCCCCAAACCCAAAGATGACATGGGCCCACTTCTGAAAGGGCAAGGTTTATTAAGTGCTGCCCCTCCCCTTGGGGGCACAGCAGTCCAGTGTGTGGAGCCTGGGGTCCAGGGGGACCCAAGAGGTTACAAACATAGCAGCAGACAGAGAAGGAATGAGCCACCCCCACAGGGCCGATCCCCAGCCCAGCGCCAGGCGGGACCCCTCTGCAGATTCTCAGGTGTCTACAGCTGAGCTGGCAGGGTCCTGCGGGAGACAGCGCCGGTGCCTGAGAATCGACTTCTCCTCCTCCTGTAGGGACAGGAGTGTCACACATGCATGCCAGGATACTGGTACACATCACTCAGCGTTTGACCCGGTGTCACCCCACCTCGTGCGGGCCCCGGGCCACCTGCCCTCACCATCTCAGAGGCAGTGCTCGGGCTGGCGCCCTCAGGAGAGCCGCCTTCATCCCGAGAGCAGTCAGGTCCCGCGTCCTCCTCATATTCTGTCAGGCAATCTGACTCCTCCCCTGGAATTCAGGGAGCAGTTCTCAAGTAAGGGAACATGGGCTGGTCTGACATCTCTGCACATCCCACAGACCCCAGGCCCAGCCCCGCCCTTCTGGGGATGCCCTCAGCCCCTCACCATCAGCACAGCCATCAGAAACATAGCTGGTGGGGGGCTCGATCCGGGACACGATCTCTGCCAAGTCAGTGAACCCAGAGCTGGGGAAGGCCAGCACCTGTGAAGTGGCATGGGTGAGGGTCTGGGGGGGTCTGCCAGGTCCTTGGGTGTCAGGAGACCAGTGGTATCTTGGGGGCTCAGAGATCTGGGGGGGAACTCTCTGGTCAGAGGGGCTCAGTGAAACCCAGGGAGGTCTGGGGTCATCTGAGGTTTGGGGGTGACCCGGGGAGACTGGGGGTGAGTCTTAGGCTTACGTCTGCGCGGCGGCTCTCAATAAGGTCAGCAGACCGCCGGTCCGTGAGCATCTTTTCAATGACATCGCCCCGGCTCCAGCCTCCAAACACGGCCTTCCCGTACTGGTAGCCCACATCCTGCAGAAAGCAAGGGGCTGGGACCATCCACGCCAGATGTTCTCCACCTCATCCCCTCTGCTTATTCTCACTTTACTTGCCCCTTCCCTAGCCCCTCAAAAGCCTGACGCTCTGGGGGAGCTGGCATTTGAGACGAACCCTGTTTCAAAGACAGCCATATGTAGCACAACTGCTTCCATGTCCTCCATCCTCTGCCCCTGCCAGACATTACTAATCCATCATTCCACATTCTTTCCTACTCTGCCCCATGCAGTGTGCCAGGTACCAAATGACACGAGGTGGTGGTGGGCAAGCTTATTTCAAGTTGTCCAAATATACAGTATGTTGGTATATCCGCAGGTGTCACCACCTCCTGTGCCCATAAAAGACATCCCTAATCCATCAGAGCACAGAGAGTGGGGGCTTGGGAAGGTGACTGAACATTTCTACTCAGGGCTCTGGGAAATGGTTAGCAGTCAATTTCAGTTTGCATGGGTTACGGCACATTTTTCAGGGTCAGTGGTGCATGACATGTACACTGCTCCATTCCTCTCCCAGACTGTGGCAGATGTTATGAGTTGATCACTGTTCTCATTCTCATCAACTGCAGAAACTGCCTCAAATCTCTATACAGTGCTTCAGGCAGTGAGGCTGGCACATGAGATACTTAGTTCATATACAACACATAGGAAGCCATATCCCCCACCACACCCACTGCAGACATCACTAATCATTACCAGTCTATTCCCCACAGATCCCATTTGGGAATGGGATCCCTAGAACCCCTCCCCTCATGTTGCTTGGGGCTTTCAGTAGTAAAGCTCTGCCAGTCCCCTACACTGGCATCAGGCCACTCACACACACTCACATAAATCTGATCGAATTTCCCGAAGTCCATGGTCTTGAAGCAGTCAATAGGAGGGCGCAGGTACTCGCAGTAGGAGCTGGACTTGACGACCTCCAGTTGCCGTACACAGGACACATAGGCCAGGCGAGACTGGATCTCGGCCATGTCTGGAACCTTGATCTTGTCTGCCCAGGGGTTTAGCCTTTTCCATAGCAACCACCAGCCAGACAAGCTGTCCCCATAGGTGCTGAGGTCCGTCTCATCCTGGCTCCCCACGTCGATGGCAATGACTGTCTTGGCACCCATGCTGCGGGCGATATCCGCTGTGGGGCCGAGGGGGGTCAGCTGGAGGCTCCCCACGAGGGCCCTGAGCAGGGAACTTCAACCCAGTCCCACAAACACCATCATGCAAATGGTCACACAAAAGAACCCATGCAAATAACATGCTGGCATGCAAATAGCATGCTAGCAGGCAAATGGCATGGAAATCAATGCCAATGATATTGAGGAGGTGGGGTCAGATGCTGGAGCTTTTAGGTGGGAAACTATGACCAGAGGGATGGAGGACATGGAGGTAAACAGACGAAGTTGCTGAGAAAAAGATATGAGGACAGAAATGAAGAAAGGAGATGCAAGGAAATAGTCATAAGGACACCAGCAGACAGAGATGGAGGAACCAGAGACACAGGGAGACAGAAAGAGATACAGGGAGACTGAAGGGTGAGAAAACACAAGTGGAAGTAAAGATAGCAGGAGACAGAGCCACAAGGGGAGAAATGCAGCAGAGCAGAAACAGTGAGAGATTGGCAGCGGGGGAAAGAGATGATCAGGATCAGAGATATGGAAAGAGAGAAAATCTAGGAGGAAAGAGGGACAAGGAGATTCAGGACAGTTGGAAAGAATGAGTGGCCCAGCAGGGTGATGGCCCAGCAGGCAGGGTGGTATGTCAGTGGGTCTATATGGCCCACTGAAGGTCCCCAACTGGGTCTGGGGAAGCCTGAGGGACATGTGTCCCTCACAAGCTTGTCTGTATGTCTGGGTATATGTGCCCATGTCCACGTCTGTGTGCATCTGCATGTGTCCCTGTCATCTGTGTGCATCTCCTGTCCATGTGTATTTGTGAAGACACACACCCCTAGGCCTGTATTGATTTCAGTCCTCGTGTGCCTAAATTAATGTCTGTATGTTTACTTGCACGTCCAAGTGTGCCTGTCCACTTATAGGTTTGTACACACATGCATGTGTATAGTTGTGTTAGTGCATGTATGTGGATGGAGCTCCTATATAAGAGCTGGCAAACTTTCTGGAAAAGTCGAGAGCGCAAATAATTTTGGCTTTGCAGGCCACATGGTCTCTGTCACAACTACCCAACTCTGCCATTGTGGTGCAAAAGGAGCCACAGGTGACAAGTAAATGACTCAGCATGGCTGTATCAATAAAATTTTATTTACAGAATCAGGCAGGGAGCCAGATTTGGCCTGCAGGGCTTAGTTTGCTGACGCTTGGCCTATGAGATGCAAGTGTATCGTGCAGCTAGCACACGTCTACTTGTGTATGCATGCTCCTGGGTGTGTAAAATTTTAAAGTTGCAAATCCACCCAACCTCTCACCCAAACACAAGTCAGCAGGTGTGTGTAAAGCTTAACTAAGTCCCGTAGGTGCCGCACCTATCTTCATGCGCACACTTGTGTATATTTTAGGAAACAAGTGTGGATAAACTGGTGTGGGAGGACTTATGCCCTATTTCATCAACAAGAGTTTGTTCATGTTCATCTGATCATGTGCAAATGTGTACCATACCTGCCCAACGAGCATATGCCAGAACATGTGTGTACACATGTGCCTGCTGTGCACACATACTGCTGTCTCGTTCCATGCCCAGGCTCCTTACTGTGTACATGTGTTTGTGTGTGTCCATCTACGTCTTAGCACCTGGCCAGACTTTTCAACTGCACACATTCCTGTCTTTAGGCACACCAACTGCACACATTCCTGTCTTTAGGCACACCAACTGCACACATTCCTGTCTTTAGGCACACCCACATATCTGCTCGTGCACGAGTATGCATGTGCATTCACGCCCCTGCACAGGTCTGCTGCTCACGTGTCCTCCCATGTACCTGTGTGCCCACACGTGGGCCCACTGGTTTGTGTCTGCCTATGTGCACGTGTGTGCATGTGAGTGAGCGGGCAGCCACTTGCCTGGCAGGTTGTTGATGTAGCCGCCATCCATGAGGAGGTGCCCGTCCTTCGGGTCGCACAGCGGGGGCAGGTAGCCCGAGAGCGTCATGCTGGCACGCACATATCGCCACAGGGAGCCTGCCCAGCGGGACACACAGACACAGACACGCACAGACACTCTCAGACACGCTCAGAGGCCCGGCCAGCCTGGTGGGCTCGCTGACCTGGCACGTTGTTGACGTAGCACCCGTCCACCAGCAGGTGCCCGTCCTTGGGGTCGCAGAGCGGGGGCAGGTAGGGGCAGTAGGAGGCACTGGCCCGGATGTAGCGCCACACACAGCCTGCAGGGACGGCGTGAGGGGAGTGAGGCGCCTGACTAGTCTCCCAGCCCCCACCCCTGAGGACAGACATACCTGGGACCTCTGGGGCGTTAGTGGGTGATGGTTAGTGCTTGGCAATCAGGTCAGGGCGACGGTCACTCATGTTAACAGTGTCCCAGACGCTTGGCTGCCCTCCCTGCACCCCCTCCCTACACGGCCACAGTGGTTGTGTGGGGCCAGCCGGGGCACCCACCATCTTTGTGGACACGCATGGCCGAGGCAGTGATGTCTGTGGTCACATTGAAGTACGGCAGCCACAGGTCCTATGGGGACAGGGACCAAGGTGGGGAAGGAGTGGGGATGCCTGTGGGGAGGAGTGAGGGCTAGTGGGTGGTGGTGGGGAGGGCACACCTCAATCTGCTTGTCCTGGAAGACTCGGTGGATGCTGCGGTTGAAGGCCGACCCCGTGAACATGGACGTGACAGGGTATGTGAGGTCCAGCACAGGCTCCAGCACAGAAGTCATGCTCTAGGGGGAAGGGGGCTGGCTGGGGTCAAAAGGAGTCACTTAGGGTCACTAACAAAGTAGTCACTAAGGATGCTAACTGCATAAGTGGTAAATTGAGGATTAAGGTCACTAGCCAGGAGGTCTCATCTATAGTCCTGGAGATATCTCTATAAAGGTTCACATAACAAGTCAGAAAAAGGTAAGGAGAAGCCCAGAAGCCCCTGTGGGATCAAGTTTCAAGGTGCTCCTGGGATGGAGGGACCGCCGACACACACCTTGGCCCACTCCCGGGCCCGCTGCTTAGTGCGGCTGGCGCTTCGCTCCTCGGCATAGAGGGCCCCAATGAAGGAGCCAATGGATGTGCCGCCCACTAAGTCGACAGGAACCCCAGCCTCCTCTAATGCTTTCAGCACCCCAATGTGTGAGCAACCCCTGCAACGGGAAGGAAATCTAGTGACCAACTGGGGATCCTCTAGGCCCCACCCCCAAGAAGAGTCCCTTCTTCCATCTCCCCGACTGGCCAAAAATAAGGTGCCAGCCCCGCTCTTATGGGAATCTTACTAGCGGAGCAAGCTCCACCCTTCAAACACCCTGGTCACGCCCCTGCTGGCGCTAGCCCCACCCCATCACCTTGCTCCGCCCCCACCCAGCACGAGGGCGATGGTGTTGCCAGTGAGCACGCGCGCCAGCCGGGAGAAATCACTGTGCCGGTCCGCGCGCCTGGAGAAAACCTTCTCGTACAGCTCATGCTGGGATGGGAGAGAGAAATGCCCCATGAGGATGGGGACGCAGGAGGTAGCACCTGGACCTCCATGGTCCCATCCCCACACGTCCCCACACTATGCCCCTCCAGTAGCCACGCCCCTCACGTAGCTATGTCCCAGAAAGATCTGCCAAGAGGCCTTTTCTTTGGATGTTGCCCTCACCAGTTTTGCGGGGCTTCGGCGCGAAAAAAGGCGGCGGGGACAGCGCAGGTGCAGGTGCCCAGAACACCAGCTGCGCATGTTGAGCCACTCCACGGTGCGTGTAGGGCCAGGGCCCTCCTCACGATGCAGCAGGACCAGCTGCTTGAGGGCGCGCACCGCTGTGTTCTCCAACATCTGCTCCAACTGCAGGGGAGCAGAAGGCAGGAGTCACCAATCACCAGTTGGTTCCTCCATGCCCACCACACCTGGCCGAGCCTGGGTCCCTAGGGCATTGCCCAGTCCCATGGTGGGGGTTCGCATGGCCTGGCACAGGTGCTGGAGGGCAGGGAACGAATCTGGGGGTGAGGTCGCTATGCATGGTCTCCAGACCTGGCCAAGTGTGGGCTCCTGGTCACCCAGGCCCACAATGAGGATGCAGTCTGCTTGGCGCAGGCAACGCACAGTCCAGGGTGTCAGTGAGGAGTCTGTCTGGTAGAGCACGATGCGGTGGGTATCCTCCTGCTGGGCCAGCCACCCTGACAGCCGGAACTCTTGGATGCTGGAGTTAAGGTGGGGGTGAGGGAGCATCATCCTGGGGCTGGTCAGGAATCGCACACCCCAAACCATTATAGCTCCACTGCTGTGGGGAGGGGAACTCAGATACCCAGGCTCCCACAACACAGGCCCTCCAGGGGTAGATTCACCCATTGACTGGATGGGTGGGAGCATGTTCCTTGGTTAATGGCCTAGAAACGGAACCAGATCTGAAAGAATCCTAGGCTTCAAGCTCATCCCTTGAGACCCCCTACTCCCCTGCACCCCAACACACACCTGTCCAAGGCAGAGGCCCCCAGGCGTGCCCGGATGATTTCACTGTTGAGGAGGAGTGTGGGGCCTGAGGGTAGGCGAGGAAATAGGATTAGAAACTCAGGTCAAACCCAGCTGGGGGCCTCTCCCAGGAAAGAGTACCACCACCATACTCCCATGGCCCTGTCCCACCCCACCCCATGTGGATCCGCTGGGCATCTCCACTCATTGGCCAATGCCCCACCCACACATGCCTTACCCTGGAGACCAGTGGCTGGCTATCACCCACGCCCCTTCCCGACTGACCGATGGCTTGCAAAGCGTGTTGCAGCTCCAGCATGAAGGCCACCATGGGAACCTCGGCGCACACGGGAAGGACAGCCACTGTTGCCAGGTTGCTGGCTGGGTTGGTGAGCTCCGAGTGAGGGAGGACACCTAGCCCCGAGCCTGCTGAGACCACAAGGGATGCGATCTGCTGTGCAGTCCTGTGTCCAGAGAGGGAGACCTCCTCCTCCTTCTCAGAGATCCCAGCCCCTTGTCCCTCAGCTGAGGCCTAGTGGAGAGCCATTGCGAAGGTCGTGACATCAGTCCTGGTCCCACAGCCTCACACTGTCCCCTCTCTTGATAAGACCTGAGCATCCGACTCAGTTTTGGCCCTAATGTCCTAAATGGCATCAATTAAACTCTACATCCATTCTGCTTCCCCACTGTGCCTGTGTAAACCTATCAGTGTCCCACCCCATTCTGGCTTGAGTGCCTCTGTACATTGAAGGGACTTAAAAACAAAACTGGGAAGAAACGAATATATTTTTGACCCATCTGTTGCTTCCCAACTTCTCCCTTAACACCCTAGACCCCCATTAACCTCCATCTCTTGCATGAATCTGTCTTGTCTCCTCCAGCTGCTTCCTGTAACAGTCTGAATAGGCTCAAATGCCTTTCCTGGCCCCTTGCCCCTGGCCTCGTTTTTCTCCATTGCTCACTTTCCTCTTCAAAGTGTTTCAAAACCACCAAACCCTGAACATAGAGCCTTGGCAGTTCTCTTCAATGTCCAGCATCAGCTGGCTTATCAAGTGTCAGCTCCCTTCCTCTGAAAAATCTCCCTCCTCTCCTCCACTAGCATCCTCCATCAAGACAAGACCCTCTTTTGTTTTCTTCACAGTACTTACCTGACTTCTCGCCAGCCAGGCTGTAAGGCGCCCCTAGGGGTCTTGTTTGCCTTGTGCACTCTCCTACCCTGTGCCCCACATAAATGCCTAGCACATACGAGGTGCACGCTGGAAAATTCCTTTTCTGTAGAGCATCAAAAGAAAAGCTCTCAATAGTCCAAGATACTAATGTCCCTGACCCTATGGATGCCCAATCATCATGTCAAGGGTGGGCAAGGTAATGTAGGGAGGAGGCAAGAGAAATAAAAATGTTAGGCCACAATCAGAGACTGCAATATGCTGATCAGCCCTAGGCCAAGCCAGAAGGACACTTGCAGAACAAAGGATGATTGCTGCTGGGATTGCCAACAACCCATTCCCCACACCTGTGAAGGGGAAACAGGAACCAAGAGTCATTCCCTGAGGCTAACACCATGGGGAACCTATGCATTAAAGGCTGAGAACTGTCAGTAGGCCTTTCACTTATATATTAACTTTTCACGCTACATACCCTTCCCCTTCCTCACTGTATGTTCATACCAAATGAAATGGGAACTAAAGAAGGACGCATAAACTGAATTCCCTGAATACTCAAGGTTTCTCTATGTGCCTTCACTCTTTCTCACTGTCCTCGTCTCTATTTGTCACTGTCCCTCTCAGTGCCCTTACTGTCACACTGTCTCTCTCTTTGCCTCTGAGAGGTGACCACACTCTGTGCAGTGTTACCTCTTTTCTAATAAACTTTCATTTTGACTCCAACTTTGGCATATGTGCTCAATTTTATACACCCTCTGCCAAAGGAACTTCTTCTGTCAGTACAGGGCTTGGTCTCCTCCCACTAACTTGGGGAAATTTAACCGGTCTGGCATCAAGGGTAGCCGGAAGGGAATGAATAGGACCTTTGTATACATGACAAAATTGTGGGGGAAAATAATCTGTCAGGAAAAGAACCTGGGAATGGGGTGGTTCTTGGCCATTGTTCACCACTGGCACCACTTGGGAGAGCCAGGCATCAGGGATGATGGGACAGAAGTCCTTGGGGAAAAGGGGGCTTAGGAGTTGCCAACGCAGGCCCTATTTCGGCATGCCTCGAATCCGACTCCATTTCCTGGTGCGGCCTAGCCCATGGAAACTACACGTCCCAGCATGCCCCAAGACAGAAAAACCACCACACCTCTGCAGCATACTGGTAACTTCGGAAACCATTTCCAATATGCTCTGGGCCCCAAACACTACTCCAAGAACTACATTTCCTAGCATACACTGGACACCATCCCTGAGCAAATCCTGACGCCCAGAACAAAGCTCACCCCTAAAGACTCCGACCTTCAACACGACTGATACTTTAGATTCCATAAACATGCTCTGGGTCTAACACTCCATTTCCCAGCACGCCCAGGTACATGAACTCCATCACACATCACACCCAATTATTCCGATCCCACTTCCGGCTTTAAATCTGGCTTTAAAACAGCTGGACTGTTTCTCAGCATCCCCTAGGTTTCGGGCTCCCTCTCTCAGCTGTCCTAAACATCAAGCCACATCCCCAGCATTCCAGGAAGGCCGGCTGGCTCTCACCTGGGAAGGGTCCTTGAAGCTGCTGCAAATTCCCCAGAATTTTCTGGCTCAGCAAGTGGATGAGGCGGGTCACAACCTGGGGTGTTGGAGGTTGGCAGTCCAGTGAGACTTGAGAGGCAGCTGAATGAGCCCCACTTTTCCCTCCTGTTACCTGTGCCCCACCTTCAAGAGCCCCGCCTTCACTTTGAACCCTCCCTAGAATCCCACCTCCAAATCTTAGACCCTGCCCTCTCTGGGGCATTGCCCCCATTAGAACTCAGCCCACAACCTATCCAGCAGCACCTGAGGGTATCTTCTTTTGATGTGGCCCAGAGTGCCCTCGGGGAGTTTGGCCAGCTCCGTGTCACGCACCGCGTGCACCGTGGTGGCCCGCGGCTGTCGTGTCAGCGCCTCCACCTGGGGGACCGCATGCATGACCAAGGATGCTTGGGCCCGGAGGTCCGGATGGGTAAAGGGGAGCCAACCATCAGTGCACCGAGTAGGCAGTAGTGCTCTATCCCCCGAGAAGGGGGTAGAGAGATCCAAGCCTCGCTACCCATTAGGGCTCCGGGGAGAGAGAGAGCACAGGGATCCACCCAGGTGGGGTTCCCTTTTCTGACTGAGAGAGAACTGGGGAGGGAGTCGGTTCAGAGGTTACCGGTCCCGGACACTTTCACCACCCCATCAGATTACCCGGGATTATCTGTACGTTGGGGAAAGAAAGAAACACTGGACTAGAAGAAAACAGAGGTCAGTGGGTGGGGCCGCACTCACCACCCCGATGAGATCCCCGCGGCCGTACTCGCCCACCAGCTCCTTCTTTCCGCTGCCGCGCTGGATGACGCTGCGCAGCCGCCCATTGAGCACGATGTAGGTGCAGTCTGAGCGGTCGCCCTGCCTGGGGTAGGGGATGAGTCACACAAGGTCAGGCCAGGGCCTAGGCAGGCCTGAGCAGCAAGGTGGGGGTGGGAGCTGCACCTGTACAGCGCGCGTCCGGCCTCCACTGCCGTCCAGTCAATTGCAAAGTCCATCTGGCGTACGAATGGTGACATCCTCGCAGCCACCGTGTGCGCAGCACTCAACACCACACTGGGTTGTGCACGCATGATCCTGCAGACAAAGGGCGGGGGCATATGGGCCGTGGCACCCTGGAACTGCCCTTAGGGACTGGGCAGGGCAGGTGATAGCTTGGAGGTGGGTTGGAAGGGCTCAAAGCTGATCTGTTAAGGTGTAAGCCTTTGAGGAATGGCCTGTCCCATGCCAGAATTGGAGCTGGGTCAAGGCCCTCGAAAATGCCACTCCCACCCCAACATCGGGCCCAGTCATACTCATAGAAGTCGGACTTGGAGATCCGCAAGAAGGTGCAGTCCCGCTGGGCTCGCAGCGTGAAGATGAGTGGCTCCCCAGTGAGCACAGCCAGCTGCCCCACCAGCTCCCCTGGCTGTGCCACGAACAGGCACACATCCTCAGCCTTGTCGATCATGCGCTGGTAGACATGCAGGCAGCCCCAGAGCACAAAGTGCAGACTCACGTCCTGTGAGGAGGCAGGGGCCAGGATATGGGCACAGGGGTAGGCTCCCACTCCCAACTCAGGTCAATGCACTCCATACGAAACAAGGAAAGATGGAGTGAAGGCTTTGCAAAGCTTGGCTGAGCAACAAATATATCTCCATATTATTCAGTACTTAGGGCAGACATTGCTAATGATTACCAAACTATAAGCCCAGATTAAAGCCCAAGAATTCTTTCCATCAGCCAGCAAGAGGCTGCAAGGACTGGTTACATAGGCAGCTGGATAGCCACATGGAAGAATAAAGTCGGACCCCCACCTGACACCATATCAAAGTGGATCAAAGATATGAATGTAAGAGCTAAAATTATAAAACTATTCAAAGAAAATATAGGGATCCATCTTCATCAGCTTGAATTTGGCAATAGATTCTTGGATATGACGCCAAAGGCACAAGCAACAAAATAAAAATAGGTAAATTGGACTTTATAAAAATCAAAAGCTTTTGAGCTTCAAAGGATACAAGAAAGTGAAAATCCACAATATAGGAGAAAATACTGGCAAATCATATTTGCTAAGGGTCTTGAATCCAGAATTTATACAGAAAATCTTACAACTCAATAATAAAAAAGGGCAAATAACCCAATTTAAAAATGGGCAAAGGATCCAAATAGACTTCTCCAAAGAAAACATACAAATGAGCTTAATAAGCACATGAAAAGATGCTCAAAATCACGAATCATTAGGGAAATGCATATCAAAACCATAATGAGATACCATTTCATACTCATTAGGAGGGCTGGGATCAAAAGTTGTTAGGATGTGGAGAAATTGGAACCCTCATACACTGCTGGTGGGGATGTAAAATGGTGTAGCTGCTTTGGAAAATAGTATTCAGAGTTAAAAGTAGAGTTGCCACATGACACAGGAATTCAACTCCTAGGTATATACCCAACAGAAATAAAAACACATGTCCACACAGAAATCTGTACATAAATGTTCATAGCAGCATTATGCATAATAGCCCAAAAGTGGAAACCACCCAAATGCCCATCAACAGATAAGGGAAATGCTGAATATCCACACAATGAAGTGTTACTCAGCCATGATGCTACCATGTGCATGAACCTTGAAAACATGATGCTCAGTGATAGAAGGCACACACAAAAGGACACATGTGATCCCACTTACATGAAATGTTCCAAACAGGCAAATCTATAGAAACACCAGATTAGTAGTTGCTTTGAGCTGGGGGTGGGGGGTGGGGTTAGGAGGTAGGAGATCGATAGCTCAAGGATATGGGGTTTCTTTCCAAGGTGATGAAATGTTCTAAAATTGATAGTGGTGATGGTTGCATAACTCTGGAGGTACTAAAAACCACTGTACTCTTTAAGTGGGTGGATTGCATAGTATGTGAATTACACTTTGATAAAACTATCAACAAAAAATCCCCTTTGCTCCTGGTTCCCTTGTTCCACTCCATCCCTGCTGAATTGTTTCCTAGAGATCAACGCATTTCTTCCCACCACAGGATATTGGCACAAGCTGTTCCCTCTGCCTAGAATGCTCTTTGCTCCCCCTTGCACCTAGTTACTTCTCCCCACACTTCCTCATTAGCTGGAGGTCACTTCCTTATAGATGCTGCCCTGCCTAAGCCAGATTTGGTCGAGTGACAACAGCTCCTTATGTCTACGCACTAAGCACATACGATTTTATAAGAATATGTGTAATCCTTTGAGTGTAATATCCATCAGAACTGTGGGCTTCCCAAGGGCAGGGACCTGGTATTTCCTGCCTTTGCAGCAGGCAGCACAGAGCCTGGGACATCTGTCCAACAGGGCTTGGGACACAGCATACACACAGTATGAACAGGTACTCCTCTCCTCTCTGGTTAGCCTACCCAGCCAGACACCCTTTTATAAATAAGGAACTGAAACTGCCCAGATATGTTAAGATTCCTTCCTCACCTACCATATCAACCTGTCTGGCACCCCCACAAAGCCCCAGAGAGCTTCAAAACACTGCAGAGAGTCCTGGGAGGGTACGGCCCCAGGAAATATACCCACGTGCTGGTACCATCTAAGAAAGAATTTCTAGACTGTGTTTGGGATATGAATGGGAGTTGCCATCAGATTGGGATGTAAAAATAATTTCTTTACTGCAGGACTTGTCAGAAAATTGAATGTGCTAATGATGTTCACTGGGAGCTTCCACAAAGAAATAAAACAACCAGCATTTCCCAAACCTATTTGACCACAGACCCCTTATTTGTGATATAGGCATCCCATGAAACACACTCTGGGAAATATCTGTGTGAAGCAGGATCTCTCCACTTTGGCACTACTACCATTTCAGACTGGATAATTCTGTTGCGGCAGGCTGTTCTGTGCATTCTGCCATCCCTGGTCTCTACCCATTAGATGCCAGTAGCACCCTCCCAAATCAATCAAAAATGTCTCCACATTGCCAAATGTCCCCTGGGGGGCAAAACTGTCCCCAGTAGAAAACTATCAGTGTAAAGTTTCAGAGAGAGGCACAGCACAGTAACGTCCATAACAAAGTTACAAAGACCCTGAGAAGCCTCCAGTGGCTGAAAGCCAGCGTGGTCCATTAGCAGCCAGGGCTGGGTTGAGCCCAACAGAGTGTCCCTGATAAGCAGGGTCTAGGGGCCCCTGCAAGAGGCATGGTTCAGCCACACTTCCTCAGCCACTCCCCAAGAACCATGAACAGCTGGCAAAAGCCTCACCCAACTTCCTCTGCAGAAAGGAGCACACCCCTGCAATAAGCAGCTCGAGGGGACACCTACATCAGCTAATCGAAAAATATAACAATACTCCAGCCAGATAACAGGTGGGGCACTCCTCACTCTGCCTCCCAGACAGTGCTGTGGTCTCAGTGCTTATGTCATGTTTCCCCCAGGTCATCCCTGAGCTGCTGCTCCACCTTCTTTCTCCCTCAGTCCTGTCACCCTTGCAAACCTTAAGCAATTCAGCACTATTTCCTCTTTAATTCTGGTGGATAGTTATTATTACTCTCATTCCACAGATGAGGAAGCAGAGAACTTTCTAGATGACCTGCCCAAGGTCACAAAGGGTGTCCGGGCAGAGTCTGGATTTCGACTCTGGCTCTCTCCCTCCAGAACCTTCCTCTTCATTGGTTCCTGATTGTGAGAGCAGAGCCAGGTCTGTTTCCCCATCTGGAGAATACAGGGATTCTCGAGGTGGGGTCTCCCACACCTCCTGGTGCAGGCACTGCGGTCCAGCTGCTGGGGCTGGCTCCTGGCCCCCAGGGCCACGTTCTGATTTGTACACATTTATCGGTGCCCATTCCAGCAGGAGCCCAGGATTAGAAGTCAGACAGGACATTAGGGTGTGCTGCAGACTCGAAAGGTCAGAAAACAGAGGCTGCAGGAAAGACTCTGCAGGGCAAGTAAGAGACCTAGGAGTTAGGGTCCTAGAGAAAGGGGTTCAGGGGTTGGAGATGAAAGGTCAATTGGTCTAGAGGATGGGTACATGGTCTGAGGGTCAGTTGTAGGGTCTGAGGGTCAGGGGTTGGAAATCATAGACTAAGAGTTCTACACGTGGAGTCAAAAGGGAAGGATCAGAGGTCAGAGAGAAGTCTCGGGTCATGGTTGCATGGGTGGAGGTCATGGGTCAGCCTTACCTGGTCTCCCTGGCGGGCAATGATGGTGCCAGCTTTGGCGTGATGTAGCAAGACTCGGCTATTCAGGAGGGAGGGATCCTGGGGGGGCGGGGGGAGGGAGTTGAGACTGGACCAGCCTGGCCTCCTCGCCCTCCACTGCATCTCTTAGCCCCTGGGCCATGGCTGCTCACTTCAATCCGCATCAGCTTGGCCAGCTCCCGCTTTGCTGCCTCAAAGATGCTGCTGGTCTGGCGGCCTTGGTAGGGCCCAAAGAGGCAGCCGCCAGTGGCTGACTCGTCCTCGCAGTAGCTGTACTCACAGGCACCTGCTGGCTGCTCCCGGGCCTCCTGAGTAGGGGTCTGTATGGACAGAGCCTGTGACCTCCCTACTCCTACCTGATTTTCCTCCTCAGGGGACTCCACCAAAGGAAGGGCAGAGAGGGCAGGGCCTTACCCGAACAGGGGCTGCCTGGGGTCCCCCTGAGGCCTCTTCTTGCAGAGACACAGAGATCCGGCCCCGTTCATATGCCATGTCGAAGTCTGAGCGGGGGCCACCCTGCAAGCCTGAGGTGCACAGAGGGCAATAAAAGCAACAAAGGCGAGCGTGACAACAGCTTCGGTCTAAGCAATTACTATCTACCTATGTGTCAAATGTGACATCTGTGTAAACATGACTAATGAATGACTATACTCTCCCTTGGAATCCTCATCACAATTGAGGGCACCATTTCAATGAGCACCCACAAAAAAAATCAGGAGAAGCTGCTGCCAATGTTCCCATTTCACAGATAAGAAAAATCAGGATTGGCCAGCCTGCCTTCCAACTCAGCAGCTCAATGGCCTCCCCCGCCCCCCAGGGCCCCAAACCTGAGATGTCCCCAGGCATGGAGAGGCAGCGGCTCAGCAGGGGGGCCGAGGGGGCTTCCAGGGATGTGGGCTTCACAGGGTCCCCTGGGGAAGACACATGTTCAGGCTCCTAGTTAGAGAGTAGGAAGCTGAGGGGGGCCTAGGGAGGAATCAACTCAGAGTCCCTGGGGACTAGGAGACTAGGAAAAGTAATTCAATTCATCCATGAGGCTGGGATCAAGGGTCTCTGGGGGACCAGACAGAATTGTACCTGGGTACCCACTAAGGGACCCCTGGGGGCTGGGGAGGGTCAGGCTTGAGTTTCTGAAGAACTGAGAAGAGACGGGGAGCAGAGCTCCCATGGGCTTCCCGGCACACTGGGCTGGGCCAGCCTTGGGTGCCCGGGGCCCAGGCATGGGTCATCTCAGTACCTGCAGGTCCAGGCAGAGGGGCCCCAGTGGGGTCAGGTGGCCGGCCGGGAGCCTCCCTGGGCTCCTCGGTTGCGGAGGTGCTGACCACACGCTTGGAGCCTCGCACAGGGCTAGTGCGGGCTGGGAGGCCTGGGCTGGGGAAGAGGCGCAGGGGCTGGATCTCCTGGGGGCAGAGAGCACCTTTGTGGCATGTCCTAGGAGGTATGTGCCACCCCACCCTTCCAGCCTCCCATACTCTCCATGAAACTCACATGGCTGAAGAGCTCATTGGTCAGACCCAGGTAGTTGTGAAGTGCCAGGAAAGTGACCCGCTGCAGCCTCACCATGATGATCTGCAGGGCAGAGCCAAAGGAGGGATGGGGCCAGGGAGCAAGGGGTGAGAGTGGTGGGGTGATGTGAGAAGTAGGGCCCAAACATTAAATGGGGGGCCATGGTGGGGAGAAAGAGGTGGGGTAGAACCAAGGCCCAGGAAGGGAGCGCTAAGGGGTGAGCAGGGCCAGAGAAGTGCCAGGGAGAAACCCTCAATGAAGTGGCAGAAGCCTGGGCAGATGGGACCAGGCAGCTAATGGGAGGAGTCAGGGGCAGCTGGGGGAGGTCTGGCTGCTGAGGGCCCATAAGCACAGCGTGAGTGCCTAATGAATCCCAGCCCACAGGTGCCTGTGATGGGTGGGGATCTGTAGAGGGGACAGAAGGCCTACTGACCTGTACCACCCGCACCAGGCTCTCAGGGTACTTGGTGAAAACAGCCGAGAAGGCCTCCACTGGCAGCCGCAGCACCGTGGAGTCTCGGGCTGCCCTAGCGGACACAGTACGCTGGGGGTGCTGGTGGCCCTGGGGGTATGAGGGGCATGAAGAGAATCAAGGGCTCATAGCCCCCTTTCCCTGCTCTCCAGCCCTTCCTGACACTAGTGTCTTGAGGGAATGCCGGCAGCATCAGGGACATATCAGAGATGGGGTCCCCTCTCCAGTCCAGTCCACTGGGTGTGGCCTTTTACCCCAGCCTCCTCGACCAAACTGGTCACTCACAGTGATGACATCCAGGATGCTCAGAAGGCTATTGACACTGTCCCCAGGGACCACTTCCTTCACCACACACTCCTTTCCATCCTGTAACATGGGGTGGGGGTATGGGGGGGGGGTCAGTGAGCAGGACTGCCCTCTCCCTGCCAACCAGTCTTCTACCCCTGGCCCTCACACTCACCCTCACCCCAGTGACAACTGACCCCGCAGACTACCTTAGACGCCTTTGGGCATGTTTCCAGCTCCTGTCTGCACATCTCAAAAGACCACCAACCCTACAGGCCAGTGGAGAGCAGGGCCCGTCTCCACTGACCACTTCACGATTGCCCATTTCCCTGCGGTGCCTCCGTAGGTGGCCCACTCACAGGCCCTGGGAGGCAGAGCTCCAGCAGCCCGTCTTGTACCACGTAGATGCTGGCATCTGGCTGGCCTGGCCGGAAGACGTAATCACCCTGGCTGAGCCGCTGGAAGATCATGTGCCGGCAGAGTTCCAGAAACAGTGGCTTCTCGAAGTGGCCCAGCACTCTGTTGGACGGGGGAGGAGGAATGCAGGTCACATCAGTCCCCAGCTCTCTGGCACCCCCACCTGTACCCCGACACTGACCGGACATTCTTGAGCATGTAGAGCACCTCGGAGGGCAGATGGGAGTTGGCCAGGTCGCCCTCCGTCAGGTCTGCCTCGAGCACCGCAGGCGGGGGCTCCTTCCGCTGCAGTGTTGGCGTCTCCTTCTGGATGCGCAGGATCCTGGTGGGAGGACGGGGTGGGGGGCGCAGGGAGAGGATTCAGAGTCACATAGAACAAGGGTCAGCAGACTCTGGCCTGCTGACCAAACCAGGCCCACTACTTCTTCTCATAAATAAAGTCTTACTGGCACACAAGCACTTTCATTCATGTATGGATTGTCTGGGGCTGTTTGCATGCTACAGCAGCAGAGTTGAGTAGTTACAGCAGAGTTGTATGTGGCCTGCACAGCCTAAGATATTTACTATCTGCTCCTATACAGAAAAATTTGCTGACCCCGATGTAAAATCCTGAGATTGTTTCTCCACTAGTCATAGGTCCCTGAGATGAACCTTCTAGTTAGACTCCTGACATAGCTTCCACGACGGGCAGCTATGGGACCCCTGACACAGTCCTTCCAGTAATCACAAACTAGATTCGTGAGATAGCTTCTCTAATGTAGGCAGACCCCAGGGGAGCTTCTGTTACATGAGGAGACCTCAGATACAGCCTCTTTGTTCTTTATAAGGTCTCTGAGATAGCACTTTCTCTCAGGTTGGAGAGAACCCTAAAATAGTCCTTTTGATGATACACAGACTCCTGAAATAGCACCCATTACATTTGGAGAATCCAGACATAGCCTCTCCCCTATTCATGGACCTGGGAAAACCCTTCTCCAAAAGTCACAATTCCTACTGAGAAAGCCCCTGCACTAGTCACAAGATGCTCAAGATAAACCCTCTAGTATGAGCAGTTCCCTCAGTTAAACTCCATGATATAGAGAAATCCAGATATAGCTCCTTTTCTGAACACGGAGATCCTTGGGCTTGCCCTTCCCCACATCGCTGATTGCTGAGATAGCCCTCTGACAGGCATGACATCAGGATAGACCCTTAAGGTGTGGAGACACTGAAATCTAGAGAGACACAAGATATAGCCTCTCAACTGATCGTGCAGATCTAGGGACAGCCCTTCTTCTCAAGTCACAGAAAGCTGTTTGATAGAATCTCTGTTTATCATTTATAGCCCTGGGATATCCCAATGTGAAAACACCCTTCAGAGAGACTTCACGGTGTCTTATGAACTAGACCCCATGATGTGAAGAGAAAAGCCAGCTTCCAACTTAGAAAAAGATCCCGCCCAGGGACAGCCTTTCTTGAGGGAGTCTTTTGCTGTTGACAGGCACCCTGAGATGTTCTTCCTATATTTCTAGTGCAAGAAGATTCTTGAGACAACTCCTAGGGTACAGAAATCCCTGACAGAGCCTCCTCAGTGTGGGAACAATTCCAAGGTAAGTGACATAGAGAGAGATTTTCTAATGTAGACAGACTGCTGAAACCTCTGGAGAACAGAAACAAGAGCTTGCCCGTCTAGCTGGCCACAGAAACACCTGAGCTACCCCAAATGAAACACCTCTTTTGTGGGGAGACCCATAAAATAGCCTACATGGAAACCTGAGATTTAAATCCTTAAATGTATAACACAGTGTCTCAGATACTGACAGAGAAGCAAATACTTATAGATACCTCAGGGAGGGCTGTCACTGCTAGAGGAGTACCACTGAGTTAGTCCTTAGAAACTCCAGAGACAGCTTGTCTGGTGTATGGTAGCTCCTTTGAGATGGCCCCTGTGATGTGGCAAGGCTCACAAAACTGTGAGATACACCCTTCAGTGTGGGCTGATCACTCAAAAGGCCCCTGAGATAGCCCCCAGTGCCAGGTACATCCAGCACAGCCTTACTTCTTGGCAATGTTGAGCATCTTAAGTTTCTTCTTCATTCGTGGCCGGGAGGTGGTGGAGACAGAGGCATCCACCAGAGAGGAAGTTGATTGTGAAACCTAAGAGAATTAAGGGGGAGAATAGATCAACTGCCAGTTAAGACCTTAGGGAAGTGGAGGGGCCAGATCCTTGGTCCTTAATCAAGGGGAAGGGGTTTATTAAGAGGTGTAACTAGATAAAGGGCAGGGCCTCTGTGTGGTCAACAGGAGCCCCAGAGAGTCCTAGACTCACCTTCCTCATAATCTTCCGGCCATAGAAAAGCACTTTGTCTCTCTTCCGGAATCGATACCGCGGGCCATCGGGTGTTGGGGTTTCTGGGGATAAGGGGAGAGGAACACTCTGAGCTCTGTGCAGACTCTACGAGGCCAACGACCAGGACACTCCGTGCAGACTCCAGCAAATCCCATCTCTACTGCCTCAAGGTCCAGGTTCGGCTCCCCACCCCTCCAGAGGGGTCCTTAGTATCCTCACTAGGAATTCGAAGCCTCCGCACCAGGAGGAGGATGAGCACGGCTGTGAGCAGCACCGCGACTCCGGCCCCGATCATCACGCCCAGCACCTGCGGGACGAACGGCACTGGCTGCGCACTGCATACTCGCCCCGCCGAACCCTCCCCAGGGGCCAGGACTTCCCCGGTTTCGTCCCATTCTGCGACGTCCGTCCCCGAGACAGTCGCCGTCGCCCCTGGCCTGGGTGTCCCCATCTAGAACTGCCAAGTACGCTTCTTCCCAGGGAGGGCAAGTCTTCACCGCAGCTCGGCGGCTCGCAGTGCACGCCGGGAAACGTAGTTCACTCCGAACAGACGCAGTCGGGTTCTCGCGGGACTGCGATGATGCGCGCTGAGCACGTCGGGAATTGTAGTCCTTGCGGCGCAACGCAACCCTCAACCCTCACCATTCCTGTTTGCAGCAGGGCTTCCATTAGCTGCTTCGGGCTGGGCTGCAGGTCTTGTACCCCGGAGTCCTGGGAATCAAGAAGCAGGAGGAACCCAAACAAGTTGTCACTCTGGGACCACCCCTCCTCTGCCACAAGCCCTGCCCACTTCGTGCTCGCAGCCCCGGCCGGGGACCAGCTAGAGGGACGCTGCGGAGCAGAGTGGGGCAAACTGACCTCTGGGCCCGGGAGTGAGCCGGGGCGCCGGCTCCCCGCTGGGCTTCCTTCACCCACGCTCCAGGCCGACCAGACGCTCTACCGGCGCCAAGCCCACCCTAGGGCCAAAGGGTAGTCTGCCGGGCACCCAGTAAGCAGCCAGCGCACGGGTTCCCCTACGGCACGGCTCCCTCACACAGGCAGCCTCCTTCCCGGCCTCTGATCCCAGCGGAACTGATCAATCCTCACCGACCCCTAGGTCGCACCCCTGTACTCTCCATAAAAACTGGGTGCCCTATCCCGGGAAAACTGAAGCCATAGCCAGTGGGTCGGGGAGATGCCTGGCTCCTGGATCAAGCCTGCCCTCAGAAAGACCCAGGGGCTAAGGAGCGTGGGAGTGCTGCCGGGACCTCCCACCCAAGAAGTCCTAGGGGATTCCGAGGTCTCAGAGAGGTCCTGGGACGCTCCGAGTGGGATGGGTTCGCAAGGTGTTATTGGTTGATACTGGAGATTTATTGTCACGTAATAGTAAAGTTATGGGGTCTTTGATGGTGCGGAGCATCACTAGGACGCCAGTAATGATGCTGGCGCCATTGCTGGGCGACATAACCGAGGACGCTGGAATTACTGGAGCACTGGAAAGTTACCGAGCGATTCTCAGGAATACAGGACTATTACTGGGAAAACCGGGAGCTGGGTGTGCACGTCTCTGGGGTCGCTGGAACATGAGAGTGGGCCTAGGGAGGCCGTCCGGGCTCCTTGGAAGATACTGAGGAACGCTGAAATATTCCTGGGACTTCCCTGGGAGACTGAGGATGTTTGTGGCGCCGCTAAAGTATTAATGGAAATTTGGGGGAGTCACGGGGTTTTTGAGACATTACCTGGGAAATTCAAGGGGGTCTAGTCCTCTTCTACCCCAAGTGCACCTGGCTACCAGTGCGGAAACACCTGCAGGGAACTGGGGGGAAGGGAGCAATAGAGTCGGGGCTACCGAGAATCAGCAGAGGCCCGATCTTGAGAAAGCCGAGGGCTCGCTAACGATCCCCAAAGGGATGGCCCTTCGGGACCGACAGAGACCCGGACTCACCCAGACGCTGCAGACAGGGTCCACTCAGTGCCAACACCGCTGTTCCGCCCAGCGACTCAGGTGTGGCCCCTTT
The DNA here is from genome assembly GCA_028627145.1 of Eidolon dupreanum. Classification (NCBI taxonomy): domain Eukaryota; kingdom Metazoa; phylum Chordata; class Mammalia; order Chiroptera; family Pteropodidae; genus Eidolon; species Eidolon dupreanum. The sequence continues at coordinate 32,383,663 of CM053512.1, read as the reverse complement.
AAATTATTCGCTGCAGGGCGCACGGAAGCCCCGCCCCCTACCCTGTTAGGAGGGTCTAGTGGAACCTACTGAATGTGGCAACTCCTTAAAGGGGCGGAAGACCGGCTGGCTAAGGGAATGCCCCTCCCGCTAGAAAACTGAGCGAGGTTTTTTTTCTCCCCCCATTTATTTAACACCCATCCCACCCCAGTGTCCAACCCGATCGACTCAGGCCCTCACAGGGCACTGTAGGGAGCCAGTCTTTAAAAGCAATCCCTAAAAATAAATAAGAGCGGATCTCCACAGGTCCTGGGGCTAATGTCCAGTGGCAGTCTTGATCCGTATCAATTCACCAGCAGCGAATGCTCCGAGGCGTCCCTGTTGGAGGGGCAGTGTCAGCTGGGGCCGAAGGCAGCTGTGGCCTCTGGCAACTCCCCTTCCCTCAGCCCCCAGTCCTAACCAAAACTCGAACCTGCCGCAACAGCAGAGGAGGCTGCAGGCTGAGCCACTCCCGCGGCGGAACTTGCCGGAGGTAGGGCTGTCCTTGCACTGCGCGATGTAGGCCTGGAGCTCGCTCATCTCCGCGCCGGCACCGCCCGGGTGCTGAGGAGAGATATGGGATGAACCAGCAAAAATGGGCCCCTTGAGATCTGCCCTCGGCTCTGTCTTTTTTCTAGCCATCTGGATCTCCTCGCTGAAAGCAGGCTCCCACCTCTGGGCCTTTGCACTTGCTGTGTCCACCGCCTGTTGTTCCTTATGGTTTTCTTCCTGAAAGACCTTCTCTGACCCCTGAATATGTGCACAACCTGCATCTTGGTCAGTTGGTGTCACATCTGCGTCCCCAGTCATCTGAACAGTGTGGCTTTCAGCAAGAGACTTTGCCTTCCCTATCTTGTGAAGGAGCCACCATCTCTTCCCAAAGTTCTTTCTAGCTAGTAGGCCTTTGCTTTGGCTGTTCCTTCACCCTGATGCTCCCTTCCTTGAGTTTCCATCTCTTCAATCTAGAACTTTCTGAGATGATAAAAATGTTTGATTCTATGCTGTCCAGTCTGGTAGCTACTACCCAGCCACATTGTTTTCTGGGCACTTAATATGTGAATGATGTGAGTGAGGAAATGAATTTGGAATTGTATTTCATTTTAAATCAAAATGTAAACAGTCCCATGTGGTTAGGGACTAGTATTAGACAGCATATTCTAGAAGCCTTCATGGACTCACCCTAATACCAGTCTAAAGCAGAGGATCCCATAGTAACCTTTCACACTTCCTTCATGTCTCTCACCAGTGGTTCACCATACTTCCGTTCATGCATTATCCTCTTGCTCATTGGGCTTGGACAGACTGTGTACGCCTTTCCTCATTTCCTAGATGCCAGGTGCCCAGCACAGGGCTTGGCCCACAATAGGCCCTCAGACATGTTGGCTAAAAGAACCCTGTCTCCTTGCCACCTCCATATTCTGCTCTGACTCCTTGCTCTCCTCTGATCTCCACAGCCTTGCAGGACCTCCACAGTTCCCCAGACCCAAACAGCCCCCACCAAGGCCACCCCACAGAACAGATGGATAAAGAGCAGGGCTTCAATATTCAGACAGTCCTGGGTTGAGCCTGGCTTCATCACTTAGTAGCTGACCTCAGGCAAGTCAGTGAAACTTTATGGCCTGGTGTCCCTGTTGGTAAAAGCAGACGCAGGAACCCTACCTGCATAGAGCCCCGCCTTGATCAAACTGAGAATGAGGCAGCTGTAACCATGATGACATCAGGCCCACCTATGCTCCCCAATCCCAAGCCACTCTCTCCTTTGGCTTTGCAGAGTCTCATTCCCTGAATCCTTCTCTCCTCGCACCCCTCCCCTGGCATGTTCCCTAGGACCCTGCCGTGGCCCACTCCAAGGGACCTGGAGCCCAAGTTAGAGCTGTGAGTGCAGTCGGTCCTATGGTGGAGGGGTTGCACGGCTAACCTTGATGGTGTCATAGGCACCAGTGATGAGCGCAATGAAGAGGCTGAGCACCATGTAGATGAAAAGACTGATGAAGGAGTAGAGGTAGAGCTGGGAGAAGAGCCAGACGAGGCTGCTGTGGCCCTGCTGCGCCTGCATCGCTGCGAATGTCACGAACATGTCGTCCCCGTTGATGAGCGAGAACAGGCACTCCGACACCATGGACAGTGAGCGGAACTGTGGCCGGGCAGCAAGGTCAGTGGGGTTGGGACAGAGGGAGCCGTGAGCATGGCTAGGGGCAGGATGGGGCACAAAGGGTCAGAGGGTACAGTGGACCAGTAGTCACAATGGGACCACCTGGGGGTCACTGTATAATGACAAGGTCATAGAGTCAGTGCCAGGGTTACTGGGGGGTCAGAGGGCAGAATATCATTAGTCATGATGGGGTCATTTAGGGGTCACTGTGTCAATGACAATGTCATAAGGTCAATGCTAGAATAGAGGGGACAGTGGGCAGAACTGCTACAGACATGCTAGTTAAGTTACGGGGGTCAAGCTGAGTCATTCAGTGTGGCCAGGTCAATGAGAGAGAAACCAGAGGGCTCAGGAAGTGGGCTCAGGGGAGGGGGGCCAGAGACCCCTCAACTGTAAGTCATGAGCACCCACCATCAGCTCTGGCCCCAGCCAGCCCCTACCTTCACGTGATAGGGCCCCAACACGATCCAGCCACAGAAGCAATAGCCCAGGTAGATGACAGCCACACAGCAGCAGAAGCGCATGACGCTGGGCAGGGCCACCCGCAGTGTGGCGATGAGGATCTATGGTAGGGCAGATGGGGGCCAATGATGGCATAGCCACAACCGGGGTCAGCAGTGCATATGGGGGTGGAGCAGTCAGGGCCTGTCCGAGGGCGTGGCTAGGGTACCTTAGAATGAGCAGCATGGGGCTGAGGGGGCCCAAGGACATGCCATGACTAGACTCAGCTGGGTGGCTATGAAGGGGCAGGCTCACATGGCCCCTGCCCAAGTATAGTGACAGGTACATCTAGGGTGGACAGGTACAGAGCCAAGAGACTCATGACAGGTCATCTGGAGGGGCTGATGATTGCCATACGTGTATGAATTTAGGGGGGTAGGAATCAGGGGACATGTGGCCACCACCTGGAGGGAGGGCCCAGGCTGCACACACAAGGCTTACATTGTACTTATGGAAGAAGGTAAGGTAACGGATGACGCCAACCCAGACGAGCAGTGTTGAGGTGCCCAGGAGGATGCTGCAGACATCATAGCTGGCCAGGTTCTAGGGGCGGGAGCAGTGTCAACCCCATCTAGCCGGCCATTCCAAGAGATGTTGCCCTGGGCAGGGTGTGGGCAGGACCCACCTTGGCTTCGATGCCAATCTTCATAATTGTTCCTGAGATGGTCAGCATGTCGCTGGTGACCAGCAGGATGTACCAGCCGTTGACAAATTCCAGTCGCTCCCATAGGCTGATAACCCGTCCCCGCTGCCGCCACATAAACCCAACAAACTCCTGCAGGAGGCAGGTGGGGTGAGGCCCTCTCCAGGAATGGGAGCCTCGAGCACCCCTGGCCTTTATGGCCCCAGAGCTAGGCAAAGGCTGGATTGGGGACATGTGACATTGGGGTGGCTCTCACATTCTGTAGTAGGAAGCCACGGAGCAGGGAGCGGGCACACAGCAGGAAGGAGAAGGAGCAGGTGAGGATCACGACCACATCAAACAGGAGCCGGAAGCTGTTGTCTCCTGTGGGGGAGGGGGCCTTGGGTTGGGCCAGGGCGGTTCAAAGCCTTGTGAGGCCAAGCCTAGGGGGCTGTAGGGCAAGTTTTAGCTGGTCAGCAGGCTCATGGGCTACTCTGAGTGAACCAGAAGCTTGGTCAGTGCTGGTCCGGGGCTTGGGAATCCCCAGGCGGGTCAGGGTCCCTGGTTGGCGCTAGTCTGGGGCTTGAGGGCTCACCGTGCCTGAAGACGCTGGGGTGCTTACACTCTTGGATGTGGGCTTGAGTCTCCAGGCTGATGGGGACACGCCCGCTGTGTGCCTTATTGTCAAACGTGATCTGCAGTGGGGTGCAGAATAAGCCATGGAGGGCCTAGGCTCTCAGATCCGCATGACAGGTGGTCTGTCTGGCCCCAGCTTCCCCATCAACCCCATGCTGCCCTTGGCCAAAGGTCCCCAGCCCAGGAGCTCAAGAACCCTGTGGCACTATCCCCAACCCACATCACTGGTGGCTCCACACCCTCGGCCCGAACACCATGGGCTCACTAGGACACTGAAGGTGTAGCAGTCTGGGATCTCATTGTTGATCAGGCTCTGCAGGTTGATGGTCTTCAGCTGGAAGTGGATGGTGACGTTGATCAGCCTGAAGGGGAAGGGTCCAGTGAGGCGGAAGGGGCTCTGCAGCTCCCTCAGGCCCCAGAGTGCCTGCGCTCCTGCCCAACGCTGACTCTGCAGCTGGCAGTGGAAGTGCTCACTCAGCAGACATAAGCCCAGCCCGCCCCTGCCCCTGCCTGTGGGGAAGTGGCTCCTGGGGGGCCCCAAGGACACATGGCATTCTGCCTCCCCCACCCTCTGCCCAACCCTGGAATGGCCCCCTCGATCAGGCAGTACTTGTGGAATTTGAGCGTGAGGTTCTTGTAACTGGCGCTGCCATCCAAGAGCGATAGATCATCACTGGGGGGCACAATGGGTCTCTCGGGGGGGTCCACCTGGATGCAATCTGAGGACAGGGAGTCAGGGAAGGGACACTTGGGATGGGGGAGGCACAGGCAGGTCTCCCCAGAGTCCCTGATGGCGGACTTCACTGATTCACTCCTCACTTGGTACTTGAACATTTACCGTTTGTTCCCCGTGTCCACCTAGGGTAGGGCCTGGTCTGTCTGTTCCCTGTGCAGACCCTAGGGCCTAGTGCTCTGTGGGCCCCCGAATGTTTAGTGAATTCATGATATTAAAACATAACACCCAGTTCTTTCTGCACAGCAAGCATTCTTCTAAACATACTGCATACTTCAAATCACTGATGCTCATGACAGCCCATCTCTCAGATGATTGAGGACAGAGCTGGGATTTTAATCCCAACAGTGGGGAGCCCCCAAGAGCTCAGCTCCGCCTTATCCACTCACCAGTGACAACCATTGGGTCGATGTCAAAGGTATCGTTGGCTGGGTCCACGTGGCCCCGGTGGTAGTACCGCTGGCAGAGGGCCAAGGCTGAGCCATTGGCCCAGGGACCACCCCCGCCCCGCACATATGCGTAGCGGCCCAGTGACACATCAGGGAGTATCAGGTACTGTGGGCAGAGAAGGGGAGGGTCCATCAGCCCCTCCTGTGCTCCCCTGATCTTCCCACCTGCCAACCTGCTCCTGGCTGCTCGTACCTGGTCCACGGCATAGAAGATAGCCTGGTAGAGCTGCTCTCGAGTATAGGCTGCAAAGGTGTCATCTGCCCCATCAGAGTAGCCCAGAAGGAAGAGGTGGCGGAAGGCGATGGTGTTCTCCTCCCGGAATGTCACTGCCAGCTGGTTGCTGAGCCCGAACAGGATGAGCTGGTGGGATGATGGGGGGTTGACACTGCTGGGATGGGGCTTCCCTCAGTGCATGAGTGGAGGAAGAGGAAAAAGAGGGCCCACTCCATGAGGGCACATGTCCCCATCTTCCATGCCTACTGTTTGTTCCCAATGCCCAGCACACAGTGGGCACTTATATATCTCACAGCAGCAACTAACGTTCATTAAATGTTTACCAGATACCAACTTCCATGCTAAACCCAAACCTACAGGGTAAGAACCACTGCTGGGTCCCTTGACTAAGGGGAAATTAGAAGCACAGTAACATAGCCAAAGTCACAGCACTAGACCAGAAGCTCCTCAGCAGCGGCTGGGTCTGATTCATCTTACGGTCTCCAGACCCCAGCATAGGGCCTGGCACAGGAAGAGGGTCAACTATCTGTTCAGCCACTGGGTTAGTTCTCTTTGCGAGTCAACGTGGCATCAGACTGCCTGAGTTCAAGTGCCAGCAGCTCCTAACACTTGGTTGCTGTGTGACTTTGGACCAGTCCCTTAGCCTCTCAACTGCTTCACCTATAAAATGGGGCAACAGAAGTTGCTGGGACCTCAGAGGGCATGTGTGAGGTTAAAAGGGGTTGCTCACATACAAAGCTTGGAGGGCTTCCTGATGGATTACTGCCATTGTCACTACTGTCATTATGCTGCTGCAGGATCAGGACTAGGCTCCAACTCCAAGACTCTCCTTCTAGGAAAACAGCAGTCACAGGCGGTGTTCTTATGGGGCCCCCAAAGATCTCACCTGCACAGTGACCACCAAGATCTTCACTACTTGCAGCATCAGCTTGAAGGGCTTGCGGCCCTTGGCCCGAAATTTGTCACAGGGACTCATAAAAAAGTATTTGAGACGGCGGCGGAGGTCTTCCTCTTCCATAGGGGTTGGAGGCGCTGGTGAAGTCCCTGCCTGGGTCCCATACCCAGGGCTGGGGGTCAGGAGGTGTTCGGTCTCTGGGGGAATGGGAGAGAGCAGTGGGAACCAAGCCCAGGCAGGTCCACTGCCAACAGGGGAGGCAGGTCCCATGTTCCAGCTAAGAAAGAACTCTGGGAGATCTAAGAAATTCTGAAAATCTGCAACATTTTAGGGATATATGCAGCAATGCTGCTCAGATTACAATTTTGGGTTTGGGACTCAATAGAGCCAGAATTGATTTTTGACCCCGATGCTCACCAGCTTGGGCAGGGCACTCAGTCTCTCTGAGCCTGTTTCTTATCTGCAAAATGGGACAATAACATCTCTCATCAAGAAGCTGAGGATCTGATGCTTACAAAGTGTTTATCACAGGGGCTGGTACCTGGTAAGAATGTCAGGACATTCCATCATTGTTCCTGTTATGGATTTGTGGGGAGAGAATGAATTGCCTCCACTGGTTTTTCATAGTGCACTTAAGGCTCCTGGGCCTGTCCCAACTCCAGCCCCCACACATGAACATGGAACTCAGCTACATTCTGGTATTTTCTGGACAAGCACCCATAAAATGAACTTTCCACTAATCATGACCTGGCCTGTTAAGCTGACACTCTCACAAGCCACAGGCCTGGAGAAGGAGAAATCAACAGTAATGGTAATGAAAAGAGAATGCATTTGCCAAAGACTCACTGTGCACCAAGAGATGTTATAGAATTTGGGAGTTTATGAGCTAATATGACATTTTCATTAAAGCTGCCAGCTCCTGGAAATCACACAGCCTAGGACCAAATCCCAGACCTGCTGCTTCCAGGTTGGGGAACTCCAGGCACCTTTCTAAGTCTCAGTTTCCTCCTGAAGATAGAGGGGGAGAAAAGTCTTCCCCTGAAGCTGAAACTCTGAAAGTGCTTTGAGAATGAAGTGAGGCAAAGCAGTTCAGCCCGAGTCTCAGTAATTCTTCAGCAAACGAATACTGTCCTAAGCGCTGCTTGTTCCTCTCAATCCTGACCAGCCTAAGAGGAACGTCTAAGGTTTCAGCCACTGCTGGGGTCAGCGCTGGTTACAGCAGCCCAGAACTCTCCCTGATACCGCCCCACTCCCCCCACTGGGAGAACCCAGCTTCTTTCCAGGGCCTGGCTGGCCTACTGCCTGGCACTGTCACCGAGACGATTGTGGACACTGTTAGAACCTGTCCTGCAGGGAGGGCCAGCTCCTGGCTGGTCCCTTTGGAGCTTGGATGCTACTGTGGTTGTTTACAAGACTACTGGACAGAAGCCAGAAGGCAGGCCTGCTTCCCTAGCTAGGATCATAGCTAACCCACCCCAGACTCTATCAATGGCGACACCTTTCAAGTGTCTCCAGCCAGCTCAAGGAGTGAAGAAAAACACAAGGAGTCTTTCTTCAAGCTCCCCCATTAGAGACGGAGACTGAAGAAGCTGGAGCTGGGCACCCAACCCCTGAGTTCAGGAAAGCTGAGCTTTCATGGATTTAGCGATCTGAAATTGAGTTAGGCGTCTAGGCTCAAGGAGGCAATTCCCCGAGCCCTCTGCCTGAATTTAGAGAAGCTGAGCATTTGCCTTCTGGAAGTCTCACGTGCGAGTTGGAAAAGCTGGTGCCAGCTGAGTTCCAGCAATGCTGAGCAATCGGAATCTAGGCTCAGAACGGAACCTCGCAGCCCTATGTCAAAGAAGCTGACGGCCCACTTGCTATCTGAGTTTAGGAACTCCGAGCAGAGCCTGGGTCCAGGAAGGGCAGTCGGGAGTCTCACCACTCCGAAGTCGGAGAAGCTGGTGCCCACCCGCCACCCAGGTTCTATGAGCCTTCTGCCCAAACCTCCACTGCGGGAAAGCTGGGAGATCAACACCAGAGTTTGGGAAAGGGAAACTAGGGGCTCCCGCGCCCCAGGCCGACGGAGCCGGCCGCCTGCCTGCCTGGCCTCCCGCAGCACATGGGGGCGTCCGCACTCTCACCTGAGCCGCGCGAGCCCACGGGGGCTGCCATACCCGGGCGGGGAGCGCCGGTCGCCAGCAGGCGCGGCGGAGCAGCTGGGGTCCCAGCGCCCGCCGCTGTCACTGCGGCCTCTGCCTCGCGGTGCCGCTTCAAACCCTCGCTTATCAGCTGACTTGAGCCCAGAGTCACGTGATCAGAGCGCCTTTGGAGACACGTGACCAGATCCTGTCCCGCCCCCTGCGTCACGACAACATCGGCCTAGCCGTGCACAGGCGTACCTCGGCGGGCGACTTGCGGGAAGTCGCGAGATCCTAGCACCGACGGCACACACGTTGCTGGGGATAGGCTGGCTCTGAGCGTGCCAGTGTAGGACTGGCTCCGTCACGTCCGCGTCTAATGCCAACCTCTTAGCTTCCATGTATTTGACCCCTTACTTTCCACGATATCTGGTGATGACCCTACATCCTATCTAAGGGCTGTTCCCCTCCATCCTACCAGAAATCCCAGGGGTAATCTCAACCCCTTCTGCTTCTGCCCCTCTCTTCTGTATGACCTATCGGCAAATCTTATTTCGTTTCCTAATTATATCCCAAAGAAGACCACTTATTCCCACTTTTATGGCTCTCAGCCCAGAGTCACCTGGACCACTGCAGTAACCTCCTGATATAGGCTCCCACTCTTGAACCCCTCCATTCCACTCTCCACCCAGCAGCCAAGAACAGCTTCAGAAAACAATTCATATCAGTTCTCTGCCAGAACCTGCAGGTGGCTTCCCATTTCTCTGGCAAGATAAGCAAACTCTCCACCACCAGTCTACCAGGGCCCTCTGGTCTTCCCCTTCCTCCCCAGATCATCTCTTAATGGCCCTAGTGCCTTTGCAAACTCTTTCCTAGAGCATAATGGTTAAGAACACAGGCTCTGGAAGGCAGACAATCCAGGTTTAAATCTAGGCACGGCCAACGGCCACTTCTCTGTCTTCCAAAGAGTCTGTTAAACTCCGTGTGCCTCAGTTTTCTCATTTGCAAAATAAGGATGCTCAATCACAGTTCCCTGCTTTGTGGAACTATTGAAAGCATTAAATGAGAAAATGCAAGAGCATAGCACAAGGCTAGGCAAATAATGCTAATGATTAAATTAGTGGTTATTGGGATTATATAGTCCTTCCTCAGGAAAGCTCTCCCAGACCTAGAACAGAAGTCCTGTATACTTCTAGAATGTACATTTACTTTTTAAATATTTCCAAATTTGGTATCTGTAAGCTCTGCCAGGCCTAAGACCATGGTTATCTTGCTTCTGGCTGAGACCTGAGCAATCAACAGGTATCTGTTGAATGCATAAATGAGCAACCTCCCTTTGTCCAGTACCTATAATGTATGCTTTGAAGGGCAAGGGGTAAGTCAGGTGAGCAGATGGGACAGGACTGCCCACATGGTTTCACATCAGCCTCCATTATCAGCCCACCACTTTAAACACGCCACGAGTCTCACCATTTGGAAAAACCAAAGGAAAGAGATGCTGCTCAGCCCATCTGCAGGGTAAGTCTGCTCCTGACTAGGGTGACCAGGTCTGGAGGAACAGTGACTGCTTCGATGGACCAGGGTGAGGCCTTCGGTGGGGAAGCTCAGAAGCCTGGAGGATGTCAAGGGGAAGCCAGGACATTGGGGTTTGGGAAGTATGGCTGGCTCAGGCCACACCCTCCCATCTCCCAAAGGGCTGTGCATTAGGGGAAAAAGAGAAACAGGAGAACCATGAAACAGAGCCAGGAGGCAGTGGGAGGATTTTACTAACTGCACAACACACAACTTCCCCAGATCCTGTGGGTGCCAGCCTCCCATTTAGCCATCGGGCCCCAGCAGTGCACCTCGCTCCTGCACCCACTCAGGACTCTCACCAAGAGGGAGAGCTGGACTGTCATGGGTGGGAGAGCTTGGGTCAGGGTGGGTTTCAAGGTTGGGGTTGGGGCTGGGCACGGGATCTGGGTCTGGGCTGTGGACAGACCCCTGGTCAGGACTGGCCACAAGGTCAGGATTGGAATCGTGACCAGGCTTAGGGTCAGAAGCCTTGACAGGAACAGGGGTGGGGGTAGATCCGGCACCAGGGCCTTCTTTGGGGCCGGGTTTGGGGAGGGAGCCCAGCATAGAGCCAGGGCCAGGGCCCAGGCCTGAGCTGGGGCCCAGGCCAGAGCCGAGCACAGAGACAGCATCAGGCCCCAGGAGGGAGACCTGCCCGGGCCTCAACATCGAAGCAGGGCTGAGACCCAGGCCAGCAGCGGTGGCAGCAGCTGCAGCGGCTGCAGCAGCGGCACCCTCGTGCACCCGCTTGTGCTTGGTGAGGCTGGAGGCTTGGCCGAAGGCCTTGCCACAGAGCTGGCAGCGGTAGGGGCGCTCTCCAGAATGCACGTGCAGGTGCTGAAGCAGCGCCGAGCTCTGCCCGAAGGCCTTGGAGCAGTGGGGACAGGCATAGGGGCGCTCGCCTGTGTGGATGCGTAGGTGGTGCTGCAAGTTGGAGCTCTGGCCGAAAGCCTTGCCGCAGTGGGGACAGCGGTAGGGGCGCTCTGCTGTGTGCGTGCGCTGGTGCTGCAGCAGCGCTGAACTCTGCCCGAAGGCCTTGCCGCACTGCGGGCACGGGTAGGGCCGCTCACCCGTGTGCGTGCGCAGGTGCTTCAGCAGCGCCGAGCCTTGCCCGAAGCCCTTGGCACACACCGGGCACTTGTGCGGTCGCGGGCCACCGTGTGTGCGCAGGTGCTGCGCCAGCAGCGAGCCGTGCCCGAAGGCCTTGCCGCACACAGGGCAGTGGTGCGGCTTCTCGCCACTGTGGCTACTGCGATGCTTCAGCAGTGTAGAGCGCCAGCCGAAGGCCTTGCCGCATGCTGCACATTGGTAGGGCCGCGCGCCGGTGTGGATGCCCCGATGTTGGGCAAGCGTGGCGCCATGGCTGAACGACTTGCCACAGTCGGGACAGCGGTAGGGCTTTTCACCGCTGTGGGTGCGGCGGTGCTGACTCAGCCCAGAGCTGCGGCGGAAGGCTCGCCCGCAATCAGGGCAGGAGAAGGGCCGGGGTGGGCTGGCAGGTGCGGGGAGCACCGCCGGGCTGGTGGTCAGACCCTCTGGGTTGGCGGTGAGGCTGGATGAGAGGGAGTCTAGGTCTGGGGCTTCTGGGGGGCTGAAGGTGTCGCTGTTAGGGTCGAGAACCAGAGGGACAGGGCCGATGACGTCTGGATCGAGATCAAAACTCGAAGACATGGGATCGAGATCTTGGGGATCCGAGTCACGGTTCCCCGAAATGGAGCTTGGTGCTTCCACATCGGGGTCCAGATCCTCCGAGACCAGCTCCAGATCTTCAGAGCTGGGGTCTGCGTCTTCAGAGACAGTGTTGAGGTCTTCTGGGTCAGGATGTGGGTCTTCAGAAATCGGATCAAGCTCTTGGTTGGGGTCCAGGTCTTCTGAGTCTGAGTCAAGCTTTTCATAAGTGGGTCTTAGGCCTTTGTGGCCTGGGTTCCTGACCAGGACCGAGCGCCGCATCCCAGGTGTGGAAGTGCCAGCTGCTTCTGGGGCAGGATCTGTAGGATGGGGACAGGGTGAGTGGAGGTAGGTTTTGGGAGGCAGGGGGGAGGGGCGGTTTCTTTTGGAGACTGAACAGAGTTTGGATATGGGGCCAGGCTGTGCCTCAGAACCCACTTCTGAACTCCCGCATGGGTCTTTCTCCTGTCTCAGACCACAGGGAGGCTTGTGACTCACCCTGGGCAGGGAGAAGGATCCTAGTGGGACATGGGGGCCCCTCCCTTCTCAGCCCCACACCTGGACAGAAGTCATGGGACCCAGCACTAGAGGTCTCCAGTACCCAACTCCATGGCTCTGCCCCTCTCTCCATCCTGGGCTCCTCCTCTTGTGGGAAGCTTGGGTCCTGTGGAGGAGAGAGAGTTCTAGGTTCCTACTTCGTGGGGAAGAGGGTGGGTGTCTTGGTTCCTGTGTTTGCTGCTAAGTACAGAGTTTGCATTCCTGCCCCATAGTCAAAGGTGGCATAATTTGTGGGTTCCTGGTAAAGAGGGGGATTTGGCTCACCTCCTAGAGAGGCAGTATCCTGAGTTGAGCAGACTGTATCTGGGGGATGAGGGTGGGAGACAAACCACATCTGGTAGTCCTCTCGGGTTCCTGGGGGAGCTCAGGGACACCCCTGGCTTGCTTCCTGGGGAAGAGACCACCAGAATGCCAGACTTCACAGTTCTAGGGTGAAAGCAACTGTCAAAACACCTATGTTCCCAAATGCCAGTTCCTAAAGCTAGGGAGGGAGGTGGGGAAATAATATGTGGGACCCATGGTGGCAGGGGATCCATAGATCCCATAGCCAGCACAATCGGGGCAGGTGTCAGGATACCTGTTGCCCAGCTGGATAGAAGAGCCTGAATTCTAACCCCTAGCTGAGGGCTGGGCAAAAATAGTACCTGGGGCCACTCTTGGGTGATTGGGGGGACCCCTAGGTCACCTCCTAGGAAGGGGAGATTCCTGAGTGACTGACCCCATGGCCAGAGAATGGGGATGCATGTCAGGACACTTTTTGTCCCCTCTGGAGAGGACAAAATTCAGGAAAGATCCTGAATTCCAGGCAGGAGGCAAGGAGGTGGTGGAAAACAATAGCTGCGACCCCTTTTAGGGAGCAAGAGGAGCTCAGGATTACCTGATGGGAGGTGATGCCTTGAGTTACCCACCCCATGGCTGGGCACTTGGGGGAGGGGGGCAAACAGATAGATCTGTCACTGTGAGACAGGGGGGCCTTTCCTTCTGTGGAGGGACACATCCTGGGCCATAACCCCATAGCTGGGAGTGGGTAAGCGAATGATGGGCAATGAGTTCCTGGATCACCTCCTCCATTCAGAATCCAAGGTTGGAGGGTGGGGAACAATGCCTGGGTCCCTCTTAGGTTCCTGGGGGTCAGGGAATCCTTGGATAACCTCCTGGGAAAGGGGCTTCCAGAACTCTGGACCCCCAAGATTGGAGAGTGAGAAGAACAATAACTAGGGTCCTGGGGGACATAGGGAACCCCTGCATTCCCCTCTTGAGGAAGGGCCTCCTGAAACCCCGACCCCAGGCTCAGAATAGGAAGAACAATGCCTAGGGGCCCTCTTGGGTTCCTGGGGGGAGGGCGTCTGGGTCGCCTCCAGGGGAAGTGGTGTCCTGAACTCCCGACCCCACGCTGAGGGGTTTTCCCTGCCCCATCCCTACAGATCTAGGGCGCCCAGCTCCGGCCCGGCCCTCTCCCGGGGCCGCAGAGGCGGACTGGGCGCACTAGGCCCGCGGGCCGTTCGGCCCCTTGCATCGCGCCGCGACTCCGCTCTCCCGGGCTGGGGCGGGCGGAGCGCGGAGCGGGCGGTGCACAGAGGTCGCCCGGGGTCGCACCCCTTGCCCGGACCCCCCGCCAGCCCTCACCCAGGGCCACGCCCGCCGACCCGTTCGCGGGGACACTCACCCGGCGCCCCTCGCCCCTGCCCGGCCCGCCGTGCCCGCCGGCGCCCCTGGGGCCCGCAGCCAGCCCCCCGCCCGCCAGCCCCGCCGGCGGCCCCCTCGGCCCAGCGGCCCCGCCAGGCGCTCCCGGGGAGCGAGAGGGGCTGGCCGAGGGCCGCAGCGGGAGCTGCTGGGACTTGTAGTTCGCCCGCGCCCGCCGCGGCCGTCGCCATCTGTGCCCCCGCCCTCCTCCAGGCCGGTCTTTGTCCCGGCCCGGCGCCCCGGCCGCGCGGCCGGGCCTTTGTTTCTACCGTGCGCCAACCGCTCGGCCGCGCCCGCCCTCTCCTGTGCCTATCCCCTTCTCTGTCCCTCTCCGTCTCTCTCTGTGCCCGTGCCTACTTCCGTCCCTGTTCCTGTCTCTCTCAGTTGGTATACATCTATTCCTTTTTCTGTCTCTATTTCTCTCCGCTTTAATCCTTTTGCTTCTGTCCTGTCACTTTCTGCCTGTTCCTCTGTCTCTGACTCCTGCCCATGTCTCTAATTCTGTCTTTGTTCAAAAAACACCAAACGTCGTTCTCTCCCGTCACCTACAATCTCTCTCTCTCTCTCTCTCTCTCTCTCTCTCTCTCTCCCTCCCTCCCTCCTGCAATTTACAAACTTGTTTCTTTGCTTAATCCTAATCCACGTTTCCTTTTAAGGCTTCCATGGAAAAGTTGGAGATTCTGTCCCTGAGTGTTTCCCTCCTCCTACCCAGTTGATGGGTCACTCACTATGGTCACCCTTTGTCTGATGTTCCCTGAAGTGATGATCCCCGGGGGAAGCCTGAGCCAAAAACTGGGAAGGACTCTGGGCAAGCTTTACCTGGAGACACAGAGCTCCACATAGAGGGAATGAAAAACAAGCCAGCTCGGTGATGCTCTTCACTGAACATAAACAACAGTCACAGAATATAAACAACGTCCACAAGGCCACTCTGTGACCATATCTGCACCAAGCCAGAGACAAGGACACTCTGCAATCACAAAATGAATACACATTCCCCCCTCCTGACTAACACAAATGACTGCCCCTTGTTACCAATGACAACTCCACTTCCCCAATCCTACTTGATAAAAAGCACTGATCTGCTCCCTGCTTCCTGACAGCACCAATTTATAATTGTTCTACTCTTGTCAACTCTCCTTAAAACTACCCAGCACACGTCCAAGTCCTATAAGATGTCCTTCTGCCTCCAACTCCCTCTTACAGGGGTGCCCTATGGTTCCCCAGTATGTGGTCCTTGCTGGAGCAAACTAAAAAAAGTTTTGTTTTGTTTTGTTTTGTTTTGACTATAGGTGTGTCTCTGATGGTCTCTGCCTGGTGAGTTTTGACACCACTTACCCTTGAATACAGACTTGGGCAAATCAGGCCTCCAAGATTCATCTCTCTTCCTTACTGAACCTTCTAGATCTGTGCTAAACTTATGGCCTGAGACCTGTTCATCTCTTTGTGGAAAAGCCTACAGCAGATCTGAGAGATCTGAGGTTGCAACTGGATTATGTCCCTGGTTCCTCATCCTGCCACCTCCTGGATGATTTTATTGCAAATAATTGTAATGACAACTGTTGTTTCTGTCTGCCCAGTTTCTCTATCAGCACCTGGCTTTCCCTTTGTGGATCTCCATCCACTACTCCAAATGGACCTGTCTCTAACATAGCCTCCCAGTACCATGCAATCTACACTTATCGATCAGAGAATCCTATCCCATCACCACAATAATTAGCTCTATGATGAGGACATAATGGATGTCTCATTCTTCTGGGATCATGAGGTATATATAGGACCTCATTCTGCCTGCTGCCATCTTCCTCGGTTGTCTGGAAGGACAGTTTGTAGACTGAAACCAATCTACATTAGGATGTAAAAGTGAGAGTTAGACAGCTCTGGCTATATTGGTTGAGCTCCTGTATATAGCTATACCTGAAGTCAGAAGCCCTCATTCTTTCCAATACTATGAGCCAACAATTTCCTGGGTATTCGAGCTAGTTTTACTTTCTGTCCCTTGCATACATGACAGCCTTGGCTAATTTAGAAATAAGTACCTGGAAAGGGAAGGGTGTTAAAGGAAATAAAATGTGAATTTGGCTGAGCAAAGGTGAGGAAGACCAGGGCCACTGCATACATATAAAGTGAATAGGGGCCATTGGGGCACCATCAGTGGATGATGATCCTCCTGATCCCAGCTTTCTGTCTTTTTTCTTTTCTTAATCTCCTACCATTCCCACTCAGGTTTATTTTCCAGAGCCATGCTGCACATGGCAGGAATTACCACTTGTTGGACGTGACACTTTATTACAACAATAATCCAGATATAATACAGATGTTAATGTAAATAAAGTAAGTCATAGAATTGTTGGAAGAAAATATAGACAGTATCAGGATGAGCAAATCCTCTTAATAATGGCAACAGATTCTGAAAGAATACAATAAAAGGCAAACATGGTTTACTACATATTAACCAAATTTTCTGTATACCAAGACCACCATAAGTTGTCTTAAATGTTAAATAACAAATCATTACATAGGGTTTGTAACATATAATACAGGCAAAGATGTAACAACATGAATATATACAAATAGAAAAGGCTGAGGAATTACTTTTATTCAGAAACAGTGAAAGAGAATATAGTAAGATTCTGTTTATGAATAAAGGCTAAATTACCAATAAACATTTTGAAAAATTTTTTTTAAAAAATAAAGTGAATAGGGCTTCCAAGATTTGTTCAGTGCACAATCTGTCTGGGTGTATCTCAGCCTTGTAAAAATGTCCTCAGAAAACTGGAAATCTCTATCATGTGGAAGAAAAATAACTGATTAAATTGTTGCCTATTTTATTTTGGGACTCTAACCATGAGTCTTTCCTGAGACTGTGGCTTGAGGGGCTTTGGAGAAAAATATCAGGATGTTGGAAGATAAACAAAGATTATCATCTACTCAGTTTTGTGAGATTGTCAGAGCTGAATCCTCTGCCCCAAGCTAAAAGAGGTAAGAGGTAAGATTGGGGTTATCAGAGTACTGGGTGGGGTGTCCTTGATGCCCCAGGCTGCTCTCAAACACTGAACACTCCCTGTCTAAAAAGGGAACACTTACCCTCACTAGGAAGAGCCTATTAGCTGTCTTTCCACCTTTCTGATTGTAACCTGGGGCAAGAGAGATGCTAAAGTGAAGGGTGGGCACAAGTCTGTTTTAGAGGCAGAATCTACCAAGGTTGGATCCCAGACCTAAAGATTCTCCTATGATTGGGGAATCAAATCACTCAGTGTAGACTACTGAGCTGGGCCATCCTTTTACAGCATTCCATCCCTCCAGGCACAGGGATTGGTTCATGATTGTACATATGACTCAAATGGGCCAATCAGAGTATTCCTTAAATTCCTATATAAAGAGTTGGGGAAAGATGCCCCACTTTCCTTGACAGAGTTGTTTTCCTTTAACAAATAATCAGTTTTCCCACATTTAGTCCTATTTTATTCATTATATATCACAAGCCTTTTTGGTTTTACAGTCCACAGGAAATGCCTTTTTTAGGAGGTGAATGGAATATAAGAGGGATCGACTTAAGTCCATAAAGTATATCCAGAGTCATCATGAGTATGTCTTTCTGCACTGATTCAACATTTGCAGTAAGGTTTCTCTTCTTTCCTGGCGACCAATCTCAGGACTTGTCAGTTCCATTGTTAGAAAATGCTTCAAGTTGTGCTAAAATTTGCCTCTTTGTAACTCCTACCTACTGTTTCTCACCTGGTGTCTGGGTTGCTTTAAATCATTCCTAGAACACAGGAGCACATCTAATCCTGCAACTGGAGCTACATGGAACTGAACACCAAAGCAAGCTTTCTGAGCTACTTGGCAGGCAGGAGTACTCTGGTCAATGAGCAGAGCAGCTTCATCAGGAGAGCCTGCTCTTGTCCTAGGAATCATTGTAGGGCAAGTTAATTGCAGTGTTTATCAACCTGGGACAATCTTGCTCCCACTGCCCCCAGGGGACATTTGAAATGTCTAGAGACATTTTGAGTTTTCACAACTGGGAGGAGGAGAGGGAGTGTGCTAATGGCATGTAATGGTTAGAGGTCAGGGATGGTGCTAAACATCCTATAATGCACAACATGGCCTGGCATCTGACAACAAAGAATGATCTTGTCCAAAATGTCAATAGTACCAAGACTAATAAATATTTGTTTATCATGAGCAATTCAGGAGAGTATCATTCACATTCATCTTTAGAGAAAGCAAGTGGAAGAGGTGTTCTGCAGCTAGCAGACTCTTTTATGGTAAACGTTGATATCAGGAGTGCAAAGAAAAGGGTGATCTTGTTCCTGTAGGACCCAAAGCTGGACTCCTGTTCTCTCTGTGGAAATGACAACCTGGCCTCACAGAACTGCTGCCCAAGGGGAAAGGGCTCTTGGCCAGGTTTGAGGTTGGCTCTTAGTGGCCCATGGGATTGGGGGTCTTGATCTTTGAAGATCTGACTACAGGGTCAGGGAGTTATATTATTTGAAACTGATTCTCAACAGCCTTCAGAGGCAGGCCCTGGCCATGACCCATTTTATCCCAGACTGAGCCAGCTTCTTGGTGTTCTCATCCCACCCCAGACCTGCAAGATAGGGTGCTGTCCAAGGTACTGGTCCTTGACACGCTTGCTAAACAGGGTCACCCACGAAATTCAGGGCCCCACCCCATCCTCCTCCTTGCCACCTTTTTTATGTTGCTGCTGGCTGGACACCTATCCCCTTGGACCTCATCATGTTCTGAAGGATTTTGTCAGTTCTGACTTGGGGGCCAGTTGCCCAACCAGCCTCTGCCCACAATGGAGGAAATCGATGAACCACTCCATACCCCCCATAACCCTTCTCAATGATTGAAATCTCCTTCCCACACCTTCCTTCTCCTCTCCTCTACTCATCTTCATCCTCAGAAGGGAAGCTCTCTCCCACTTTGACCCCCAGCCACACACAGTGACACATGTGCACATTTCTCATTTGTAATATTCTAATATGAGCTACTATTTATATCCATTTTACAGATGAGCAAACTGAGGCTCAGAGGGGATAAATGACTGGCCTATGACTAGTATCCAGAACATGGAGGAGTCATGCAGCCGCAGGAGCCTGCATTCTCAACCCCTCACCACACTGCTTCTGTTGAACACTGACCCCATCCTCTCTATGTCATTCAGAACTTGTCATGGCACCTGAACACCTTACACTGAGTTTGACTGCCAAGCCTTTGCACAAGCTGGCATGGCCTCCCTGCTCAAAGTGGGACAACCTCCAACGTCCACAGAAGTGTCTGTTCAGAGTCTTCTCAATGCAGTCATTTTCTCCTGTATAGCCCCCACTCCTCCAATCATACTTTTTCATGGCTGACGGATGGAGAAGGGTGGGATGTTGCCAAAGTGGTGTTTATTTCTGGCTAGGGCATGGGTAGGTAGGGATCTGGGGAGCCTGAGGGTCTACCTTCCCACCCCCACAACCCCACTGGTGAGAGGAGCCCAGTGGCACATGGCTCTCCTGGAAGTTGCTCAATCTCAGCACTGCTGGGCCCTGGTACTTGAAGGTAAATTGGTCCTCATGTTGAGTTGAGAAGAAGCGCTGTCTACCCAGCGGGGGCTCCATGTGGCTATACTTGCACTGTGGAGTCAGGGTGGGAAGACTGGCAGGGCAGCCTGGAGGGTGGCTGACCCACCTGGGCCACCCCATGGTCCTTGCACCACCCTGGGAGCATCAGAGCCTGGTGATGCGTTCTGGGGAAGTGGGCAAGTTGGGTCCCAGTCTGGGCTGACCTAGGAGCTGAATGAGAAGCCAGAGGGAAAGTGGGGATGGGGCTGGAATGAAACCCCAGGGCTGTGGTGACTCCAGGTGACTCTGAGCTAACCTCTCACCTTGGGGTATAACCATGGCTGGTATTACGAAGATGCCCCTAAGCTGACCCTGACATGACCTTGGGGTGAGTTTGGGATGACCTTGAGGCTAGGATGACATTAAGATCACCCTGAGCCTGGGATGACTTAAGTGGCTCTGAGCAGACTTGATACAAATTCTGAATCTGAGGTGACAGTATAAGCATCCTGAGATAATTCTATACTGATTTGGGGGGTTAGGTACCCCTTCCCCTCCCTCACCCGCTGTAGCATCTCCGTAGTCATGGAGGCCCGAACTGTTCCGTGCGGTTTCAGCATCTTCTGGTTCATGGTTAAAAAATCTGGTTCTGGAGATTTGGATGGGGGTGGCTGAGCTGAGGGACTGAGGGAGAGGCAGGCCCCAGAGGACAGAGATGTGTGAGATTAAGAGTAGGGCTAGGGTTCGGGGAGAAGCCTAGACCAGAGCTGAATTTGGAGTCAAGGATAGATTAGGAGGTGGAGCGGAGGGAGGAGCCGAGGCGGAAGAAGGCGCCTCGGGGGCGGAGCAAATGCAGACATTTATAGGAGGCGGGGCCAGGTAGGGTAGGCTAGCGAGTTAGGGGGCGGAGCCAGAGTCTGAAAAGAATGGAGCGGGGCTATG
Source organism: Eidolon dupreanum (assembly GCA_028627145.1). Classification (NCBI taxonomy): domain Eukaryota; kingdom Metazoa; phylum Chordata; class Mammalia; order Chiroptera; family Pteropodidae; genus Eidolon; species Eidolon dupreanum. Next base: position 32,363,342 of record CM053512.1, on the reverse strand, counting down.
GTTGTTCGGGGGTTTGTGCTACCGTGGAGGTACGAGGAACAGAGTGGGGGTCATGACCACGAGGAGGTAGGGTTTAGGGGCAGAATTAGGATCTTGATCCATGGGGTTGAGATTTAACCCTTCAGGAGGCGGAGCCAGAGTCGGACAGTGGGTGGGGTAGAACCCGCCAGGGGCGGGGCCTTTCAGGGTGAGTGGGGGGAGGGGCCGCGCTCACCGCCTGAGCCCTCGGGCAGATTGCTACGCTGCCAGTGGAGGGTGAGCACTTTCTGCGGCTGCTGCATGCCAAAGGGGTAATAGTCGGTGCCCATGGAAGTCTGGAAGAACTGTCCGAGTAGCTTAGACTCTCCTAAGGTCACATGACTCCGAAGTTTCTCATGAGGCTGGTGGCGGCTGGATGGCTTGGCCGGGGGTGGCGGCTGTAGAACCACATGGCATCAGGGAAGTTCCCGTGTCCGGTACCTCCCAAGATCCGGTTGGAGGAAAGAGTTGGGCGCTGTACTCCGGGCCCTACGTAGTGGCGCTGGGAGTCGATATTCTCTTATTTTACGGACAGGGCCACTGAGGCTCGGAGTGGTTAAGCGATTAACCTAGATCACTCAAAGAGATCCAGGAGATACCCCACTCCTACCTCGGGGCCTTTGCACACACTATTCATTCTGCTTGGGAAGCCCTTTTCCCTGATAACCCTTGCCTCCTTCCCCACTTCTGGCTAACCTGGCCATAGAAGAAGTGCATGGAGGTGGTGAGGCTGCCTGGGCCAGGGCACCAGTTTCCTTTCAGGATGTGCGACTCCGGAGTCTGGTTGTGGTGAAGAACAAAAGGCTCTGCCGGTGGCAGAGCAGGTACTGAGCAGCTCTAGGAGGCTGTAGTGGGAGCAAGGAGCAGAGTAGCCAGCAGGCTCTCACCTGGTTCCCGGGCATAGAAGTGCTCAGCCTTGGTGGTCCTGCCATGGAAGAGGCCATCTCCAGGACAAATATTCACACAGTGGATGTTGGCTGAGGCCTGAGCCTTGTCATACCTGCATATAAGGTGGGGATCCATCTGATCTGGGCCCTTGCAATTCCCAGGAAAAGGGAACAGAATAGACTTCCCAGTGGCCAAGCCATGCAGTGCTGATGATGGGAGATCTAGCACAATAGTGGGCCTTGCCTGTGGGTGACGGAGACTTCAAAGGCACAGTATTGGTCCTAGAGCCTTAGGTGGCACACTACACATGTTGCTTAGAGCCCTTTGCCCCGTCTTGGTGGGAGGTTATGGTCCCTTTGTACCTGTCTGGGGGCTGACCCTGGGGCCTGTAGGCTTGTTTCTGCTCCGAGTACATGGGTCCATAGCCAATCTTGTAGTCTCCTAGTGCCACGCTGGAGAAGTCCTGTGAGTGGACACAGGTGGGAAGGGCAAAGCCACCCAGCCCCCATCACTGCCTTCCCCAGAGGCACCAGCCCAGCCTTGATTTACCCTCTTACACGTCAAGGCAGGTGGGCCCACCAGGGCTTGGAACTGTCTCTGGTAGGAGGTCCCGACATTGTGTGTCCTGTGGTCCCACCTGAGGGGGTTAGGGCCCCCTGAGAATGGGCAAGAGGAGAGAGAGAATGGGATTGAGTCCCTGCAGCCTCAGGCCCACAGTGATTTGATTCCAGGCCTGGGAAGGGGAGTTGGGCGTTCTCGGCTAGCCTAGCCTGAGGGCTGCTGGCAAACACCCAAAATAACAATAACAGTAACAAGAATAACTACCCAGTAGCGAGTAAGGCATCTAGGTTAAGCACTTTGCACCTCATTTTGGAGCTGGTATTATCTTCTCTACATACTTCACAGCCCCTCTGAAGCTCAGAGAGGTTAGAAATCAGAGAAATTCAGAACCAGAATGAGTCAAATCCAGGTCTGACAATCCCTGAACCCAGCCTGAAGGTACTCTGACTAGTGATATCTACCAGCAGTTCACTTGGAGTCATAGAATTGACAAATCACATAAGCGACAGCTATTCTGTTGAGTGCCCACTATATGCCATTAGCATCATACACTCTGGGCTCTTTTTGCTTCACCAGCTCCTGTGAAGTGGGGCCCTGTGATTGCACTCATTTTCGGATCAGGAAAACATGCTAGGAGAGGTCAACTTTCTTAAGAGTGACACAAGTACCAAGGCAGCCGGGCCTGGGTGGAGGTGGGGCACTCAGCGGATTTGTCTGACCCCAAACAAGCATTGATGACTTCTCCCCACCACACAGACCTCTGAAAAGATTCAGGATATGCCCGTTATATGGATAAAAAACTGAGGCTCAAGGAAGTTCCAGAGTTTCTCAGTCCCTTACTATTGACCTGGATAATTATTGTGGGTGGCTGGCCCGTACGGGGTAGGATATTTAGCATCATTCTTGCCAGTAGCATTCTCTCCCTCACTGTGACAACCAAAATGATCTCCAGACATTGCCAATGTACCCTGGGGGAGGGCGCAAAGTTCTCGCCCGACCTGAGAACCTCTGGGTTGAGCAAATCGCACGGGCGCGAGTGAGTGCTCACCAAGGTGGTGAGAGGACGCGCGGGGCTGCGGGCACGCGTCGTGGGGCTGGAAGAGTGCCTGGTGCGTGGTAGGCGGGATGCGCAGCTTGGCTGGGTCGCCTGGAGGTACAGAGTCGCGGTCGAAGACCAGGCGCGCGCCGCGGATCTGCTCGCTGGCGCGCGCCGGTGACCCTGGCCAACCAAAGTGAGCGCGCGTGGTGGAGAAGAGGGCGCGGGATCGCGCGTCCGCGTGCATGTGCAGGTTGCTTCTCTGCATGGCGGGCGTACGCTCCCGCGACCGCTCCTGCTCCCTCGACGGCGTGGGGAGCGGCGCGAACGCCCAGTGCATCTCTGACTCGTGCTCCTCCGCCGCCCAGCGCGCGTCCTGCTGGAAGAAGGACCCGCGGGGCGGTGGCTGGCACGGCGGCACGCGGGCGACGCCCGTATAGCCCGGGAAGTGTCGGTGCATCGTGGAGTGCATGGCGTCTGCGTGCAGCCGCGAGTCGGGCCCTAGTTTGAAGTGCGAGGCCTTGAGGAAGTCTAGCCGGGCCATTGGGATCGGCAGGAGGGCGCCGGCGGCCATCGCTGGAGGCGGCGCCACCTGCAAGGGAGCGGAGGCAAGGCACTGGGCAAGTGCCCATCGGGACTATGCTTCCTTTTACTCCCTACTGTGTGCCAGGCACTGGGCTCAGGGCTGGTGACGTCGTACGAAACAGGCTCAGCCCCTGTGCCGCCCCCAGGGAAAGTAAGATGCGAATAATCATTCATTTGGCACTTACTGTATGCCTGGCAGGAACCCTGGCCCTCGAGGGGCCCTCCTCTTGTGCAGACGATAATGGGGGGAAGGGGAGAGGTGACATATAATATCATATACCATAACAATATATAAAACAATGACATAAATTTCAGAGTAAGTAGAAGGTGACAAGTGCTGTGGGAACATAAGTCACCGTGGGTAGAAGGATGAGAGTTTAGGGTGGGAGAGTTGCAGTTTTAAAAAGGAAGACATCGAAAAAAATAAAATAAAAATAAAAAGGAAGACATCATTGAGACCATAGTTGAGCAAAGACCTGAGAAAGGTGAGAGAAGGATATTTGGGTATCCGATGGAATAGCATTCCAGGCAGCTGGAACAGCAGGTGCAAAGGCCCTGAGGCTGGCACAGAGCGAGCAACAGAGAGAGCCTCAGAATTAACCTTTGCATTCTATAGTTTGTCTGATATGGGAATCTCCTTTCCTCACCCTCAGTAAGTTGTTAAGGCCATAGCTCTCCCCTCTTTTAAGTCTGGGAACCCACTTCTGTCTCTCTGCCATATCCCTCCTCATTGCTTTACCTGCCCTCTGCAATTGTCCTGGACCCTGACTATTCCCCTGGATCCCTTCTTGTCCTCAGACTGTCTGAGATTTACACACCTCCTACTTACTTCTCTGACCTTCAACTCCAAGCTCTCAGTGCCCCGTTTAGTCAATTGGGACTTTCTTACCTTCCCTCAGAGCAGAGATGTCTCCCCCACCCTCCTCCCTTATCCTTGGAGACCAGCCTCTTGGGTGCTAGCAGCACCAGTGGCTCAGGCTCACCTCCTGCAGGAAGCCTTCCCAGGCCACTTCAGTTTACAACTAGTTGCTCATGTCAGCCTCTAGAAAACATGCATCAAGGGTTCAAGGTTTTTGTTTGTTTGTTTGTTTGTTTGTTTGTTTTTAACGAAACCGCAGTTTTTCAGTGTCTAAGTTTGTTGCTTTTTCTATCATTTTGCCAACCTAAAATAGCTAAGAATCAAGATATCAAATGGTTTATAGGAGATTCTGACAACTGCAATTGCTGGCTGGGTCACCTTGGAATAAGTAACTGGGTTCTTTTGAGCTTCAGTTTCCTGATCAGAAATGAAGATAGGGTACCCACCTCGAGGTGTGTCATGGGGCTAATGAGTCTTAGAAAATGCGCTTGGCACGAGGCTGACCCTCAAGGATCCCTCTGTCCCTGATCTCCCAGAGGATGATCACGTGCTCCTTCTGAGGCTGCATCCAAGGGTGGTCCAGTACTGCCCATTGTGACCCAAAGAGGTTCTCCAGACAATGTTGTCACAATGGTCCCCCAGTGACTCTAGGGGCTGCTGGGAGAAAAATCAGGAGCAAGGCCACAGGAACCTGCCTCTTGAGAACTCAGGGAGCCTGCCAAGTGATTTGACTTCTTGAAGTCTTGATTTTGTCATCTGGACAATGGGGCTGGGAATGGTAATCACTTCGGAAAGCAGCAGCGAGGATTTGATGCAGTAGGCTGCTGGTGTCTCTTATTACCATTTTCCCAAGTTTTTCTTCTCTTCTCCAGGAACGCACTTGCGGTTGAACAAATTTGGGCTTATTACTAGTTGTAGCAAGGGAGATCACACTTGTGGGAACTGCAGGCATCTCAGGAGTGTGTGAAAAGAGAGACTTATCATGGAGAGGATGCAGAGAGAAAGGACCCCCCCCATATGCTGCTGGTGAGACTGCAAATTGGTACGGCCACTATGAAAAAGAGTATGGAGGTTCCTCAAAAAACTAAGAATTGATCTACTGTAAGATCCAGCAATCCCTCTACTGGGTATTTACCCCAAAGACTTGAAAACATATATCCGAAGATATATTTGCACACTGATGTTCATAGCAGCATTATTCTCAGTGGCCAGGACATGGAAGCAGCTGAAGTGTCCTACAATAGATAACTGGATAAAGAAGCTGTGGTACATACATACAATGGAATATTATTCAGCCATGAGATGAAATGAAATTCTGCCATTTGCAGCAACATGGATGGACCTCAAGATAACCATGCTAAGTGAAATAAGCCAGACAGAAAAAGTTGAAAACCACATGATATCACTTATATGTGGGATACAAACTTAAAAGCAACAAATAAACAGGACAAACAGAGACTTATGGACATGGACTATAGACTAGTGGTTACCAGAGGGTAGGGGCAGCGGGGAGGTAGATGGGATAAAGGGGGCCAAATATATGGTGATAGAAAGAAATCTAACTATGGGCAGTGAACACGCAATGCAACATGTATGCCTTACTGCTGAATTGGACACCTGAAACTTACTGGATTTTGTTAATCAATGTCACCATAATAAAAATAAATTTTAAAAATAAATAAATAAAATAAATAAACATAAAAAAAGAGGGACTTATCAGACTTGGGCTTGTCTTAGGTACTTCCATGGAGGTTTAAGGAAATGGAGCTTTGCTCTGTGCTGGGTACTTTTACTGGTTGGGAATTTGACTTTCTTTTTTGAGATTATTCTACAAAAAATATACAACAACAATAAAAGGGAAATGGGGAATTAATGGTTAATGGGGACAGAGTTTCAGTTTGGGAAGAAGAAAAAGCTCCAGAGGTAGGTTGTTGGTGGTGATGGTGGCACAACGTTGAGAATGCACATAATGCTACTGAACTGGACACCTAAGAATAATTAAATTGGTAAATTTTACATGATGTATATTTTACCATGATAAAGAAAATTTTAAAAAGGAAAAAGTTTCTTTTTTTTTAAAAAGCAGATGAAATAAAGATATAAATGGGTTCTTTCTTTTTTTCTAATTAAGGTATAATTGACATGACATTGTGGAACTTTAAGGTTTACAACCTATTGACCTAATACATTTATATTGCAATATTATCATCATTATAGCATTAGCTAACATCTCTCGCAATTATAATTTCTTCTAGTTTGGGAACAATTAGCATCTAGTCTCTGAGTAAGTTTAATGTTTATGATATAGTTTTGATTGGTAAAGGAGTATCGGTAAAGGAGTATCAGATTAGCTAGGAAAAGCAAATGGGTTGCTGTTGTGGTTTGGACAATGCTCATGCTTTGCCTGCATTCAGACATGGTTACAACAAGTGGGTTTGTTTTGTCTTGTTCTACCATGGTCACCAAGTGGTCTTATCTGATGGTGGCATTCTCCAGAATTATTTATGTCCAGCTTGAGAACACTGGGGACTCACGGTGACTGCCAGGCCAGTTCCTAGTAACACCAAGGCCAGCTGGGAATGCCAGGCCAGCTCTTGTCTCTTTCTCAAAGGTCAAGGTCAGCCCTAACTGAATGATGGAAGATGCTGGGAGGGCTGGCAGTGCCTGCTAGGCTAAGTGCTGTTTCCTTGGTACCTAGAGCAGAGCCAGGCACACAGTAGGTGCTCAGAGAAATGCACTGTGCTATTGCAAGGCCTTCGGGGACAGTGCAGGCTTAAGAGAAAGAATCCAGCTGCTCTGCAGGCTCTGCAGCCTAAGGGCTTGGCTTGAATTTTTTTCTGCTGCAGGAATATGTTGCCATAGTGATCCCTGCACCCTAGTCTTAAGCAAGGAAGGTTGTGGTTGGATGTGGGATTAAAGAGTCTTTTGGGATGTTGCGGGGAAGGCAGGCCTGGGGACAGCAGGGGCTCAGGGTCCAGGTGAGAGAGGATGGGGGCTTACTGTGGAGAGGGCTCCAGGCTGGGAAGAAGTAGATGAACTCAAGGGATATTTTGGTGATTGTTGGGACATGGGAGGGGCATGTGTGGAGGGAAAGAGGTAAGCATGACGTCCAGGTCTATGGCTGGGTGGCTGGGTGGCCGGCAGTTCAGTCCTGAGATGGGGACATGGGAGAGCAGATGTTTAGTCACGGCAGTGGAGGTCTCCTAGGATGATGTGACTGGAGTATGAGCAGAGAGTTTGGACAGGGAGCCGAGCCCTGCAGGCAATGACACTTATTGAGAACTTACTTTATGCCAGGGTGTGGGTGTATAGCTGTGACTAAGACAGATCAAAATCCCTGGTCTGGTGTTCACATTCTGTTGAGGCGAGACAAATAATTAGACAACTAGATGAAGCAGGAAAATGTACAGTTGCATTTGACGATATAAACTAAGGAGGAAAATAAGGCAGCAGGAAGTGTGGATAGAAGGTGCCCAGGAAGGTGTGATGGAGAGGTCGCATGAGAAGACAATGTTTGAGTAAACACGAGGAGAAGGTGAGGGGGGGAGCCATGCAGGTATCTGGAGGAAGAGCATTTCAGACAAAGGGAACAGCAAATGCAAAGGTCCTGAGGCAAGACGTGCAGCAACTTCAAGGAACAGGAGCAAGGCAAGTGGTTGGAAAGGAATGAGTGAGGCAGGAAGAGTAATAGGAGTTGAAATCAGGTGGAAATATTTTGCAAAAGGCAATCGGTCAACATCACTAGCCATTAGGGAAATGCAAAACAATACTCTGGTGAGATACCACTTCACAGCCAGTTGGATGACCATAATAATAGTTTTTAAAAAGGAAAACACAAGAGTGTGGAGAATGTTGTGCATCACCAGTGGGAATGACAAATGAAGCAGCCAGTGTGGAAAACAGTCCAAAATAGAGTTTATCACAGACCCAGCAACACACTCTTAGGTATCTATTCAAAGGAATTGAAAACAGGGACTAGAACAAATACATGCACCCATGTTCACAGCAGAATTATTCACAATAGCCAAAAGGTGGAAACAACCTCAGCGTTCATCAGCTGATGAATAAACAAAATGTGCTCTGTCCATACAGGGGAATATCATCCAGCCACGAAAGGAATGAAATACTGATATAAGCTACAATGTGGATGAACCTCAAAAACACTATGCACAGTGAAAGAAGTCAGACACAAATGGTTGCATATTGTTTGATTTCATTTATATAAAATTTCCAGAATAGGCAAATCCATAGAGACGGGAATCAGATGGCAGTCTCCAGGGTCTGAGGGAGGGAGGGACAGAGTGACTGATTGGAAGAGTGACTGGGTCTCCTTTGAGGGTAATGAAATGTTTTGAAAGAAGTTTTGTTCACGCAATGCATGAATGTACTAAATGCCTCTGACTTGTATGTTCTAAATGGTGAATTTTATTTTATGCAAATTTAATCTCAATTAAAAACAAAGGCAACAGGTCGTGTTAACTTTTTAAAAAAACTCAACTAAATTTTGATGAGATAATACATGCATATTGCACAAACTTCAAAGCCACAGAGTGGTACAAAGGTGAAAACTTAATCTCCTCTTTCCAGCTGCTCAGTTACCCTCTCTGGAGCTACTCCGGTTACCAGATTCTTGTCTATTCTTCTAGAATAATTCTGTGCGGTTCCTTAATTTTCTGAAAATGCTTTATGTGATATTACGACCACCACACACGCTCACTATAGACAAGCAGACAATGCAGAAAGGGTGAAACAAACTAAAAAGAAAACTCTCTCCTCGAACTCAAGCTAACAGGTTGATGATTTCGCTTGGAATATTTGTGGGTGGGGGAGGTTGTTGCGGATTGGTTAACTGTGGGTTGGTTAACTTTGAAAAGACAAGCTGCACTGGGGTAAAAGGCGGCGAGCTCCCAGGACTGTCCCGGGTGCACAGGACCTAGGGAGTGGACACGTGACAGTCCTACAACAACAAACTCAGTTCTTCGCAGGAACAAACAAAGGGACGGGTCAGAAACAAAGCGTCCCGGCCGCGCCTGTGCAGAACGCCCCAGGGTGTGGCCTGGTGCCCGGCCCCGCCCCCTAGCGCGGCGCGGCGACCTCACCGCGGAGTTGCCATGGCGGTGCTGAGCGACCTGGCGTCGTCGCTGGAGTCTTACAGGGGCCGCGACCGCCTGGTGAGGCTGGGGCAGAGCGCATCCTGAGGCCCGGGAGTTGGGCCAAATCTCAGAGCCCGAGAAACTGAGGCCAGAGGGGAGCGGGGTCGCAGAGGCCCTGTCCGAGCCGGGCTCCAACCCGGTCTCCTTGCGGTGGACATTTAGGTCGTTCCGGCCAACCCATCGTGGCTGGACATTTATCGTAGTACCAACTAGATCCTCACGTTTGGGCTTTAGGATTCCGATCAGACCACTGAAGATGGCCACTGGGTTTCCCCAAACAGCCTCGTACGAGGATTTAGTATGTTGTGGGGCTCCCCCTATGGCTGGAAATTTAGGTTGTGACCAAATTCCCTATATAGTTGGGTATTTATGTTGTTGCGGCCAAGTCAACCTGGATGGATATTTACGTGACAACCAAATCCCCGTGTTTGGACATTTAGGATCTGACTAGGCCACTGTAGTGGGTCCCTGAGAAGTCCTGAATAATCCCGGATGGGAATTTAGGGTTTTACAGGGGCTCCCCCTATTGGTGGGTTTTTAGGTTCCGACCACATCTTGGGTTGGGCATTTATGTTCCATACAGGCCCCAGAAGTCAGATCCTCAGCCAGCCCCACCTAGTCTCATACAGATATCATTTATGGTTGTTACAGGCAATCAGGTGGTTGGGCAATTAGGTTCCAACCAAATCTCCTATGATTGGGAATTCAGGTTTTAACAACCCTTCCCCCCACCCTCGAGTTGGACATTTAAATAGTAGCATTTTGCCATTATAAAGGGGCTGAACAGGAATTACAAATAAAAATAACATATAAAACCAGGAAAAGCAATTTCTGAAAAGCAGATGAAATAACGATAGAAGAGTGGTTAAGCTGACTCAGTTCACAATGCCCCAAATCACCCACTGAGTGGGTTCCTTCTCATTAAAATAATTCAAGCAAATTATCCTTTTGTCCACTGGATGAGGCCCGATCACGTCCCTATTCCCCAGCCCAGCCATGGGCTTAAGTACAGCCAGGTTGATGCAAATATACATTTCTGCCCCATCTTCCTGCCTGCTGAGAAAAAGGTGGTGGAAAATGGGGTTTCATTTTTTTTATTAGAGGGACTCCCTCCAAATGGCTTTTCATTTTCTTGTCCCCATCACATCTGCCTCTGAAGGCTGTGCTCTCAGTGACATGAAGCAGCACTCCCTTAGAGTCTCGGACAGTGATGTCATGCTTTTCCATTTGTCCCGCCTGCACTGTTTCTTTTTAAACTTTCAGCTTTCATTAAATCTTTTTGATTTAGACTCTTCCACCTGCTCATCCTACGGGACCCATGGCCAGGTGACTCAGCTCAGTACAGGAGCAGGGCCATGCTGATGGCTTTTGCTTTCTCACAGATCCGAACGCTGGGGTACTGCTGCCAGCTGGTCGGTGGGGCCCTGGTGGAACAACGTCCAGCCAGGTCAGAAGTGGGGACGCGCCTGCTGGTGCTGTCCTCCCAACTCAACCATTGCAGGACCATCCTCAGACTCTTCGATGACTTGGCCATGTTTATGTACACTAAGCAGTATGGTCTGGGGGCAGAGGTAATGGGGTACCTAGGGGCCTGTAGGGGAGGGAGTGCAGACTCTGGGAAGCTGGAGTTTTATGGACTTGTTTAAAGGCAACTGTGTGGGCAGTTTGTTATTTTTTTCAAATTATTTACTTTTTTGAGATGATCAGATTTTCTTATTTTAATTGAAAATTTAAAAATAGCTAATATGTTTGCTCATTCTTAGAGTATATGATTAAAAAGTCTCCTTCCTTTTCCCCTGGGCCCCAGTTTTCTTCCTCAGGGGCAGCCGCTGTTGACAGCTTCTTGTGTTTCCTTCTTGAGATCTTCTGTACCCACACAGGCTTGTACACGTCGTTTACATAAATAGTCGTGTGCCACTGACACTCTTCAACCACTTGATTCTTTCACTTAACAGTACAACTTGGAGGGCATGCCATATCAGCCCAAAAAGAGTTCCTTCCTTCTCAATGGCCACAGAACACTGCTATATAGTAAGTAGGACAGTGATTTATCTGACTGAGCCTCTCCTGATGGACATGTAGGTTATTTACAGCATTTTGCTGTTCAGCAGCACTGCATCATTCCACACCAGTGCCAGTAGATCTGTGCTCCTCACTCAGGGGTCAACTTGTCCCCACCAGGGGACGTTTTCCCAGGGGATGGGCTAACGAGCTGCCTTGGGGCAGCCCTGCCCTTTCCCCTGCCCTCTCAGGGGTCCTCACTCAGTGCTCAGATGCTGTCCAGTTCTGCCACATGGTCTGATCATCCCAGATCTCTGGTGTTTTCCTAGAGCTTCCTCCAGTTTCGACACCCATTTCCTATCTTCTTCTTTGGTTAGGGCATGCTTCCTGTGCATCCCTGGAGGACCCCCTACCCCAAACATCTCTGTGAGGACTCCCTTGAGTCCCCAGGAAAGGAGTGGGGGCCTCTGCACCCCATATATCCCTTGGCCAGAACAAGAGCCCTTTTGTTGGTCCTGTGTCTGTGTGTCTGGGTTCCCTCTGTCTCCATGAACATGTCCATCTCCCCATGTAGGCCGAGGACCACTCTGCTTCTCAGGAAATGTGGGGAGAATGAGCACACTGGGGTGGGGGTTGTCCTCTTGGAAAGGGGGAATGTGCCAGAATGCACCAGAAGGACCCAGGCAGGATGGAGAAGGTGGAGTGGGGTTCACAACTCCACTAAGGCAGGATCATGGCTGGCCAGAAGGAAGGAGGGGCACAGCGTCATAAAGCATTGATGGGGGTGGAGATGGGGTTCCTGGGAAGATGGAGAGGAGGAGAGGGTATGGCAGGCAGCGAGGATGATGAGGGTAAAGACAGAGAAGTGAAGTGACTCCAGCTTGGTGACCTTTAGGGGGCCTGGCCTCGAGGGGCCAGGGCTGGGAATGCAGCCTCAGGGACCAGGCTCTTATGGCCTCAACGGGTCCTTGCCTGGCGGGGTGCAGGCGGTCCGGTTTAGAACTCAGGGTTTGAGGGCATAGGTATAGTGCAGGACAGAAGGCCCTGGGGGGGTTCTGCAGTGCGGTGGCCTGAGGCCTGTCCCTAAGCACCTCGGTTTCCCTGTTTGTAGGGATGATGACCACCCCTCTCTGCAGCTGTGCAGCATGGGACAGCTAGGTGTCTTCCTCTCCCACTGCCTAGTCAGGCTTCTCTGCAGGCCACCCTGCCCTGCTCCCCTCTCAGGGTCCTGTGCCAGAGCAGCTGGCCTGGAGACCACTGGCGGGATCTGGAGCATGTGGTAGGGCAGGAGGCTGTGGGGCAGGAGGCTGTGAGTCAGGGCATTGAAGCTGTCCTACAAGGGAATCATCTGGGAACTTAAAAAATTTTAAAGCTTTGTTTTTGGCATGGCTTGGGCCCCTAATTTGGGCAGTGGGTGGGTCCCATCCCGGGCTCATCCCCCTCTCCTGGCCCTGCAGGAGGAGGATATCTTTGTCCGCTGTGTATCTGTCCTGGGCAACCTGGCTGACCAGCTGTACTACCCCTGTGAGCATGTCGCCTGGGCTGCTGACGCCAAGATCCTCCGTGTGGACTCTGCCTGGTGGTGGACACTGAGCACAGCCTTCTGGGGCCTGTCCCTGCTCCTTGGGATTGCCAGGTAAGCAGCGTGCCACTTGCCAGCCCCTGGGAGACAGCGCCAGAGGTGTTGGGGCCGGTCGGCAGACAGGCCGGAAACATGCGGGTCTCTGCTGCTGCTCCTTTTCCTCCTCTTGTCACCACCTCACTGTGTCCATCTCCTATGGCTGCTATAACAGATGCCCACAGCCTTGGTGGCTTCAAACAACATGAGGTGATAATCTCAAAGTTCTGGAGGTCAGAAGTCCAAAATGGATCTCACTGGGCTAAAATCAAGGTGTGGGCTGGGCCGTGGTCCTTCTGGAGGCTCCTCGCCTTTTCCGGCTCCTAGAATTCCCTCCTGCATTCCTGGGCTGGTGGCCCTTTTCTCTGTCTCTGAAGCTCATCACTCCAGCCTCTACTTTTGTCGTTACGTCTCCTTCTCTGACTCTAACCTTCTTGCTTCCCTCTTATGAGGACCCTTGTGATGACATTGGGCCCATCCAGATAACGCCCCATCTCAAGACCCTTAAGTCAGTGCCATCTGCAAAGTCCTGCCATGTAAGGGTCCTGGGGATGAGAGCAGGGAACTCTTTGGGGGCTGTGATTCTGGATCCAGGAAGAAGAAGTAACTCCGTGGCCTGGATAGAAGTGGCTGCCTTTACCCGGGTCCCTGAGTCCTGCTTGCATTGTCATCAACAAACACTTCTAGATAAAACAGCCAGGAGTTTCCTGACTGGCTCCGTGCTTCTTAAAACTGTAAGGTTTCTAGAACTTTAATGGTTTCTTTTTGAACATTTTCCTCTGCAAATTTGCGAATGGGTTTGTTTAGAGTCCCCGGCCCCAGAAAGCACAGGCAGAGCAGGGCCTCCCGTGGCCTAGTTTCATGGCCCCGAAGGGTTCTCGGATTTCTGATAGGTAGCCCATGACCTCGGGGGTGGGCAGTGACCATGTCTGCTGTCACTTGTCCCTGGGCAAGACACTCATGTCCAGTAGTCCTTGTTTTTCCCTGTGTTGCAAACACCGTAATTTTACACTTATCGTAGACAGTTCGGAAACTGAGCAAACCCAAAATGGACGATTCAGATCACCCACAATCCATCGATCCCCTCCCCATGCTCTGTGACCCTTTTAAGCCTTTGATCTTACACTCTGCCAACAGGTTTTTACTGACCTTTGATCTTGTTTCATGGGTGCGCCTCCTTGATCTGGATTCCTCATGGTCACCGCCGGTCACTGTCACTGTCACTATGTCTGTGGAGCTTCCCCTGTCTCCTCTTGGCATTGACCTTCCTCGTGTGCTCCGGGTCTCTGGCAGAGGCCTGGGCTGGAGCTTTAGTTCCCGGGGTGTCCCTGGCTCATGGCCTCTCCTCAGAGTGCCCTGTGACCCCTGATCCCAAGAGACCTACCATTCCTGTTTTAGGGACACCCTTGGTTCCATTCATTTTCAAAAAATAGACTTTATATTTTACAGCAGTTTTTAGGTCCACAGCAAAATTGAGCTGAAAGTAGAGTTTCCATATACCCCTGCCCCCGCCCCTCAGCTTCCCCTGCTATAGACATGGTGCCACAATCGAACCTCCATCGACACATCACTCCAAGTCCATGGTCTACATTAGAGGTGACTCTCTGTGTTACACATTTTGTGGATTTGGATAAATGTATAATGACACGTATCCACCACTGTGCTGTCATCCACTGTGTTTTCATGGCTCTAAAAATCCTCTGTGCTCTGCCTGTTGTTCCATTCATTTTTAGAGCGTGTAGTTTTCCTGCCATTTATCTGTATTTGGTGTGGACAATGAGGTGGGGGTTGGGGAGCGTTGGTGTGTGCTGGTCATGACCAGGTGTCCTTAGATTCCAGTGTGCCAGAGAGTGACCTGGGAGGCTGTTAAAATGCAGATGTTGGGGCCAGGCACCCAAAGGCTCTGAGTCCATGGGTCTGGTGGCCCAGGAATCATCACTTTCCCCTAGTGCCTCACGTGGCTGTGATGCAGACATGCTTACTTCACTGCAGGTGCTTCCCTGTGTCCTGTACTCTCTGGGGACATGTCACTTGGATGGGTATATGGTGGCTGGGGAGAGGTGACCAGTCCTTGGACCTCCCAGATGGGGAGTCTGGCCGGGGTCAGCCCTCCAGCAGGCAGGGCTCAGCACATTCGTGCATCTGCCCACCTCACAGCCCAGGCTGCAGGGTGCAGGGGCCAGGTGGGGCAGCCCGGGTGGGCACCCTGCAGGGCCCTAGAGTCCCCAAAGAGCACAGCCAGCTGCTTCCTTAGCCTGCAGATGCTGGCCCTTGGGCCCAGAGAGTTGTCAGACTCGCTTCAGATGGCCATTTGTTGGAGAGCTTGGCACCCGTTACAGGGAACCTGTAGCCGCAGTGGCAGGAGGAGGCAGGTGGCAGAGCCTCCTTTTGAGCTGGCATTGGTGATCAAACCCCTGTGCCCCACCCCGCTTCTCTGCCCCATCCAGTGGTGTGCCCTCCTCTCCTCTCCTGTGTTGCAGGTCCTTGTGGATGGTCATGAAGCTGAGAAAGCAGCTGAGGAGCCCCATGGCCGCTTTCACCAGGTATGTCTGGGGTTTTGTCCCGGAAAAAGGCCAGCTTCCCCTCCTGTCAGCTGGGGCCCCAGCGGGTTTCCCCCACTGGGGAGGTGCTCAGAGTCACCGGTTATCGGCCCTGTCCCTGTGCAGGGCCCGTGCTGGGCCGTGCCGGGCGCAAGGTCACCAGGCCTCACAGCAGCCTCCACGTGGATGGTAGTACTCTAACTGATGGGGAAACTGAGACTTGCTTGAGGCCCCAGAAGTAGGAAACAGCCAGGACTCCAGGGCTGAGCCTTCATGGCCATGCCCCAGGGAGAGCATGATAGGAGACGGAGTCAGTTTCCCGAGGTCCATGGTCACTGTCACTGTGTCATCCTGGGAAAGAACTGTGCCCGGCACAGGCCTGGAACCTGCCCACTGGCGGCCCCCAGCCCACCTTTCTGATTTCAGGGGTTGGGAGGGCTGAGGTATGGATTTGAGACCTTCCATGCTGGTCCATGTCCTGTTCATGCTTTGGGCTCCCTTTGTGTGTGTGGGGGAGGTGACAGGGACTCCGAGCAGGTCGGTGGCCACTCCGTGCCCTGTGGTGCGGGTGAGCACAGGCACACCGGGCCTTCCCCAGCATCTCCTCTTTGTTCCCACAGCCGGCTGCCCCGGAGCAAGTGGAGGGCAGTGGAGGCCCAGATCCAGTCAGAGGTGCTGACTCTCCTGAGCAACCTGGCCGACCTGGCCAACGCCGTGCACTGGCTGCCCCCAGGCGTCCTGTGGGCTGGCCGCTTCCCCCCGTGGGTGGTGGGTCTCCTGGGCACCGTGTCCTCCCTCCTCAGTGTGTACCAGGCAGTCCAGGCTGGCGGCCGGGCCGACGCCACCATCCCCTGACGCGGCCTGGGGGTGCGTGGATGCAGCTGGAACCCTAATGGATGCTCTTTCTCACAGAGCAGAAGTCACGTGGGCAGTGGGCTGGGTCTCTAATTGGGCAAATCAAGGCCAGGTGTGGGAAGATACAACCCAGAGAATTCACAGAGCAGCTTGGGGTGCAAGCCCACAGTGGGGTGGGATATGGGGCATGGGTCAGGTCCCCCAGGCACTGGGGGAAGGGGTCTTCCCACTCAGGCCCTGTGACCCGCATGCTGAGGCCTCAGCTGGGCCTCGCTTTGTTCCCTAGCATCATCCTGTATTCAGATAAAGACAATGGGGGGCCTTAGGAAAGCTGAAATGAGAATCAATTAAATATGTGGTGCTGGTGCCAGGTCCAGGTGTGGGTCCTTTTCCCTAAACTCACTGGCTCCTGCTTCCTCCTGTCCACAGGCCCACTCACTCCCATGCCCTCTCTTGTGCCCTTTGTCTATTTTAGGGAGGGCGAGGAGGTGCCACCTCAGGATGTGGTGGCAGGTGTACCTGGGGTGGATGGGGCCACAGTGGGAAACCACACCTCCCCAGCCTGCCTTCTGGGACATCCTTGGGCAGTAGATCCTCTCTAACTCTGTTGCCCATGAGCGGCCTTTAGCTACGGAGGACAGTTGACTATTCTGAAGTCATGGGCACCTGGCTGCTGATGCTGCCTCCCACCAGGCCATGTCTGTGTCTCATCCTTCTGGAATTTACAGGCTGCTTGTCATGGCCAAAGCAGCTGACACTTAGCCATAGCTTGGACCAAGGCTGTCATCCATTTGGGGCAGGTCTGAGCATCTCGTGGGCTCTGAGCTGGGGCTGGGCTGCATGGGCTAGTGTCTGAAGATGCACGGCTCTTGTCTCCTACCTCATGGCAATCGTGGCAGGATGGGATGTCTGTTTTCAGTTGGAGAGGCTGCATATGTGTGGCCACAGTACATGATGGGTAGCTCACAGCTGCCTATTGCTGTGGATGTGTCCTCGGACCTACCCAAGTACCAGTGGTAAAGTGGAGGGAATTGGACTGTGTCTTATGTCCGCCATGTGCTGGGAAGATCCAACAAGGCATCAGTGTTTGCAGTCCCTGAAGCCTCATGTGATTTCAACCACGGCTGGTTCTTTTCCAGGGAGGATAGGTAGCTGGGAACAGCTGAGATGGAGGGTTGGTCAGGGTAACACGGAGTACAGGAGACCCCACTCTGCCCTTGGCCAAAGCATCCTGTGGACTAGGGTTGTGGGCCAGGCTAGGTCAGTCTCCCCTCCCCTCTTGCAAAGTGGGGGCCCCCCTCCCAGAGCAAAGGGCACCAGCGAGATTAGGGTGGGGGTCAGAGCCCGACCTGCCTATGTGGAGACTCAGAGTGAACATCTGTAAGGCACACAAAACAGAATGTTTGTGGGGAAGTCATGTGAACACTCAAATATGTGACACGTCATATCACGGGTACCCCTGGGCAGAGCTGGGTGCCAGGGGTCTGGCTGCAGCTTCCAGGCAGTCAGGGTTGGCCTCATGGCAGTGCTGGGGCCACAGCTGCCCGGGCTCACCGCTGGGTGGCTGCAACGACTCTACCTGTGTGTCTGCACATCTGACCCCTGCCTGTCCTGGGCCAGCAAGATTCAGGGGAAACATCTGCCACAAACTTGGCTCACTCAGGGAGCAGGGGGCTGACATCCCAGGACCCTGGGGGCAGGCCTGACCGGGGTCGGAAGGTGCCCAGCCAGAGCAGGACTTGGTGGCATTGCCTGCATGCTGACCTTGACTGGGCCCCTGCCTCAAGCATTAAATGTCCAAATGTTATCATCTGAGGCTTCCTCAGAGGGCACCTGAGCAGGCTAATGGGCCCAGGGCCCTCAGTGCAGTTTCCTGGCAGATCCCACCACTCACAACAGGCCTGGCGTATAGGCAGCTGGTCACGGCTAGCACTGAGGCCGTGCCCCTTGTCCAGGAGGTGTCCCTGTCTCCTTGCATTCCTTACCCGTCATAGGGCAGGAGTAGTGTGGTCATTCCCGCACTGGCCTGATGCTTGCACCCAGCAGGAGAGGTGACAGCAGCTAAGGGAGCTTCTATGGTATCCTGGGCCTGCAGGGAGGGGTGGGATGTCACAGCCTGGTTGTCACAGGCCCCGGTTCTCAGGCTCCCTGAGGTCTTATTGCAGCAGATACTCCGAGGGGGGCCCTGCCAGGTGGGGTGAGCCTTGGGGAGCCACCATCACAGCACAGATATTTGGGTAGATGATCCTACAATAAAACCCTAAAGAACAGCCACTCCCATCAGCTCATCTTAAGACACTTTTATTCCTAGAATCAGGTCTTAAGTTCTAACGTGGTTCTGAAATATCCCGCAAGAGGAAATGCTGCAATCATCGTAAAAATAATTCTCAGGTGGACTAAGATCACGGTCGCAATTAACGAAGACGTGCAGATCCCACAGGAATAAGAACATTTGCTTGGCCACCAATTTTACAAATAAAATTGGTACCCAGGAGTGACCACTGGGTGTGTGACGTGACTGGGGACTCCCTTGGCTGTGAGGCAGGGAGTGCCAATTCCCACCACGAGGCTAAGGGGAAATCCTTTGGGCTCATCGTCCGAGGAACTGTGGCATCTTGGAGGGTCAGAGCAGAGCCCATGGACAAGGGTGCACAGCCTCGAGATTACCCAGCACAGAGGGCCCAGGAATGTTCTCTTCATATAGTGCAGGAAGGGAAAGTCAACTTTTCTAAAGTGCTCTCATTCATCTCAGTACAAAAACACAAAACCTAATTAGACATGGCACAGAGGAGCTCTGATGTGTGTCACAGGGCTGAGGTGGACGCTTCTTGCTCCTCAACGATGCTGCAGGCCCTCTGGTGGAAGTCAAAGGGTCGGGGGAGAGGTTCTTGGAAGGGCAGGCGGGGGCGGGGACTGGGGGACAAGGATGGGGACACCTCATCATTCTGTGCTTGGGAGATTCCTAACTGCTGCTTTCAGTTCCTTGTCACTAACTGGCTGTGTCACCTTGACTCTGTGGTGCCCTTGCTCCTGGGCAGCCTAGGACCCAGTCCTCCTCCTGCTGACGCTTCGGGAGGTGCTGGGCTCTTGGCCCAGTGTGAAGAGCCCGGGGTGCAGAAAAGGCTGGAATGTCCCCCCTTTCCCACTCTGGCACTCAAACTTGAGTTCAGCCAGAGCTGAAACACGAATGTGACCCAACTGCAACCCCGGACGTGTGACACCATCCCCAATATCTATAGCCATGAAGCTGGCCTGGTGGCCCTTGCCCTCCTCCAGGGGGAAGCTGACAGTCAGCTACAAAAGCTCACTGGACACGAGGCACCTGTGAAGTGGCCATCTGCCCATTTGAGGCCTCTGGGCCACATGGCTCCATCTAGCATGTCACCCTCATCGGCCTGACATGGCGGCCCTACTGCTCTGCTCTGCACTGTACTGGCACCAGTAGATCATCAGCACAGGACAGCAGCCCTGGGTCTTCCTCCCAGCAGCCTCAGGAAAACTGGTCCATCTCACAGGGACCGAGGACCTGGCCTGGGGCTGGGACCTTTGGGTGTGTGCTGGCTGAAGCTCTTGGTTTGGCCATGCACCGGGAGAAGCATGCCGAATCGGTGAGGCACCTTGGGAAAGTGCCAAGTTGGACAACAGATTTTAAAAACCTCCACCAAACTAAAATGAGTTATAAGCAGACGCTTTTGAGTCCAGCTTTTAACCCTACAGAATCTGCCTGGAGTGCCATCGGCCATGCACTCCAGCAACTGCCCTCTGGCCCTCTGTCCCCAGGTAGGCTGCTGCCTCCCTTGTCTGAGCTCATGCCCTGGCCTATAGTTCACCATGAACCCAAGCGGATCTCTGCTCCGATTCTGCCAAAAGACACAACCTGACACCACCTGGCCCCTCCTGGTGCCCTAATGACATGCTCCAGCTCCAGTATCTCCTAGTGGCTATGGAGCCAGCCTGGTGCCAGCATCTACTTCTCAGACTGGAGTCTGGCCTGTCATCAGGCTCCATGTGGAAACACCCTTGTTTGTCTCTACTTTGGAAAAATGGCTTGGAGTTGATCTCTCCCTGCCCAAATGGGCTGCTATGATTTCAAATGGCTCCTGGTTAGCTCTGGTTCAACCTTCGATTAAAAACGTTCCTTTTTGTATACACATAAAAAAGAGGTTTAGATAGTTACCCAGGCACCACTGGAAATCCTACAGAAAAAGCCGAGAGATGACAGGCCAGCCCCAACCTTGACGAACCCCAGCCAGGCACTCGTCCATGGTGGTTTACTGGGCAGGGAAGAGGGACTGCTGGGCAATTCTCCAATGAGCACAGAAGGTGGGCAGGGCAGGGATGGGTCTGCACCTCGTGCCATGCCCCCTAGAAGAAGATGACGTCTTCCTTGCTGGCATCTTCCTTGTTGAGAGGTGTGGGGGTCAGTGGCATAGGCGGAGAGGGTGTGCTCCCGGCCTTGAGGGGAATGCACTCAGGGAACATGTCAGCTGGGCCTGGGCTTGAGGCCTGGCAGGAGGGGTCTGGAAGAGAGGGGCATGGGGTGTCAGCAGCCTCCAGGCACCGTGGGTGGCCCCACTGCCCAGGCGGCTGGGCTTACCTCGGGGGGGCGCGGAGCTACGGCTGCCGATCTGGACAGGGCTCAGGGAGCGGCGGGTCCGAGAGGCATTCTCGTCCTTGCCCATGAGTTTGTTGAGAAGCAGCTGCTGTTTCAAGTCAAACGAGGCTGAAGGAGGGAGGAGGGTGCAACTTGGGGTGCTTGGCCTTGCTCCAGGCCCATAGTGGACCCCCACCTCAGCCATGGTCCTGTACCACGCCTCAGCACTTCCCATGGCACCCGTGTCCAGAGACAGACCCACTCAGGCAGTAAGCCCCAAATACGCTGGCATCGAAACAGGGAAAACAGCCCCTAGCCAACCTCAGAGTACCTCAACCTCTGGACCTAGTGGTCCTGGGACACAGGCCATGCTCTCAGGAACCTCCCAGGGAGGGCGCTCCCTGCTGGCATACCCACGGTGCCCAAGGGAGCCCTTAAGCTTTCTCTACCATGGGACCATCCATTGCAGGGTGCTCTGGGGCAAGGGCCTCATGTCCCCTTCGTGGAAGGACACAGGGTAGAGCCCCTGGCACCTCGGTCGACACTGGGTGGAGAGCACTAGCATCTGTCGCCATGCTGTTCCTAAGCCTGGGGTTCTGACTTCTTGCCTCTGGTGACCACCTCCACAAGGGCCTCTAAGACACTCCCTGGCCCTGTTCCTGTGTGAGGAATGAGGTGGGAAAAGGACCTGGGCTCTCTCATGTCAATTTTGCTTCTTGAGATGGATGACCTTCATGCGGAAGGTGGGGTGGTGGCGGCCTCAGCCATGTTGCCAGCTGTGCCTTCTGGTTTCCCCTGGCGCCCCCACAGAAGGATCACCCTGGGGTCCTGTTTTTGTTTGCCCATAAGCAGCTGCTCTGGTGTCACAAACTGCCTATGACTGGACCTTCCCACCCAGGATGAGGGGCTGGGAAGACAACGGAGGTCACTGACCTCCCAGAGATCACTCACTCCTGACGACGGGGCTCAGCACCCCGCCCCACCCCAGCGCAGGACTCACTCGAGCTCTCGCTGCGCTGGGAGCCCCTGCTCTTGCTGCCCTTGTCCTTGCCGCCCTTGGTGCAAGCGGCCAGCTTGGTGGGGATCTGCTGCTGCACGGCTGCCTGCCTCTGGATCTGGTTGGTGGCGCTGAGCAGCTGGATGGGCACGTCGCTCTTGGCCAGCCGGCTCTCAGCTGGGGCGCTGTCCCGGCGAGCCACCTCGGGGCGCTCGGGGTACTCAGGTCCAGTGGTGGAGAGCAGCACGCTCACCCGGGGCCCCAGGCTTTTGGCGAGGGCCGCGGGCCCTTCCAGCCCTTCCCCGTTGAAGCTGGGGGGGTAGATTGGGGGCAGGGCCTAAAAGGGGGACAGAAATCACATCCGGGTGGCAGCTCCTCCTGTAAGCCCCCCCTCCCTGGGCCCACTCTTCTCAGTGCCACCCACCAGGATCCTGGCCTCTCGGCCCCTCAGATTGGGGGTGGTGGTGGTCTGATCTGGGGGCAGAGCCTGGTGCTGCCTGACAGATGCCATTTGTTGCCTGTCTCTAAAACACAGACATACACGACCATGCTTGCACCCCCATGTGCATATGCATGGTTACACTCACAGATTCTCACACCCACACATGTGCTTCTGCAATGCACCCACGCTGACAGACCGCTCTCCCGTGCTCACCTCCGCGGGCATCTCAGGTGGTAGCGCTCCAGGGGCTGTGTTCTGCTTCTTGAGCCGCCGCAGCAGCTCCAGCCGCTCACGCTCACGCTCCACTGCACGCTGGGCCTCACGCAGCCGCTCCAGGTCGTGCTGGTAGGCCTGGCGCTGCTGCTCCAGCTCGGCGCGCTCCTGGCTCAGCCGCTCCTGCAGCTGCACCACCTCGCTCTGGCGCTGCTGCAGCCGGGCCGAGGCCAGGTCCAGCTCCTGCTGCTGGCGCGCCCGCTCACGCTCCCAGCACTGCTGCTCCAGCCGCAGCTGGCTCTGCAGCTTCTGCACGCCCGCCAGCTCCTCCCGCTGCTTCTCGAAGTTGCGCTGCCGCTCCTGCTCTAGCAGCAGGTTTCCGCGTGTTGACTGAAGCCGGAACTGCTTCTCATGCTCCTGGATGGCGGCCCTCTGCATCTCCACGTAGCTGTCCTGCTGGGCGATGACCGCCTGAGGGAGGGGACTGGTGAGTGGCTGTCCATTCCCCCCAGATCTCAACCTCAACAAGGAGAAAGGCAGCGCAGCCTGTCACCCCCCTCCAAGCCCCTGTACCTGGAGGCTGAGGAGCAGCTGGGACAACGTCTGGATCCGCTGGACAAGCTGTGGAGAGGGGGAAAAAGACATGCTTGCACTCTGCCTGAAGCTTTATCAGGTGTGCATGCTAGTCCCCGGGGAGAAGGACAAGCCCCGAACCTACCTCCGACTCCAGGACGGTGGGCAGATGGGGGCCCGGCTCGGCACCCAGAGCCTCTGCCTGTGGAGACAAGCATCAAAGCAGAATTTCTAAAGGCCAGTCCAACACAAGTGAGACCAGACACTCCCTTGGCAAGGGGCAGACCCTGTCTGGTCATCTGACTTGTGTGAGTCTTGGTGTCTAAAAAATGAGGCTGCAGATGGCTTCAGAAGGTGAGAGGGCAGCTGTCATGGGCCCAACCGTGTGGGAGGCCTGGAGGTTAGGTGGGCCTGGACAGAGCGATGGTTACAGGCAGCTAGCCTTGGATTCTAGCCCACCTCCTGGCCCTGCTCGACCCTGGCGCCTGGCAAGGCGGGGACTTTTGAGTCACAGGAGAGGAAGCAGCCAGCATGACTTTGGCATCCGTGGGTGCGGGGACAACAAAAGCTTGTGGTCTCTGTATGGTGTTTCTCCCGTTGATGAGGCCATGGCTTCTGCCCTGAGCCCGTCCCCTCCCTGGTCACCCGCCATTCCTGGGGCCTGCAAGGAGAAACATGGAGGCTCTCCTGCCTGCACATTAGCCTGGGACACAAAGGGCACTTGTTGCTATTTGCCACAAGACAGAAAGACTGGACGACCAGAATGTACATTGTTCACACCTGCAAAGGACAATTAACAGAACCTGACCTGACTCTGTACTGAGCTCTCGACTGTCCAAAGCAACGTACCGTCTGTGTTGCTTCCTCGGAAGCCCCAGAGGTGTCACCAAGCCTCATATCTGGGCTGCTCATGGTGTCCTGCCAGTCTTGGGGGCTGGGGTCAATGCTGCCCATCTTCTTAAAACTGCCATCTGAAACCCCAAGCCAGGCATGTGAGGATGCTGAGGTCCCACAGGGGTCTATTAAGCCCTACCCCAGCCCAGGTAGGAAATTGTGGCTGGGTTGCTTGTGGCATTTGCGGCACAGATATCAGCAAGAGCGGGTCTGGGTGCTGCTATCAAAACATGACCAGCACTTGGAAGGTTCCAGAACCCTGACCCCAAAGAGTTTATAGAGGATGAAGGGAAGCAGCAGGAGGGGTGCCAAATGGCAAATGCCTGGCTTTGTCAGGATGCTGTGGGAGGAAATTGGAAGGAACTGAACCTCTGGCTGCCGACCCTCCCCAGAAGCCCTGCCCCGGGTGGGGGCACCACTCACTCTTGCCAGGGCCACTGGTGCTGTCGTAGCCCCCAAAGGTCTCTGCCCTGTGGCACAGGCCTGTGGGGCCGCCCCCATCTCCTGTCTGGCTGTCGGTGCTGCCCAGTCTCCTGCAGATCAGGCTCTGGATGTCCTCAACTATGGAAAAAGAGGGACCCAGTCACCTTTGGAGCCACGCCACGGCATCGGGGTGTGGCGGGGCCCAGGCAGAGGTCTGTGGGGCACTGGTCACCCTTTCCCAATCGCCTGACATGGGAACTCAGCCCCACTGAATCTGTGTACTCCCTGCACAGGTACTGCAACCAGGACAGGGCAATCTGTGTTTATAGGAGGCCAGCCCGTGGGGTAGCACATGGACAGAGCATCCCAGGCCCTGGGCCTGAGTATGTGCTGGGTCTAGTAGGGAACTTGGTGTGGCCACTGCTTATGTGACAACAGTCATACAGAATGTTGGGGGCCATGAGCGGGTATCCTTGGGGACAGGGCTGGTCACACAAAGTGCTCTAAGACAATCAGGCTTTGGCCAGGTGAGGAGATAGGGAGAACATTCCAAGCTGAGGTACAGGACATGAGAGGACCTCAGGGGCCAAGGACAATGGCTAAATGGGAGAAATGGGAGGAAGGAGAACATTGCTGTGGCTGGGGAAAGCAAAGTTGAGTGGGGACAGAGTCCATGTGGGTCCCCTCTGCTCTGTTCTCTTCACTCCGAAGGACAGGCTGTCTTGTTTGCTGCTGAAAGAGGTGCTGCTGTCCCCCTGAATGAGCAGAGGCTGCCTGGCCTGACATGTGCCCTGACCGGCATGGCGCTCAGCAGCTGCATGGAGGCTGCCAAGGGCTCTGGTGTGTGAAGTGGGTCTGGCAGGGTGCACACGGGGTGGGCAGGCTACTTACTGGCCGGCACCCTCCTGGGGCTGCTGGTGTATCTTCCCGCTAGATGTGAGGTTCAGGCCCAGAGCTGCTCCAGGGAGGGCTGCTGGGTCCGGGAGGCCTCTAACAACCCACCAAATGTATACGTGTGCCTTTTTCTAGATATAGCATCAGTAACACACTTCTTAGAAAGAGAGGAACCTCCTGAATGTGGAGAGCCCGTCTCAATCTCTTTTACATCTTGGGGGCCGGCGTGGTGCCTTGCACACAGCAGGCCCTGGAAAGTGTTTGTCGACTGTGAGAGAAAGTGCTTTATATCTGTAACGAGGGGGACACAGCGGGTTGTGTCTAAGGACCCTCTGGTTCTGGCTGGTGCTGGTGCAGGGGCCGCGCTGCTCTGGCTGCCCACTGGACAGAAGAGTGCCCTGAACAGGGGGGTGAGTCGGCCACCCTGGGCTGTGTGCCTGGCCTGGAGCCCCTCGAGGCCACCCAGGAAGGGCTGTGGCTTGGGAGGGGGGCAGCACCCCACGAAGACCCTGGGGCAAGGTGACTCACTCTCGTTCATGGCTGACTTGAGGATCAGCTCCCCTTGCAGGTTCTCCGGGGCGTCCCCTCCCCGGAAGAGAAGTCGTGGCTGAGGCGCGTCTTCTAGCCCGCTCATCTCAGCCATCTCCAGGTAGATGTGCTGCTTCTCGCTGAGGCTCTGAGCAATCTGCTGGTCTTTCACATTCAGTCGCTCTGCAAAGCCAGGTGCCGGTGGCGGTCACTTTTGTGTGCCTGTTCCCCAGGAGCTGGTGCTGGGGGGGCCCTTGGAGGGTAGGGCTGGCCTCCCACGACCCTCGCTGACCCTACCTTCCTGGGATGTGAGGGCCTGGCCCTGCCTTCCTTCCGATGGCCTCCCCCAATCGTAAATCTCAAACCCAGCGGGGTGTGGTGAGACCCTAACGGGCCAATTTATTAGTTTAGGACAAACTGAGAGCCCTGGGACTTAGTTTTCTAATCTTGAAAGTCCTCCTTCAGGCATTTAGGCCAAACTGCTTCTTACAAGTCTCTTGGTTTTATGCTTTGGCTGCTGTAACTATGACTTAGACTTTCTCACAGGGGACTGTTAAGTATAGCTCACCACGTTCACCTAAATGACTGAACCTTCTTACCAGTTCCAATCATTTTCTACTAGATTTTATTGCAGGCGAATAATCATGTCATATGCAAGAAACAATTCTGTCACCTCTCTTCCAACTACATCTTCCTTCTGTCTTCCCCCGTATGACCTGGCTGGACTTTCCAGGAGGAAGATAATAATGAAGAGTGGGTGAACCTGCTCAGCTCCTGATTTTTGTGGGGGTGTCCCTAATGTTCCACAGTTAAGGGTGAGTTCAGCTTTTGATCCAAGATGGAAAAGAATATCTCGATAAAGAAAATATTTCTGTATTTCTAACTCACTCAGAGTCTTGTTGGGAATGAGTGACAAACAGACATTACTGTATGACGCTGTGGCATCCATGTAGGACACATATTTCATTACCGTCCAGAGAAAATAAAGAGTTAGGATGGGATGAAATGAATAAATGAAGACTACATTAGGATTATGCTCTCAGGGTCCACCCTTTCTTTTGAACATTTTAAAAAATTTTTCCTTCTTTTTAAATTTTTTATGCCTACAGCATCTAGTCTTCCTAGTTGGTCTCCCATCCAAGTATCCAAGTACTAACCAGGCCCGACCCTGCTTAGCTTCCGAGATCAGACAGGATAGGGCTTGTTCAGGGTAGCATGGCCATAGACTTCTCTTGGACATTTTTATTAATACCTTCAAATGTGTACCTCCCCACAAAGAGAAGTAAAATACATACTACCTAATTCTATGTACTTATTGCTAATGTTACTCAACTGAAAATACTGCAGTTAGAGAGGGAAGCTGATTGAGACCATAAGCACTAGGAATTATGCTTGGCAATGACCTCGCTGAAATCTCACAGGATTCTGTTAATAGCGCAATGTGTTACATCTGCACATGGACTATTATTTAGCCATAAAACGAGGAATTCTGACACCTACTACAATGTGGATAAATGTTGAAAATATCATGCTAAATGAAAAAAGCCAGATGCAAAGGGACAAATTTTTCATGAGTCCATTTATATGAGGTCTCTAGAAAAGCCAAATTCGTAGAGACATGATAGATTAGGAGTCCTCAGCAGCTGGGGGAAGGACAGGGTGCAGCTGCCAATGGGGACAGGGTTTCTTTTTTGGGTGATGAAAATAGTCTAAAACTGACTGTGGTGCTGGGGTGACCGCGGTGATGGTCATGATACTGTGATAAGAGCCATTGCACAGGACACTTTGAATGGTTGAGCTGTATGGTGCGAAGCTTAGAACCCCGGCCACAAAGCCAGGGCTGGTTGGGTCTCTCTGGCTCTAGCAGGAGGACCTGTCGCGATGGGATGTGACTTGGGACACCCATGTCAAACTCCTCCCTGGGAAGGGAGCAGCATGTGTGGCAAAGCAATTGCCACCCTCGCTCCTTCCCACAGGCCCTCCAGCAGACCACTACTTCATGACAAGCCCCACTGCAAATACCCACAGAACTGCGGGACACAAGGCAGCTCCTGGCAAAATGCCTGGTCACGTGGGTGGTGATTTGCCCACTCCATGGCCAATCCAGATGGGACAGAGCAAGAATGTCACTGGTTGGCCTAGGGCCTGCTGCCTAAGGAGTGCTCTATGGGGCCACCGTCACCACCACAGAAGGGGCGTGTGTGGGCGCGAAGGTCTGGGCTGATCCCCCTCACCTTGGAAGTCCCTCAGCCTTGTGGCGCGGGCCTCCACCACTTTCCTCTCCTCTTCGGCCTCACTGAAGGGCCCCTCCTCCTCGTCTGGACAGCTGTGGGGAGAGGGGACAGAGGAGTGACAATGCCTTATGGGCTGGGTGGCCTCCAAAATGGGCACTGAGAAGTCTGTCTCCAGAACCGACTAAGAGTGTCTCATTTTGTGATGGATTTAGCTTGTTCTTGGTAGCCACAAGTTTTAAATGCCTTCCTACTACCTGGAGGAGGAGGTTGGGGATAGTTCATTTCTTGGGGACCTGCTGGCTACAGGAGGCTGCAAGCCTAGCAGAGCTGAAGCTGAGGGTGGAGGAAGCTCCAAGCTAAAGGCTTTGGGAGGCTTCTGGGCAGAGAGGGAGTGGCAATCTGGCTGGGCATGGGAGCCTGGTCCCCCTCCCCATCTGTCGGATGGACAGGGAGCCAGATGTGACGCAGAACCACAGGGCTGAGGTCCTGAGGGGTCCTTTGGCCTGAGGGAGGACAGGACACCATGACCTGCTCCAAAAGGTCTGGCCCTAGATGGGGCAGATGGGGACAGCCATGTGTTAGGTAGAGTGTCCCACCACTATAGAAGGTTAGAGCTCCCTAGCCTCAGGTACCCTGGCCAAAGATACTGAGGCCTTTTTAGTATCGGATAGGGTGAGCCTTTGTCAGATGGAGCTGGAAAGGAGCCACTTGTCTTCTTTAGATAAAGGATGGATAGGTAAAGCACCAAGGTGGAATAAGGGGAAAGCAAAGCAAAGGGGTCTCTCGTCTGCCTGCAGCCTCCAGCTCTCTCAGGTACTTCAAGGTCACAGCCAACCCGTCAACCAACAAAGCCAAGGGCAAAATGGCCAGTGGAGTGGACATAAACCCATGGGCCCACTTACCTCTCGACGGCCCTTCGGATGTGGGCCATCCAGGCGTTCCTCTCCTCCTTGGAGCTGGTGTGCATCTCGTACATCTCAGGCCCCTGCAGGGAGGCGCTGATCAGGAACATGGCTTTCTCCTCGTTGGCCACTTCCCTCACGATGAGCTTTTGTAATGAGATGATGGGGCGCTTTGAGTCCTGCACAGGTGGAAGATGGCGAGGAGGGGGGGGTCACCTGCAGGGCACCCCACTTATTTTCAAACAATTCAAAGCAGAAACATTTTACCAACTGGGCAAAACAGACACTACTGCCATGACATCCTCGTATCTTTTAACGGGTCTGTTTAACGTGCTTATTAAATAAATATGTTTTATAATCAGTAAAACACACATACAGTACAAAACTCAAAACAAAAACAAAGAGTACATAACATATAACAACAAATAAACTTTCCTCCTGACCCTGTGCCCCAAACACCAACCAGTACTCCCGGCCTGTGTGTCTTGCAATGCTCTGATGGCCAGTGAAATGTACATTTTTAACTAGTTGTTACGGGCCGAGTTGTGTCCACCCCAAATTCCTATTTTGAAGCCCCCATCCCTAGGACCTCGGAATGTGACTGTATTTGGAGATCGGGCCTTTACAGAGGTGATTAAGGTAAAATGAAGTCATCAGGGTGGGCCCTGATCCAACACAGCCGGTGTCTCTATAAGATTTCAGGACACAGACACACACAGGGACGGCCGTGTGAAGTCCCAGGAAGCAGATGGCCTTGCAGATTATCACACTACATCATCCTTGAGTGAGGGAACAGACGGTACAACTGGGTGTACCAGGGTCAAAGCGAGACCGTTTGACAACGTGGCCCAACCCTGTGTGCAGTACTGGGGAGGCTCCTGAGAAGCTGCTCCTTTAAATCTCTGGGGAAGGCACGTGATTCCTAGTTTAATCACAGAGGCCACCTTCCTCACCAGGTGAAGCTGGAAGCAAACCGGTTCTATGAGCCTCTCAGGGGCAGGTGCCCCCGGGGGGGAGGGCCTGACACCCTCCCCCGGCAGTGAGGTCTGTGCTGTCAGATGCTGAAAGACCTATGAAGCCAGGTCTCCGGTGGACACAGCTAGGAGGGATGACTGGCACCCCAGCTTGACTCCAAGTCCACTGGCCACATAGAGCTCACTGCAGGCTTGGCTCCCACGACAAGGGTGTTCTGGGAACAGTGTGCTGTGGGGTAGACATAGTCACAGCACACAGGGACACAGGGCAGTGACTGCCTGAGCTTGCGTCCTCAGTGACAAGCTGGTAAGTCCCTGTGAAGGATGGTAGGGCTCTCCTGGGGCCTGTGAGAACCTGCGTGCTTGTGACAGAAAGAATCACAGAAAAGCAGAAGGAGGCTGAAACTGGAGGGGATGTTAGCACGAACCCAAAGCCTAGTCAGGCAACTAGACAGGACGCCTGTTCTCGGAAAATTCTACTGCGGCCTTTCTGGAACCTTCTGGCCTTTGGGAAGACCTGGGCAATGGCGTAACTTACAGATGTGCTTTCCTAGCCACCCTGCTCTGTGCTGGTCCTATCTCATCATTGATGCAGCCCCCAGGCCACCCCTTCCACCCAGCCACCTTCTGCGCAGGCCGCTTTCCCCTTTGTGGGAAGAGAGGAACACATACCACAGAAGCAAAGACGAATTTCTGATCCTTTTCTTGTAGCAGTAAAAGCACGTCGG
Source organism: Eidolon dupreanum (assembly GCA_028627145.1). Lineage (NCBI taxonomy): Eukaryota > Metazoa > Chordata > Mammalia > Chiroptera > Pteropodidae > Eidolon > Eidolon dupreanum. Next base: position 32,332,832 of record CM053512.1, on the reverse strand, counting down.
TTAACAGGACAGCAAGGACATCTGAGGAAAGAGCACAGGAGGAAGCAAATGGGGTGACATGGCCACAAGGGTCCCATCGGGCAGATGCCTTCAGCACCATGGGAGGAAGACCCAGCCACTCTCGGCCAGCACCACGAGGCTTCCACGTGCGCCTGAGGGCCTCCCGCCACCTCCCCAGCTTTCAACATTTAACGCCTGCTACCAGGCTCCTCTCGGAAGTCCCTCAGCATTTCCTGCTCCCCCACCAGGCCACTGTGCCCGACGTCCCCCTGCTGTAACAGTGCTGGCTGGGTCTGGTCTTTGGGAATCTCTTGGTGTGATCTCACCCCACCTCCGTTCTTTCCGTCCCCAGGTCACCTGGGACATGAGCCACTGGATCCTGCATTCTCCTGGAGTGAGGCGCTCACCCCATCGTGTCCAAGCTTCTTGGCAACAGCACATGGGGGGCCTTGTCTCTGCAGGAACACCTCACAGCCACCGGTGTGGTGGAGCTTTGCACTTGGGTGCAAATCCTGAACTGCATCTCCTAGAAGAGCACTCACGTCCCAGGAAGCGTAACGCTGCCTTCCCCGGGAGTTTCCTGGGACCTCATCTCAACCACGTGCCCTCTCCTGGTGAAGTTCTCTTGTGCTGCGGCCTGCTGGCTTCCTGAAAGCATTTACCACGCTTTTCACTGTTTTTCTGTTCACTGGTTCTCTCTCCAGGCCCGGTAACTGGGGGCCTGGCACACAGGAGGCACTAAACTGCATCTGCTGGATGCACGCCACACACAAAACATGACCAAACGTGTTCTGTCATTTCACCACCTGAAGACTTGGCCATTCCCCTAAAGATCTTTAAAGATGCCAAGACCAGTGGACAGGCCAGCACGTTCCCAAAGCTCACCAAACGGACAGGAAACTTGGGGATGGGTCCCGAGTGCTTGCTGGTTTGGACCACAGCATGGACTTTGAAAGCTGGGCTTGGAGCACTCCCTGAACAGTGACTGGGATGATCGGGGACACAGAGGCCGGCAGCCCAGGTGGCATTTTCTACCCACACCGGACTCGTCGGTGTTTGGGCCCACTGCAGGTGCCCATTATGGCTCATTTGGAAACTCGGGGCCTCATGACGCTTTGGGTTCCTGTTCAGAAGTCAATGGCTCCCATGCCCTCTGTAGGCAGGGCCCCTCGCAGACTGCAGAAAGAGGGTGCTGGCCTGACACATTCCTACTGCACTCCTGGCTGCCTGTGCTCATCTCGATGCAGCCCCCTCCCTTCAGCTATGAAGCAGCCAGGCTGCCGTGGCTCTGTGCCAGTCAGAACCCATCAACCCAAAATGGTGCCCACTGACCCAGAAGACACCCACCACTCCCAACAGTGCCGCTGATCCAAGACGGCACGGCCCAGAGGTGGCTGAGGGCCAGGCTCTACCTTTCCAGCGCCCGGACGTGGTCTTCCAGCACAGCATGCCCTCCAGGCGCAGCTGCCGCCGCAGCATGTCCTCCTTGCGGAAGGTCAGCCCGTTCTTGAGCTTGCTGGAGGACTTCAGGTCCATCTTCCCTGCGATCTCCCTGAGGCGCTGGCCTTTCTCACACTCACTGACCTTGGCGTCCACTTGTGAGATGATGTCTTTTATGAGGCTGAGGGCCTGGGTCAGGTCTTCGTAGTCCTCGGAACCAGCTGCCACACACAGCAGAGTTAGCACCTTTTTTTTGGTCCGTGTTCATGGATATGACAGGGGTGAACACACTAGAGGGACACACCTGAGAGCTGCATTCCCTGAGGCCACTGCTCAGAGGACCCTCAAGAATAGCCTTCCAACTCAAATCTCCTAAGACATAAATGTGTCTCTAAAATAAATCCAACAGCTCAGCGTTTGGTTTTTACCAAGACAGAGCTACTGTTGAATGCAGAAGCGAAAGTGCAATTCAAGTGACAAAAATGGCCCTGTAGAGCTGTGCTGGCCGCTCCTTCGTACACGGAATCCCTGCACTCTCCAGCTCTTCATAGGACTCCCTCTACCTCCTGCCACTTCTAGGAGCTGGCTCCTCCTGCTCCAGGGATGTGGCCTTCGTGGTGGGGGAACTTGCTCATCCTCCCAGGGCCCAAATCCCCTGGAGATGAGGAAGATGTGGTTGACAGGACCCTGGCCGCTAGGAGCTCCCAGCTGGGCTTCATGCCCTCTCTCCTCTGCCCTCCATGCTATAGGCAAGTCCCTCTTGTGGCCCTGGTCGTGGACACAGGAGTCATCTCTTTGCCTGTCTGGATCACTCAGGAGTGACCTTAACAAGAGAACTTTCTCCATCACTCATTCACTCCCCAGACGCTGACCAAGGGTCTGCTATGGCCCAGCCTGTGGCAGGGGCCGGGGTGGCAGAAGCCAAACGAGACCCAGTACCTACCTTTCCTAGCACCTAGCACAGGATTCTGCATGGTGGCAGCTCGGTTAATGATCGCCGAGACCAGCTGAATCCAGAGAATCAGGGAAAAATCTCAGAGGCGTACTTATCCAATCCACTGTTAAAGTAGGGGGCAGGGAGACAGAGACCACCCCCGAAGTACCGCAGAGCAAGGCGGGGAGGCGGTGACTGTACCTTCTGTGTTCTGAATGATGCGCTCCACCAGGACTGGGTACTTGGTAATGCGCTGAGTGACCAGCAGAATACACTCCTGCACGCCGAGCCGCCTCACGATGGAAAAGTTGCCGATTTTCTATGAAATGGAAAACAAAACCACACTAGACTGATGTCTTATGTCCTGCCGAATCAGTGAATTTAATTCAGTTGGATACTGAGGTTGGGGGCTCCATTTTCTTTTGGCTCACGGGGCCCTTTTCTTTGCCGCTTCACTAGACATTTAAAAGCAGGGATCATCTACCACATATATAAGTACAACAAAGCAAAGGCGACCTCGTCTATCGTAGGGGGCCCCTGAGAAACCAGCTGAGAAACCAGAAGCAGCCGGCGGCGGGGCGGCCATGGGAACTGCCTGGACAGCTATATGATGCGTGCACATGTGCTTACACACATGTGTGAAAACCCTAACCCTGACTGACAGCTGTTGGAACCTTCCAGAACCAGACATGATCTGTGCCTTCTGAACTGGCTCCTTGCTGGCCTTCGATGCGTGCAAACAGCCCTGGTGCTGCCCTGAGCACGTCATGCACTCTGCTGTTTCACTCCCACTGCTCTCATGCAATTTTAGGAACCCCAGCCGCGCAGGGGGGACCAGGAGTCACTGTGGGACACGTGAGATTCTGGGGACAAAGCTCTGTTTCTTTCATCTTACTGGAACCCTCCCACTTTCCAGGTATTCCTGGCTCCTGATGTTGGGTGGCCGTCCCACTGCTTATCACCAAATGAATCCAGGCCCTACAGTGACCCTCTCTCCTTTTCACACCCATCCACTGTGATGATAATGGAGTGAAATTTAACATGCATCACTCTTAACTCCAGACTGTTAGTTACAGACTATCACTTCAGAATAAAGTCCGCGGGGCACAGGCGACAGGTGATAGAGCTGTTTTGGAACCAAGTATGCTGGGGCTGCTGCAGGGCCATGCTGATGAGGCCTACCGGCCTGTTAACCAGGCGTACTTTCTAGGTCGTGGAAGGTGGCGCCTGGCCCAACCTGGCTGACACAGGCTAGGGAAAGTGTTTTTTGGCTCTGGGCTTTTAGTGTCCACACACTGTGAGGCATAAGATAGGTGTCGTTCCACACGCAATGTAGGGACCAAGGGTTTAGAGGAAGGCACGCCTTGCATCAGTTGGACCATCAAAAGGAACAATGGGTGGCTCTGGAGGGGGTGGTTCCCAGGGCAGGGTGGCCCCTGGAAATGACACGTATGTCGCCTCAACAATCTGAGGAATGATGGTCAGTGGGTTCCATGTTTGGGCCTGCAGGGGCATCTCAGGGGCCACCCTGGTGTGTAGAGGAAAAAAACTGGTCTGTTTTGCTTTACACCCTGGAATTCTCCTGAAGATTCTGCTGACATGTTCTTGAATGCATTTGTAGTAAAGAATGAAATAAAAACATGAAAATGACTGGTTTATAACAGGTACCTTAATTTCAAGATCTCCAAACAGCTCTGTAGAAAAGAAAAAATCCTAACACAAAGAGGATATGTTTTTAATGTAAAAAATTTTTCTTTTTACCTTGATCAAGTTTTGAAATTTCTTATTTTGTTGCAGCAACAACTTGTAATGACTGACTGCCTCGTTATGGCCACTACAAAAGACACCATATTTTTCTTTCATTCTCTCCCCATTTTCACCTGAAAACTGAAGAAAGACAGTGGAGATGTTACCGAATTGCAACACATAAAACTGCCAGGGAAAGGTTTCATCCAGCTCGTCTGACTCTAACATAAATACTGAATTCACTTGCGATGGTTCTTTCTTCTCTAACACGTACTCAGATGTGCTTTTAGTTCGGGTGTCTCCTTGGAAGGTACAATAAAGGTAAAATGAGAAAACTTCCCGCTAATGGGCTCTATGACATCATATGTGCTGTGATGACTTCCTGAAATCTGAGAAAATAAATGCGAGCTGAAGAATGCTAGAAAAATTAAAAAGCAAAAATGTAAAAGCAAAATTCTAATGAGCTGACTCAGAAAGCCTGGAGCACTCTGAGGTCAGATGCATCAATTCAGGGTCAAGAGCCCTCCCATGAATGGCTCTGGTCCATGGAGATGCTTCTAACAGGCAAAAACACAGGTGCCAAGACCAAAAAATATAGACCAGACAACCAATCCAGGAAAAGCCCAGAACGCGACACAGGACACTGTTTGGACAAGTGCGTTAACTGTTTAGGCCTCTGTTGCTAGATGATTAGCCGTGTGCACGGCTGTAAGAGCCCCGGACCACTGTTCTTGGGGTGGGGAGGGAGTATGGGGGAGGGTTCCTGGACCCAATTCCAGTGTGTGTGTGTGTGGGTTCCCCCCATGTCAGCAATTCTCAGACGACAGCAGGGCCTGACATTATCTACTCCCATATAGCATCAGATGCCACAGGTTAAAGGTTTGGTCTTGTAAACAGCTCTCCCTCAACTTCAGACACCAGTTATCACCTGTGCTCCTGACTGACTGGCTGTAGAGCAGAGAGGTTCCCAAGACCCCTTTCTTAGGTTCAATTAATTTGCTAGAGCAGCTCACAGCACCCAGAGAAACATGTTACTTACTAGGTCATTGGTTTATTATAAAGAATACAACTCAGGAGCAGCCAGATGGAAGAGATGCATAAGGCCAGGTGCAGGGAAGGGCACGGAGCTGCCACGCCCTCTCCGGGGACCTGTCTCCCCAAATCTTCAGGTATTTGCAACCTGGAAGCTCTCTGAATCCTGTCCCATGGGGTTCTTACGGAGGTTTCATTACACAGGCATGGGTGATTAAATCATTGGCCACTGTAAACTGATATGCCCCCAGCCCAAGGTCAGGGGATGGGACTGAAAGGTCCAACCTTCTCATCACATGGTTGGCTGCCCTGGCCACCAGACCCTACCCTTAGGTGCTAAATAACAGTCACTTCATTCACGTAACCAAAGACACCTTTATGCTCTCATCATTTAGGACATTCCAAGGGTTTTGGGAGCTGTGAGCCAGGAACTGAACAAAGACCAAACATATATTGCTTATAAACCACAACACTGCAGTGGGCCATGTTCTTTCTGTTACTGGGAGGCATGCAGTGGGGTGGGGGCCTGTCCAGGCCCTGCACCCATCCTGGCTGTGCCCACCTGCTGTACCAGGAGGTCCCCGATTTTCTGGATGATGTAATTCTGGTCACTGCCCTCCTCCAGGGACTCATGGCGGCGCTCCTTCAGCCGAGAGAGGAAGTGGCTGTGCATCTCGAGCAGGTCATCCGCGCAAGGGAAGAGGCGACCGACGGCCTTGGGGCAGAACTGCAGCTCCTCCTGCAGCGCCCTGGCATAGACCTTCAGCATGATCTTCAGGGTCCGCACATGGTGCACCTCCGTCTGCATCAGCTCTGTGGGGACATGGACCACAGCACTTACACTCCGTCCCTCCGGTGGTCCACAGGGGCGCTCGTGTGTACTGTCCGCCCACCACGTGCCAGGCTGGCTTCTCAGTTCTCTGCCAAAGTCCTCGACCTATGGCCTTACTGCTCAAATTCCAGTGCCTTGGGCCTTCATCGCCCTGCTTGTGGGGGTTCCTGGGGCCTGGAGGGACATGCATGGGGCACCCAGTACAGCCTCTGGCCCAGGCTCTATATCTGGGAGCTGTGGTTTTCACCATATTCTGCAATATCCTATCTCAGGATAGTGGCTGCCCATGGCCAAGTTCTCTGATGGCCAGCAGGATGGGGCGCCCATCACAGGGCTGATGATACAGTCACACGCAGAGAGAGGGACATGCCTCCAAATCTCCCAATCGCAGCCATGCTTGGACCTGTCTGTGGTCACCAGGGATGGCCAGGACGGGCCAGGGCAATCTTCTCTCTCAGGGTCACCAACAAGGTAAGCATGAGTCAGGCTTGGGCACTTGACCATACTCGTCCTTGGGGACCTCCCTGGCCACCTTTTTTTCCCCAGCCTGGAAGGCAGGGCTTTCCTCGGGGAGAAGGGAGCGGGTGATAGGGCCTCATGGGGTGTTGGCAGAGGAGCCCAGACTCCCAGGTGGAGTAAATTTAAAAAAGGGAAAGGAAGAGTGTGGGAGAGCTGTGCAGAAGCGCCTTCTCACCATAGAGCACATCCTGCCTTTTCACCACCTCTCTCTTTTGTTTCTTTGCGTAAGCCGGCTCCACGCAAAGGCTCCAAGACTCGGCCTCGAACTTGTGGGCATCTAACTCAATCTCACTCTTCAGCGAGGTGATGTAGGGGTCTGCAGGAAGAGCAAGAGGCCACTGCTCAGGGCCTGCAGCCTGGCTAGCTTGGAGCCGCCCTGGCCTGAGTCCCCAGGACACACTGATGTGCGTCCCAGCACTTCCCAAGGTAGATGGAGACCATGTGACTGTACCTTCTACAAAAACGGACTCGGCATTTGAGGATATGAGTGAAAGGGAGTCATCAGCTGCCTGCTTAAATTTCAGAAATACGGACTCGGGTTCATCCATCGCTCCTGTGACTGGTCTAAATAAAAGTCATAAACACATTTCAGAAAACGGAATTAAACGCATGCATACCATTCTATGCGGGCACCATTCTATGAAGGCAAATGAGGCTGTAATCAATCTGCTTAAATACCATTTGAGAACTTTTAGATTTCATGTAGGCCTCTACTTTGTCATAGATCATTTTTGAAAATTGGGAGACTACCTGTCAACGTAACATCAGGACTTCTTCCAAAAAAACTAACTTTAACGTTCGGATGCATTCTAAGGGTGTGTGAACCATATGCTTCCTTTACTGGCCACTGATCCCCCGGGAACTCTTTCTAGAAGGAGCCATTCGGACAGAGCCTCACTCAGTTGAGGGCAGAGGGAGAATCCTTTCTAACGGATGAAGACCACCTGCCCCTTTCCCACCCACTCCGAGGAGCATGGTGATGACACTTAGCATCAGGTTTTTCTCCCTCAACACTGCTAAATATGGCATTAAGAGAGCCACCTCCAAGTCTTTAAAAAACACTGCGCTGGGGCATAAATAGCAGTACGCAACCTCTAGGGTGACCTTGGCAGGACCTCCAGCCCCAAACTGAGAACAGAAAGGGACCCCGGCGAAGGGTCCTTCCGGAGCATGAGGCAAACTGGCTCCATTGGCTGAGTCCACCCAGAACACACCGGTTCTTGAAAAAGGAAAAGAAATGACTCTAAAATAAGTGTTAATGGAAATTTCACCGCTTGGTTGGGGGCCCACGAGCAGATTCACACGCCACACGCCTGAGGGTCTCCTTTCAGAGAGGCAGTTGCAGGGTCCCCGCAGGACGCCAAACCCAGCCCCCTCCCCTCTCTATGCTTGGTGGCAGAGAGCAGGCTGGCTTACCCGAGTCGCGGCCCCGTTCCCGTCGGGCTGGGTGCTGGCTGTGGACCCCCCTTCTGCGAGATCGTCATGCCGACATTCCTGGACAGGGCTGGGCTGCCATCGGACAAGAGGGTGGCCCTCGGGTGTTCCTTCAGGGATGCTGCGACGGAGGCAAAGACAGAGTTGGTGCTGAGAAAGTGGGCAGGGCAGTGGAGGTGGCCTGTCCGGAAGCCCCGCTCTGACTGTGGCCGCAGCACAGACAGGACCTTGGAGGTGAGCAGCTCATTATCCAGAAAGACATTCTCGCTCCATTTCCTAGGAAAGGAGCCATAGAAGGAAAGCTCAGGGTGGCTGTGGAGCGCGCCATCTCTGTCGCTGCCTCTGGAGTGTGTGTGCCCCATGTTCACAGGCTGGTCTCCCAGCCTGCGCAGTGCGCCCGTTTTTATACCTCCGCAGGATCCTTCTAGAAATGCAAAGCTGCGTCTTCCCTTACTGTATTGGCTGAAGCAGCGGGTTTGGAGTGCAGGAAATTGGTCCCCACTGTGACCGCTCAGGGTGCAAATCGCACCATATTTTCTCCTTTGTAAAATAAGAACAGCAAAAATGTCCTGACACCCCTCGGCCTTATCAGGGAGTCAGAGTAGAGCGCAGCTTCCGCTTACTGAGGAGACGCTAAGACCACCAAACAGGGAGCCCTGTGCTTGGGCGTGGTTGGTGCCGACACCGCGCACGTGACGGTAATGCAGCTGAGACGGGGTGCCAGGGTGACTGAGACCCAGAGACTATAGGGTGTGGTGGCAGCCACACATGCCATGGTGAGAGAAGCCTGATATTCTGGTCACCAGAGTGGATGACGGGCTCTGACCCTATTTCAGACGGTGACTGTGAACCAGCCTAATGTGTGGCGGGGTCCTCAGGGCCCTGCACGCTCATCTGCTCACTGACTTAAGGGCCGGACTACCAGGAAGTGTGTGCCACCGACGGAAAGACGCAGCTCTCAGAAAACTGAGCCACAAAATGAGGCTGGTCTCCCCCTTCTGTCTGACAACTCAATCATCAACTCAAGCAGCTCGAGCCTCGCTGAGCCGGGCTGCTTGGTGTCTTTATTCTCAGGGTGAAAACCACATCCGAAAGCTTTGCTCCAATATCAACACCGGCATTAAAAATAAACCTGTCCGGTGGCCTTCCCGACCCGGTCCTGGGTCTCCAGTGTGCCCGCTCCCCAGTTTCTCTGCTCTACACGAAGGCGGCAGCTGGAACTCTGGTTCTCAGCAGCAGGGAGACTGTGGCCCTTAGGGTGGGCTCGGGGCTGGCCCTGGAGGAAAATGGACTCTCTTCTGGGAGACAGGTTCAGCATGCGGGGTGGGTTCGAATTCACGTGGAAATTTAGGGGGGATGCAAGTGTGGAGGTGGGTATGTGTCTGAGAAAACGTTTCTGGGAGAGGAGTAACGAAGAGAGTTTGTGAACTGAGACTTAACCACTATGCGGTGTGATGCCATTTCACACACAGACACATACTAAACCAGCTATTCATTCCTTAACACAGCTCAGCACGGGGGGATGCCATTTGGGTAGTGACCCCAAACATTGTGACATTATGATCATAAGTGGCTAACAATAACTATTATGGTAGACAAAGGTGCAGAGGCTGTTACTTATACACAAACTCCATTTATAAAGGCAAAAATCATAAAATAGAAGCCTTCATGGTCCAGCACAGGCACTTTCTGCCATTTTGGCACCACATTAAACCCCACCCAGGCTATCATATCATGACCTGAGTGCACAAATATGGGACAGATCCTGAAATGCACCCTTTGCTCAGCATCCTGGTGCAACTGGCAGATTGTTCCTGTGATCCGAGGTCTTGTCTGAAGCGGGATAGATTCTGCTTTAATCAAAATAGTCCACAGAAGAAAAAGTCACCATAAACATCGTCTAAGAACCACCCATTCCAAAGGTTAGGTACCTTTAACCTCTGCATTGTTCAGCTGTCAACTGTATTTATTTATTGTGATCATCATCTGTTTATCCAACAGAGCAGTGCCTCCACAAAACAGGTCAAGAAATCGTTTTTTTCATGAAATTTTATTAAGCCATAAAAAAGGAAGAAAATTCTGACATGTTACAACATGAATGAACATTGAAGGCACTGTGCTCAGTGAAATAAGCCAGACATAGAAAAAAAAAATACTGCATGATTCCACTTAAATGAGGTCCCTAGAAGAGTCAGATTCATAGAGATGGAATGTAGAAGGAGGGGGATTAGTGTTTAATGGGGTGTCAGTTTGGGAAGATGAGAAAGTTAGGGAGGTGGATGGTGGGGATGGTTGTATGGCGATGTGAATGTACTAATGCCACTGGAATATACTCTTAAAAATGATTACAATGGTCCAATTTCATGTTATATATATTTTACTGCTATTAAGAAAAGGAAATGATTGTTTCTTTGGGTGGTAGCATGCTTCTGTATCTTGACTGTGGTGCTGGTTACTTAAATCTATAAGTGGGGTATAATTTCAAAGAACTACACACTCCCTCTTCCCTCACAAAAGAGTACATGTGAAAACTGGCTAAATCTAAATAAGGTTTGTCCTCGAGTTAATAATATGGTACCAATATCAGTGTCTTGGTTTTGACAATGGACTATGGTTACGTTAGATACCATCAGTGGCGGACACTCGGTGATGGTACACAGGTACTCTACTGTTTTGCAATTTCTTGTGACTCAAACTATTAAAAAAGTTACAGTTGACTCTCATTACTGGTGTAGTGATGTCCTATGAGGTCATAGGGACACTGAGTCGGTGAACAGCAAAGTGCTGCTCGTGGGAGAAATCCAGGGCCCGGTCCCGGGGGCCTCTAGCCACCCTTTCATCAACCAGTCAGCACGTAACCTGTTAGGTGTGTCTCTGTTGGGTGACACCTGATTTTATACACACTGTCAATCTAGAAACACTGACCCCACGGCTAAGAGTATGATAATTAATGCCTGAAGGAAGTGTGTCTGTCACTTGTATTTTCTCCATTAGGCACATCACAGCCTTCTTGCTCGTAGGAACACTGGACACTACTTCAGCACCATGGTTGGTGGCCTTTTTAAACAGAGAGATCACCAAAAAAGGGTACAAAAAATGAGAAAAGCATGGCACTAAATACTGCAAAAAGGGCACTTGCTTACAGCAGCTGCAACAGGGAGGCAGAGTGTTCCCTTTTTCAACCTTCGCTGGGCATGTGCACACTGGGTGACTCAATTTTTTGGCTGTTCTGCTCTTGTCTGTGAAAAACAATGAAAGCCCCACAAGTATTGATTTGGGGTTTACAAGTACATTTTAGTGAGTAGGGGAATTAATATAGAATCCATGAATAATAAAGATCGACTACATATTAAAAAGTCTTAAATGAGAAGTTGTCATATTATAGAATACCCTTATTTGCTCAAACACACACCACAGAACACTGATATTCTTCGTATTTCTTTATAATTTATTACACATTCACTTCCAAAAAGTATTTGAGATGGCCTTCTATCTGGGGAGTACTACTCAAAAGTTTAACGCTATGCATTTGGTGGCAATGTGAACTACTGAGATAAATTATTTTTTCCTTTGGAGCAGTCTAACCACCATCCCCCTCAAGCTACTTAAGACTTAAAACAGAGATAGATAGCCACCAAATGAGCCTTTCTGTAGCATATGCAGCCTTGAAAATAACTGCCTGATCAAGACGTGAACAAGTCAGTACCTCTGCCACAGACCAGCTGAATTTACCATGTCTTTTTACTCTGTACTTTTGATGCTCTGATGTCTGGGCCCTCGCTGACATAAAGGACTGCCCTGCCCCTGCCCCCAGGAGTAGCCAGCTCCCAGAGGGGGTAAGGACTCATCTAAGGAAGAGCTCCCTTCACGTGCAAACCGACCCAGAGCCCACGTCCACAGCAACCCTCCTAATGGAGCTCTCACACCCAGGGCCACCATCCATCTGCCTAAATCATGAACCACCCCAGGGCCAGGGCCCACTGAAATTATTCACAAGATTCCATGCCTCACCCCTTCATCCCCATGGAAACCACAACACAGGCTCTTGCCCACCTTTTCTTTCCTCTCCCTCTGCCTCCTGACCGAACCTGGTGCTTCCGTGTGGCCTTGATACACTCTACGATGGCGATGATCCTTGAAAATATCATGCTGAGTGAAAGAGGTCAGCCACAAAAGACCACATATTGTAGATTCCCTCTACAGGAAATGTGCGAATCCATAGAGACATAAAGTAGATTAACAGGTGCCTAGTATTGGGGGAAGGTTGGAGGTGACAACTAATGGGTATAGGGTTTCTTTTTGGGGTTCTAAAATAGATTGCATTGACTCTGCATATAATAAAGCTACTGAATTGTACACTTAAATGGATGAATGGTATGATATGTGAATTCCATTTCAGTAAAGCTATCAAACAAACCAACCCTGTGAGGAACAGCCATCTTGCTGCAGGAGCAGATCAAGCTGTTTGATTTGTAGTTCAACAAACAGCACGTTAGTCATCGTGCCCTTGGCTGTGAGAGAGACAGAAACACACACTTATCCCGCTAACGTGTTTTCCTAAAGCAGACGGCCATGGTGGGACGCACAGGCAGTGGAGTGGCACTGAGACCCAGGCCCCAGAGTGGCTTCAGCAGAGTGCGGCCTCCCACCATCTGTGCTGTTACAGAGCCACTTCAGAGTCTAATTAGCGCCGTCTGCCCGCTGCTGAGGGGGCCATTGATTGGTGTGCACCAGTCTGCCGTGGTGACTGTATGCCACAGAACTGTTTCTACAAGGGGACCCGGAGGAGAGGCAGGGACAAAAATAAGAAATGAACAGTGAAAATGGAAAAAGTTCTTTGCCTGGAGGAACAAACACACCCCATTCTCAGCAACAAACACAGAGGGCAGCCTGTTCCCATGATGATTTTTTTAAAGCCTATTTTCTCTTGGTTTCTTGTACTGAAGAGCAGTCTCTGAGCCGATTAGACGACTCAGCTTATGTAACAGAAACCAGGATTCTTCTTACGTTTCTTTATTTGGACAACAGACGCCACAAATGTAGCTCAGGTTAACAGGGGCTACTTCCTAGTGTAGCTATGCTCCCATGTGGCCCTCTGTTTATCCTAAGTGTTTTACATCATATACTTTCCCCTCTGATATGAAGCACGACCACACTAGCCCTTGAGGGAACCCTAAAGACCCACAAGGAAATTCCATGAACAAGACTTAAATAGTTACAAAATTGGTTAAAAGTCATTTTTCGAGGAAGCCCAAGACATATCAAGTGACCACCTTAATCGGTTTTAAACTGTCCTTTATAATCTCACTGACTTCTAGAAAAATTGACTTAAGCAAGAATTTTATATTCCAAATGGCAGATTCCTCATGCTGCTCGATGGGAAAAAACTGGAAACATCTTTGGAAGGCAGCTGGGCCCTGGCACTTCTGTGCCCACAGTCCTCTGCGAGAGGCCACAGGGACGGTGTCTTTAGATGGGAACGGCCTTCCAGGATAACTGCTTCCTTTCTCCCATTTAGTAAAGTCCTGCGTCCCCCTCCCTGCCCCCATTCTCTGTCTCAGCGAAGACTTTTCCTTCAGGCTGAGGGTGTCGCCTGTCTCTGGAGAGTTCTGGCAAGCTCGAGCTGTGGGCAAGCTGTGGGCAAGTGTTTGGGAGACAATTAAGAAAATCTGATACAAGATGAAGTTTTCAGTTCACAGTTCCTGGCTTTTCAGTTGCCTGAGAATAGACTAAATCGATGCCAAAACGACTCATTGATTTCTCTGCCTTGCTTCATTTCGATGTTGCACAAGATGGTATAAAAAAGAATAAAAATATAGGAGGAAAAAAAACCCCCTTAACTTCCTGCTTCGTGGGACAAAGAAAAAAAGGCATCTTGCGGCTTAGAAGACAGTGTGAGCCAGAAAGAATACTCTTTCTAAACCCAGTAAGATATTACCCAGTAAGAAAATATCTGAACACACTACCCCTAAGTTATGGTAAACCCAGAGAACACCATTAAAAAATATATTTTAAAAAATGTATCTTCTTGACTATCTGTGTAGAAAACTTAAAAATCACAAAAAGGTATAAAAGTGGAAATAATCCATAATGCCACCATCCACAGTTAATTGCTCCTGGTATAAATAGTTTTATAAACTGAGAAATAATATTTAATAACAATTATTCTGAGATTTGTGTTGAAAAATCTCTCACATATAACAAAAGGATATTAATACCAAGTATATATTTTTTGCATAACTATCATATAGGACATATAGGTTAATGTCATTCACTGAGCAATATACAGTTAACCCTTGAAAAATGCAGGAGTTAGAGACACCGAACCCTTGTACAGTCAAAATTCTGTGTATAACTTTTGACCCTCCCTAAACTTAACTACTAATAACCTATTGTGGTCAAAAATCCTTACCAATAACATAAACAGTTAATTAATACATATTTTGTATGTTATATGTATTATATACTGTAATCTTATGATAAAGTAAACTAGAGAAAAAAAAATGTTAAGAAAATCATAAGAAACACATTTACAGTTCTGTGCTGTATTTATCAATACCATAAATTTATCTCATCTGTCAGTACCTAATCGATACTGTCTTAAGTGATACAAAACACTGCAGATGTTATATGTATTACCAATACAAAACATAAAAAATGAAAGGATTATGCAAAAGAGAATTTCATATTATTTACAGGTTTAATGATTTACGCATTGATAATGAAAATGCAGCAATATGATCACTTTATGGTAGCCCAGTGTACTCAATACCATTGTTTCATGGTAGTAAGAAAATCTCAAAAAAATTTCCAATATATTTATTGAAGAAAAAAAAACCTGTGTATAAGTGGACCCGTGCAGTTCAAATCGTGTTGTTCAAGGGTCAACTGTTCTTGCAAATCATGAGATTACAAAACTATCTTGTGTGTTACTCTATGGATAATTCTGGAAGTTGAAATAGAAAGAACAATGAGGCCCGTGTCTATAGACATAAAAATGAACCCAAACTGGACCAGATTTAAATGGAAAATGTAAAACTATAAAACTTTTTATAGATAACAGGAACAAATCTTTAGGAACTAGGGCTTGGGGAGTGTAGAGTTCTTTGACATGACACCAAAAGCCTAATGCATAAAAGAAAAGTCTGTAAGTTGACTTCAGCATAATTTAAAACCTTTGCTCGTGGCAGACCATGTTAAGAGGATGAAAAGACAAGCTAGGGAGCGAGGAAATATTTGCAAACAGCCATCTGACACAGGACTGGTATTTAAATACATAACGAACTCTCAAAACTCACTAGTAAAAATACAAACAACCTATTTAGAAAATGAGCTAAAGAGATGAAGATACACTTCACTGAAAATATACAGATAGTCAAAAAGCACATGAAGAGATGTTCCACATCATTAGCCATTAGAGAAATGCAAATTAAAACCACCCAGAGGTGGTAAAAATAAAAAATAATAATGACCCTACATGCTGGAGAGGTTATGAGGAAAGTGGATCACTTGCATGTTGCTGGTGGGAATGTAAAATGGTGCAGCCACTTGGAAAATAGTTGGGTAATAGGCAAAAGAGACTAAATAATTGCACCCCTGGGTATTTATCTCAGAGAAATGCAAAATTCCTGCCCAGACAAAAACGTGTTACATGACTGTTCGCAGCAGCTTTAGTCGTGGTAGTCCAAAAATTGAAAACAACCCAGATGTCCTTCGCTGGGCAAATGGTTAAACAAACTGTGGTCCGTCCACACCACAGAATACTGCTCAGCAAGGAAAAAGAACTACCGATAACACACAACCATCTGGATGGATTTCATGGGCATTACACTGAGAAAAGAGCCAATCTCAAAAGGTCACTGTATGATAAATTACAGAGATGCAGAACAGATTAGCAGTTGCCAGGGGTAGCAATGGTGGGGGGCAGTGGAGTGGATGTGACCATAAAGATCAAGGGTGATCTTTGTGGTGATGGAAAAGTCCTTTATCTTGAAGGTGGTGGTGGAGATGTGAACCTGTATGTGATAAAATGGTACAGAACTAGACTCACACACTGTCATGATGTCGATTTTCTGGTTCTGACATCCTATTCTAGTTACCTAAGAAGTACCCAGTGAGGGAAATGTGGAGGAGGCCATTCATGATCCCTCTACCGCCTTTGCAATTTACTGTGAGACTATAAAGATTTCAAAAGGAAAAGTTTAAAACGAAAAGCGCCACCAACAAAAAAACAGAACACTCATTTGCACTGTCTTAGTCTGCTCAGGCTGCCATGACAAAATACCAAAGACTGGGTGGCTCTAACAATAGAAATTTACTTCCTACAGTTCTGAAGGCTGGGAAGTCCAAGATCAAGTTGCCGGCACCTTCAGTTCCTGGTAAGGACTAGCAGACAGCTGCCTTCTGGCTGTGTCCTTACATGGTAGAGCAAAGAGCAAGCTCTCTGGTGTTCTTCTCATAAGGGACTAATCCCATCACGGGCCCCACCCTCATGACCTCACGTATTCACCTTCTAAATACCCCGCCTCAAAACACTATCACACTGGGAGTTAGGGCTTCAACATGGGAATTTGTGGGGGAACACAATTCAGCCCAGAACACCCAACAATAAATAAAACCATGTTTCCTGAGAACTCATTTAAATCCAGAACTTCTCTTATCACTCACTGGAGGCCTGGCAGGAAGAGCAGGCAGCCTTCCTCTCCCACCTTCCCTTCACCTCTCAGAGGGAAGACAAATGGGCATGGCCTCTCAGGAGGGATTAGTGGAGCAGGTGACGAAAGTGGAACCAGGAACCAACACCTCAGACAGATGTTCTGATGGCCAAGGTGGAGGGTCTGGGAGTGGTTCTTTGTTCAAGAAAGCAGGTTACAGGACATTCAGAGATGGTTACTGAGAAAATGAGAAATGCCTGGGGACCTCATGGCAAAGAATGTAATTTAGTGAGACTGTGACAAACATAAAAAGCAGTGGGAAAACACAGGAAGAAAAACTGAGTGTTCCAGTGGGATGTGTGACTGTTCCACTGAGAGCTGGCCAAAAGCAAGACTTTAGCATGGGTGGAAAATGCAGGATTTTGTGTAGCAGCCTCCCCAGGGGTCCACTGTGTAAAACAGAAATAGGCAAATGTGTAGACACTGAGGAATGACCCCTGGCTGAGAGAGCTATCTGCTGGCCCTGGGCTCAGTTCAGCTGACACTGAGGGCTCCCAGAAGGATCTGGAAGAGCACCTCTGACAGGGAGCTGGTGACCAGACCAGAGACTTGGGTCTCAGGTATCCCCTCCCATACCCTCCTGCTGGCATAGGACATCTGTCCACTTGAACTTGCATAATGGTGCTGCTCTTTGCCAAGCTGGGGGCCTTTCCTGGAACCAAGGGGACTGGATATTGCAGGGTCTCCTTTCTTCTTCTTTTTACCTTTTTATTGTGGGAAAATATATGTAATATTCATCATCTTGACCATCTGTAAGTATACAATCCAGTTGCAATACATTAATAATATTGTGTAACTGTTACCATGACCTATCTCTATCCCAAACTTTTTCATCATCCCCAGTAAAAACTTTGCATCCATTAAACACAAAATCCACAGCCTCCTCCCCCAACCCCTGGCACCCACCATTCTACTTTCTGTCTCTACAGATTTGCCTCTTCTTAGTCCCTCGTGTAAGTGGAACCATACTCAATGATCAATCTCAAATAGATAGAGGGTCCCTGGAGGAAAGCCAAAGGGCTGTGTCCTCAGTCTTACCTGAGATGAGATCACAGAAAGCTCTCATACCAAATTCACAGATGATACAGCATTTGTCCTTCTATGTCATGCATATTTCAATTAACACAGTGCTTTCAAGGTTCATCCATGTTATGAACTAAATGGCTGGGTTTGTTTCCTCCCAAATGTATCTGTTTAAGTCCTAACCCTTGGAGTGGCTGTATTTGCTAACAGGGTCGCTAAGGAAGTACATAAGGTTAAATGAGGTCATTGGGTGGGGCCCTGATCCCATAGCATTAGTGTCCTTATACGAGCCACCAGAGAGCTAGTTGGAAACTTATCTATAAATGGAAAATTAGTCCCAAACAAAAGATTCAGTTTTTTAAAAAAGCTAAATTTGGGATGAATGGACATTTGTTAAAAATGAAAGAATAATTTTTAAAAAGGTATGTGTGTATATGGGTGCTCTGAGTTATGTTAAAAAAGAACGAGAATGGGCCAGGCCCCTGTCGGGGCAGAGGAAGCGGGTAACAAATAATTAAAAACATTTAGGGGACACTTGTGTTCACAGTGGCATTACTCACAATACCCACAAAATGGAAGTGACCCAAGTGTCTGAGATGGATGAATGGGTAAACACAATGTGGTGTATACACACAAGGAATGTCATTCAGCCTTAAAAAGGAAGGAGATGATGACACCTGCTACGACATGGACATGGACAGACCCTGAGGACATTATGCGCAGTGAAATAAGCCAGACACAAAAGGACAGATATCATCTGATTCTACTTACATGCGGTCCCTAAAGGAGTCAGCTCCACAGAGACAGAAAGTAGATGGTGGGAGATGGGGTCTGGGGGAGGGGAGTTAATAGGGACAGAGCGTCAGTTTGGGAAGATGAGAAAGTTCTGGAGACGCATGGGGGAGGGGGGAATGGTCGCACAACATTGTGAATGTACTTAATGCTACTGAGCTGTGCACTTAAAAATGGTTAAGGTGGTAAATTTCATGTATATTTTACCATAACTAAAAAGAAAAAAATTAAGGACTTAGAGTGTGTCCAAGTAATATGATTTGATGAAGAAGAAATGAGACTCCTTAACTGTGGCTAATTTCCATCTTCCCTTTGGTGACATGGCACTTTGATCAGGAAGGGTCAGTTTAGAAGGGCACTGAAGGTCAAAGTAGGAAGGGAAGAGGAAAGACACACGACACACGGCAGCCAATGAACACAAACTGCACACACTAAAGTTGCCGGATCACATGAATTTCACCTCAGACATGAAGACAATTAGAGCGGCTGAGCACCAGTGTGGCACCTTTGGGGAACCAGGGAGGACACAAGCAACAAAAGGTGGCAGGAGGGCAAAGAATCCCAATCTGCAAAAGGAGGAAGGCAATCCTACAAATTCAACGACAATCTGTGGCAGAAAATGGCCTGTGAGCCGTGAGCACAGGGAAGGCTGTGAATCCTGGGTTTCCTGCTTCCTTGAACAATAAAGACTAAACTCTGAGAGATTTGCTTTGCAGCCTAGAGTGGGGCACACAGAGAGAAGGCAATTTTCTGCCACTATAGTGAACGTGTGGCTGGTCCTGGGTGGCTCTGGTCATAGTGAAGAGATGAAGTAGACACGGGCCCCTGGGTACCAGCAAGGTGCCGAGTCCCTCACGCCATCCTTGTAAATTCTAGGGAGAAAGAAGGACCGGTGGGCAGGTTTGGTGACTTTAAAATTTACTAGGCATTCACACTCGAGCTTAGTAGCTGACAGATCTCAAGCAGAAAGAGGGTCCCTAGTGGGACGCCAAAGGGCTGTGTACTCAGTCTTGCCTGAGATGAGAACACAGAAGGCTTGCATATCGAATTCACAGATGACACGAGACAGGAGCGGCCTCAAATGGTGTTTGGAAATGAAGATAGGGAGATGAGTTAACACAAAACGATCTTGACTAGTAATGGAAATGTCAAGAGATTCGGCAAAGGTGGGTGGGGTGCGGGGTCCCCACATGCAGCAGTGGCACAGGTGAAAACACCCAGGGGCTTGTCGGGTGCCTGTGGCAATTTCAGTAACTCAGCAGTGTGGGGCACGCAGGTCATCTTAGGTTGTATCAGCATCAAGGCGGTGACAAGAGGAGGAAGGCCAAGCTGCTGGCTGGCCAAGCCTGTTGGGGAGTTTACCTTGGGCCTGAGTCAAGTTCAATGAGTAGATGGCTCATCAGCCGGTAGCAGCCCCCGGAAAGCTGTGTTGTGACAAATGCCATGGAGGGTTGGATGCAGGTGGACTGAGGACCTCAAAGGGCAAACCTGGGCTGAGGGGAGCACGCCCAGAGGGCTGCGAGAACAAGCAAGGGCCCTCGGCCAGGACCGGAGAGGAAGGGTGAAGAAGCAGAAGCTGCTCAGAGGAGGAAGCCGAGGGCAGCGGAAGCCGGCCCTCGAGGAGCAGACTCTTACGGGTGATGTCAGTACGAACGAGGAAGCTCTAATTTTAAGTAATTAAACAGCAACCACTGGTATATCACAAACCAGAAAGAACCACCACTCCTGCTTTAGTGCAGTTCTTTCCATTCTTACTGCTCTTAATTTTGACTAGGTTGAACTGTTACTGATAATCATTTCTGACCTACAAAAATGACTGTCTCACATGGTTCGACCTGATACACGGGTGAACTCCTGCTGGACATACAGCTTGGCAACCTTTCTGCTTAGGATGGTGTAAAAATTTGCCACGCTGTAAAATATACTTCAGAGATCTTTTACAATTTCTTCTTTACAGAATTCTTTTACAACAGCTATAAAGTCATTTATTAAACAGCAACATTCCTCCAGTGTCACGTTCCTGGGGACTTCCAAAGTTTCATGTAGTTATAACTAAGACTGTGACCGATAGCTGTATGAGATACTCTATGGGCACTGAATAATTTCTTGGGATAAATTCTTATTAGTGGCTGGGTTTCCATACCCAACTTCCCAGTGTCGCAGACCGTCCGTGTTCCCCACCGGCCAGAAGCTTCCTAGAGGAGGCCCGCGTCTGCCTGATCAGGTGCTGGGTTCCAGCTGCTGGTGAGCACGCTGGGCTGCACTCTGCACATGGGGCTGGGGTTGGGGTTCTCAGCATCCATTCAACATATTCTGAGCCCCATGGTGCACCAGCAACACAAGCGCCCCTCACCAGGGAAGTGGGCTGACACCTCCCAGGAGACGTGCCCTGCTCCCTACTGCATAACTCCATTTCCCCCCCATTTTCACCGTGGCCGCAGCCCATTCTCTCCATCTGTGTAAGGCCCTCTCTTGTGACAGCAGCACAAGTCCTGTCATTTAGCTGTGACCTCTTTGGTTGGCCTGTTCATACTCACCACTCCCGTCCCTCCCCACCTGCTAGCCTGAGTGTCTCTCCGCACACCTGATTAGGGTGCCAATGGCTTTGGTATAAAGTCCTGACTGCTTGGCTTGGTCCTGTCAGACTCTCTGGGACACAGGTCCCCCCCAAGCCTCATCTTTTGCCACTATTTGCACCCTGCATCCCAACCACGCGAACACGCAGCACCAGGGAGCCTCAGAGGCCCCGGGTGCCTTGGCCCAGGCACCTCCCTGCCTGGCTGGCTTTGGGGTGAGGCCAGAGTTCCTCTGGCCTGCACCCCACCAGCTCCTTGCCCCCATGGCCTAGACCTTCCTACGCACTTCCCTTAACCCATGTCACCTGATAGCTTTAATTGCAGTGCCTCATTGAACCTTGACCTCCTCATGGGCAAAGGTCAGGTGTCATTCATCTCTGGGTGTTGGCACTGCCTTCCATCTATGCACTTGGTCAGCCTACTCATGGGTATACAGACCTGGTCCCTGCCAGGGAGGGCAGGGGACACAAAGAGGACAGGGACTGTGGAGGGCACCCAAAGGTGAGGGTGCACGGGCCCAGTGCGAGCCCATTCTTGGCTACTTCACTTTAAAGACAACCTGCTGTCTTGAGGGCTACTCTCTTCAGTAAATTAAAAAATCCCCACATAAGAGGCTATGTGGTTGCTGGGCTCTGACAGAGGTGTGGGTGGGACATGGCCAGGAAGTGAGTGACTGTCAACCTTCACGGCTCATGTCTTGATGAACTCTCCCTCCCCTGAAACTTTATGCCATCAGCTGACTCAGCCCCCTCTTCTCCTGAGGGCTCTGGGCACCCTTGCTGCCCTGGCTGACTTCACAAGGACAGCCCTCCCCTTTCTCCATTCGGTGCCCGGACATCCCCACCCACGGGAACTGGGCCTGCCTATCAGGTTTTGATGTTCTGTGTGCACTGGAAGGCCAGGTGGAACCACACTGCTTGCCTGCAATCAGGGTTATGGGCCTTGCGGCCACCAGCTTAAGAGAAAATGAGGGAGGAGCCGCTGGCGGTCTCACGGCCAACCCCCAAAGGCAGGACCCAATCACCCTCAAGTTCTTCCAGCCCCAGCATCCTCTGAGTTGCCTTTTTTGAGATTCAGGAGGCTCTTCAGAACCTTTCAACACTGCTAGGTGACTCATGATAAAAAACATTTTGCTAGCATACTAAAAAAAATTCACAGTCTATGGTGAGAAACCACAAGTCTCCTTGAAACCATCTGAAGCTGCTCTTCCTTCTGGAACACCTAGGAGTCAGGGACACTTCATGGCATAAAACGTACGTGTCGTTAACTAGAAATATTAATATAAGACCTTTGTACTGGCAGAAGTGGTCTGTTCTGTTCCAATGTTCCCTTAAGCAGTCTAGCATCACTTCCGTGACATGATTTATAGGAAAAAATTACTCTGATTTTGCATAAGAGGGAAACTGAGGTTGAAATAAGAAAAGCAGGCAGAGAGCTAGACCCTCTGGATTTTGGTTAAGTATTTGGTATACTGTCTAGGAGTGAATTCTTATTCTCGATAAACCTTAACTTCGAAGACTTTGTTTTTGCGGGGGAGGGGGGGAGGACTGCCAACTTAATTACTTTATTGATAAAAAAGGTATGCCTCTAAATTAATGTCTCATACTAAGATGGCACGTCTCTAAGATATTCTTGTTTACTAAAGATAAGAACTAAGGCAAACTGCTATAGGTGAGTCATCTTAGGAGTGAAAAAAAAAGAACAAAGTGGAACATTCTTGGGCATAAATCCAGCCGGCTGCATATTATATGGACCTGAAGTACAAAATGTGGCCCCAACTCTTTACCTACAAAGATTCTTGGCTGATAAGAAATGGTCCTCATGAAACACTGATAAGAGAAAATGAAAAAAATGTCACCTATGTCACTGTTACCTGAATTTGCTCCCGCTTGATTAACAGTACAAGAGTAAACTTCAAATGTAAAAAAAGGAAAAATTTAAATAAAATGAAAAGTAACCAGTATTCTCACTATCACATCCACTTATAAACGTCTCTGTGCTGCACCTTTATTTGCACAGGGATGACTGCTTATAATCACAGCAACGATACACGCTTTTTTCACAAGCTATGGTCTTTGTGTCGCTTTAATCACTTCCCTGCTGCCATGTCAATGCCTTCCAATTACATACATGAGTCTCGAAAAGACAGAATTATGGAGGCAAAGGTTAGAAATGCTTTGATTTTGGATATGCATCACCAAATTGTTTCCCAAAGTATTACACCAAGCAGTGTAACACCTTGCAGGAAAATATGTGCAAAGAAAGGAAATCCTGGGAGGTGGTACAACAAAATGACAACTAATTATAGTTGCATGAGATTATTTTCTATTTTCCTAATTGCCTACAATGCTCTATGACTTATAATTTAGAAAAAATTCAACGTTAAAAGTAAACTAGACATAGGATATATGGGAACTCTCTGCATGATCTCTTTAAAAATTCTTCTGTAAATCTAAAGTTATTTCAAAATAAAAGTATGGAAAACGTTTGAAGCACATGGCAACAATTTCTGGTGCCACCCAAATCAACACGACGTCAGTTCTTGCACGTCCTGCTTCTGCCCCACCACCACTGCTGTCTTTCTCCCAAATGTGGAGTTGTATATCATTCTCTGTCAAAACATAGCTTTTGGAGTCAGGAAGAATAGGGGTTTGACTCTTGACTCTGTCACCTGCTGTAACTAACTCTGCGACCTTGGCCAATTACTTAGTCCCCCTGAGACTGTTCAGTCATTTGTGTAAAACAATACATGGAATCTACCTCTGGGGCCCTTGGGAGGATTAAAGGAGGAAATAAATCTAAGGAGTCTCAGAACAGAGCAGTCAACTGTCAGCTCCCTCATTCCTGCCCCTAACACCTAGGCTCTTAAAGACAGACTGACGTTGTTGTGAATGCGGACACCACCACATGCCCGGGCTCACCACCAGTATACACGAACCTCCAAAATACTGGAAGTGGAGGAATGGGCCTTGGCTCCTCCCAGCTGACCAGGCAGCCACAGCTTATGAAAGGGCGATGCTTCCCCCCAAATAATAATAAAAGTTTACACATCTGTTTAGAACACATAAAACACATCTCTCTGTGGGAATAATGGTGTCTGAGTGAGACCGATCCCCAGTTGGGGGCCAAGGTGATGAAGGAGGCTCAGTGGTAACAAGCAGCTATGGGATTTCCAGCAGTGAGAGCTGGGGGTGTCCCGAGGAGGAAGGCAAGTTACTCTGCCTGGGTGTGTACGGGGGTCATGGGGTCATCTGCGCTAGGTCTGGAAGATGAGTATGGGGTCCTTAGGATCAAAAGGCAGGCCGGCGGGGAGTGTGGCACACTAAGGTGCTTTCATTTCCTGATAGGGAGCCGCAGGGGAGATTTTAGGTGAAGGAAATGCATAACCTGGACCTCTGTTTCATGGAGATAATGGTGATGGTACAGGAAGAGATTAGAGGGGTCAGCGAGATGACAGAGGCAGGGAACCAGTCCTGCAGTGTGAGTGCCAGGTGAGATGTCCTTAATGCAGGCAGAGGGTAGGGGACAGGATGGGAGCCCAGAGGCAGGATTAGCAGGGCTTGGTGTTCTGTTAAAGACTGGGGTGGCTGGAGGAGACTAGGATGACTAGGACATCTGGTGTGGGCCACCAGGTGCTGCCTTCATTGAGATGGGACTAGAAGCAGCAAGGGGCGGGGGGAACACCAGATTCTCACTGTGGATGTGGCCAGTCTGAAACGCCCCGGGATGTCCCGGTACAGAAGTACTGAAGGCAGCTGGGAGTACAGCTGGGATCAGGGTAATGGCCAGCCTGGGCTACCTCGGGGCAGTCTGTACAGAGAAGCTGGAACGCACAAAGAAACGAGCTGCCGGCACAGGCGTATCTCATTTTACTACGCTTCACAGACGCTGCATTTTCATGAACATCGGGGCAAGACCCTCTACCAGCAAAAGGATGACAACTTGTTGAGGGCTGGGATGATGATTAGCACTTTTTAGCAATAAAGAATTTTTTAAATCATGTACATTGTCTTTTTTAGACTTAACGCTACTGCACACCTAACAGACTTCAGTATGGTGTAAACGTGACTTATATCCACCAGGAAACCAAATATCGGTGTGACTCACTATTGCGCTATTTGATTTACTATGGTGGTGTGGAGCCAAGCCTGCAACATCTCCGAGGTCAGCCTGTAGCTGGAGACAGGCTAAAGACCAGGAGGCATTTTGTAAAGCAGGGTTTTGGACCTGTTCTCTCTGCTGTCCATCCCAGGCGAACAGGCCCATTTGTAAGCAACATTCCAAAGCAACTTCCGTTCAATGGGTCTGGCCTTATGACTGTCTCTTCTCTGCCTGCATGCACAACCTGGGTGGAGAAAAGTGATGGCAGATGGAATGCTCCCGCCATCTGCCTGCAAACCTTTGCTGAGCCCGAGCACGTCCACTGCCTCTGGAGCTGCATGTGCCAGCTGTGCTTGCCATAACAGTTATGTTCTCTAGTGACAAAACGCTGTCTAAACTTGTGAACCACCGGTGCAAAAGAGTTAACGTTTGTATGAAACAAAGTCAAATGTTCCAGAAACACTTATAAGCAAGTTGCTTAAAAACAAGCAAAACAAAATACCATCTGATTAGGAAAAGGTGAGCTAAGAGTCCAAAAAAAAAAAAAAAAAAGAGAGATCATAGAAACCTAGAGGGATTTAGTGCTCAGAGGGCTCTGGTTTCTTTAAATTCTCATTAAATGGAAATCAGAGTGAAGTTATATTATGTCTGGTTGAAAGCAAGAAAGATGACAGGGATTTCCATTCTCAAAGGAAAGGCTATTAGGTCTACACCAAAAGATTGGCAAATAAAAATTCATTTCTGTACTTTAAGTTAAATAAAATATTTAAGGCATTTAACTTAAAAATAATTGCTGGCCTTTTACAGTTAGTCGGTGATCTGGGTGCTCACAGGCGTCATCAAGCCCTGGGCTGGGCTTCTGCTGGCGGCCACCTACCACTGAGCTTGTGTAGCTCCAAGAGTGCAGGCACTGTGGAAAACAGCAAGGGGGTCCTCAAAAAATTAAGAATAGAACTACCTTATGACCCAGCAACTCTCTTCTGGATGTTTATCTGAAGAATATGAAAACAATAATTCAGAAATATGTACAAGCCACTATGTTCACTGCAGCACTATTTATAACAGTCAAGATACGGAAGCAACCTAGGTGTCCATCGATGAAAGATGAATGGATAGAGAAGAGCTGGTATAATACACAACAGACTATTACTCAGCCATAAAAAAGTATGAAATCTTGCCACTTGTGACAACATGGATGGCCTTTGAGGGCCATTATGCTAAGTGAAATAAGTCAGACAGAGAAGACAAATACCATATGATTTCACTTATATGTAGAATCTAAAAAACAAAGTAAATGAATGAACACTCACAGACACAGAGAACACATTGATGGTTACCAGAGGGGAAGGGGCTGGGGAATCGTTGAAAGGGATAAAAGAGGTCAATTGCATGGTGATGGACGGTAACTAGACCTTTGGGGGTGATCACCTTGCAGTGCATACAAATGCCAAATTATAATGCTGTATACCCAAAACTTACATAATTAAAACAAAACAAAAAAGCAAATACCAAAAAGGTGAGAGCCACCTGGGTAGGCCCGGGGTTGAGAAGCTGGTGACCAGGGAGAAGGGCCCTGCCCCACACCCCACGTGACTCCTTCCCGCCCTACGTGACTCTGTCTGGTGCTGGCTGGTCCGTGGCATGTGGACTGTTGGCAAGCACTGTGCCAGCAACATGGTTCTGAGCAGAATGGTGAGTCTCAAAGGAAAAGGGGTCTGGAAGAGGGCGGGTTGGGGCGGGGGAGAGGGAGATGCCAAGAGCAGGCTCCAGTTAAGAGCCTGTCCCAAGACAGGCTGGGGACGAGGGGATCCCTTTACAGCAGATGGGGCTCCCCAGGCTGTGGTGAAGGGGCTGCAGGTATGCCTGGGGTGCAAGGAACAAATGTGGGTTGGAGGGAAGACACTCCTGTAATGCAGAAGTGACGGGGAAGATGTGCCAGGAGGTCCACTCTGTGAGTTCTGTCTCTCTTCACTAGTGCAGGCAAAGAGCCCCCCAGGAAACAAGTGCAGATGCTCAACTTACAATGGGGTTACTTACGTCCCAAAACAGCCATCCTGAGCTGAAAGCATCGTAAGCCGAAAAAGCATTTGATACACCTAACCTAGCGAACACCAGGGCTTAGCCTGGCCTCTGTGCACGTGCTCAGAGTGCCACCATGAGCCAACAGATGGGCAAATCACCCCGCTGCTGCCGCCCAGCACCCCAGGAGCATACTCTACCGCATATCGCTAGCCCGGGAAAAGATCTAGATTCAAAATTCGAAGTTTGCGTATTGCTTCCACACCACTGTAAAGTTGAAAAATCATATGTCAAACCACTGTAAGCCGGGGATCATCTGTCTTTGTGGAAACTCAAAAGAACTATCAACACCCACCCCACCCCCCCACCCCGCTCCCCTGCCCCAGGGTCCCCGTTCTCGCTCCTCCCTCTCTCTGCTGAATCCACAGGCTCAGTCGGCCCTCCCTTCGTCCCCATCCCCGTGTTTCCATCTCTGCACTTCCGTTATGGGCAGTTCAGGGCAGTGTTGGGAAGGCAGGAGCTGGAGCCAGACACCACAGGTTCAAACCCCGGCCTCTGAGATCCTGAGCCAGTGACCTAGTGCTCCTGGTGTCCATTTTCCCATTTGTAGAATGGGGACAATAGGTGCACCCTCTTCAGAAGGCGGCTGTGTTGAACAGAGAACATTCTAGAACAGTGTCCGGCACATGTAAACATTACTGTTCGCTATGTGTACTGCTGCCCACTCCCCAGACAGCTGCCAGAATGATGCCATTAATGCCAAGCCGGCTCCCGTGTCCCTCAGGGGCCCCTGCCTCCTCATGGCTTGCAGGAGGGGTTGGAACGCTGTGGTCCTAGGGACAAATCCAGCACCACCATGAGCCAAGAAAGTGTTTTACACTTGTAAAAGGTTGTTAAAAAAAAAAACAAAAAAAAACTGCAAGAGAGACAGAAGTGACCCATAAAAAGAGGAAAAAGAATATGCAACAGAGACAGAAGTGACCCACAAAAAGCCTGACTTATTTACTACGAGGCCTTTACAGTCGACCTACCACCTGTAAGGTCCTATGTCATCTCCCGGCCCTCATTTCCCCCAACTCCTGGCTCCTGCCACTCTGGCCTTCTCCATGTTCCTCAGACATGCCCCTCCAGCACTCCTGTAGTCACTGCTCATTCTGCCTGTCCTTACCTCCTCGAGGAGGCCCCAGGAGCACCGTTTAAAATATAGCCCTACCCACCACACACACACACACACACACACACACACCCCACTGCCCCCCCATTCCCTTCTGGTCTTACTTTTCCTCCTAGTGCTCATCCCCATCTCGCATACTACAAATAGTTACCGCTCATTAATTGCTGTGGTTAAGTCTGTAAAGTCACGTGAACTGAATTAGCGAATACCGAGCCACTGCTTATGGGGAAGATCTGAGGTCAAGTTCCATGAGCTTCTGGTCATGTTTCTGTCAACCCACCAATACACAAGCTTTATTACATGTGTTCTGACTGAAAGATGCCTTATTTAATATACATTGTCTATTTATTAACACTGAACTCATGGCCAACAGCACTGTAACTCAGGCCCAGGCCCAAATGAAACACAGGTTTTCCTCATAAGGTGCGCCCAGCCTTTTTGTGCTCAGGAGTGCAGGAAAGAGCTTCAGCACAATGTTTGGGGCTATTTCAACAGCCAAATCACCAACGAAAAGCACAGAAATGCAAAAAACGTGGCACTAAATACACCTGGCAAAAAGGACACTTGCTTAAGGTTCACTCTGAAACAAGAAGGCAGAGTGGTCGCCTGGTCCACCTAGGATGGGACGTGTGCCTCAGGCGACTCAATGTGCTGCCGTTCTGTGTGACCATGAATGATGGAGAAAGTGCTGAGTATCAATTTGGGGGTTACAGAGATTTTAGTCAGTAGGTGAATTCGTAAATACAGAATCCACAAATGATGAGAACTGACTATAAATGTTTACTTAGAGAGGAAACTGCATGCAGGTAAGGATCTTTGTGCTGTTCACTGTTGGCAAGGGCCTGGTGAATGGTGGGTGCTCGATAAATATTTGCTGAAGGAAGGGAGAGGGAGGGAGGGGATGTCTGGGAGGTACCTGTTCTGGGGTACGTCAGAGGAGAAATGAAGGGGACAGAAGGGCAGGGTGGAGGGAATCCCCTGGACAGGAGACTCCGTCATGGGCCTCAGGGGCCCTTGGAGTTTTATAGTTTATCCTTAAAACTGAAGACACAGAAAGGTTTATTTCTGTTTTATAATTTATCCACAGGAAGGTTTATGCACAGGTATTGATCGGATCTGACTCTGTGAACAGTGGCTGCAGTGTGGGGAGCGGGCTAGAAGCGGCTACAGGTGGATACAGGGAGGCAGAACTTGGAGGTGGAGGGTGCCAGGACCCAACATGAGTGACCAGGGAAAGGCAGATGCAGGCTTGGCAGGGGAGAGGTGGCGAGTTCCATGGGAGTCACATAAACTGCTCATGAAGACTCACGTGATGGCAGGTGGCAGCTGGACCTGGGAGTGTGGCACTTAGGACAGAGGTCTAAACAAGGGATGGAAGTTTGGGCATATGACAGCACCCGAAGCCAAGGGACAGACGAGATTCTAGGGCAGGGAGGCTGCTTTGCAGAGAGCTGCCTGGGGGCTGGATGGGGTAAGACATGTCCTTAGGGTCCTTGCTTTGTTGCACATGGTCTTTGCACCAGAAAAGCCAATTTGCAAGCATTTTTTGGGGGGAGGGGAGGAGGAGGAGGAGGAGAGAAGGAGGACTGCAACATCATAACCACTGGCTCAAACTATTATTACTATCAACTGAAATCTCTACAATGTTTTCTCAAAGGCTGTCATCAGGTCCTAACTGCCCACCCTGTATTTATATAGATGCTTATTTAGACCAGAGATTCTCATCTTGGGGTGATTCTGTCCCCGAGGGGACATTCGACAAAGTCTGGAAGCATTTTTGATTGTTACTATTGGTGGGGAAGATGCTGCTAGCATCAAGTGGGTCACCACCAGGGAAGCCGCCTGACGCCCTGTGATCACAGGACGGCCCCCGCCACAGGGCCCAGGCTGGGAAATGCTGCCTCAGACCCAGGCGCAGGCGTCCAACAGTCCGTCACACTGAAGTCCACCTGGCTGGCTGTAGCCAACCCTTTTAGCCCCTGAGATTTTGGGGTCTTGACTCTATGACGGGACATGAAGGCCACCCCTCCAGTTGTCATCTCCAGCTTTGAAGAGCAAACCCCCTTACACTTGTCTTTCTAAATTCCATGGTGAACAGCCAGCTGGGACAGAGCATAGGAGGGAGCCCAGGGCGTCTCCAAGGTGACACTAGTGCACTAATTAATGCTCTTGGGGAACTTTCATACAACCAGTTGTGAGCTAGATAAAGGATAATTAGCTGAGAATTATCTTAATATCTCTGTGGGCTTCTCTTCCTGGCCCCCAAGCACACTGTGGGGGACCTGATTAGATGTTTCCCACTTCCACACGGTCCACCTGTTTCCTTCATCTACTGGACTAGATATTCTACCCCAGGCCGAAGAGGAAGTGAGGGGGATGTGACACAATTATTTCCCAGTGATTCATGCTGGCTTTAAGCTCCTGACTGCAGCTGCCTCTTTAATAACCCCATTCTTCAGGGTGACAAAAGGATGACAGCGAGTGGGCTAGTCTCTAGCTGGGAGATTGTACTGTGCCAGTTCTGCTTCCTTCCAAGGCCTGGGACCACACCTACCTGATGCCAGCCTGTTGGCGGTATGCCTTGAGACGTCAAAGACCATGGGTATCTGAGACCTGCTTTTAAGGTTTTGCAAGACCCTATCATGTCAGATGCAACTAGTGTAGAAAACTCTTGCAACTTGAACTCTATGATAAAAAAGAAAAATCCAATTCAAAAATAGGCAAAGGGCTTGAATAGACATTGCTCCAAAGACATACAAATGGCCAATAAGTGTGTGAAAAAATGTTCGACATTACAACTCATTAGGGAAATGCAAATCAAAACTACAATGAGATGCTACTTTCACACCCACTAGGATAATGTAATTTTTAAAAATGGAAAGTAAGCAGTGTTGATGAGGATGCAGAGAAACAGGAACCCTCACATGTTGCCAATGGGAATGTTGAACAGTGCAGCTGCTGTGGAAAAGTCTGGCGACTCCTCAAAAAAGTCAAAAACGGAATCACCGTATGATCCAGCGATTCCACTTTTGAGTATATTCCCACGAGATCTGAAGGACAGATATCTGCACACCATGTTCATGGCAGCATTATTCACAGTAGCCAAAGGGTTAAAACAAGCCAAGTGCCATCAGTGGATGAATGCGGCTGTACTATGGAATAGGCATCAACATTAAAAAGGAAGGAAACTCTGACACACACCATGCCATGACTGAGCTTTGAGGACCTGAGTGAAACAGGCCAGACACAGAAGGGCAGATACTGTGTGATTCCACTCACAGGGGTTCCCTAGAGAAGTCAGATTCACAGAGACAGAAAGTAGATGGCTGGAGGCAGGGGCTGGGAGACAGGGATGGGGAGTTAGTGTTTGATGGGGAAAGTGTCAGTTTGGGAAGATGAGAAAGTTCTGGAGACAGATGGTGGAGATGGATGCCCAGCAGTGTGAATGTACATGTAAAAATGGTTAAAAATTTTTTTAAAGGTCCGATTAGTGCTGCAGGAGGCTTGAACTTCAGAGTGGCTGCTCTTCAACCACTGGAGACTGTGGACTGAGATTTTCTCCCATGAACCTGACATTCCCCGTGACAGAAGGGAAATGAAAACCGGCCTTAAGAACTCTCGGCTTTCTCTACTGACAACTGTCTTGAGTGACAGGACACAGCAGCTTCATCAAGAGACTGGCTCCAACACACAGGGAACTCCACAGGGCTCTACAAATGGCTTGGACGGTCTCTGCCTCTTGGCAGTCATTCCTCAACACTCCCTTAGCAATCAACACGGATGGTTAATAGAAATATGGGAATCAAAGCTGCTCCACTTGCTCTTTTGAGTCATAATGATGAATGAGTTTAAAGACTCCACAAAGGGCCAGGCAGAGGTGTCCCTGGAACTTTTTACTGAAGGTGATCGGTCAGGGATGACAGCAAGCCTCAATGGAAATAGTTTTTAGATGGGAGGTTGAAAAGGGGCAAATCTGGATAGGATAGAGGTGTGATCTCAAGACTAGGAAGTGACTGATAAAAAAGAGCTCAGCGTTCTGCTTCCTTATTAACATATCTGAGAAAGAATGTGCGAAAGACTGAGGATCGGCAGACACCCCTACACTGTCCAGGCTTGTCCCCAGGTTACCCACTCCTATTTGCTGGATTTCACACTATTTCCTGGTGTCAGGAAAGAGCCATCTTCAACATCCACAGGTAGTTCAGACCCAGAAAAAGGCATTTGCCTTGTGAATAAGTATTTCACATGACTCTGGGCACAAGGCCAGATGCCGAACTGCAGGGGTGCCAGCAAAACAATTTCGCACCCCAGCCCCTACCCCACACGGCCTCATCAGGGAAGGCTGTAGGCTTTCCTCTTAGGCACTTTAAAAAAATTACATTAATTCAACTGACTGTATAGAAATTAAGACAATGTGGTTGAAAAGCATTTTAATGAAAATGATCTTGAAAATATTAACAAAGGTGTGGCTACTACATATCTAAAATCTTCCAGAAAAACCCCAAAGGGCCTTATTATTACTTAAAAAAAAAAAAAAAACCTTCTGATGGAGGAAATAAAGAGCAAATGTTAGCAGAGATAGCTGTAAAGGGGGCAGAGGAAATCAAACACTTGACGGATGCCAGTGGGTTTCTCTTTTAGCAGATAAAAAGCATTTGTTAAAAACGGAAGGCAGAAAAGAAAAACACGCACGGACAATGCCAGAAAAAAACCTGTTTGCTCTCAATGGCCTGGGACATTATTTAAGGGCACTTGATTTCTGTAAAAAGACAGTTGAAATGGTATTGGAGTTCCTGAGGCTTAAGACCCTCCCCGCAGGGAGTTCCTAGTGAAAAATCACAGCTGTGAGGAACTCCTCCTGTCCCCCTTAATTGTGTTCTTCACCAAATTTACAAGATCAGAGTCATGGCCCTAGAAACCTAACAGTAAAAATCAGGAGTCTACTGCAGGGGTTGGCAAACTATGGCCCGCGGGCCAGTCATTTGTTTTTGTAAATAGAGTTTTACTGGAACACAGCTACGCCCACTTGTTTCCATGCGGTCTGGGGCTGCTTTCCTGAGCACAGTAGTGGCCACAGGCGACCGGGGATGCAGTGTGCAAAGTCTCAAATATTTATTATCCAGCTCTTTACAGAACAAGTCTGGTGATCCTGGTCTACTGTATCTAATTGGTTTGTTCGGGGGTAGGGGGTGGGGGGTAGGTTACTATTCCCAACCATCAAAATGCAGCTGGCAGGGCTTATGGGAAGTTCCACTTTTAATCTCTGACACCAGGAGGGAATGCAATAAAGGAAGCAACCAAGTGATTAACCGTGAAGTCATTACTGAATTCCAGAGCCCTGAAATAGCCTATGCTAGTAGCAAACAGGTTCAAGGTAGGTTTCTGAGTATCTTGAGATCCCTACAGCCCTGAGTAGGCTGGCTGTAACGGTAATGCAAGTCAGCAGCCTGCTCCTACTTTAGGAAAATTCCAGAACCTTGAAAGACCTTCATTAGTATTCCTTCTAGAAGTGCAAAGGTGTGAGCTTGAATATATTTTACAACTCATGTCTCAAGGTCAGGAAGGAAACAAAGGCATGCATGTACTTATGTAAGCTAGGTGCACGGCTAGATAGAAGGAACATCATTTTTTCCTCTCTTAATCTACAAAACTTTTGTATTTGGTGAAAGTAGTGTTTTAATGTAGGAGGAAGAAATATGTCATATAATAGAGTACAGGCAAACAGCCAAACATCTGACAGATTGTAATATCAAGCATCTATTTATATAATCATGTGCCATATACGTTTCGGTTAACGATGGACCAAATATACGACTGTGGTCCTATAAGATTGTAATGGAGCTGAAAAATTCCTGTCATCTAGTGATGTTGCAGTCATCACGTCATAGTGCATGCATTCCTTGCTTGTTTGTGGTAATGCATGCGTAAACGACCCCACCGTGCTGTCAGTCGTATAAAAAAAAGTACAGCAAATACAATTATGTATAGTACGTGACACTCGATAATGATAAGTGACTCTGTTGTACTTGTTATTTTAGAGTATCCTTTCTACTTATACAAGAAAAGTTAGTCATACGAGCAGCAGCCTCATACATCTCATTTACCACATCCCTTGATTACATCATTTCTCTTGATTTAATCTCATGTCGTCTTATAAATTTAGTGTAGCCGAAGCATGCAGTGTGTGTAACATCTATAGTAGTGTACGCTGCAGTGCACAGTCACATCTTTGGCCTTCACACTCACTCGCTACTCACTCACTGACTCCACCAGAGCAATTTCCAGTCCCGCAAGCTCCGCAAGTGCCTTATACAGCAGCGCCATTTTTCTATCTTTAATACTATATCTTCCCTGTACATTTTATATGTTTAGATACACAAATGCCACTTTGTTACAACTGCCTGCAGCATCCAGTGTAATGACATACTGTACAGGCTGTAGCCAAGGAGCAGTAGGCTAGACCGCACAGCCGAGGTGTGCAGCGGGCTAGACCATCTGGGTTTATGTCAGTGCACACAACGCTGTGATATTTGCACCACGATGAAACTGCCTGACAACGCACCTTCTCAGGACACGTCCTCATCAAGTGGTGCATGACTGTACTTTATATTCACAGGGGATTCAGATTTAGAAGCTTTTCAAGCAAGAGACTAGTTCTCCCTAAGATCTCCTCTTTCCTCTCTTCACTTACTAGGTTCCCAAGAGTGACCCCAAGTTCGACACATTTTAACTTTAAAATATCTGACAATAACTATGTGTTGCAAAGAAACTAAGAAATAAATATTAGGAACTTGTAAAATTATTCTCATTTACAAGCCACCAGAAATAGAAGGTTCTTTTGGTGGGTTGAATAGGATCTCCCAAAATTCATGTCTTCCCAGAACCTGAGAATATGGCCTTATTTGAAATGGGGCTTTTGCAGATGTAATTAAGAATCCCAAGGTGTCGTCCTGAATTTAGGGTGGGCCCTAGGTCCAATGACTGGTCTGTTTACATGAGGAGAGGGAGGTTTGGACACAAAGACACACAGATACAGAGGAGATATAACCACACAGAGAAGGCCAAGTGAACATGGAGGCAGAAACTAGAGTGTTGAAGCCACAAGCCAAGGAATGCCTAGGGCCACTCTCTAGAAGCTGGAAGAGGCAAGGAAGATGTCTTCTTGAGAGGCTTCTGAGGGAACAGGGCCCTATGGACACCCTGATTTCAGCTTTCTCGCCTCCAGAACTATGAGAGAATACATTTCAGTGATTCTAAGCCACCTGGTTTATAGAAACGCGTTACAGCAGCTCTAGGAAACAAATAGTTCCTCGAAAGTCGAAGCTATTAATTGTGTCACCAAGTGCTTCACCCTTTTCTAAGCATTTTCCTACTGTATGGTGTGCTAGGATCCCGAGGTGGCATTTTGACATTGTGAACTGTGGCTCATTTGTGAGTTGGAAAAACAGTTTCTCATGAAATAAAAAAGAACAGCAAATACCAGAGTCTATTGTGAGTAATAAGGATGTGTATTGTTTGGTAAAACTTTGGATGTCATTGTGTGTGTACGCTTAGGGGGTCACAGCATAAAGCAGTAGTTTTCATTATGGTTAGTCACAGTCAAAATGAAACACACCCATTTAAGGGACAGTGCTAAATGGAGTCCCAGGAGCTCCCACCTTTGGTCCTAACTGTAAGGCGAACATTCCAGACCAACCCTAGTTTTTAAAACCTCTGGGGACAGGCATGCTCTGTGTGCAGTTAGTTTTCCCACCTAGGAGGCCTTCAGATTTCACCTTAACTCTGTTTTTGCTTATTTTCGGTTGGTCCAACTGATTCCATATTTATGGAACTGTGCAGGTGGGAACCAGAGGCTGATGCCGAGATGCCCCTCAAGCACAGAGTCAGGGCGGGAAACTAATCAACGTCCGTCAGAGGGTGCTGGATCAGGTCAACTGATGAAACAGGACACTGCCCCCAGGGCGGCTTGTGTCCACCTCTGACATGTCCCACGCCACTATTCCTTTAATGTTCATGTTGTGACAGATTAAAAAAAATAGCTAGATTTAGGCTACCACATGAATGAACCTTGAAAATATTAAGAAAGCATTAGCATGAGAAGCCAAATACAAAGGCCACATACTGTAGGATTCCATTTACAGAAATTTGTCCAGAATAGGCAAATCTATATAATAGGAAGTAGATTCATGGTTGCCAGAGGCTTGGGGATGGGGAAGTGGCGAGTGACTGCTAGTGGGTGTGTGAGACTTCCTTTGGGGGTGATGGGACTATCCTGGAATTTAGACAGTGGTGATGGCTGCACAACTCTGTGAATATATTTAAAAAACACTGAATTATACACTTTAAAGGGGTAAATGTTATGGAATGCAAATCATTACATCCAAATTTTAAAATGCAGCAGCAGAACGGTTGACTCTGTGGACACAGAGCTCTCCCCAGCCAGCAGGGAGCTGGAGGGCCTCCCCCTTTAATTGGAGCTTTGGAACATTCTAGAAGAACAAGAAACACTAAAAAAGGTTTTAGCTTCCTGATATAACATGCCAGGTGAGGCTAATGACAAACTTAAAAGCACTAATTTAGAAGATGTAACTTATAATTGTTCCTCAAGTTTCTAGAGCAGACCACTCTGGTCACACTTCATTTTTAAAAACATTTTTATTTATGTATTTATTTTGCACTTTGCTAATGAATCTATATTTTTAAAACACACACAAAAAAGAGGTAAGTTGTGTTCACTGCTACAAGAACACAATAATCAGTCAAATGAATAAATGAACGAATAAATGAACACATCTGAACACTGCTGAGCACTCCACAAGCAATAACAACCCTATGAAATAAGGAGTGTTGCTGTGCTGTTAACTTTACAGACAGGAAATTGAGGATTGGAGTTTGAGTAGCATCTCATGACCTGAACTCTCTGCTACCACCTTTCTGTTTATGGTACTCATGGGTGTGTGTGTGTGTATGTGTGTGTGTGTGTGTGTGCGTGCAGAGAAGGGGGCATGGCCTCCTGCTGGCAGACCAAACCCTAAGTAAAGCCTGGAGTGTCAGAAGCTTCCACGGTAAAAGGAAGGGCTGGTGAAGGGAGGAAAGGTGGGGCTGGTGGGGGGGCTCCCGATACAAATGAGAAGTCTGAACTTTGAAAGAATGGAGATGAAAAAAGGCATATGAGTTTCCTATGGCTGCTGTAACAAATTACCATAAACAGTAGCTAAAAATAACACAGATTTATTATGTTACAGTTGTGGAGGTCAGAAGTCTAAAACAGATAGGCAGGGCTGAGATCCTTCTGGACACTGTAGGGGACAATGTTTCCATGCCTCTTCCAGCTTTTAGAGGCCACCTGTACTCCTTGGCTAGTGGCCCCTTCATCTTCGAAGCCAGCAGCATAGCATATCTAACCTCTCTCTCTGACCTTTGCGACCATCATCAGATCTTCTCAGACCTGGGCCCTCCTGCCTCCCTCTTATAAGGACCCTTGTGACAGTGCTGGGCCACCTGGATAATCCAGGATCATCTTCCCAGCTCCAGATCCTTAACTTAATCAGACGTGCAAAGTCCCTCTTGCCATGTAAGGTCACATATTCGAAGTTCTCGGTGGTTAGGCAGTCGGTATGTGTCTCTGGGGGACTATTATTTTGCAAGCCACAAGACCAATGTGGTGGGAGAGACTGACTATAAATTACAGAACAGAGGAGAGATGCAGATGTCGTCCAGTTTGTGGAGCCACGACTCTGCACAAGTAATGTGCTATGGGGGCACAAGGGTGGCTGACACCTGCTGGGAATGGACAGAGCAGCCCCGGAGCTACAAGGACATGGAAACAGCTGGACTTACAGGAGTCAGACCCCTGTGGCTTCTGCCTCCAGTTATGTGAGCGCAATAAACAGATTACTTCATTTTCATTTTGGATGGATTCTGCATCACTAGCTGTCAGGTTCTCTGCCTCTCCCCTTCCTCCCTCTACAGGCGCTGACTGCTTTCTAAACCGTGTTCGCTAGCCTTCTGCTCTGCCCCCACTCCATCCCAGAGACTACCACCCTAGGGTTCCCGGTGGCCTGTGAAGAGCTACACCTCACTGTTCTTGAACCCTGAAGACCTTGGGATGGGGTGGAGGTGAAGGGAAGAGACCCCTGATCCAAGGACAGGGAACACAGCTTCCCCCTCTCCAATGCAAAATAAATTTGAGACGAGTTCCTAACTGCTCATCTACCAGCTGTAGAGGCCAGTGATGCTCAAGGAAGAGTTCAACTAGCCGATGGCCTCAAGCCCATCATCTACCTATGTCACATTTGCCCCACACTGTCAACAAAGACCCAGTACATCCACCTTTGAACAGATCTGAAGTCTGACCTCTTTCTATACTGTTGAAATCCAAGGTGTCCCCAATGGGCCTCCCTGTCTTTAGCCTCCGCCCTATCCAAGCCATCCTCCACCCATTGAGGGAAATAGCCGTAAAGTCCTGCATGGTAACATCCCAGCCTATAAAGTGCCCATTTCGGCTCTATCTGATTAACTGCACGTTGTTTCCTGGCCCTGAGCCTTCGCACACGCTGCTCCCCAGTGCCAACAGCTGCTGGGGAGCGGCTCAACCACCACCTGTCAGGAGGGAGAGGGCCTTTCTGCCTGTGCCTGGGCTATGCCCATGCTGAGATTCTGACCCGCATCTCTGCCTTAACTCCTGCCACAATGATCAGCACAGAGGACTTCGTAACTATCTGCTACATGGCAGGGACCCAAGTCTATACCTGACTTTAGGAAAATAAGAGTCTATTAATGTCAATGATCCAGTCTCGTACCTTTTCTGTTGGCGGGCTGTCCCTTTTTCTTTAGGGTTGTCTGACCTTTACCCCTTGGCCTCTAGCTTCCCAGTCTCAAATCATTTCTTATAATTCTGTCCCACGTCCACAACCCTTTCCACTAGCTTCCAGTTCTTGTCCTGCCCCTCCCCGCTTCAACAGCTTTGTTCAGATGGAGTTCACATACTACACTCTTGTAAAGTGTACAATCTGATGGCTTTAGTACATTCAGAGTTGTACCTCCATCACCACAATATTAGAACACTTTTTAACACTCTAAAAAGAAACCCTGCACCTTTTAGCTGACACCCCCGTGTCCCCCTCTCTCCAGCCCCAGGCGGTTTCTAATCTACTTTCCGTCTCTACGGATTTGCCTGTTCTGGATATTTCACAAGAACAGAATCAGACAATACATGGCCCACTGGGATGGGCTTCTTTCACTTAGCATAATGTTTTCAAGGTTCATCCACATCATAGTGTGTATCAGAACCTCATGCCTTTTTGTGAGTGAATAATATTCCACTGCATGGATAGCCTATCTTTTATTTTTCATCCCCAGGTGACAAACATTTGAGTTGTTTCCACCTTTTGGTTACTGTGAATAATGGCCTAATGAACATTCGCGTACCCATTTTTCTGTGGACCTACGTTTTCATTTCTCTTAGGCATGTGCTTGGGGTAAAATTGCTGGGTCTTACGGTAACTCTACGCTGAATCTTCTGAGGAACTGCCAGGCTGCTTTCCAGAGTGGCCGCACCATTCTACAGTCCCAGCAGTGGTGTTGAGGGTCTCAATTTTTACGTCTTCCCATCTCTTTAAATTTTTCAAGTGGGAGCCCCTAAGTGGATCCTGCAAAGGGTCATAAGGACCCGCCACCAATCACCATATCCTGGCATTACGAAAGCCAAGGAGCTGACTCACTTACTGCTTCGATGCTCAGTGGTGCTGGTAATTTGCTCTGCATTGTGTCTGCTCAGTTACTAACCACTTCACTCTTGTGAGGGGACCAGTGAGTACACTAACTCCCACTGTGGATGACTTCGTGATTTATTATTCTTTCCAAACTCAATTTCACTCTGCAAATTAATCTTGGCAAATTAGAGTTATCCATACACAGCATTTAACTGTCCTTGTGTGTAGGATCCTGCTGGATTCCAGCCAAGTAATTTGCTGTGGTTCTTTCCTCCCTCCATCCCACACTGCAACGGAGGTGCATCTGCCTAGACCACTTCTCTGTCTTGCCTTTCTTGCCTCCTGAAACCCACCTGTAAGAATAACCAGCTGATAAAATGTTCTGGAATTAGATAGTGGTGAACATACTAAAACCCACTGAACAGTATACTTTAAAAGGATGAATTTCATGATATGTGAATTATATCTCAATAAAGCTGTTATATTGAAAAAAGAGTGATGAGTTTAAAACATAACCACTACAATGTGTTAAACCTGCAACTTTATTCAGTCAAAACTATGAACCTATCTAAGAACGAAAACAGAGAAGCAAGCAAGTTGAATTTAGTTTACACTCAGAGCAATTTTAACAACAAAAAATGAGCACAGCTGCAGGAGTCCTTTCACTGAGATCTCTGCGAGGACATTATTTTAATCAGTTTGTCCCCTCCCCCATCAGCCACATTCCTCCTCCAAAAATGCAGGCTGCTCAGGAGCTGTGACTGGAACTGTTTTGCACCTGGAGAGGGTTTTCAAAACATAGCAGCTTTTCACCACTTTCAGGGGAAATGTAAAGTTTAACTAACAAAGAACAAAGAAACAACCAGTGGCTGAACTTACTAAAGCTCTCCCAGCTTTAAACTACTTAAGAGAGCTGTGATGAAAATGTGTAAAAGTCATAGATAGAATTTGAAGAAATGAAAACAGGCCCAGGATGAGTGAAAAAGAATGAAGGAGACCTTGACTTAAGGATCAGAAATATGCTAAACATGTAGAAGGTAAACACCCAGGGAGGCGCAGCTGGTGACCACAGCCCTAGTCCCAGGGCTGGTGACAAGGGAAACGCTGCAGGGCCATAATTGCTACTGTGTGACAGGAATGAAAATTATACTGCAGTGTTTGCCAGAAACAACGTAGGTGCTACTGCTGCTTTCAAAGTGGGGATATTCTCAAGTCAACTTAAAGAAAGAGAGAAAAGAACCATAGAAACTTGAAGGTATGCCATTTAAAAGTGAAATAAGCTAATCAAAAGCAAAACAAAATGTTTACGAGAACTAAATTTATCAGGTCTTCCAGATGCATGCTTTTATTTGCTTTAAAACAACTTTTTTTTCTCTCAAAAGGGCTTGACCCACAGAAATGACAAACTCTTGATAAAGTGTAAACTCTGACCCAGTCCAAACCAAGATGCTCAAAATTGCCAGACACTTTGTTACCTGGAATGTCAACCTAAAAATACAATATAAAAATACAGTGCATGCACATATGCACAAAATACAGAACATTTATTGAGCATTCACCATTTGCCAGGCACTCTTCTGTCCACCTTACACATACTGTTTCATCAAATCCCCAACCAATTTTTATTCCTGCTTTAAAGATGGGGAGACTGAGACTTAGAGAGGTTACATGGCTAATATGTGGCGGAAACTAGGGCCAGAACCCAGATCTGATTTGACACTCAAGCCTGAGGTCTTGACACTTCTCCATATAGCTCCATGATTAGTCATTCTCACAGACACCTGCAAAATCATCGCCAAATCGCCGTTGGCCATGGAGCTGTTCATAGTATCTCTTTAGTCAGCCAGAAGGGTCCTTCGACCCTGCTGGCTGGAGTTCCACTCTCCCCCAAAGAGGCAAAGGGGGAAAGTCGTGTTCTTCGCTTTCGTGGTAAAACTTCAAGAAAACTTTTTACCCTCTGGGCCAGCCATCTCTTCTACCATCTCAACAGAGCAACAGGTGAAAAAGACAAGGTTGCTGTCAGCTACAACAAACCGTGCAAGAACCAAGGGCCTCTCATTTCATCTAGCAAAGAAAGCTGCACCGCACCATCTAAATTTTTCCTCAAGAAAGAAACTGGTGAGCAGAGTAAAGAAGTCCCAAAGTAAACACATACTTTGTAGGGTTTGGTTATCCAAGCGCTCACTGGCAGAGGATCTCTGCTCCAAAGAGTGAGTTCTCCACGGAGGACCTAAATACCACGGTGCTGGTTGTTATAATTATTACTACATTCCCGGTTCCTGCCCCAGGTGCCTCTGAACTGGGGCCCGATAACCTTTCCCTGTGGATCTAGGGGAGGCTGCACCGCCCAAGGGCTGGGAGGGACTCAGGTGGGGCTCGCGGGCATCGCTTGCACCTCCGCATTCGCCAAACAGAGAACCCGAGCAATAAAGGGATAGCCTAAACTGCAGGACCCGCCCGCCACCTTGCAGGAGTCCACCCGGCCCCGCCTGAGGCCAGGCGGCCCCAAGGGTCCCGTGCCCGAGGCCGCCCCCGGAGCCCCACGGCTCCTTCCCGGACCCAACGCCTCCCTCCAGAGTCCCGTTCTCCTCGGGCCGGCCCCGCCGCCCTCACCTTGGCCCGGTTTCCCGCAGGCTGGTCGCCGCCCGCTGCTCTGCCAGTCTCGCCACCGCCTCGGTTGCCCGGCCTCGGCGGATCCACAGCCTACCGCAGAGCGGAGCCGGAAGCGGGAAGCCACAGGACGTGTCGCGAATGCGCGGCCCCGCCCTGAAGGCGGGGCAGTGGGTGTGGCCCAGAAGAGGCGGGGCCTTGTAGGGCGGCGAGTCCGCGGCACTTTGCTTCCAGCGGAGCCTGGAGCGGCGGGGCGGGGTTGTGTGCCCGGCCTCGCGGAAGGCGGGGGTATTGATGGGGGGCGGGTACTTGCGATGACGCTGAGAGCAATCCTTGAGGGGCGGGTCAGCGGGGGTGGGGGGTATTTTTGGGAAGGGGTCAATGGGTCCCTGGGGTATCAGCGGCGCCGGGGAGCGAGTAGGAGGAATCCTGAGGGAGCTCATAGGGATGCGGGGGGGGAGTTTTGTGGGATCAACGGGACCGGGGCATCAGCGGGAGCCTGGGGACTTTGGTGGGGTTGGGGGAGTGTCTGAGAGCAAGAAGTCTAGGAGAGAGTGCAAGAAATGGAGAGAACAGGTCTGTCGCCTGCGAAGAAAGGGCCGTATAGACTACAGGCAGCACTGACTAAAAGTCTGGGACAAATTATATACTTCTCAGGTGGTCCCAGGCACCCCAAAATAAGTACCGTAAGATACCCTGAACATATGCCAGACACCCAGGCAGGTGCAATCAGATACCCAAAATATGCTTTCAGGCCCTGGAAAATAGGTCAGACACCCCCTTAGGTCTGTTAGATATCCCAATACTAGCATTCAGAATCTGAAAAACATTCCAAATATTCTCAGAATACCAGACAACTTTACCCAGGAGCCATCAGATACCTGCAAATGGGCTTTTGGACACCCAGAAACATATCAGACACCCTACACAGAAACTTTTAGGGACCCTCCCAAAACACAAACCAGATATCCCCAATACAGATGTGATCACATATCCCCAAACATGTGTTCAGTCTGAAACACATGCCAGGCACCCCTACACAGATGTTCCTAGATACCTGTAGACATGCCAGATGCCTCCTGCAGTGCCAGAACCTCCTCAGATACCATCAGACATCCCAGCCCTGAGGCTGCTTGTCCAATCCAGGTCTTCCCACATGTGGAAAGTAACCAGGTTGGCAATAACCAGGAGTGGAGCCAAGTACCACTCACCCAAGGTTCAAGCTGGTCCACCAGGCCAAGGTATCCCCAAACCAAACTCAATTCAACACACACACAATCTCTGGTCAAGAGCCTTCAGTTCGGAAATGGGGGGGAAAAGGATGGAGTCCTCAAGTGACCTACCTTCAGTTTAAGTCCAGTCTTCATGGACTTAAAAGCAGCATGTCCAGGGAACTGGAGAATCCAGAAGTGGAAGGACATGCTTCATTAGACACCTCACCCTGACTGAGGTTAGAAACCCCAACACAGATCCTTTTGAGGTCTCAGTGGATCAGTAAATGTTCACTCTCTGAAT
Source organism: Eidolon dupreanum (assembly GCA_028627145.1). Taxonomy (NCBI): domain Eukaryota; kingdom Metazoa; phylum Chordata; class Mammalia; order Chiroptera; family Pteropodidae; genus Eidolon; species Eidolon dupreanum. Next base: position 32,288,657 of record CM053512.1, on the reverse strand, counting down.
TTCTATGACTTTTGGATTTTGTCCCAAATCAATGGAAAGCCATTGGAGATTTTAAGCAGGAAGAGTGGCATGATCTTTATTTTTATAGCCACCTTGGTTATAGAAATATTCAGGTGAAATATTTCTCCCCTAAATGTGAAAACTGACTTTTTCAAGGTGCCTGACAAGAAAGAGAAGTATCATCTCTCTTTTACCCATCCAACTATTCCACATTTATTGAGTTACCATGCACCAGGAACTCTGCTAAGAGTTGAGGAGACAGTGGGAGTGTAAGTCTAAGGCAGCATTCCTCAGTCTTGACATTATCGACAATTGGGCTGGATAATTCTCTGTTGTGGGGGGCTGCCTTGTGCATTGGAGTATGTTAAACAGCATCTCTGGCCTCTACCCACTAGATGTTCGTGGCACCCCCTCCATCCTGACAATCAAAAACCTGCAGGGCAGAATGGAATGAGCCTTGGCTGACAGCAACTGGCCTAAGAGACACTCAGACATTTATGCAGTCACCTAATACAGGCTTCCTGGGGAAGATGGACCTGCATTTTGTTTTAAAAGGTAAGAATTAGATGGCCCAGGGAGTTCTAGGAACAGTGCTGAATGAGCAAGGCTCAGGTGCTGTGCATGGGCTGCCTTGAGACCTCAGGGTCACTGGGTGGCAGAGCCTGGGTGGCTGAATAGTGGGAGAGAAGGGTGGAGGAAAGGTAGGCGAGGTCAGACCATGAAGGGCCTCAAAGGTCAAGGCCAAGAACTAGACTGTCTGGAATGGTGTTCCTTTAGCTGGACTTGTCTCTGGGAAAGCAAGTCAGCTTTACCCTGGAGACCCACCTTCTGTAATTACTTGGAGAGTGACTCATTACCTGTTCTGTTTAACTTACTGTGGAGCTGTTTCCTCTAGGGACAGGTGTTGACATATGGCTTTGAATACCTCAGATGGTAGGTAGGCTTGTGGTGAGTTATACCTGGGAGGTGCATGCTCTCAGCCCATTGGGAGTGAGACATAGCTGTTGTGGTCTCAAGTGCCTCCTTAGGCAGGTGTGGGGGGCTGTGGGCAAAGCCCAGGGTTAGGGTCTATGATTTAGAGGCTAGCTTTGCCCCAACAACAATAACAAAAAATAAGAATAATGGTGATTTAGATACTAGAATTGCCCATGCATACCAGGCACCATGCTAAGTGCTACTCACATCATTTCTTTTACACAAACTCAAATCTTCCTTGATCTCAAAGCTTGTCCTGAGAATCAAATGATGTCTCCAGGGGATGGAGCTTCATTCCTGCCATCCTGAGAGTAACCCTGATTGAGCAACTCATTTTTAAAGAATATGTCAGAGAAAGAAAAATAGTAACCTGGCCAGTGTTACCCTAACCATGTGATAATATTCCCAGGGTGTCATGTCTATAGCATTTGCCCCCTGATATGAGACAAAATTTCCTCAAATCCATAACCCCTGCCTCATTATGAGAAAATATCAGACAAACCTAGATTGGGGGACACTGTACAAGACACCTCACTAATACTTCTCAAGTTTGTCAAGGTCATGAACGATAAGGAGAGACTGAGAAGTTGTCACAGACCAGGGAGACGGGAGAGGCAGGATGATTAAAGATAATGTGGTATCCTCAGTTGGATCCGAAAACAGAAAGAGAACTCTAATGACAAAAACCCAAACCAAAGACAACCTGGTGAAAAATGAAGTGTTTGGAGTTTGGTAAATAGTATTGTACCAATGTTGGTCCCTAAATTGTGACCAATGTACTGTGGTCATATAAGATGTTAATGTGAAGAAGCTGGGTGAAAAGTATGAGGGGACCTGCTCTGCTCTCTTTGTAGATCTAAAATTTCTAGACGTGGTTACTCAATGGTTTATGTTAACTATGGAAAGCAATCAGTAACAGTGTCATGATTATACCAAAGAATTAAAGCCGATCCTTAATATCTGGTATTTGGCTGGTAAAGTGTACCGATAAGAAGCCAGTCATAGAATTTTAGACTTTTGTAGAAGGAAAGGACTCATTGCAAAACGTTTTTTCAAGTCAGAATGCTCATATCTGATTCAGGGAAAACATTTTTTGCCTGATTTAGAATTATGGGTAGCTTATTTTAAACCAAGAAAAAACACCCGAGCACGAGTTTGCTGTTTTAGAACAGTTTGTGAAAATATGGTGTAAAGGTGTTTTCATTTCTTGTTATTTTAAATATTATTGTACAGAGCTATTATTAGTGCCATTTTTATGGGAAAACCTTAAAAATCACCCCCAAATATTTACAATAAGCACATCGAATAACAAAATATTTTTGCTATATTAAACTTTTGCTCTTCGTGCATCTGTAATTTAATTTTCTTTTTTTCTCCATGTCTTTTTTTTAAATTAAAAATTATTGGGGTGGCATTAATCAACAAAATCCAATAAGTTTCCAGTGTATAATTCAACAGTATATCACATATATATTGCATTATGTATTCACCACCCAGAGTTAGATTTCCTTCTGTCACCTCATGTCTCTTTTTTGTTCATTAAGATATTTCTTTTCTTTTAAAATATAAAAATTTACCTTTGGTACAACTAAAAAAATTAAAAGTTTATTTTATTATTATTATTATCGTTTTAAAAATCAAATGGTGTGATGTGGCAGTGGGTTGGTGAGCAGGGGCTTAGGCTCTGAGCTCAAACCCTGACCGTGTGATCTTGGACAAGAACGTAACTCCTTTGGGCCTCAGTTTCCTCATCTGGAGAGAGGGCAGACACTAGTGCCTATCTTAGAGAATCACGGTGAGGTGTTAATGGGGAAATCCATTTGAAGCACGTGGCGTTTGGGATATTGTAAATGCTCAGTGGCAAGACGTTACCCATTATTTTTATTATTTGTGCATAGTCTCCTGTGATTGTAAAGTGACTTTCAGGAAATTAGTCCTCAGTGGGACCCTGGTCTTTGAAAGTCATATATAAGGGATTTATTGACCTGCTGACTATGGTAAGTCACTTTCTTGGGTCTTCCTTGCTGCAGGGTAAACTAGCTCAGGGGTGAACTTTTTCTGTCAAGAGCCCTACAGTAACTATTTCCAGCTTGCGATCACACTGCAAGATCCTTCACCCTGCAGCGTGAGAGCAGCCGCTCACTTATGTGACGTCTATGGACAGTTCTGGATCTTTGGCCTCGCCTTTCCTTCTGCCAGCCTTGCACCTGCCCCTCGAATCAGATGCCTGAGATAGAGTTCTGAAGCCTCGATCCTGGACCCCCAGGAAGGCCCCCTATATCCAGTAGACCTCAGAATCCACAGAAGAGCAAAATCAGGAAGTCATTTGCTGCCTAAAAGGACTTCAAAAAAAGAAAAGAAAAAGGGGCTTCAAGAAACTGAAGTTGTCAGTGCACTATGCACCTTGCAGAGTGCATGCCAGACCTGGCCGAAGACAGCTTGTGTGTCAGAAAGCAGGTTGGAGCTTGTCTGATGGAAAGAAAGTTCCAAATGGGACACTCCTGACAACAGCAGCAGGACACCTACAGCCCTACCTCTGTGAAAATGGCACTCTGGAAAGAGGCAGGAATACAGAAGAAAGAAAACGCCCACATATGGAGCCAGGAAAGGCAAGAAATGCAAAACCTGTGGCTCAGGTCCTGTAGAGACACCTGCCCCCGGGTGGAGGTGAGCGCTCACTGCACAGTCCACTCTGGGTCCTGTCCTCCATCTCACTGAAGCCAATCCTGCTCCCAGGGGACAACTGGCTGTGTCTAGAGCCATGTAATGGGAGAGAAGCTGCTGGCATCTAGGGGTGAGGCCAGGGATGCCGCTCAACATGGTACAATTCACGGAACAGCCCCACGCCCCAGCAGTGCCAAGGCGGGGACCCTGCGCCAGCCCGCATCCTGTCTGCACAGACCACGTAAGAATCCCCCCTACAACCTGCACGCACGCATTTTCTGACACGCGGTGGCCACAGCCTCCTCTCCAGATCCCTACAAAGTGGGGCTCGTTTTCAAAAAGGCAGAGTTCTAAATCCCAGAAAAGACCAGAGCCATTTCCTTCTAGGGCCTCTTTTCTGAGCAGACACCCTGACCCTTACTCCCCAGAGAGCCCTGGGAGCCAGGAAGCTGCTGCTATGGAGAGAATTGTGTTCCTCATCCCCAATTCATAGCTTGCAGTCCTGATCTCTGCAGTATCTCAGGAGGTGGCTTTATTTGGAAATAGGGTCATTGCTGATAAAGTTAGTTCAGATAAGGTAACACTGGGGTAAGGTGGACCCCTCATGCAATATTACTGGTGTCCTTACACAAAGGGCAAGTTGGGACACAGATACATACACAGGGGTGAAGACTGGAGTTCTGCCAGAAGGCAAGGAACTAGCAGAAGCCAGGAGAGAAGGCTAGAATGGTTCCCTCTCTAGAGCCTTCAGAGGGAGCCTGGCCCTGCGACACCTTGAGCTCAGACTTCTCCAGGACCGTGAGACAGTACATTTCTGTTGTTTAAGCCACCCGGGTTGTGGTACTTTGTTACACAGCTCTATCTAACTAATACATTGCCCAAGTCCGGGTTTTACAAGAGAGTTTTTGCAATGACAAATGCTAAGATGCAGGCCCTGAGCCAAACGAACGGTCCTTGCCCATAGGGACCTGGTGTTCTCTAAGGAACTGAGGTTGGCTCACCCTTGGCAAAGATGAAATGGGATGAGAAAGCAAAGAAGGCCATGAGAGCCATTCGGACGAAGTAAAGGTGAGAAAGTAGCTGCCATCCAGGAGGACAGGAGGCCTACCAGACTTACCAGAACTCAGAAAGGGTTTGTTGCACAGTGGGCAGTTGGAGTGGCTAAAGAAGGTTCCTTGTACCAGCTGGTGGCCATTGACACATTCCTTCTTCTCTTGAGCATCCTGAACTTTGTCCTTTAGATGTACTGGGCTCTTCCCCTGTGGGGCACAGAGCTGGACTTAGAATGCCTTGTGTATCCAGACCTGCCTTGAATCAAAGGGCTCTGGGGCCAGGGACACTGTGACAAGCTGGGGATGGCAGAGGGACCCCCTACCCCTGGCCCAGATCCCTGACCTTCTCCTTCTGCCTGGTGACTCGACTGCGAAGGGAGCTGAGTCTGCGCTTCACCTTGGTGCCCCTGTCGCTCCTCTCTATCTTGCTGGCACTGTCCTCGCTCCTGGGGTGGAAAGATCAATGAGGATGGAACGGCAGGCCCCAAGGGCCACGGTGAGCCAGTCCTGAGTGACGCTCCTGGAATCTACCTGGAATCCATCTCCCTCTGGCCTCTTCATCCTGTTTCACCCCTAATGTGGTCCCTAACTTTCTCTACCTTCTCTAACTCACTTATTCACTCAACAAACATTTGCAGCTGTTTGCAAAGTTCCTGGAACCACAGGGCCTAGGTTTGCAGGGGAACATAGACATGGTCTCAAGCTTGAGGTTCCTTGATGGCCCGGGCTGGAAATCTTGGCTCTGTCCACCTCTGCCTCCTCCCTCCAATTTACCGCCCCAGATTGCATCTAATCAGCCTGTAAATCCTGCCCATTCTTCCTGTGGGATTTCTCTCAAACTCAGCTCCTCTTTCCCTCTGACACTTCAGTCACAGATCACCTTCATGCCTCTCCTGGGTTACTGGCATACCCTCACTTAATAAATACTCATGAAGTCAGTGACAAACAAACCCAGCCCCAGCAGAATCTGCTCCCTGGAGCGAGATGCTATGCCTCTAGGCTGCACCCCCACCTGCCCCTGAACCCTGTCTGTGCTTACCATCATCAGTTAATCGCAAGAGAGATGTGCTTCTCAGCTTTGCAGAGGTGATCTGGCCTCTGCTGACTTCCCTCCCAGTCCCTCTTCCCAGCTCCCCTCTTACACCATTCTCTGGACTTTGTAGTTCCCCCGGAAGGCACCGTTTTCTTTCCCCCAGCCTCATCACATATTGGCAAACTCCTGCTCTTTCATTGAACCCAGCTCAAGCTGTCACCTCTTCCAGGAAGTCTTCTTCTGCCCTCCCAGGGTGTGTGAGGAGCCTACTTCCACCTCCACTGTTGTCCTTGGTGGTTCCGTGAGAGAATGGGGGCCCCAGCTCCTGTCCCCAGCTCGGGTCCAGGCACGGAGGGCCACTGGTGTACTGTGTGTTCGGATCCAGTGCTGGCCCCCCGCTATGGTAGCTGTGAGAACTTACTCTGACAGGAACTCAAACCAGGTAAGGTTCGAGTGGGCTCCTCTGGGGCTGACGGACGGGTGAGCCCTCTGCCGGGCCCTGCAGGACCAGAGGGGACAGACACTTGGGTCAGCAGACCCCCTCCCCAACTGTCCCCTCCTGCCCCTCTCCCTCAAGGCTTCTGTGGATAAGTATGTGCCTGGTGCTACATCTGGGAGCCCACCCTTCCTCCACACATGGGCTTGTACAGGTGGCCAGTGGGGCGGGTGCCCCAGCAGAGGGCAGCGACATGCCTTGGTCAAACAAACTCAGCTTGTCGGGAGATTTTCTAACAGATGTCAGTATCTGGGAAAGAGGCATCTGTTCTCATCTGTACAACTTCACGACTACTGGCAGTTCGCTCCTCCCCAGCTGATGTCCCCTGTCCTCTCTTACTGACCCTTTCTCCCACCTCTCCTGTACCCATTTCTTCCTGTTTTCTCTACAACTTGTTTCCAACACCTGCCTCCACACCTGTCTACTCCCCTACTGGTCACCACACTTGTCCTCTCACATCTGTTCCCCACACCTGTCCCCCATACCTGTTCTATATCTCTCCCCCATGCTTCCCTCCACACTTGTCCTCCATACCTGTCCTCCCACCCCTGTTTCCCAAAGCTGTCTCCGTTTCCACTCACCCATGGTACTGTCGAAGTTCTTGCAGCACCTGCTGGACGATCAGCCTGGGGGTGATCCCAGCTAGGATGAGCTGGGATCACCTCACCAGGCCCTAGGTTCTGATGCAGACCTTAACCAGGAGCCATGACCCCTCTCCTAATACTATGTTGGAATCTTTCTGAGGGACCTAGGTCCCTCCCATGGGAGAAGGGTGGTGTGGGAGAGAAGACCAAGCTTATGGGGGGACTGAGAGGGACCGTGACTGGGCCTGGTCACTTATTGCTCCCCCCACAGCCCTGACCCCTTGCATGTCCACTAGGGTCCCTCTCGCACTTCGGGGCAGACACTCACACATGATCGGGCTCCACGTGGTCCTTTTCCATGCACTCCAGCACTGGTGGCTCCAGGCCTGGAAGCATCCCCACCCCAAGAGGCACAGGCATGAGGGGGCTCTGGGGTAGAACCAGCTTGCAATGGGCCCCCTGACCCACTACTGCAGAACTGGAGACCAAACAGAGGGGGCTTGCCACTCACAGGGGGAGAGGTGCAAAGAGTGCAGACAGCAGGGACAGGGTATCCTCAGCTTCTCACCAGTGCTTACGATACGTTAAGTGCTTTGCATGTGCGCGTGCAGTGAATGCTCGCATGGCCCTAAGGAAATACACTTATTGTCCCATTCTTACAGAGAGAGCTGTGCAGAGGCTGACACTTGCTAGAAAGTGGTAGATTGAGGTTTGGCCTGCAGGTCTGTCTGGCACCAGAGAGACACAAGCTCTTAGGATAGAGATTCAGAGACAGACAGGGAGATAGAGAGTCAAAGAGAGCCCTGGCAGGGCCAAGGTCATTGCAGTGGTGCTGTCCGCACTGGCTGGAGGCCCCCGGGGGAGGGGAAACTCTAGATGCTGGAGGGCCCTCCCCCTCTGGAATACCCCAGGACCCCCAGGACACCCCAGCCTCCTCCACCAGCTTCTCCCCCTTTTCTGGGGTTCAGCTGGGACCTCATCCAGGGCACCCTCCAGCCAAAACCCCCTACCCTGCTTGTTTGAATGGGGGAAACCCACAGGCCTGGCTACCTTGAACAGCTGGAGTAGGCGCCTCCAATGCCTGAAAGATTTCCAGGGACTTGATCTCATTGGAAGACATGGGAACGGACCGTGACCTCACTCTCTTCTCAGGTCTGTGACATTCCTGCAGGGAATAACAGTCTCACTGAGCCAGGGTGGTACTCGAGGCTGCAGGCAGGCTCCCAGACTGAAGGTCCCCAGCCTAGCCTCTGGCCAATAGGCAAGGGCTCCCCTCAGCCACAAGGCAGAGGGATTCCCCTAGCAGCCGAGGGCTAGAGCCATATCCTCCCAAGCCACTGGCTGCAGTCCCGGCATGGGAGCCCCCCACCCCTACCCCTGAAACTCTGAGCTACAGGTTCCAGCATGTCAGGAACTCTTATCCCCCCACCACGCCCCAAGCTGTAGTCTTAAGCGAAGAATGCCCTGGGCACAGGCTGTGGCCTGAGCATGCATTCTCCAGCATGGGCTGGGACCCCAGACTTGAGACGAGCCCTCCCGGTTGCAGACTCCAGTCACAGACAGGGCTTCCAGTGCAAAGCTGCCAGATGGCTCCTTGCCCCGCAGTCAGTGGGTTGCACTTGGGGGCTGTCCTGGACCCCGACAAAGAACCCTCATGCCTGGGCTGGACTCTCAGGACTCAGCAATTCCCCTGTTGGTTGTGGGCTGCAGTGCGTACATCCCTGCCATGACAGGTGAGTTCCACCAGCGTGCGTAGGTGCCCCGCTCCTGGGCCCAGGGGCGTGTGATTGTCTAGGGTGGCCGCGGATTGCACCCACCTTGACTGGGTGCTCTGATGGGGTTCCGCCCCCACTCAGACACTCCTTAGTCCAGGCCTGCAGACCCTCTCCAGGCAGGTTCAGGGCAAGACTGGGTAGTGTCCGAGGGAGACAGGGCCCCTCATTCATAGCTGAGGCGTCAAGGCTGAGCCTGGTGGAAAAGGGGAGGGAGTTAGGGCTTCAGTGGGTCTTCCCTGCCCGGCTGGACGCTGTCCCAGCTCCAGCATCCGGGGGCTTGGGACGACCTGCAGGTTAGGCTTCTGGGGCAGGGCTCAGAGAGGGGTCCAGGTCTCCCTGTCTCAGAGGTGTGGTCAGTGGGTGGGGCGCCCGGTTAGGGGATTTGCTGAAGCTTCTATTTTTACATGGACTCCTCTGCTGTTCAGAGTGACTTGAGAAGGGTGGAGGGGGCTTGGTGGGAGGGTGGCTAAAGCACTCCCTCCACTTTTTGGGGCGGCCACTGTGCTGTGTGTGGACTTGAGCACCCAACTATGTTTTGATCTCAAGTGCATCTGTGGCTTTGTGTGTCTGTGTGTGTGTGTGTGTATGACTGGTGTGCAAGTCACACATTTATGTTTATATGTATGGGTTGGAGCAGAATGAGTGTGTAAGCCTGCAGGTTGAGCGTGGGTGTGTATGCCTAGTGTATGCAAGCAGGTGTGCACGTCTGGGGCTGCGTCTGCCTGCAGTGTGCATGTACAGCGTCATTTGGGCTGTGCATGCTCATTTGGCATGTGTTTGTGTGCCTGTGCACACAGATCCATTTGCCCACATAAGCTCTGTGTGTGAGCGTGCATGTGCGTCCTGGGAGGGGGCTGCCTCTGCCAGTGCAGACACCCCAATCCTGGGGCCATGTCACGGGAGGCAGCAGTGGTGGGGGACCAACCTCCGCCAGCTCTCTGAGCAGCTCCGCGACCTCTCCCAGCTGCGTCTCCGAGGTAGGCCCTGAGACACCGCCGAACTGGACAAGGACGCATCTCTTCCCGCTGCTTCACTATGGGGGTCACTGCTGCAGGAAGGGGCCCCAAGCCCCAGGTCCTGGAGATACTTGCTGCCCTGAAGGGCCCCCAAGTCCGGGCCGAGGTCCTCTGCGCTGTCATCCTCCTGCAGGCCGGTGGGGGGTGGGCATTGACCAAAGGCAGCAGAGGACACTGCCCGCCCCCTCCTGCCAAGCCTGGGCTCAGTGCCCTTCTCCTAGCAGGTGGGGTAGAATGGGAAAGAATCCCCCAGTGCTCTGCCTCACCTGGGTCTTTAAGGCCTTATTCCAAAAGAGAGGCTGGTGGTCTGGGCTGCAGGACTGGACTTGAATCACTCTCCTCACCCACTTCTCCCCATTTCCAGCCCTGCTCCCTCCACAGAGTGAAGTCTGCAATATCTGAGCTGTCAGTCCCTCCAATGCCTCTCCCTCCCCCACAAGTAGAAGCCACAGCTCCTTAGCTCAAAAGGCTCCAAGGTCAGCAGCCTCCTGCTTCCAGCAACTCTGCAACCTCAGGGTCCCTCCCACCCACCCACCAGGCCAAACAGTGCCAGGCACTGTTAGACACCAAAGACAAACAGATGTGTTTCCCACAGCAGCTCCACCAGGGGGCACTCTTACTCTACTTTCTACATGGGGGAGGACAAAGGACTCGCTCAGGGCCACACGGTCAGTAAATGGCAGAGCTGGACTCAAACTCAGGTCTGTCTGGATCCAGCTCTGTGCTCTTCCTGTTACTCGCTGCTCTCTAGTTCTCGTCTTCTGCTTCCTTTTCCCTTTGGTCTCTTCCTCCCAGTCACTCTGTCAAATTTTCCAGCCAGGGCACTTGCTTTTTCCTCTCCTTGGAGAACAGTTTCTCCTAGCCTACCTGGAGTCAGCCCACCAAACTCCTATTTACACTTCGAAACCCAACTTGGGCATGCCCTCTAGGCTGTAATCTTGACTCCTTGAGCTTAGGTAAGGTGTCCCTCTGTTTCTTTCCAGGACTTTGTTAGCGCTGTCCCTGTGTAGGGCTTGGTGGGTAAGCGGGTGGATAGGTCTCTCTCACTGCCTCACGCAAAACCCACACTGAGACATTGCCCCAGGCATCCAGGTGATCACAGGAAGCCCTCGATGGGCTGTCCCAGCTGGTGGCTTGAAGGTGACCCCCAGGATAGGATCACTAGATAAAATACAGGACACCTGGTTAAATGTGAATTTCAAATAAACAACGAATACTTTTTCTTTTAGTATAAGTATATCCCAAATATTGCACAATTTGATGTTCAAATATAACTGGTGTCCTGTAATTTAATTTGCTCCATCTTGCAACCCTATCCCTGATCTATTCTCCCAGGCATGGCTCGTTTTTATCAGGTGGAGGCGAACAGGGGTTCCTGCTAACACTTGGTGTGGGGAATTTTCAAAGAAGTTTCCAATTTTAGGTGGAAAACACCTGCCAGCCAAAAGCCAGGCTGTTGATCAGCCGAGATTCTGGGTGGTGCCAGTGTCCAGCCTGGTAGCAGAATGAGGAAAAAGTCATTATGTAGCGTCCGGCCCCACCTGCTCGGAGTGCTCTGCAGTTCTGGCCTCCTCTCCCTTCTCTTTATTGTGGCAAATACACATAGTATAAAACTCACCATTTTTACCATTTATATATTTATTGATCAATGACCTTAAATGCATTTACACATTGCTGTGTAAATATCACCACCATCCGTCTCCAGAACTTTCTCATCTTCCCAAACAGAAACTCTGTCCCCATTAGACACTGACTCCCCATTTTCGCCTCCTCCAGCCCACAGTAACCTTTGATCCACTGTCTGTCTCTATGAATTTGGCTCCTCTAGGCACCTCCTGTAAGTGGAACCATGTAATATTTGTCCTTTTATGTCTGGTTTATCTCACTGTATGTAATATTTTCAGGGTTTATCTGTATTCTAGCATGTATCAGACCTTCATTCCTTTTTAAGGCAGAATGACATTTTGTTGTACGGATGTAAACAAAGCCACATTTCTTTTAATGCAGTCATCTGCTGATGGAGGCTTTTGTTGTTGCTACCTTTTGGCTATTGTGAATAATGCCGCTTTGAACATGGGTGTGCCCATGTTGGCTGAGTCCCCACTTTCAACGTCTCTGTGTAGATACTCAGAAGTGGAATTGCTGGATCACAGGGTAATGGAATGTGTGGCTTTCTGGGGACCTGCCCTGCTGTTCTTCCTTCATCTGAATCTCTCCCTTGTGCCATTGACCTGTTTCCTTCCTCTTCCTCCTCTGCCTCTGCTTCCTCCTCTGCCTCTGCTTCCTCCTCTGTCCTTTATATATCAGGGTCCCTCTCCTTTAGTCTCTGTCAAAATACCTGCCTCTGGCCCCACTGGCCTGGTAGGTCCAGGTTCGCCTGGCCTTCCTGCGACCCCACCAGCCTCCTTTCTGATCTGACTTTTTCCCTGAATCGCTCCAGTCCCATCCCTGGTGCCTGGACAAACTCTGCTGATTCTGTCTCCTCTGTCACTGCCTAAAAGTTTTCCTTGTGTCTCTGGTTTTCATCCTTCTATAAATATAAACATGTCAGGACAGGCTCTTGGCCTGGGCTGCCCACCCCCTCCCCGTTCCCTCTCCTGCATCTGGCCTCCCTCACCCAAGGCAGCAGTGGGAACCTGGCCAGAGCTGGGGGTGGTGAGGTGGGAGGCAGCTGTGAGCTCAGGCTGTCCTGGCTCCCTGAAGCAGGTACACCAAGGGAGGGAGTAGCAAGGGGCTTTGCTGGGGAACTTGTACCCTTTGCCAACGTTTCCTGGGCGAGACAAGGTGGGAGCTGGCCCAGTGGGGGCCTTTCCAGGCATCTGACTAAACACTGTACGCTGGTCCTGACACCCCAGAGAGGATGTGTCAAAACCAGGCTCCCACTCCCTGGACCCTGGGGAGCCTTGCGGGGTGGGCTCCCTGCTCAGGCGAAAGGCGAGATGTTTCAGGAATCCCCACTCTGCAGACAGGTTCACTATGTGAAGATTTAAATACTACATGCATAAACTTTTTTTTTTTTTAACGATGTAAACAGGTTATTTATCTCATCATCTATTCAGAAAAAAAATAGTACACCAGAGGAACTCCAGCACCCTGTCCTCCTGGAGCTAAGTGGAGGAGACTGGAGATTAAACCCTGTGATAATAATTAAGTATGATAGAATATTCCAGGAAGGGGCTGAGGGGTGCCAGCTGACCCTGGCCAAAGAAACAGGAATTCCGGATTGAAATTTTACTTAGAAAAATCTCTTTTTTAAAAGTACAAAACTCAGGGTAATCATTGGTTTGAAAACCTACTAAGTACAACTTCATTAAAAAAAAAGTCAGACAATCTTTGGATAGCTTCCACAGCCAAAACAAAACCCCAAACGCCCCCCTTTTCAACCACATAAAAGAGTCTCCACGTGACATGTAAATGATTTCTTGAACTGGCCCTATTGGTCAAAGTTCATACATTTAAAAATGATCCACATCTTAACAGTTCGTAGACTTTCAATAAAGAGTCCTACTCAATGTGAAATAAAGGAAGAGAAGAAAGAAGAAAAAGAAAAAAAAAGAAATGGGGCGGGGGGCTTCCTGGAGGAAGTGACAGCGAGTGAAGCCCTGAGGAGTGAATAGGAGTTGGCTGGCCAGATGCTGTTAACGAGGGCATTTTTGGCAACAAGAAAACAGGATGTTCAGAAGCCCGCAAGCCTGAGCACTCACAATGCCTTCCAATAACTGGCAATATTGCCTCATGGCCGGAGGTGGGGGATGGGGCAGGCAGTGCGGCCAGATCAGCAGGCCTGGGAGGCTAGTGAGGATTTAATTTCTGAGCTGCAGGCAGTGGTGGTAGGGAGGCTAGGTGGGGGTCTGAGGCTGCGAACTGAAAGATTGTGCAAGATGCAGAGCTGAGATGACCTTGGCCAGGGGCAAGATGGAGGCTGGTGGGGCAGCGAGGACACCTGTGCAGATCACTGCGGAGCGCGGTTGTGGTGGCCTCCACCAGGGCAGTGGAGACCGAGGGAGAGATATGGACAGAACTGTGGGCTGGGTAGGTGCGATGTTCACAGGGCTCGGAGATAGATGGGGGATGGAGAGAGCTAGGACGATGGCTTCCATCACCTCCAGCCCTGGTGACCAAGTGGATGACACAGGGGAAGGGGCTGAGCCTCGCTGCACAGCCTGAGGTCTCCCACTCCCCAGGCTCACAACCCCTTCGCCACCATCTCATCTGCCCGACTGCCTGCAGACCCTGGATCCCGCTCGGGAAGTCCAGTGCCCTGGAAGGACCGGTAACTGGACTTGCGTCCCAGTCCTGTCTTTGTTTAACCTGGATCCTCCCTGATACTTGGGCCAATCTGTTCCCTGCTTGGGCTCTGCTGTCCTCTCCTATAAAATGACAGGCAGATACACAGATGTTCTACAGGGTTTAACTGTAACAGACCCTCCCTCCTTCTTTAGAGTGGTGGGCAGAGTCAAATGCCACCTGGACCCCCCTCCAGGGAAGACGTGCTGCCCCAGATGTTGGAGGGGCTGTTGGCAGATGGCTGCTAGGCTCCTGCTGGGAAGTCACACTCCTTCCTGGGCAACTCATAGGCCATGACAGATTGATGTGGCAGCATAATGGCTTGGCCATCTCTGCTAGGCTTGGGACCACTCTGCAGGGCTGCTCTAGCCTAGAGCTCCTCATGCGAGCTTTTCCTTTCCTTTTCATCCTTCTGCCTATCTACCCGCTCACCTATATAACCACCCCTCCATCTTTCCTTCCATCTTTCCTTCCTTCGTTCCTTCCTTCCTTCTTTCCTTCCTTCTCTCCTTCCTTCCTTCCTTCCTTCCTTCCTTCCTTCCTTCCTTCCTTCCTTCCTTCCTTCCATCCATCATCCATCTGTCTGTCCATCCATCTATCCCTCTGTCCATCTTCCTTTTATCATCCATCTATCCACCCACCCACCCACCTTCTAGTCATCCTTCCCTCTCTCTTGTGTCAGGAAGGATTCCAGTTCCCTCATCTGTAACACAGGATAATAACTACTTTGCCAAGTTTCAGTGAGGTTCCCTAAGATAATGCACACAAAGTGTCTGGTGAAATCCAGGTGCTAAACGAAGTGTACTTGTTGCTGCTGCTGTCATCTGCCCCTGCCCATTTAAGCAGTCAGACACTTGCCTGCTCATCCGCCATGGCGGAGAAGAAGTCCAGGTGCTCAGGCCTCCAGGATCCACTGCCGCTCTTGGTGGCCGAGGTTGCAGCCTCAGGATCAAAGGGTTGAACACATGGTTTGGGGTCAGAGCCTGTGGAGAAAGGAGGGACAAAGAGTCAGGGCCGAGCTGGGTGGCCTGAAGAGCCCTGAGTTCTCCATCTGTCACAGCTCTCCCTGGTCCTCAGTTTCCTTGCCTATAAAATGGGGTGGCAAGGGAGAGTGGCCTCAGTGATCTTTAAGCCAACATCCATGCCACCACTTCCTCGTCCTGAGCCTGAGGTAGATATTTCTACGCAATCGCGAGGCTCTTTCCTGCTGAGCCGTTTGTCCCCTCAGAGTTGTTCCCGGCACACCATTTCCGGCAGCGATCTCCAGTTGTCCAAGTGAGCTCATTAGATGAAATTGATTTATCATGCCTGCTCCAGCAAAAGGCCCTCATTTGGAGAGAAGGAGTCCTTAGGACTAAACGAAGTGTTCACATTTGGAGGGTCTCTACTAGTGGGACTTCAGGTTGCCTCTTGTCCCTATACTGACCTTTGAGTTCGGGGGACCACTGCGGGGCATGGGATAGAGGAGAAAACAAGAACTTTAAAGGCTGACCAGACTGTGTCTCTTCCTGGAACTGCCACTAATTGTTCCACATCCTTGTGGAAAGCACCTCTCTGAGCCTCAGTTTCCTCACCCAGAAGGTAGATGTGACAATACCCCCATTCAGGGTTTTGGTGAGGATGAAGGGGCCCAGTGTGTGTCAGGCACTATATCAGGGTGCTTGGCCAGTTTGGCCACCTTTCTTGCCATCCAGGTCAGGTGGGTGCCCTGGCTTGACCTCGGGTTCTAGACTGAGCCCCTTGCTGTAGGAGGAGTGGGCACCCCTTACTCTGTAGCTGGAACACGTCACCTTGACGATTGGAGTCCCTATGGAGGCTCCCCACAGCCTGCAGGAAAAAGATCGAATCTCTTGGCTTTGCCACCTATGATCCCTTCTGGGCCTTGTCCCTGCTCATTCAAGACTCGCCGTCTGAGAACCCCATTCCCGCTCCAAGTCGCCTGCATAAAGATCTCACCCCATACCTTCCCCAAATCTCCATCTCCCTGCCACCCTCTTGCCTCTCTTGTGTGAATTTCATCCTATTGCCTTGACATCTGGACTCCTTTCACTCCTCCCTCACCCTCCACAGACATCCGGGCCCCGCTCAAACCAGGCGAGTGAGGGGAGGGTACCTGGAGGCAGGGCATGAGGAGGTGGGTGAAGGCAGAGGTGGGGACAGGTGTAGGGACTGCCCCTCGAGCTCCTGCAGTAAGAGCAGTAGGCTGGGGAGGGGATGGGAAGGGGATGGTAGACGCCTTCAGAAAGTACCAGGTCAGGTCCCAGTTCACTCCGAAGCTTATATCCCCTGTGGTGGGTAACCATGTCCTGGTTTGCTGGGGACAGACCTAGTTAATGCTACGGAGCCACGGTGGTCACACACAGTGCCCTTTCACTCTCCAGAGGCTGTGGACTGGGTGATACATTTTGTGGCCGGCCACCCTGCCTAAAACCATTGTTGCTGGCAGAGGGGTAGGGTGCGATGTCCCTCTCTACCCCGATGCGGGGTGAGCAGAGAGGGGGGACGGGTCTGTACCCACTCACGTTCCCTCTCCTCCCAGCTGTGCATCTCCATACATGCTCCATGTTTTGGGGCCTGAAGCTTGTACAAGAGGTTCTTCTTCAAGAAAGAGAATACAAAATTATGAATACAAATTACTGGGGCTTTTGGGGCGTAGCAAGAACATTGGAAAAGAGCAAGGCAGAAATAAACACATTTGATAAATAGATGAATGAAAAGGTTACATACACATGTTACGTGTGTGTGTAAAAGCTGACATGTGTGCAAAAAAGCCCACCAAAAAAAACAAACAAACAAGGAGATTGGAAAACATTTTCGATAGTTTCTCAAAACGCTAAGCACAGAGTTAACATATGACCCAGCTTAGGTATTTACCCAAGAGAAATAAAAACTTACATCCACCCAAAACTTGTACATGGCTGTTTTTAGCAGCATTATTCATATTAGCCAGAAGGTGGAAACAACCCAAATATCCATCAGTGGATGAACAGATTCACAATATATGATCCATTCATGCAGGGAAATATTATTCGGCCGTGAAAAGGAGTGAAGCACTGACACACACTGCAACGTGGGCGAACCTTGAAGACATGAGGTTGAGTCAGAGGCCAGTCGCCAAAGACCACGTGCTATGTGACTCTGCTTGTATGAAATGTCCAGAATAGGTGAATTTATAGAGTTCGAGAAAGTAGATTAGTGGTTGCCTAAGCTGGGGGAGGGAAATGGGGGATTATGGGGTGATAACTAAAAGACACAAGTTTCTTTTTGGGGTGAGGGAAATGTTTGAAATTTGATTGTGGTGACAGTTGCACGATGCTGTGAATACACCGAAAGCCCTTGGATCATACCTGTTAAATGGGTGACTTGCGTGTGTGGGTGACAAATCCAGGGCCCTTGGCAGGGGGCCTCAGTTCCCTTCACTTCACAGTAGATGGGCTTCGATGTCCTTGGCCTGCCACACTAGGACGATGCCACAGTTTTTACCATCACCCCTCTGCCAGCTACCCGCCCAGGCCAGGCCGGCTGGAGGACCCTGTTCTGCAGCCCTCGTGAAGCTAGCATCCCCTGCCTCCCCTGCCTCCCCCACCCGGAAGCCGAGGCAGCGCCTGTGAGTCAGGGAAGCATCGGAACAATGAGCTCTGGAAGGAGGAGAAAAGCCAGATGCCAGATGAGTCCTGGGGGCTGATGGGAGCCTGGCGGGGGAGCCACCGAAGGCCGGTCCTCCAGGGGCCTCGGAAGAGGCTGCGGGGCCTGCGCGTGGCTGGGCAGGGGCTGGGCAGGGGCTGGGCAGGGGCTGGGCAGGGGCCTCTCGGGTCGCCCGAGCCTCTCACGGCCAGTGCAGCTCATGCCGGCATCCGCATCCATGACCCCACTGGTCAGGATCTCAGAGGCTAAAGGTGAAAGGCCAGGCCAGTTCAGTCTGTCTATGGAAGCTTCTGACCCAGCAACAGGCTGAGTGACCCGGTTGCCAGACGCAACTCTGATCCTGGTGTCACATGTTAAGCCCTAACCTTCGTGTCACAGACTGAGCCCTGATGTTGTCATAGACTGAGTTCCCATCCTTGTGACCAAAGTTGAATCTCAATGCTGGTCACATGCTGAAGCCTGACCCCAATGACAAACTTAACACTGACCCCAGTCACAGACCGAGCCCTAACTCTGATGTCACACACTGAGCTCTGAGTTTGGTGACAGACTCTCTCCTCTGAGTTCCAGGCTTTGTCTCCAGTGGCCTCTGGTCATCACTGCCTGATAGTCCCACCTGCACCCCAACCTCAAGTTGTCAAAACCAAACTCATTGCCTTCCTTCTCCTTCCACCTCCCACGCCAGTGTCCCTGCACCGTCCTCTCAGTGACCCGGCCAGAAACCGGCTGGAAGCATTGCCTCCTCACTACCCCTCAGGACAGTGGTCCCCAACCTTTTTGGCACCAGGGACCGGAGCTCCTATGAGAATCTAATGCCTGAAGACCCGAGGTGGAGCTGAGGCAGTGATGCTAGTGCTGGGGAGCGGCTGTGAATACAGATGAAGTTTCACTTGCCTGCCTGCTGCTCCCCTCCTGCTGTGCAGCCCAGTTCCTAACAGGCCACAGGTCGCTACCGGTCCGGTCCGTAGCCTGGGGGTTGGGGACTCCTGCCTTAGGACACTGAGCCCTTTCAATTTCACCTCTGTGACATTTCTCTACTCCATCCTCTCCTCTCCTTTCCTCTGCTACTCTCTTAATTTCAGCCTCTATTATTGTGCTCTCTACACAACTACACCTCTTATTGGGGTTTTCCCCCATGAACAACTGCCGACCACAATTGTTAGTGCTCCCCAGCTGCCAGCTCTGTCCTGGTGGCTGGTTGTCTTTCTGACACAAATCTCCAATGGCCACTCCCTTTCTCTGCTCCTCACCCCAGACTCCAGTCCCCTTGGTGTGACATTCAGAGCCCTGTCTAGATCACCCTCTCGACTCCCCCCACACGTGGGTGCCCAGCTCACCACTCTCCTGTGTGCCTCTGGGACACGGACCCACCAACTCCCCACCTTTCCGGCCTGACGACCAAGGATACTTTCTGATTTTCAGCAGACGGTCTTTGCAGAGGACTGTGAGTTGCCCTGCACCCTTTTCTACCGCCTGTCGTACTGTAGTTGGTTTATCTGTTCCCTTCCTCTGGGGTCCCAAGACCTAAATTTGGCTCAACACTTAATTCTGTAAATAAAGTGTTATGAGCACACAGCCGCACCCATTCTACGAGAGCTTTCATGCTACAACAGCAAGATCAGTAGTTGCAGCATGGACCATGTAACATTCAAAGCCGAAAATATTCACTCTCTAGCCCTTTACAGAAAAAGTTTGCTGAGCCCTGCTCCAGACCATGAGATCCATGAGGGCAGGCTCTGTATCCGACCCACTTTTACATCCCCAGCCCCGAGCAGTACAATCTCATGTGTATCGGTCATCTCCTCTACGCCTGGCTGGTGCTAACTCCATCATGCACTTTGCATTCTTTTATCCTTACTACAACCCTCTGAGTCCCCACTTTATAGAGGGGAAAGTGAGACTAGGAGACATGTACTGACTTTCGTAAGGTCATACCAGGCTGGTAAGAGGCAGAGCTGGGATGTGAACCAAGATATTTCCAACTCCAAAGCCAAGGGCTTATAACCACCAGATTATTCTGTGGTGAGCTGATGAATGGATAGATGAATGACTAAATGGTTAGATAGATGAATGGGTGGATGGTTGGATGGGTGAATGGCTTGTTAGATAAATAGGTGGATGAGTAGATGGTTGGATGGTTAGGTGGATGGATGGATGAACAGTTGGCTGGCCGGATGATTGGATAGAGAATAGCGGGTTAGATTGGTGGATGGATGATAGATGGGCAGTTGGGTAGATAGGTCATGTGACAGGGCCCAGAGGCGGTGATTCAGGAGGTGGCATTCTGAGGCGACGAGGTGGGGAGTGATGTAGATGGAGAGGGGTGGTATCATGGCAGAGAAGCCAGGCAGGAAGGAAACCAAGTTGAGGCACAGAACGTGCTTAATATATAAGTGCGTATTATATTTTGGGAAATGAATGAAAAGGTGTGGTCAGAATGGGTAATTGGAGCAGCTGAGGGGAAGGGGCAGCCCTGCACCAAGGTAATCTCTCTGGAGGTCTGCCCCCACCAGCCTGGTCCGCCTTCCTAAATCCAGCCCCACCATTTCCCCAGGAAGTCCCGTCAGGCACCTAGACAGCCAGTTACAGAGCTTAAGAGGGGCACAAAGAGGCCCTTCTCTCTATGACCTCCCAGGGCTAAAGGCTGCAAGGACACCATTGGGGTGTCACTCTCTGATCTCCACTCCCATGATTGTCTCAAAGGAACAGCCCATTAGACGGCATTCAGGTCCTGGACAGCCTCTTCCACCAGCAGCCCCTGTAGCGCCAGCCATAAAAGGGTGTAAGAATCACTGCTGGCTCCCACAGCTCCCCCCGCCCCACCTGCCAGCCTGTAAGTTACAGCATCAAAGTGCCCAGGCAGGTTGGCTGGAGCGGCCAGGAGCAGGTAGGCCTTCACAAGGATCTGGGTCACAGGCAGGCACCTTGCTGACCACGACATAAATTAGAGAATTTATCTAGCATTGCCATGCCCTCCGGCTGCCCACACTGGCATATTTGTTCAGTGAGCAGAACACACCACAAAGGTGGCCTTAGAACGGAACCAGTTTCAAATCCTGGCTCCACTAGTTTATATATGCTGTGTGACCTTGAGCAAGTCACTCGATCTCTCTGAGCCCAACTTCATGAGGGCTCAACAACTGGCAGCAATTTCCATCGTCATCATGATTGCCCTTCTTTTGCATCCTAGTCCCCAAGCCATTCTCTCTCTCCCCCTGACCCCCTAATATTCCCGTCTCCTCCAGCATGGTGCCTGGCACACAGTAGGCCCTCAGAGGGAAACAAGCTAGTGAGTCTTCTCAACAGGCTCCCTCCTGCACGGACACTCACTGCCACCCGGAACAAGTACTTGCTTTAAGCAGGCAATAGTCACCAGGACTTGTTGAGGCCAGGCAGAGGGCCTGGCTTCCCTGGGAGTACTCGTGAGAAGGCGGAGACACGGGAGGGTTCATCACACTGTCCCCTATGCCCCATGGCTCCAGACGCCATCTAGTTATCTTCAAGAACTAAAGGGGGTCTTTTTGCAAAAGCAATCCACTCAAGCCTGGAAGACAGAATCCAAGGGCCTCGCTAGCCCCTGCAGAGGTAAACTGAGGCCCTGAGACCTAGGAGGCCACCAGCCGATGTGTATATGTGTTTGAGGAGATGCAGACCAGAACCCCTGGGATCTCAAGCCTCCTCCCTTTGCTGAGCCTCTGTCCTGCAGCCATCCCAGAGCAAACAGCGTCAGGGACCCTCAGGGAGCCATCGGGCTGCCCGAGGGAGCTCTGGGGTGGATTTTCCCTTTCTGAAAATTTACCTCCTAAGACAATTTTATGGCTGAGCCTGGGGAGACATTTCCTAGGCAAGAGGGACCCCACAAGTCTGTGATGTTCCATGGGGTCCCAGGGACATGACATTTGGGGCCGGCTCAGGCAGAGTCTGTGCCCAGGACTGAGAAAGGCTCGAGGTGGGGCAGTGGACAGGCTGTCCAGGGAGCCCAGGGAGCTCTGTTTGGGTGGCTGGTGCCTTCTGCCTGCTGCCTGCCTTCTTACCTCTCTTGAAGGCCCATCGCTTCAGCCACATCTTGGAGAGGGCTGGCCAGGAGTGGTTGAATGCCGAGTTAGCCATGGGGGCTGCACATACAGAGACTGAGCGATCAGGAGGGGATGGAGCAGGAGCTCAGCTGGCAGTCCTTGCCAGGATGGGGCTGCCAGCAAGAGGGGCAGGGACTGCAGCAAGGGGCTGTCAGATGTATCAGCTGCTGAAAGCTTGGACCTGGGGCGGGGGGGGGGGTTGGGGGAATCGGGACTCCAGCCTGGGGTTAGGACAAGCCCTTAGCACAATCCCACCCCCCAGCCCTATAGGCCTCTCACTCTGGCTAGACAGGACGTTCCAGGAGGAGCTGAAGACTGCAGTGTGAGGATTGGTGACATTAGGGGCCTCCAGAAACGAGTATAGACTGGGTCCTGAGGTGAGTCTGGGTGTGCATGAATGTCCGAGTGTTTGTGTGTGTGTGCATGCCATTGTCTCTGGATTTGACAGTGAGTTCGTGTGTCGGTGCATAGAGTGTGTACTTTCAGGTGTGTGTGCATCTGAGTACAAGGCTTGAGTCTCAATCTGTCTGTGTGTACATGAGCATCTAAGTGGGTTTTCTCCACTGCTGTTACTGATATGACTGGCACACAGTGCTGTGTAAGTTTAAGGCATACCAGCATGCCTAAGCTTACAGATATATCGTGAAATGAATACAATAAGCTTAGTTAACCTCATAATCTCATATAGAACAAAAAAAGAAAGAAGTGTGGGTTTTTTTTTGTTGCTGTGGTGAGAACCCTTTTTTTCCGACTTTATTGAAATATAATAGACAATTAGTTGCTCATATGTACATTGTTCAATTCAATGAGTTTTTTTTCAATTATAGTTGGCATACAACAATATACCAGTTTTGGTTGTACAGCATAGTGATCAGAGATTCACATAAGTCACAAAGCGATCACTCCGCTAAATCTAGTACCCCTCTTCCCTCTTACATATTTATTACATTATTAACCATCTTCCTCGTGCTACACCCTACAACACCATGTCTATTCTGCAACTATCCATTTGTACCTTTTAATCCCTTTACCTTCTTTTGCCATCCCCCCAACCCCTTCCCATCCAGTATCCTTCTAAATATTCTCTGTATCTATGAGTTTATTTCTATTTTTGTTGTTGTTGATTTTTTTCTTGAGATTCCATATGTACATGAAATCATGTGATATTTGTCTTTCTCCATCCAACCCATTTCATTCATGGCACTGTCCTCTAGGTCCATCAAGGCAATATCCTTTTCCATCCCCTTCCTGTAGTCTGTGTGTGTCTTTTAATCTGAACTGAGTCCTTTATAGGCAGCCTACGTAGGGGTCTTGTTTTCTTATCTATCAGCCACCCTATGAGAACTCTTAAGATTTACCCTCTTAGCAGCTTTCAAGTACGCCATCCGCAGTGCTGACTATAGCCACCAGGCTGAATGTGACACCCAGGACTTACTTGTCTTGTAACTGGAGGTTTGTACCTTTAACCACCTCACCCATTCCTCCACCCCCACCCCACTCCCAGTAACCACACAGCTGACCTCTTTTTCTGAGTTTTATTAAAATTTAAATTCCACATATAAGTGAGATCATATGGTTTTTGTCTTTCTCTGAATTATTTCACTTAGCATAATGCCCTTAAAGGCCATCCACATTGTAGAAAATAAGATTCCTTTCTTCTTAGGGCTGAATAATATTATCTACTGTTTTTTCTAATGTCTGGAATTGTGTGTGTGCATGTATGTGTGTGCGTGTGTATGCGTATGTGAGAGAGTTGTGTGTGTGTGCAGCATGTGTGAGAGTGTGCATGTGTGTGTGAGTGTGTGTGTGCGAGTATGTGTCTGAATGCTTGGAGTTGGATCTGCGTGACTCATATGGAACTTGGGGAGATCTGCCTCTGGTATCCGTGAGGGAGTTCTGGCGTCTGCCTGGGTTTCTGTGTGTCTTTGTGTCTGTGTCTTTGTCTCCCAGTGTATCCCAGTGGGGTGTGTGCGCGCACGTGTCAGTCAGTGCCCATCCGTGCAAGTGCTGCCCCCTGGTGGTAGAAGCTTCCCGACTTATATTTTCATACCTGTCTGAAATATTCCTGGCGGTCATGTCTGTGGCCACCTCTAAGTCTCCTCCCTCCCTTCTCAGAGCGGGATCCACACTCTTTTCCTGCTCCCATCCACTTGACTGCACGGCCCACTGCACTCCCACTCCGCTCCCCTCCAGTCTTCTCAGCTCTCTCTGGGGCTAAATCCCATGTCACTTTTCAGTCTCACCTCTACTGGGTACCTGTGACTACTCTTCTTGAAATCCATTCCTCCCACGATGCCACAAGCTCCCCTTTCCTCTGCCTGCTCCTTCCCACGCTCCCCTCCTGACCTGGCTCATCACTCTTTTTCTGCCTGAACTTTAAACTCTGTGTTCCCAGGGCTGTGTCCTCGGCCACTTCCTGCTCTGCCCATGGGCCCTGGTGATCCCATCTGTACCTCCTTATGACTTCGCTATTGCCTTATGAACAAATGACCCCCCAAATTTTTCACTCACAGAAATACCTAAAAATACACAACCAATACCCAACACACTCTCCAGCACCTGTGGACAGTGGCAGACACACACACAAATAATCAGACACAGACACACACACACACAATTATATACAATCAGCCAGACACATCCATAAAAATCCAGAGATTGGCTCATGGAGATTTAAAAACTCATCTACCCCGCTGGGCTCCAGGTTTGAATTGGTCGCCTTGCACTACACGCCTCTCCCTGGACAGGCTGGACGCGCCTCCTGGACCCCTGGACCTGGGGGTGGAGAGCGGACACGAGACCTGTGGGGAAAGCTAGGGCAGCAAGGAGCCCCGACGTACCTCTCTCAAACCGCTGGCACCAAAAGTGGGGACCCAGTGGCCCAGGGTCAGGAAACACAGCGAGTCTGGAGCAGAGTTAGCACTGAAGGCTCGTGAAAAATCTTACTTTAACAGTGCAACGGGGATGTCTGTTTCTAACGACTGGAGGCTAGTTTATTGTAGATTTACCCTCCCACCTAGAATGACTTAAAAAGCTGGACAAAATCGGAAGAAGAAAAGCCCACCCTCGATTGGAAGGCACAGGCAGCCAGGGTTTAAGGGGTTGGGACCTGAGAAGGAAGGGAAACCTAGCGGGGTGAGGTAGACGTAAGGCCTTGTGTTCTTTCTCACAAGCAAGTTGCCAATATGGACGTAGTTCTTAAGTGACTGTAAAAACAGACCAGAAAGAGGTCCAAGGAGGTGGCCACATCTCCGTTTGGTCCTCTTTCAAGAACCCGCCTTCATACCGGATCAAGGTTGGAACCCACCAATGGGTTCTCTTTTTAGGTGTGGCCCAGAAAGTTTGTAGGGACGCCTCAGGTTGCATGGGCGGAGACTGCTCAGGGAGGCCAGGCTTTGAGATGGACAATGTTTTCTAAGCAACTACTGTGTGCTGGGCCCTGTGCTTTGATCTTACATGCAAGGTCTATGGCAGCCCTTTAACGAAGAGCAAAGGGCAGACCAGAGAGGTGAAGTTACTTGCCCGTGGCTGCCCAGAGGTGGGGAGCCAGGATTTGAACCTGTAACTAGACGACACAGCTGTCCTATCATCTGTAACGATAGGGTTGAGCACTGGCTTGTGTCTATCACTGTGTCAAGGGCTGGGGAGCTGAGGGCTATCAAGAATGGCCTAGAGTCACACACTGACCACTTTGCAGCTGACACTGCACAGGTGCTTCAAGGTGCCGGTGAAAAGTCTGCCTCTGCCAGGAAGCCCTCCCAGGGGAGGCTTGCAGCCGTGGCGAGGGGGTTGGAGGGTGGCTGGTAGTGGAGGCAGCCCTTCCTTGACCTTGCTTGTTTGTCAGGCCCTTTCCTCAAAACCGCAAGTGACCAAGCTGGCAGAATCAGCCTCCTGAGCGTGGCATCGGAGGCCCCACTGACATGCCCCCAGCCTTACTGGTCAGCTCTGTCCTGCCTGGCCCTGGCCATCCACTCCAAATCCATGTGTTCCTGGCTGCTCTTGGGGCACCTTGCCAGACTCTCAAGTGCTTGGAAGCTGCCTGGTGGCCTTGTGGCCCTGGGGGCTGGAAGGAAGCAGAGGCTTGGGTGTGCCGTGCACAAAACCACAGACTTCCTCCCCTACCACGCCTCACCCCAGGCAGCTGGGGGTTAGAGGCTCCCCGAGGTGGGCCACGGTGGAAACCAGTGGGCACCTCCCGATGGGGAGGCCCCAACCTGGAGCACTGCTCAGTGGAAGGTCCTCCTCTCGAATGACCTTGGCAGATCGGGATGAGGCCATCCTCAGGGTTGGCTCTCAGGCACCAGCCTTAAGCAGAAGTGTTTGTTTTGAAAATCAGGCACCCTAACCCCAACTTTCAAATTCTGTTTCAAGGAGGTCTATTGAGGGTCCCCCCAAATCTCCAGTTTAAGAAGCAAAACAGGCCTGGCAACTCTGCCACAGGGAGCCGAACTCCTGCCCCCATTCATCCTCTGTCCCTGTCCCCAGACTTGGCTGCAAGAGGCTTCATCCTACTGGCTTGCCTGTGGTCTGTCGTGAACCCCAGACCCCTGGGCGACCTCTTAGGACCACAGATCTCTGCAGGACAAACACTTGGGTCAAACCACCTCCCATACTCACTTGAAAGTAGGCTGACCAGAAGGTAGAGGGGAACTGAATGGTCTGTCTGCCACTATCCTTCAGGCCCCCTCCAACCTCAGTGTTGCTCTGTCCCTATTGGTCTATATGTCCCTCACCCCCACCCCCATGACCACTCACCAGATGGAGACTTGTCCTTGCTTCTGCAGGTACCCAGCCCGGCTACCAGCTCCTGCAGCCCGCACAACCCATGGCCAGAGGCCTTTGAGCCAACCCAGAGGGCGCATCAGTGGGCCAGAGCCCTGAGTAATCACAGGGTGACCCAACTCAGCCCCAACTTCCTCTTCCTCAACTGCCTGCCCACGTGCCTGGCACCTCCGACCCCAGTCGCCAACTGAGGCGGGGGTCTGAGTTCAGCACAGACCTGGGTTCTAGAGGCAGGATACCCTCCTCCACCACTCAGCCCTGTGTGAGCAGGTGTCCTGAGGAGGTGGGTGGGGAGAGGGGGAGAGGCTCAGCACCCTCGCCCCCACCCCAACAGCTTCCTGTGGAACCAACTGCCAAAGAGGAACGCAGCGCTGGGCCTCACATGGGTGCACAGGCAGAGACATGCGGGGACACACAAGTCATGTGTATCTACAGATGTGCAGGTGCTCAGACACACGTGAACATGCACTGGTATGTGGGTACATATGGTTAAATGAGGCACAGGGGCACCTGGGTCCCCATGATACATTAGTAAATGACCAGAAAAAAAAAGCCCTGATGTGTAGCATCTGCCGATTCCCATGGTGTAAATACTCCCATCCTGACTCATTTCTGATGTCACTGAGGGTGGAGTTACGTAGAAATGCTCATGGCTTGGCATGTCACTGAGGTGAGTACTCAGGTATGTGGGCTCATGCACACGGGACCCTAGCACACAGGTGTGGACACCTGTGGGGCCAGGGCAGTGTGGGGGTGTGCAGACGGAGCAGTCTACCTGCAGAGACAGCGGGGTGCACGCAAGGCTCACCCAAGGCTCCTTTATACTCGGAGACAGGTGGGTGCGTTGGCACACACAGCATTGTGCATGGAGACATGTGAAACCACACACAGGCTCACAGGAGCACACACCTGGACTCCAAGGCCAGAGGGAGCCCTTGAGGAGACAGAGACAGGCACAGCTAGCTCTTCCTGCCTCACAGAGCCTGTTGTTCAGTGTTCAGCGATTTTGTAAGCTTGTTGCATGCAGCCGTCATAAAACATTTAATTATATAAATCGACAGTTAAATAAATTATGTTAAGAACAAAAGTAATAACCACTTAAATTCATCACCAGGTACTTAATGCCACTGAGCTGTAACTTAAAAATGGTTAAAGTGATAAATTTTATGTCATGTATGTTTTACCACAATAAAGCAAAAAAGAAATTCGTCACTTCCTAATTATTTTGCTACGTTTTTCTCTTATTTATACTGTTGAGGTTATTTATGTCTACTGAAGCTGTTTGGTGGAAATAGTGTATAAAGGCGCTATATACCATTCTCTATTGAAATGGACTATCAATACAGTAAGTCCTGCGTTATCACTGCCCGCAGGTTCTGCAACTTTAAGCAGAATGGTGTATAATGAAACCTGTTCTAGCACAGGCTAGCCAATGCAGAGTGAAGTTTTTACAGCATCTCATCCCCATTAGAATGAAACGAGGTTGAATGAAATGACCTTGTTCAAGGACCAGCTGTGTCTTGTCTGTCTGTCTGTCTGTCTATCATCCACCTAGTTACATACCATGCTACGTCTTCTCAATTCCATGTTGGGTGACAGCACTCTGGTACTTTGAAATGACCATGGTGAGGGTGTTTACACCGTGGAGATTGGCAAATGCTACAAGTCAGCGCCCTCCACCTGAGAGCTGGTTATGAAACACTTACCAGCACACTATGCACAAGGTACACACGCGTGTACTTGTGACGCTGCAAGCAGTCACGCACGTGGATGTGGGAGCCCATGGAGGCATATGCAAGACGTCAGTCATGCGCAGACGCAATGGGCTTGCGGGCCTCTAGAAGCATGAAGCCACAGGGACACACCTGGAGAGGGCCATACAAGGAGACACAAACACAGACACGTGCTCACGGTCACACAGTCACACGGTCACACATAAACATGTACCATTGTGTGATAACACAGAATGGACATGAAAACAGATGCACACAGTGAACACCTGTGGACATACACGTGTCCACACAATAACTCAAATACATACACACACACGGATGCACAAACACACAGGCCCAGAGGCCCCTGTAATCCTCGCTGACCCAGAACTCCACACGTGTCCTCAGGGACGCACATAGGACTGTCCACGGAAACACACACAGGACACAAGGAGACACAGAAGTGCAGATTGGTGTTCTCTACGCAGTTGACTATTTAATGCAACACACATGAATTGAGTGCCTACTGTACGCCAGGCACTTTTGTAGGTGTGGGATAACAGTGGGTGGGACAGATGTACCTCCTGCTTTGGGGATGTGTATGGCCCAATGGGGATGGCAAACCGCGAACCAGGAAATAGACATGCGAGGTAATTGCAGACAGTGTAAATTGCTGTGACAGGAAGTAAACATGTGATGTGACAGAGCCTGCGGTGGTGGGGTGGTGGCTGCTTTAGCCAGGAGGGTAGGGGACTGAGGCCCAGATGGAGCCATGCATGTAAATGAAAATCTGGAAGAAGGACATTCGAGGTGGTGGGAACTGCCAGGGCAAAGGCTAGGAGGCAGGACTGAGCCTGGTATGTTTGAGGAATGAGAGACAGGAGGGGGCCAATCACAGGAGGTGAGGCTGGCAGGGCTCAGACCCATGGGACCTTGAGGAGGGGACGATAAGTGCGGTTGATGGGTGCCATTGGCAGGGCTTAAGCGAAAAACGAAGGGGCAGAGGTGGGGACAAGATGGCTCAGAGGGGGCAGAAGTCCTGGAGGCCCATGCAGATTCCGCCACAGGGTGGTGCTGGGAGGGAGGCTGGGCAGGGTCCCATGTCCAGGGAGGGCTGCTCTGTCTGCCTCTCTGTCTCCCTCTGTCTCACTTCCTCTTTCTCTCTTGGTCTCTCCTTTTCTCTGCCTCTTGTCTGATCCTCTCCTTTCCAGGCTTCCCCTGCTCAGAATTGAAGCTCTCTCAGGCTCTTCCCTGACTCCTCAGCCCCCTCCCTGCCTCACTGCCCCACTCCTCCCTCGTGTAGTTCAGTTGCTTCAGAATGCTGTCTGCACACTCTGTGCATGCTCCTTGCCCTCTGCACCCTGCCCTCCGCGCCCACTGCTAAGGTCTCCACTAGCCTCTTGAATGCTGACTCCTCACCTGTGCATACCCGCCCCCTCTACTACCCTGTCTCACTTCCAGGGAGGGCCCCTCTGCCTGCACTACCCTTTCCTGCTTTCTTTGTTGATAAAATATATACATAATGGAAGATTTACCATTCTAACCATTTTGTGTCCAGTTCAGTGGCATTTAAATACACTAAAAATGTTATACAACCATCTCCGCCATCCGTCTCCAGAACTTTCTCATCTTCTCATACTGACACTCTGTCCCCATTGAACACTAATTTCTCATCCTCCTCCCTCAGTCCCGGGCTCCCACCATCTACTTTCTGTCTCTATGAATCTGACTCTTCTAGAGACCTTGTGTAAGTGGAATAAAGCAATGTTTGTCTTTTTGTGTCTGGCTTATTTCACTGAGCACAGTGCCCTCAAGGTTTATTCATGTCATAGCAGGTGTCAGAATCTCTCCTTTTTAAGGCTGAATACTAGTCCATTGTGTAGATGGAACACGTCGTGTTTGTCCATCCATCCATCCTTCGGTGGGCGTTTGGGTGGTTTCCACCTTTTGACTGTTGTGAGTGATGCTGCTGTGGACACAGGTGTGCACAGATTTGCTTACATCCTTTTGGGTATATACTACTGGCGAGTTTTAAGCCTGAGTCTGTGAACCCTTCTTGTTTTTAGCTTTAAGAGACGGCTTTTTCTTCAGATCATAGTTGCTATCACAGCGATGGCCACTAGAGGACAGTGCTTTCCTGGGATGTCTTGGCTTAGCGAATACCACAGTTCAAAAAACAAAAAAAACAGGCCATGGATGGAAAACCCCGGCACCTACAAGTCAGGCCGTGACCTGAGTTAGTAAGGGACAAGGTGTGGGACACAGGTGGCCATTAGGTCTACCTTTCCTCCTTCCACTTTTGATAGAGTAGTGGTTGAGTGAAATATTTCTGTGCTGTAGAAAAAATATAATTTCCAGATTGGCAAAAGATAAAATGTAAAAAATCCCCCAAGCTAATAAAGATCATAGAAAGAATTAACAAGGCTGTTTTTACAACTAACAGTTGAAAACCTTTTTTTTTTTTTAATTAAGAGAGGAAACCCCGAAGCCATGAATGAGAGACAGATATAACTGATTATATATAAACTAACAAAAAATTTTGAGAGAAAATACTATAAACAAAGTCAATAAATAAAGATCAATTCATTGTCTGAGAAGGGTTAGTACCTTCATATATAAAGAGTTTCTACATATTGATAAGAAAAAGGCAAATAACATAAATATAAAATTGAGAAAAGATATGAACAGACATGTCTCAGAACCTAAAAAATCTTACGTTACGTATATTTTACCAGGAAGGAAAGCAGGAAAGGGTAATGCAGACAGAGGGGCCCTCCTGGAGGTGAGACAGGGTAGTAGCTGGGGAAGTGGAGGCTTGGTGTATATAGAGTGAAAGAACATAAGAAAATATAGTCCCAGGAGTCTAAGGTATGCGATTTCAGTAGCAATGAGCTGTCTATTCACACCCAAGAGAGTAATACAACAACGAAATAAGTGACAACATGTATTGATCATCATCTTATTACAGTTAAAATTGTAGTAAAAGTCAGAAAATGTGTGAAATTCTACAAGTTTAATTTGTCCATGATTTCCGATAGTTTCTAAAATTTTCAAGCGGTTGTCATAAAACATGTAAAAAATAAATGCTAAAAAAAACCTAGAGAGGTGATTAACACCTACTGCTGGCAGAGATGCAGAGAAAAGGGTACTGGTGCACATTCATACAATTAGAAACGCTTCCTCTAATGTGTATAGACCGTAAATGGTCACAGCTGAGGCTACCCCTTAGCAGCCTCTGCTCTATGTCATATCATTTCGGAAGTAAAACTTACTCTTTAGGATTTGTTGACCATTTCCCATTCCATCTGACATAGGACCCAAGGAGGGAGATCTCCAGTAGGGTCCTATAGACCTCCCCCTTCTTTCAGTGTTTAAAAAATGAGATATGATTTAAATATAGTAAAAATCAATCCTTTTCGTGTACAGTTCTACAAATTTTGTCTAATCTGCATAGTCATGTATTCACCACAACAATCAAGACATAGAACAATTCCATTGTCTGCCCTCCAAAATTCCCTTGTGCCCTTTCATAGGCATCTGCTTTCCCTGCCCCTGGAAAGCACTGGCTTCTTCTCTGTCCCTATAGTTTTGTCTTTTCCAGAACATCCTATGAATAGAATCGTAGTTGTTTCAGCCTTTGAGTCTGACTTCTTCCACTCCGCATGAAACATTTGAGAACTGTCCATGCTGCCGTGTATATTGGTTGTTCCTCTCTATCGCTGCACAGTGTCCCATCGCGGGGTGTCCCGCTGTTTGTTTACCCGCTCATCCATGGACCGTCACCTCGGTTAGATCCAGTTGTCGGCTATAACCGTTACTAGTTTCTGTGTGAGCATACATTTTTATTTTTCTTGAGAAAATACCTAGGAAAGACATAGCTGGGTCACATGGTAAAGGTAGCATGTGTAACTTTATAAGAAACCTTTAAACTCTTCCCAAATGGTGTGAAAAGGCACCATTTTGCATTTCCACCAGCCGCACCTTTGTCATTACTTAGTGTTGTCACCTTCTAATTTCAGTCATTCCCGTGGGTGTGCAGTGGTCTCTCACTGTGTTTGGGTCTCTTTATAACATCAGAAAATGTGGATGGCCGCCTCTGGGGCTTTTAACACACATCAGTTGAGAATAGAGGTGATAGTCTGCGGGGGTGTCACCTCCTCATCCTGCCAACCACTTGCTGTGAGCCTTGTGTGGGCATAACAATGTCTGTCTGTGCTGCACTTTCCACCTCAGTAACATCCCATGTCACGGGCTTAGATGAGATGATGCAGGTGAAGGGCCTGACTCACGGGGGCAGCAGCCGGGCCTCTGTGGCTTCTTCTGCCAGCCTCAGGGCCTTTACACTTGCTGTGCTCTCTGTTGGAATAGTAGTCTGGTCCCCTTTCAGCTATATAAGTTCGTGTATGTGCGTGAGTGTGTGTGCGCACGCATGCGTGTGTGTCTGTGCGTGTAGGCAAAAGCTAAGATTAATTCATTAATGCCTTTAATTCATTTGTATTTTAAAAACAAAACAGCACCTCCCATGTTACAGAAAATAGACCTATGAATATGCAGGAGACATTATTTGTTCTGTTAGGAGAGGGTCTCTGGCACCCCTGAAGACTCAGGGTTCCCAGATAAAACATAAGCGACTAGACTTCCTGTCTTTTCAGTTATTCATCGTGGCGGCCCTGCTGGGGGACGCTTTGTCATACCCCTGAGCCCTGGGAGTGCTTTCCCAAGTTCAGGCAGAAACACGAGTTGGGAGAGGCTGAGCCCCTTCTGCCCACTCCTTGCTGAGGACCCACCCTTTCCCCTGATGCAGAACCCCCAGAGAAACCATGGGGGACTTCAGGGGTTTCAGCAGGAAAACCACATCTTAATATAACCCAGAGCACAATGTCCCCATAAAGCGATGCCTTCAGGGACTCGGCACCGTCTCCTAGTACTTCCAACTGTAAGACCCGCCCTGTGGCTCCCAGGCTGGTTATGAATCGTAAACACTGGGTCCCAACTATCTGGGCACTTTCTATGGACTTATTTCAACTCATTTAGTCATCACAGCTGTCCTGGGAGGCAGGACACTGGCTCCATTTTGCAGATGAGGAAGCTGACGCTCGGTGAGGTGAGACCCTGTGACACACTGCCCCCTGGGGGATGTGGTGTGCGTAAACCCTTTGAACACCTGCCTAGTTGGAGGGCACACTGAGGGTGAAGGGTGGGGCAGCTGTGTTCACCCGTGGTCGGGGAGGGGCACCCACGCGCCCATGCTGTGAACCTGTCTGTCCCTGCCGGCGGCCCACTCTGGTGGGGCTAGTGAAGTGGGCAGCTCTGCCCAGCTCTGCGCTCACATGGACATACCGGGGACACAGTGTCGTGCCCCAGGGCGCCCTTCCCTTCGTCGCCATCTCTGTGAGGCTCCTCCAGTTTGGACCTCAGCCTTCCTGGAGAGCACCAAGGCATCGTTGTCTCTCACCAGTGTCTCACCCAGTCCTGTGGCATTTTCTTCCAGCCAAGACGCTCTCTCGAGGCTTATCTGGGATGGGCCAGGGGTCGTCCTTAGTGGCCAGGCAGGGTACACAGAATTTGGGAAGAGATGGTGCCCCGCCCTGTGTTCTATGATCAGAGTCGCCAATGATGAGAGGTAGCGAGTGCCTGGACACTGGGGTCGTCCAAGCCCTGTGCTGGGGAAGGTCAGGCTTTCAACCTTTGGGATGGCCTATGTCCACTGTCAGCATGAGCCAAGAAGGACCACTGGTGAGTGCCTGGGTGGTGACCACCTG
Organism: Eidolon dupreanum; assembly: GCA_028627145.1. NCBI lineage: Eukaryota > Metazoa > Chordata > Mammalia > Chiroptera > Pteropodidae > Eidolon > Eidolon dupreanum. Next base: position 32,254,798 of record CM053512.1, on the reverse strand, counting down.
TCGTGGCCCCTCAGCCACGGACAGTGGCCACAGCAGCAGCAGGTTGCCCCCTGCCTGTCACAATTGGATGAAACCTGCCTTCCTGCATGGGACACCACATGTCATCTGTTGAACGTCTATTTCAGGCCAGACACCATTCCAAGTGTGGGAGGCCCGCGCTGAGCTCAGGGGAGTGAGTACAGAGCAGTGTGGCATGTGCTCTAGTGGGAGCCCGGGTGAACTTGGACTTGGGAGTCCAAGAAGACTTCGTCAGGACATGACGTCCAGCAGACACCTGAGGGATGAGTGAGGCTGGAGGACTCTGTGACAAGCACAGGGCTGGAGTGGGGACCAAACTGGTCTCCCTGTCGGCAGCAGGGAGAGTCACGAGTGGGAGGGGCCATAGCGAAGGAAGCTAGAGACAGAGGCCACTGTGTGCTGGATCCGAGTACGTGGGTGTGGAAAGAGTTATAGGGTTTGCTTCCAGGGCAGTGAAGAGCCATGGGAAGCGTTATGCAGTGGGAGGTGGTGGCAGGGTCTGGGCTTTGTTTTCGAAAGATCCCTCTGGCTGCACGAGGGGAGAATGGAAACTGGGCGCAGTCCCGGAGGCCGGGAGGCTGGTTAGGGGCTGGTGCTGTGTCCTGGGGAAGAGGGTGGTGGCTTAGCCCAGGCATGGGAGGGAGGAAGCAGGAGGCTCTGAGGGGGATTCGGAAGGCAGAATAAACTGGCTTTCATGTAGACGTGGGGAACTGGGAGTCCTGCCTCCAGCCTGGTTCCCTAGTGAAAAGGCAATGTGGGAGGCTCCAGGGTCAGCACCTGGAACGCATGCACCAACTCCCCTGGGTCCCAGCACAGAGCCCACATCTGCATAAGGTGCTCAATGGACATTTGCTGACGTGAAGCCGGGCATTGGGGACAGAGGCCATGGGTATAAGGTCCTGGTCTGCTTCCCGCAGTTTGCCTATTTATATTTCATGGTCTTGGAATTTTCCATCATCCTCTCTGGGCACCCTGAAAGGGAAAGGGCTGGGGAGAAGGTCTCCCACCTCAGCTGACCCCAAGGACGAGGCTGCCCTGGGCTGATGCTCTTCCTTTTCCTCTGGGGGAGGGCGTGGGGTGTGCCAGGGTGGCTGGGAACCCCAGAGGAAGGGCAGGGTGTCTCAGCCATGGGGACCTCTTTTCCTGTGCCCTCATGGACTCAGGGGTCAGGAAGCCCAAGTTTCCGGTGGGGGCTGGGGGACGACGCGTGTTTGGGTTATCTGGACACAGGTGGGGGGCTGGGGGATGCATTTGGGTCATCTCCACTCACATTTGCATGTTGCTCCAGGCACTTGTCTGCCTCTGGGCGTTTTCCTTCATTCATTTGCCAGTTACAGCTGGAACTCAGTGACTGTGCCAGCCCCCACCCCGCATCTCCCCACACTGGCTCCTCCTCCTTAATTCCTTCTCTACTTTAAGTGGCACCTCCTCAAAGACCTGCCTCTCCCCTGCCCTGTCCCCTACCAACCTTGCGAAATCCTTAAACACACGTGTCCCCTAGGATCATCTCCGCATGTCAGGTCTCCTATCGCAGGTGAGGTGTTGGGCCCCCTCTGGTCTGTGTGCTCCTGCAGACTACTGGTATTTATTAGTGCCCACTGGTCCCCAGAGCCCAGCACAGAGCCCACATCTGCATAAGGTGCTCAGTGGACATTTGCCGACGTGAAGCTGGGCCCTGGGGACAGAGGCCTGAGCAACGAGAACATGGGCACTGCTGTCTGTGTGTGGGTCTGTGTGTGTCACGCATGTGCTCCTGTGCGCTGAGCACTTCTCTGTACAAGTGAGTACCTGAGGCTGTCTAAACGTGCATGTCCACACCAGTCTCCGTGTGTCCGAGCACGTCTCTGCATGCCATCCCACATGGCCACATGTGTGCACTTGTGGATCTGTGTGTGTCTGGGGCACGTGTGTATACCTGAGCCCACCCAGGGTGCGTTGAAGCATATCTGCGAGTTTGTGACCACATGAGTATCCCTGTGCACACGAACGTGTCTGTGTGTGTATTCGCACAGGTCCATTTGAGTATTCTTACTAATGTGTGAATGTGAACTTGAGCACGTCTGTGCATGTGCCCACACAAACACACACGTGTCTGCAACATGCCTGCGTGTGTACCCACGTGAGTGTGTCTGAGTATGTGAATGCCAGGTGTCCACGTGCCTTTGGAGCTGGGCCTGAGCCCAGGGATCTCCCGACCCCCTGGCACTGCCTGATTTCAGACCCTGAGAAGAGCCTGGTCCCCCAGCCTCCCTCTCTCTCCCGGTCTTGAGCACAAGCCCCTCTGGCCTCCCCCCAAGCCAGACTTGTGACTTCAAAGAACCAGGATGCAGTGGAGGAAATTCCTCCTGGCAGCTTCCAGGCCTCGGTGGTTCCCACGGAGGGATCCAGAGCTGTCTGCAGTGGGAACAGTGTTTGGAAGGGGCCCTGGCTCCCAGGGGCAGGAGCTGGAGCCACGCACGGTGGGGTGCTCGGGTCTGGTTCTGTTGGCAGGATCCCACTCCACAACTACCTGCCAGGTCCAGACATGGAAATGGATGCTAGTGACAAACTAGGTGCAATCTCCTGGGTGTGCCTCTGCACAGGGCCTCCAGGAGCCGTATGGCCCGTTGGGGAGCAGTGTTAACAATGTTTCCATTTCAGAAACAGGGAGATGCAGAGGGATAGGATTTGACTCAAGCAAGGGCGACTCTAAGCCAGTGGTTCTCAACTGGGGAGTGATTTTCTCAGTGTCTGGTCAGGAGATGGTTTTGGTTGCCACGTCTGCCAAGGGGGGGGGGTGTTACTGTCGTGTAGTGGGAGGAGGCCAGGGATGCCGCTCCATATCCTACAAGGTGGCCCCCGTGGCAAAGAGCGGTCCAGCCCACATGTCAGCAGTGCGCAGGCTGAGAAGCTCTCCCACAAGCTTTCGGGAGCCTGAGGGGAGGCAGACAGGACCCTGAAACACAGGCTGAAATTAGAGACATAAGAGGTGTTTCAGATGCAAAAGACTTGACAGATGCTTTGGGACAAAAGAACAGATGAATACCCAGTGAGCACATGAAAAGATGCTGGGCATTGGCAACCATCAGGAAAATGCAGATTGGAACCATCGTGAGATGCTACCACACAGAGGAAAACGTGAGGATTCCGAGTGTCTGCAAAATTTGGAGCAACCGGTACTCCCACTATTGCTAGTGGAATGCTAGATGGTGCAACCACATTCTGTTGGTCAGACCGAGGCACGAAGTCGCATGGCTGGCCCAGACTCAAGGGTCTGGGAAGCAGACGACACACCTCCTGACAGACTTGCGGTCACATTTCCAATTAAGCAGGATGTCGCTTCCCCAGGCTCACGATGCTTTCCACTGGAAGAGGGAGCCCGGTTCTCACTTCAGGATTTCGGAGTTTCTGTCCTCGGTTGGGCACAAACATCCATTAAGATGTCAATGACTTTGGCTTCTTAAGAAGCCTGTGTTAGGTGGCTGTCATTGCAGTGTGTTTTAAATATAGTTGATATCTACGATGTTTTGGAATAAAGATGAATTTTTAACACAGTTTCTTTACTAGGTTGTTCTTTTCCTGAGCATGGCTATTGTGTAAAAACAAAAAAAAAAAAAAAAAGGAGAGACGGACATCTGACAGAGGTTTCTTGGGAAAGGGTCAACGTGGCGTTGACCCTCCAGCCCTGTAACCGGCAGGTGGGTGTGGGTGACTGCAGGGTGGTGTTTAGACTTGAGGAAGCATGGTGACATGCCTCCCCCTCGGGGCCTTCCCAGACAGGGTCTTCCTGGAGGAGTTCCCATGGCCAGCATTTGTTCTGGGGCCACATGTGAAGGCCAGAGAATGTCCCAAAGTTCAACCTCCCTGCAGCAAAGGCAGCTCCCCCATCTCTGAATGCAGTCATGACAACGGTGACATTTATTGAGCATTGGCTGTGTGCCAGTCCCCTGGGCTAAGACGCTATTAACACCATTTTATATCTTCCTCTCCACAAATTGGACCCCTCTCCTCCTGCTCACTGCCCCCCAGCCACACAGGCCACCTTTTGTTCAGACGAACCTCTCTCCAGCCACAGGGCCTTTGCACCTTCTGTTACTCCAGTCTAGTGTTCACTTTTCTCTCAGATCTTTGTGGCTGGGCCCCTCTCATTCCTTAGGTCGTAGGTCAAATGTAACCTCCCCATCTAAAGTGGAAACACCCTGTCCTCTTCGCTCAACTGCTTTCTTTATTACATTTATGACACTTTTTGAGTTTATTCTTTGTTACTAGGCTCTCTCTTCTCTCTCTCCCTTTCTCCCTCTTCCCCCCTCCCACTCTGTTTCTCTGTCTCTCTTCTCCCTCTCTGCCTCTCTCACTTTGTCTCTCTCTCCTCTCCCCTCCTTCTCTCCTTCTCCCTCTTCTTCCTCTACCCTCTCCCTCTCCCTCTCCCTCCCTCTCCCTCTCTCTCTCTCCCCTGGAACGGAGGCTTGTGCAATCAGGACCCTGTCTAGACTATTTCCAGCTGAATCTAAAACTCAGCTGCTCACACCCATGTGGACAACTCATTCAACAACATTTCTGTGCCTCCTTTTTCTGGTCTACAAAATCGATATGATAATAATTTTAAATCCTAGTAAACCCATTAAAGTGCTTAAAATGTAGCATCTGGGATATGTGTGCTCAAATGTTCTTCATTAATATTAAGTACTTAAAAAATCTTCATAGCAGGAAGCAAGAAAGAGCCCTTGGGCATATAATTCCATTAATTCAAGGATTCATTCATCCAACAGATATTTGTTGAGAATTTGTGATGTGTCAGCTACAGAAGAGAAGCCCAGTCCAGTACGTTCACACTGGGGAGACCGAAGTTCAAAAATAAGAGTGATCCTGACCCTGACTGGTGTCCCTAAAGCACATCCATGTGCCGCGCCCCAATGGGTCTTTGTGTCCTCCCTGTGAGGTATTTTCACTTTCTGGGTGAGGTGGCTGAGGTTCAGAGAATGTAGGTGTGTTTCCCCACCTGCTCACCAGCACCAATACAGCCGTCCCCCTTATCCGTGGGGAACAAGGTCCAAGATCTCCAGTGGACTCCTGAAGCTGTGGATGGTACTACAGAGACTGTTTTTAATACGCATACATACCTTTTACGGCTTCTCCCTGCCATTGGAACCACCAGCATCACTACTATAGCGCTTTGGGGCCATTAAGTAAAATAAGGGTCACTTGACCACAAATGCTGCTACACTGTGGCCGTCTATCAAGATAGCTACTAAATGGCTAACAGGCGGGTGTGCCTGCAGTGTGGAGACCTGGGGCGGGTGAGGACAGGATTCCCGTCTTGGGCGGGAAAGAGTCGATGGTTTGAGATTTCATCATGCTGCTCCACTGTGCAATTTAAAATGTATGAATTGTTTACTTCTGGAATTTTTCATTTAGTATTTTTGGACCACAGTTGACTGTGGGTCACCGAAACCTTGGAATTTGAAACTATGGATAAAGGGGAAACTATTGTATTACGTGTTGCCAAACTAATAGGCAAATATTGCATCCTATTTTAATTTGCAAACTTTCGATACCTGATAGAGTGCATTTTTTATGTGTCTCTTGGCCATGTGTCTTTCATCTTTTCCTTACTGATTTCTGAGATTTCTTATATATAAAGTATTTTTTGGCAAATCTGTTTCAAATATTCTTTTCAAGTTTTTCTTTTCTCATTTAACATTTTAAAAATGTTTTTTGGCCCCCAGAAGTTTAAAAATTTTATCTAGTCAAATTTACCAGTCTTTTAAGAGTTTTTGATACCTTTGGTAAATATTCATCTTGTATTATCTTCTAGTGGTGTGTTACTACAGCTTTTTTACATTTAACTTTTTATCCATCTGGAATTTATTTCATTGTGAGGGTTGAAGTGAAGGTCAAAACTTATTTTTTTCCGAATGATTAGTCAGTTGTCCCAGGATCCATTTATTGAATAAGTAGTTGTTTGCATTCATATTTGAAGGTCCTGGTTTATAAATACCAAATTATTCTCTATATTTGAGTCTGTTTAAAGATTTTCTTTTCCTTTTTCTAAATCTATTTTTTTCTTATCAGTACTATGGTGATATCTTCATAATATTATTCCTACCCCAAAATATTTTTTTTTGTTTTTTTTATACCCCCTAAAAATTTTATGATTTCACTTCTATTAATCCTATACAGTTGTTTGCAATTATATTCCTACATTATACATCGTTCGGGTTGATATAAAATGAGTCATTTCCCTGGTTATATTTTTCTGGTAATTACTGGTCTTCAGGAAAACTATTAATATTTATGTATTTATTTTGTATCCTATTGCCTTAATAAATTCCTACTAAACGTAATAGTTTTTCAGTTAGATTTTCTAGGGTAAATAATGTTATCATATGAAAATAAAGATTATTTGATCTCCTTTTCTTTGATACTTACTTTTCTTATTTTTTCTTGTGATGTTGTGATTGTCAGAACACCCAAATGTTAACAAAGACAGCAGGCATTCTAATAATAGGAACACATTATTTCCTTAATTGTAACAAGAAAGCTTGTGTTTGCTTTTAACCATGATGGAGTGACCGAGATAAACAATTTGTTATTAGGACAGTACTATCTTTTTTTTTTCACACTTACCATTTAATAGTAATAGCTAACATTTACTGGGTTCTTACTATCTGTTGGGCACTTTTCTAAGCACTTTACAGGATTGTTTCACTTAATTCTTTCAAACAGCCATCAGAGGTACCTACTATTGTAATTGACATTTATATAGGAAGAAACTCAGGTTCAGAGAGAACCAACCCACCCCTGCACTCCCACAAAAACAAACAATGGAAGAATTAGTGTTTAAACACAGGTAATAGAACTCATGAGCCTCTGTGTTAACTCTATGCTGTCCTGCTCACCTAGACAATAAAAACGTTCTTCCATTACTATCTTACTAAGTTTCGATAACAGGGATAGATCAAGTGTTTATCAGATAACCTTCTGACTTCTTTGGAAGTGAACGTGTACTATTTTTTCTTTTACAAATTTTGTTTAAAAGACATCTCAATGTTCAGTAGAGTGCTGGTAAATGGAAAGAAAAAAGTTTTGAAGTGTGCCGATTTTCATGGTGTAAACACTCCTACCGTGAACTTCATTCAATCACGTATCACTGAATGAAGAGATAGGAAGAGATGGACTCTTGGTTCTTGTGACTCAGCTGTAAAAATTGATTCGTATTTGCATTCCTCACATAAACTCATAAGGTCATGGTGAATTATTATTTTAATATGCACACACATATGTACAACAAAGGGTATAAACTGTATTGCCACTTAACACCCCTAGTAGGGTATGGAAAAGAATCTTATAATAAAGCACATCAATATTTCAATAGCAAAATTCTTGAATATTCACAGTCTTTGTCATAAATATGATAAAGAGGCTCATATCACTTGGGGTCAAATTAGTTATCAAATTAGTTTTTGTGCCAAACTTATTCAAAAAATTCAGTTTGCAGAACTTTTTGATTTTTAGAATTATGGATAAAAGTCTGTGAACTTGGGGTTTATTTAGTACTTTTGCTCTATTTTTTTGTGTGTACTTGATCTTTAAATTTTTCTTCTGGATTGTTAGGTTTCATGTCAGGGTTGGGCTGTTTACAGAATGATTAGAACATTTTCCATGTATTTTGGAAATCTTCACCTATTCCTTGAACTTTTGAAAGTTGCACAATGGCATAAATATTTGGGATTGGCTTTTTTCAGAAAGGTTATGGTTGATAACATTTTTAGTTTTTTTCTATCGTTATTTATTTATCTATTCAGGTGTTCTGTTCTTTCTTGAGTTTATGTTGGTAAGGTATATATTTGTAGAAGGCTCAATTTCACTGAAATTTTCAAAATTTTTGACATAGACTTGTACATCAGTTTCTTTTATTTAAAAACCCCTTCCTGTATCTGTGTTCACAGCCCCTTTTCTGTTTCTGGTTTTGAATAACTGCATTGTTTTCTTTCTCTGTTTCTTGAGTAAACTGGCTAAGGAAGTGACTATTCGGTTCCCTAATTTCTTTCTTTATTGTAGTGTTTTTATGAGTTCTAAGTGACGAAGGTCTACTTTGTCATTCTTTACGAATTCTTTCCTTAGTTTCTTTCGTTTCTCTCTGACTTCTTGAGTTGGATGTTTCTGTAGTCCTTTTATTTCCACAGTAGTGCAGTGGAGGGAGGTGTTCATTTCATAAAGTGCAGGAGAGAGGAGAGTCAGGGGAAGGGAATTCTAAGCTGAATTTTGACAGATGAATAGGAGTTTTCTAGATGGAGAAAAAGTTCTTTCCAGTTGAGATACCAGCCACAGAGAGATGAAAGACCAGCTGTATTCCAGAAATGATCGCTGGCATGGTGCAGTTGAATGGACAAATGAATTGCATTTGTAATAATATACTCATTTATTATATTTATAATATAATTTATATATTTATCATGCAATTGAATAAATGAGTTAATATAATTTAATATATTAATCTATCTATTCGTGTGATTATTTGACTCAGTTGTAAGCTCCATGAAGACAGAGGCCCCTATTTTCTGGTTTCCAACTCCAGGCCTGGCCCAAAGGGGAGTCTCCACAAATGTTTATGGAGGAAACAATGAATTCCCAGCATGCCGGCTGTGTGCCAAGCCTTGTTTCAGAAATTGACACAGTAGCAAAGCCCGTGGCTGCAGCGCTGAGAATGGACTACGAGGGGGGGGCGGGCAGGGGAGGAAGCTGGGTGGCCAGGTGGGAGGGCAGGCCCCAGAGGGCGGGGCGCCTCTCCCACAGCTGCGTTGTGTAGAACTACTTTGGACTAGAGACTCCGTTAGCTTTGTTGATGTCTCACTGATGTGTAATAAACTGCATATTTTTAAAGCAGCAAAATTGGATGAGTTCTGACGTATTTGTACACCTGTAAAACCAAACAATTAAATTAAGGTGAAGGTATACAGCCTTCCAAATTTCCTACTGCCTCTACTTCCTACAAATTTCTTTCCCTCCTGTCTGTCCCCGCCATCCCGAATCACCAAAAAACTGCTGACACGTTTTCTGTTATTATAGACTGGTTTGCATTTTCTAGAATCATACCGTATATACTTTTTTTTTTCCGAGTATGCAGTATGCAAACTTAGCACAATGATGTTGAAATTGGTCCATGTGGTTCTGTGTGTTCACACTTTGTTCTTTTTTTTTATTGCTAAGTTATATCCATCCTATGGATAAACCATAATTTGTTTATTCGTTCTCCTGGGTGTTTCCGGTTGGGGGCGGTCATAGGGATAGCCACAGACACTCATGTGCACGTCTCCATGTGGACATAAGCTTTCACAACTCTGGGTAAACACTAAGGAGCACTTTTAAAGGTCTACTGGCCACTCGAAGCCAAGTTCTGGCGTGGTCACGCTTGTGAGGTTCTGGCCAGTGAGAAGGGGGTGAGGGCCTTCACGCCCTCTGCACCCAAAGAAACAAGGCCGGCACTACAAGGCGCTTACGCTAACTTCACAGGCAGCCTCCAAGTGTCCCCGCCTCTGCACAGCCTGAAGTTCTACCATCACAGGCCACTAGGACTTTTAAAGCTTTTTCTTTTTCTATCTGATATCAAAAGTAATGCATGTTGATGGGCGGAGGACTTGATTGCACATGTCTCCAAAGAAGATATACAGATGGCCAGCAAGCATTTGAAAAGATGTCCAGCATCACTACCATTAGGGAAACAGACACCTAAACCTCGCTAAGATACTGCCTTGTACCCATTAGACAGGCTATTATGAAAAGTAAAACATGATCAGAAAATAACTGTTGGCGAGGGTGTGGAGCACTTGGAAGCCTGTGTGCTGCTGCTGGGAGTATAAAATGGTGCAGGTGCTGTGGAAGCAGTATGACAGTTCCTCGAAAGTTAGAAAATGAAATTACCTTATGATCCGGCAAGTCCACTTCTGGGTACATGTTCAAAAGAATAGAAAGCAGGGACATGAAGAGATATTTGTACACACATTTATAACAGTATTATCCACAATGGTCGAAAGCGGGAAACAATCTTGTCAAAATGGGATTGTACTAGATGAACTTTTCTGCAACTTCTTTTTGACATAATAATAGATCGTGTTCATCTTTCCATGTTGTTCCATGGAAAACAAGCCTTAGCATGCTACTTTTAACGCTAGTATAATATTCTGTAGCAATATCTGGCAAACTTTTTTGTAAAGGGCCAGAGAGCAAATATTTAGGCTTTATAGATCATGTGGTCTCTGTTGCAACTACTTAGCTCTTCTGTCGTATTGGAAAAAGCAGCCACAGACAATATGTAAATGAATGAGGATGGCTGAGTGCCAACAAAGTTTATTTACAAAAACCAACCCTTCATCCTCATGTCATCATCCATCAACTGGGAGCACCTGTTTTATAGATGTGGAAACTGAAATCTAGCAAGAGACAGTCATGTGAGTGAACAAGAAAGAACTAACATGTTGAGGTTTATTTGTTACAGCAGCCAGCATTATTTTAACGCAACAGTTCTCAGCTGGTGGTTGAATTGACTCCCAGGGAACATTTGGCCAAATCGGGAGACATTGTTGACTGTCTCCCATTTTCCATTCTTTTGGGTGCATACCAGAAGCTGAATTGCTGGGTCAGATGATAACCCTTTCTTTAACGTTTCGAAGCACCAACAAACTGCTTCCCCAGCATCTGCACCCTTTTACAAGGCACACAGCTCATTTCTCCTCATCCTGCCCTACAAACACCTCACTGCCTGACTCCTTCTCAGCGTCTGCTTCCAGAGTGCCCCACAGCTTACACTCCTAAACACTGTGCTACCTGGCCTCCCTGCTGTAGCTCAGTGTCCCGTATGTCTCTGGGCCACAAGAAGCTTAGAGAAAAGGCACCTGTGGGTAAAAGCTGGGGCTATGCTGCTAAGCATCCTACGATATACAGGATTACACAAAGGATTATCCAGCCCCCATTGTCAACAGAAACACCGTCCTAACTGAAAAAGGCCTCCACTTACAGTAATGTTATTTATTTTGTTTTCCCACACCATTGAGCAAATTCACATTTCTCAGCCAGGGAGAGAGACGTGGCTTTTGTCTGGTTCAGGGCAGGCTGGATGTGGGAACCTGCTCAGAATAGAATCGGCTTATCAGCGACTGCTTGTTTTGGCCTTGCCAGATGGGTGGATGGAGGATGTGACTTCAAAACTGACTTTTGGGTTTGCCTGGGTTGGGAACATGCATCACGGTCTCAGAGGGACCCACTCCTTGGACTTCAAGTGAGGTCAGGCTGCCTTGGAGAATGGTGAGGCTGAAGCCGAGTTCTCTGAGTTTTGTTGTGTGTTGTGTTGACAACCTGGAGGCGATAGTGGGAGTTATCATTTTACTTCCGGGGCTGCATGTGATGGTCCACTTTTCGAGGTCCAGCCCCACAGACTGCTTTGATACTCTGCCGGCATGATGGGCACCGTCCTGCCTCAGGACCTTGGCGCTTGTGGTTCTCGCTGCCTGGACGGCTCTTCTCCCAGAACACCACATGGGTTCTTTCTCAACTCCTTTGGGTCTCTGCTCAAATGCTGCCTCGTCTGAGGTGATGCCTCTGAGCACCCTATTTAAATTTTCACCTTCACTCCCAGTGATTTCTAGCCCCTCTGTCTGATTCTCTCCAGCCCAGACATAAAATGAGGGACAGCCTGGACATTTGTATAACAAAGATAAGGTGCATACTGGGGAAGGGAAGATAAATGGGTAGCAGCTGTTTCTGTTACCTTTAAGATGAAAGGGAATGGAGGTCCCCTTTCTAAGGGGATGTGCTATGAGCCAAATTGTGCCCACCGCAAAATTCATATGGCGAAGCCCTAGCCCCCGGTACCTCAAAATGTGAGTACGTTTGGAGATTGGGCCTTTAGAGAGATAATTAAGTTTAAATGAGCCTGTCGGGATGGGCTTTGTTTAATATGACTGAGGTCCTAATAAGAAGAGATTAGGACACATGGAGAGACAGCGGGGATGTGGGTGCACAGGGAGGAAAGACCATATGAACAGACGGCTGGAGGGCAGCGTCTTTAAGCCAAGGAGAGAGGCTGCAGAGGAAACTAACTCTGCCTACACCTTGATCCGGGACTTCCAGCTGCCCAGTCTGGGGTACTTTGTTATAGCAGCCTGAGCTGACTCATACATGACGTAAGCAGCAAACACTACTGAGCGTTTACTGCACAGCGGGTGCAGCACTACCCTGGGCCTGTGTTCCCTCTTACCATCCTCGTTAGAACACGTGAGGCCTCGTTTTTTGGGTGAGAAGCTTGAGGCTTGGAGAGGCGGATCTGCCTCTCACACAGGCAGGACAGATGTGGCCGGGCCAGGATCTGGAGCTAGACCCATCTGAGTTCACGGCCAGGGGAATGGGGCAGTGAAGGTCAGAGGCACACAAGAGATGGAATGACTGGTGGACACTGTCCTGCAGGTGTGGAGGGAAAGGACCCGGATGTGGGGGAAGGGCCGGCTCAGCCAGGAGCAAGGGGCCTCAGGGGAGGAAGGAAGGTGAGGCAGATGGGTGTGGACAGAGATCTGAGTGCTGGGTGAGAGCGCGAGGGATGTACCCCATGACTTCTCTTCCTTTCAGGAGTGGGAGGGAAGGTCACCAGCTGGGGGTGTGTGAGATGGACCTGGAGGCTTCAGGAGTTGAGGAGAACGGGGGACGTGAATCCAGCCGTGGGGAGCAACTGGGGGACAACAGAACCGGAATTCGAGAAAGAATGTTCTCCGATCTGGAAACCCCATGTGAAAGCCGGGCCACAGTGCCTTGTGCACCCCAGCCAGCTGGGAGCCTTTTCTCTAAGCTTCTTGCAGCCCAGAGACATACGGGACACTGAGCCACAGCAGCGAGGCCAGGAAGCACAGTGGTTAGGGGTGTAAGCTGTGGGGCGCTCTGGAAGCGGACGCTGAGAAGGAGTCGCGGTGTGAGATGTTTGTAGGGCATGCAACCAGTGCTGGCAGGATGAGGAGAAATGAGCTGTGTGCCTCGTAAAAGGGTGCAGATGCTGGGGAAGCAGTTCGTCGGTGCCTTTAAAAGTTAAAGAAAGGGTTATCATCTGACCCAGCAATTCAGCTTCCGATATGCACCCAGAAGAATGGGAAATGGGAATTTGAACAAAGGTCGTGGTACGGGCATGCTCACAGCAGTGCTGCTCAGTCACCACAGGCCCATCACCAATGAGTAGCTGAGCAAAACGTGGACCATCCGGACAATGGAATGTCACTGGACCACAGACAGGAGGGCGGTCCTGACGCACGCTACGACCTGGGCGAATCTCGAAAACATGATGCTCCGTGAGAGAAGCCGGACGCGAAAGGTCGCATAGTTTGAGATTCTGTTTATGTAAAATATTCAGACCAGGTCAGTCCATAGAGATGGAAGGTCAGTTAGTGGTCACCAAGGGGTAGAGGGGAATGGGGCGACCACTTAACGGGCATGCAGTTTCCTTTTGGGAGTGATAAAAATGTCTTGGAACTAAATGGAAGTCATAGTTGCACAACGTGTAACTATACTGAACACCACCGAATTGACCACTTTAAAATGGTTAATTTTCAATGTGAATTTCACCTTAATTTAAAAATATATGCACACACACTGTTTATATATCTATATATATGTATTTCGCTCGATTCAGTGTTCACTCAACCTTATGAGGTATAATCCACATTGTGCAGATTAAAAGATTCCTTTTTAATTGAGATATGACTGACATGTAGCATTGTATTAGTGTGAGGTGCATGACATAATGATTTGATGTATGTATATATTGCAAAATAATCACCACAATAAGTCTAGTTAACATCCATCACCTCACAGTCACAATTGTTCTTTTTTTGTGAAGAGAACTTTTAAGATCTAGTCTCTTAGCAACTTTCATATCTACAACACAGTGTTAACTGTAGTCACCATGTTGTAATTACATCCCCAGGACTAATTTATTTTATAACTGAAAGATTGCATCTTTTGACTCCCTTCACCCGTCTCCCTCACTCCTCACCCTCTGCCTCTGGCAACCACCAACCCGTTCTCCGTACCTATGAGCCTGGCTTTTGTTTTGTTTTGGTTTGGTTTTTTAGCTTCCTTATATCATGGTATCATATAGTATTTGTCTTTCTCTGTTTGATTTTCACTCAGCATAATGCCCTCTATCCATATTGTCACAACTGGCAGGATTTCCTTTTTTTTTTTAATGGCTGAGAAGTATTCTACTGTATGTGTGTGCGTATGTTTGTGTGCACACATATTTTCTTTATTCACCTGTCATTTAGGTTGTTTCTATGTCTTGGCTATTGTGAGTAATGCTGCGATGAATACGGGGGTTTTCGTTTCCTTTGGATAAATACCCAGAAGAATTTCTGGGTCATATGATAATTCTACTTTTAATATTTTGAGGAACTTTCATACTGTTTTCCACACCAATGTTCAGCCCACCAACAGTGCATGAGGGTTCCCTTTTGTCCGCCTCCTCGCTTACGCTTGTTATTTCTTGTCTTTTTGATAATCAACGCTGTGATTTTAAACTCAGAATACAGTGTCTAGAAGTCAGCTCCTGGTCATACTTCTACTTTCTCATTTTGTGACCTTCAAGAGGGTTTATAAAGCGCCAGGTGACAGTTGGTGTACATGTATTGAAAAAAGTAAAAAGTGCCAACGGTCCGGAATTGTTTCCTTACAAGTTTCAGGTCTCACGTCACACATGTCCCAACCTCTGGAGTGGCCCCTAGGTGTGTGGAGCTCATCCAACTGGATGCGCAGTTATGCACGGTTCCTACCTAGCACAGTCCGCTGGCGGGCCGGAATTCGTGACACCTGCTTGCCTCCATAGACCGGTGCTGCTGAATCCTGCCCTGTAAGAATAGTCTGGAGCATCGTTATCATCTCCAGCATGATGGTGAACTCTGTTTCCCAGGGTGCTTCTTGGTTTGATTCTCATTGACCTACTTTGTAATTAGAGATGGTGACAGAATTGCTATGTTAAAGATGAAATGCTTTCATGAGTCTTTGTGTTTTCTCTTTCCAAACTGGTGGTGGCAGCATCAATGTAAAAGCGGGAGACAGGAGGATACCAGATTTGCCTTCTCGTCAGTACACGGGCACACCTCTAGGTGGTCTCTCGTGGTGTGCCACAGGGCTCTTCCTTGGCCCTCCTCTGTGTAGTATTTTTATTACCCCTTATCAGATTCCGCTGTTTTATTTTGTTCACAGCTCTCGTTGCTATCTGCAATTCTCATTATTATTGCTTCTCTTCCTCTCGTCATGTTTATTGCTTGTTTCCTATGCTAGTCAGCTCAATGTACAAGGGCAGAGATCTTGTTTGTCTTACTTAAGGCCACATCCGCCAGTGTGATAGGTGGAATCATGGCCCCTCCAAAGATGTCTACGTCCTACTCCCTGGAGCCTGTGACGACGTTAGGTTAAGTGGCAAAGGGTTGTGAATCAGTTGATCTTGAGTTGGGGAGATTATCCCGGATAATCTGGATGAGCCCTGTGCAATCACAAGGGTCCTTAAACGGAGGAGGAGGAGGAGGAGGAGGAGGAGGAGGAGGAGGGAGGGAGAGACAACCAGAAAGATGGCAGCATGGGGAGGACTTGGACCGATGCTGCTGGCTTGAGAGTGGAGAAACAGCCTCTGGCCAAGGACTGCGGGCGGCTTCCAGGAGCCAGAAAAGGCAAAGAAAGGGATGTTTTTCTTAGAGCCTCCAGAAAGAATGCAGCCCTGCCAACACTTTGGTTTTTGCTTATCAGGACAATTTAAACTTTTGAGCTTCAGAACTGTAAGATAAGAAATGTGTTGTGTTAAGCTACCGGTTTGTAATAATTTGCTACAGTAACAGTAGGAAATGAATCCACTCAGCTTGGCACTTAGTAAATGCTCAGTAAATATTTGTTGAATGGTTGGACTGGTGACCTCAGGACCCAGAACTGGAGAAGATATAGTAAGCTTCAAGTTAAAGGGCCTGTGGAGCAGCCAGGGGAGGAGTGGAGATCTTGGGGTCAGTAGGGAGGATGCCTAGGGGGCATGGAGTTCAAGGTCAGAGCTGGCTAATGCTCTCTTTATGGAAATACTTCAGAAACAGGACAGGGTTCCCCGATCAATTCCACCCACTCCAATCCCAGTTTTCACGGCATCGCGACAATGCTGGCTGGCTAAGGTGTCTGAGACGTGTTTTTCTCTTTCCAAAAAAATTATTTTAAAATTTAAAAATCCTTTTTAAGGGCAGTTTTAGGTTTACAGAAAAACAGCAGAAAATACAGTTTCCCTCAATTTCCCTAATTATTAATATCTTGTATTAGTGTGATACACTTGCTACAGCTGATGAACCAACATTGGTTATCATTATTAACTAAAGTCCGTAGTTCACCTTAGGGTTCACTCTTGATTTGGACAAACATGTCGTGACATGTATCCACCATTACAGTAGCACAAAGAGTGGTTTCACAGCCCTAAAAAGCCCCCGTGACCACCTACTCATCTCTCCCTCCCCCACCCCCTGGCGACCACTGTTCCTTTTACTGTCTTTGTAATTTTACCTTTTCTAGAATGTTGCAGTGTTGGAATTCTCCAGTTTGGAGCCTTTCCAGAATGGCTTCTTTCACTTAGTGATATGCATTGATACTTCCTGTATGTCTTTGTTACTTTCTAAGAGATTATGCTATAAATATACATAACATAAAACCTACCATTTTAACCATTTTAAGTGTTCAGTTCAGTGGCACTAAATGCATTCACAGTATCATGCGTCCATCACCACAATCCCTCTCTAGAGCTTTTTTCTAGCTTTATTGAAATATAATTGACAAATAAAATTATAGTATATATTTAAAGTGGACAATGTGATGATCTGACACATGTATACTTTGTGAAATGATAACCACAGTCATGGTAACTATCAGATCCGTCGCCTCACATATTACTTTTTGTTTGTTTGTTTGTTTGTTTGTGGTGAGACGCTTGTTCTACTCTCTTGGCAAATTCCCAGAACTTTTTTTTTTTAATCACAAATTAAAACTCTATTTGGTTAAACAACTTCCCATTACCCTCTCCCCCCAACCCCTGTTAACATCTAATACACCTTCTCCCTATAAATTTGACTATCGTAGATACTTTAAGGAAGTGGAATCATACAATACTTATCCTTTTGTGTCTGGCTCATTTAGCATAATATCTTCAAGGTTCATCCATGTTGTAGGGTGTGCCAGAATTTCATTCCCTTTTAAGGCTATTAATAATATTCCATTGTCTGGATGGATCACATTGCGTTTATTCATTCATCTGTCGATGGACATTGGGCTGTATTTACCTTTCGGCCATTGTGGGTAACACTACTGTGAGCATGGGTGCACTAACATCTGTTTGAATCCCTGCCTTCACTTCTGTCTGGGTATCTACCTAAGAGTGGGATGCTGGGTCACGTGGTGATCTCCGTGTGCTTTCGTCACTTTTTATAAGACTTGGGAATGTAGTGAGTGGATGATGGCAGCCATCTAACTTGTTTTCTTTGATTAAGAGTGAAACCAAGCACTTGGCCCCTTGGTGGTTTTATTTTCTCTCAGAAATGGTTCCTTCGCTCCATTTGGCTATTGTCTGGCAGGGCCTCTCTCCCCTTACCAACCTGAAAACACACTTTACAGAATACAGATATGAGCCTCTTTCCGTCATGCTTGTTGAATATATTTTCCTATTCTATTGCTTCTATTTCTATTTTTGTCATTTCTTTCTGGGCATGCAGACATTTTTACTTTCATAGAGTGAAATCTTGAAGTTATTATCATCATTTCTTTGATGATGTTATGCCTAGCAAACTCTCTTGGAAGATCGATACATATCCCATTCTATATTCTTCTAGTTTGTTCTAGAAGAATAGAACAATTTTTAAGTTTCAATTTAGCAAATTTTTAATTTAGCAAATGATAGTTAAATGCACTTTTAGGTCTAGTTTTTAAATCCATCTATTAAAGACAACAGATTCCTTCTCACATCACCAGACAGCTATCTCAGCCCCTTTCACTGAATGATGGCATTGGAGAAAATTTTCTCTTTCCAACAAAATGGAAGGCACCTAGAAAAATAAATTACTAAAAACTGGGGCATTTTTCTAGATCATTCCTTTTGATATATTGATACAACTGCCTATCTTTGTGCTTATTTACATTTATTTAGCTTTATGAGATTTTAATATTTTCATATCTGAGAGTGTTATTCCCTTCCTGATTACCCTTCTTTTTTCAAATCTTTCTTCCTGATGATGAGTTAATTTTTCTTTTATACCAGTGGTTCCCAGCCAGAATTTTGCCTCCCAAGGTACACTTGGCAATGTCTGGAGACAGTTTTGGTTGTCACAGCTGGAGTGGTGCTATTGGCATAGAGACCAGGGATGCTGCTCAACACCCTGAGTGCACAGGGCGGTCTCCCTGACAAAGAATTATCTGGCTCGGATGTCCACAGTCCTCCTCTAGATAAATGTCAGAACAATTTTGCTATATTCTTTCAGATATAGATTTTGATTTGAATTGAATTTATGATTTTTTTAGGGGAAGGGATAGCTTCTATGAAATATTATGCTTTCTCACACAGAAACAAGGTGTAGTTTTTATTTATTCAAGTCCTATTTTATGTCCCCTATAAGGTACTATAGTGTTTTTTCCCCAATGGGTCAGAGCTATTGCTTGTTAAAATTTTTTTCCCCTGTACTTTATTTTATTTCACTTTGTAGATATGATGATACTATTTTGGAAAATGACATTGTCTTATGCTGATTTTTAAAAAGGGAATTACCATACATGGTTAAAACAATCCAAAAAGACAAAAGAGGATTGCCAGTTTACACTGTATTTTTTGAGAGATATATCATGAGTCTAGAAACATCTATGAATAAGTATATGTTAATTTGTTTTGCTGCATTTCTTTTAACATACAAATGGCAGTATTCCATTTACACTGTTCTTCATTTAATTTTTTTTGTATAATAATATATATCTTGGTTATTTTTCATCTCAGTACACATAGATTTAACTAATTCTTTTCTTTAAAGGTCATGGTTTCCCATCGAATATTTCCCTACTGTTTAAAACGTTAGGACACATCTTTCTTTGAATTATAAATTTTACATGCTCTTTTTCTACCTAGATTCAGGTAATTGTTACCTTGGCCAGTAGCAAAGGGTCCTGTACAGTACAACAATGAAAACAAATACTTTTGAGAAATGAAAATATTTTATGTGGGTCCATCATATCTTTCATCTTTCTTGAAAACAAAGCTGGGAAGGGGAAGGAGAGGCAGCACCACGATAGCTATACCTTTCCGTAAACTGGCGGTAATTCCTTAATATTTTTTGTCCTATTCAGGTATAAATAAATAGTTCTACACAGAAACTTTCCCATCTTGTAAGCATTTTAGTCAGTGAGTCCAGTCACTATCTAAATTCTCCGAAACCTAAGAAGAAAGAATAAATAAAAATAAATTCTCTGAAACCTGTTAAGACAAAGCCTCGATTTTGACAATGGCTCCAGCAGCATCAGAAACCAGGAGAGGCCCATCACTCCTAAGGCCCCAACACTCCCCTCTCCAGGCTTGCACCTCTGCCTCACTGTGGCTTCAAAAAGTGTAGGGTCAAGATGGAAATGTGGAGCGGATCTGATGATTCAAATTCCAATTGGATAATGGAGTGTCATTCAGCCATACAAAAGGATGAAGAACTAATTCACCTACAAAATATGGCTGAAACTTAAAAACATTAGGCTAAGGAGTGAAAGTAGCCAGCCACAAAAGTACAAATAGAATGTGATTCCATTTATAGAAAACACCCAGAACAGGCAAATCCACAGAAGCAGAAAGTAGATTAGCCAATGCCAGGGGCTGTGGGAGGGGACGAGAAATGGTTGCTTCACAGTAATGCGGTTTCCATTTGGGGCGATGAGAAAGTTTTGGAACTAGACTGTGGTAGTAGCTACTGAATGTCACTGAACCATACACTTTTAAATGGTTTAAATGGTAAATTCTGCGTTATGTATATTTTACCGCAACGAAAATAATCAAACAAGCTTGAGGTTCCGTGGTGTAATGGTTAGCACTCTGGACTCTGAATCAAACAAAACAATAACCCCATGTATTTGAATAAGGGTCAGAAATGGAGGTTTAAGAATAACAGAGATCTCCTAGGCAAGAAAAAGCTAAGGGAGCTCCTTACCACCAAGCAGTATTACAAGAAATGTTAAAGGGACTTCTTTGAGAAGAAGAAAAAAATGAATAATAAAATGGCAATAATTACATGTCTATCAATAATTACTTTAATGGTAAATGAATTAAATGCTCCAATCAAAAGACAGGATGGCTGAATGGATAAGAAAACAAGACCTTTACATATGTTGCCTATGAGAGACTCACTTTAGATCAAATGACAAACACAGATGCAAAGTAAAGAGATGGAAAAAGATATCTCATGAAAATGGAAACAAAGAAAATGCTGGGATAGCAATCCTTATACCAGACAAAATAGACTTAAAAAAAAAAGGGCTGTAGCAGGAGACCAGGAAGGACCCAGTAATCTCACTTCTGAGTATTTATCCAAAGGAACCCAAAACACTACTTCGAAGGGACATGAGGTCACTGAAGCATTATTTACACCAACCAAGACATAGAGGCAACCTGGGTGTCCATCGAATGATGAATGAATAAAAAAGAAGTGGTGCATATATACAATGGAATGTTACTCAGCCATAAAAAAAAAGAAATATTGCTATCTGCAACAGCATGGATGGACCTAGAGTGTATTGGCTGAGTGGAATAAGTCAGACAGAGAAAGACAAATGTCATATGATTTCACTTACACGTGGAATATAAAGAACAAAATAAATGAACAAACAAAATGGAAACAAAGTCATAGATACAGAGGATTTTTTATGGTTGCCAGATGGGAAGGGTGTTGGGAGGGAGGGTGAAAAAGGGGAAGGGATTAAGAAGTACAAATTGGTAGTTGCAAAACAGTCATGGGGATGTAAAGTAGAGCATAGGGAATATAGTCAATAATATTGTAATGATTATGTATGGTGTCAGGTGGGCACTAGATTTATTGGGGGGATCACTTTGTAAGTTACATGTCTGACCAGTATGCTGTATATCCAAGACTAATATGATATTCTCTGTCAACTGTAATCAAATAATAAGAAATTACTTAAAAAAAAGAATAATGGAGCTCCATGGAAGTGTTGAAATATACCCCCATGGGGAGCAGGATGGATAGACATCAAACTGTGTAAGCATAAAATTTTCATTTTCTTTTTTAAAAAACTGAGATATAATGAACATATAACATCGTGTATTTTAAGGTATACAGTGCATTGCTTTGACACTTTATATATTGCGATATTACTGCTGTTGTGTTAGCTAACACCTTTATCACATTGCATAGTGTGTGTGTCGAGGACATTTTTTGTGTGTGTCAAGGACATTTAAGATTTAGTCTCTTAACAACTTTGACGTTCGTAAGTTAGTACCATTGACTATAACCATTGTGTTGTGTATTAGACATCCAGGACTTAACTTACCTACTAGTCGGAACTTTGTGACTTCGACAATAGCTCCCCAATTCCTCCAGCCCCCAGCCCCTGGTAATCCAGTCCACTGTTTGTACAAGTTCAAGGTGTCCATTCTCTTACATTAATTTCACACCTTGCCTTAATATACTTGAATTTCCAAAAAAAGAAAAATAAATCCCATAAAAAATATGAGAATATCGCATGTTACTATAAGAACCTGTCAATGTAAATCATATGTGGGTGGCATCAGAGAAGAAAGGAGATAAAGAAGAAAACTGGAAATATTTGAATTGATTAGATATTTTTTGAGGGGATTGTATAGGTCTCCCTTGAGAAAAATTTATTTAGGATGATTCTAGTCTTTGCTGCAATAAATGTCCTTCTGCATATTTTTTTTTGTACTCATTGGATAGAAATTTCTAGAAATGAGACCAGTGGGGAAGAGGGTCAATGCAATTTAGATGTTGAAAGTCATTGCTAAATCACCCCTAGGCGCTGAACTAATTTATACCAGTGACTCCAAGAGTGTCTGTTTTCTTACAAAACTTCACGTTGTGTTGTCCGTTTTCTGGGTGTTGGCAAACTCAGTGACATGAGCATATTTATAACCATGAGAAAGGCTGAACAGCCTTTTATATATTTAAATGCCTTTGTATTCCTTTTTATTTCTTTTCAGTGGTCTGTTTCTGTGAGCTGCCTATTCATGTCCTTTGCCATAAAAATTTTGTCAAAAAAAAAATGTTGGCAAACAGTTTTGTCTTTCTCTTGCTGAAAAAAAATTACTATTATGCACTATATATTATGTATTATAATATATATTACATATTGTAATATGATCTGTGCCCTTTATCTGTCACTTAAATTGTATATTTTTTCTCACTTTAGAAAAATCTGACTTTTGATTTTATGTACGATTTTTTTTGCTCTTTATATAATCTTAATGTTTACACAGCCAAATGTGTTATTTTTAGATTTGAACTTTTTGTATTGCTTAAAGAGATAATCCTTACTTTGAAATTACATAGCAAAATTTCTGTATTGTAGTGGTTTCATTTCGGAATCCATCGAATACGTTTGTGGCAGCACGGAGACGTCCGTGTGCCTTCTATCCTCTCGTCTGTCTCTGACTACAGCGATCATGATGACTAATCTTCTTAGCGTCAAACCATCTATGCATCCTTAGTCCGAGTTCCACTTGATAACTGGTGTTGGTGTTCTGTTCTTTTAACTTCCGCCGGGTTCTGCTGCAAACTCTTGATGCTGGGTTTCTGCATTGCTATTCACAAATGAAATCTGTAGTTCCTCCCCTTCCTCCTACTAAATCTAATGTATTAAAGCTGGTTTCCATGACAACACAGGCATCAGGATTTACATTGGATTTCCAGCTTTAATGAAATGGGCAGCAGCTCGGTGGAGGCAGATTGTGCCAAGGGCGCACTAAACAAAGACCCAGCAGGGTGGTAGTGGGGTGTCCCCAATATTCCTTGGTGGGAAACGAAAGTAGAGCATGAGGTGCTGAAATTCATGAACTGTAAAGTGATCTGCCTCTTTAGATCATGCATCAGAATACAACAAATGTCAGAACAGAGCCAATCTAAGAAAAACAAAGCGAAACAAAAAGCCCCGAATAGTTTTTCAAAATTTTAAAACTTTTTATGCTGAAATGATATCAGACTCCCAGGAAAGCTGTACAGACAGTGCAATGACCTCACGTGCACACCCTTCTCCAGATTTACCAGTTTTGTCACACGCGTTGCACCTGCTTTGTTCTCTCTTTCTCTGTCTCCTTTTTTTCTGAACTATTGCAGAGGAAGTTGCAGGCACTATACTCCCTTATCCCCACATACTTCATTTAACCTGTATTTCTGAAAACCAGGGACATTCTTGTACATCACCTCAGTGCAATGGTCAAAATTAATATTGATACAATACTATTCTCAAATTGACCTTTTCAGTCTTCCCCAATTGTCCCCATAATGTCTTTTATTACAAAAAAATTCAGGAGCAACTTTGACCACTTAAGGAGGGGCATCTGCCAGCTTTCTCCTCCATGAAGCTACCATTTTTCCTTTCTTTTATTATTGAAGACCATGTAAATATCCTGTCACTTCTCAAACTTCCAACCACTAGTTTTAGCATTCATTGATGGTTCTTGCTTGAATAAGTTATTTTGGAGATTGTCAAATGGTAATTTTCTACTTCTGTTCCCATGATGTTAATAAAAGGCAGAGGTTGACTTTCAATTTCTAGATGCTTGTTTTTTTTTGTTTTTTTTTTTTTGCGGGGGCAGGTGGGGGGAAGGTTTACAATAGGAATAATGAGTGTTTTGAGGAAGTGGTGGGGTCTTAATTTCTCCCCCGTAAGTCACAACTGAAATAATTATTTTGACTTTCTACCCAACATGGGAGTCCTGTGTTATCAAGGATTTCCAGAGGATAGCAGGCCTCTTCTCATGCCTTTTTTAGCACGTGCTGCCTGACTGGAATTGTGGTGGCTTTTGTGGCTCCCTTGGGTCAGAGGGAAGCCCACGACTCTGGACAGGTTTGTACAAGAAGGAAGGAAACAACATTTATTGAATCCACACTTTCTGATACTATGGGACTGCGACCGCCTTCATTTTCTTCTCCCTGGGTCCGTTGAAGATGGTGAGATACTGTTGGAGAGAAGCGGATTACGTTTACCCTTTTGTGTAAACTCTCTAATGCGTATCCATCGCTTTTAGGATAAAGGTGGCAGGAGCCCTTAACATGGTATATTCGTAGTCCCGTCCCTTCCTGTCCTGCCCACAAGTTCAGCTTCTTCTCTGCTGTGCTCCAGCTACAGTGCCTGATTCAGTTGTAAGAACACTTGTCTGTCCTCCTCTGGGCCTTTGCACGTGCTGGTCCCTGTCTCTGGAATGCTTCCCCGATGTTTCCTTTGGCTGGTTACTGCTCGTCTTCAGATTTCATCTCAAAATCACTTCCTGGGGGCATCCCTCCCACCCATTATAACACATACAATTGTTTAATTAATAGCCCTCTTCCCCACTAGACTGTGAATCTACAGGGAAATGATTGTGTTTATTTTGCTTATTGTAAATCCTGTTACTTCTTTCATATTGATTCTTTCATTCAACAAATATTTATTAAGCAACGGATATGTCAGGCACTGGGTATAAAATGGTGAACAAGATGGACAAGATTTCTGCCTTCCTGAGGAGGGGAGAAGATGTGCACACACATGCAAAACAAATAAGAATTTTAGGTAGGGATACAGGTGTGATATAAATAATAGGGAAGGGAACAAAAGGATTGGGGGAGGGGGTGTGGTTAGGGAAGGGTCATGGAGCAGAAAGGTAGGGCTGGGCACAGGAGGAGCAGGCAGGGTAAACCGCCAGGGTAAAGGCCTGGAAGCAGGGCTAGGTTTGGTGCCTTTGAGGAACAGCAGGCCCAGTTCCTCACAAACTAATATTTGTTTAATAGACAAGAGGAAAAATGCATACCTTGGGCCTAGAGCTATGCTGGTGCTTTCTCATGCTCTATTTCCCCTGTAACTCTCCAAATCTGACCTGCAGGTATTATCCCATCCACTGTGCAGAGAGAGTTAAGTCCCTGGTTGAAGGCCGAACCGGAAGCGAGCAATGAGGAGCCAGATTCTCACTCGGTTCTGCTTTCCTGGACTTAAGGCGCCTTGCCCCCAGTTCAGTAAGTGGGTTAACCATTGTCATGCCCTATTTGTGGATGACATTTGCTAAACATTCACACACACATGAAGTTCCGGTCTGTGTATTGAAAATCGGGTATGTTCACTTGCCCGGTACCCAGGATCTCCAGTGCCTGCTGTGCACTTTGGCGAGGTCCTGTACATCCTCCCAGGCCGATGCTACGGAGCACAATGAGCGCACGAGGCGCACTTACGCATGGCTGTCCCCAGGGGCCTGTCGCTGGGCGAGGGCGCACGCGGGGTAGGACGTCTAGGGCACCAGGCGCTCTAGGACGAGACTCGCTGGCTAGACCAGGAGGAAGGCGAGGCAAGGGCAACAATTTAAGGGAGCTCCAAAAAACCGAGTAACCAAGACAAATAATATTTTAATGCGATATTTTAAAAATGAATGCCCCAAAGTCCAATAGAAACACAAGAGCAAAATATTAAAGATGGGATTGGTCTCGCTGGGTTGGGCATCTGGGGAGACCCCAGACTTTGAGAGGGGGCGCTCAGGCTGAGCAGGAACCTCGGGAACCCTCGGCCCTAAAGCGCGCCCGGGGCCTGCAGCGCGGGGCCGGGGAGAGGGAGCCCGGCGGTCCGGCGGGCGGGGGCGGGGCGGTGCCTCACTCTGCCCGGCCCCCCTCCACTTCTCCCGAGCCTCTCTCCGGTGCCGAGTCCCTTCCGAGTTCCGATCCGCACCGACTTTTCCCGCGGTCCGCGTGGGGCCCAGCTGACGGGCCGCGTTGTTTACGGGCCGAGCAGTCCTTGCTCCAGCCGCCCGCCCGCCACCCGCCAGCCCAGGTGCCCGCCCGCCCGTCCGCTCGTCCTTCGGTACGCGCGTCCGTTTGTCCGAGCGTCCGCAGATCGCGACTCAGAGCTTTCAGCGCGGAGAGCCGGGAGGTCCCGGGCGCAGCGCGCGGCTCCGAGCCCGGAGATCGCGGGTCGGAGCCGCGCCGCCGTGTTTGTAGCGGCGGAGGCCGCGCGCCCCTCCCGGGGCGGATTCGAGAGCCTCCCCCGGCCGCGGCCGGGGCCCACAAGCTTCGGGCGTGGAAGAGGAGGACGCACGGACCCAGCGCCTGCCAGGCAGCCACCTCGGAGCATGAGCCCCGCGGGCCAGCGCCGCGCGCTCTGATCCGCCGGGACCCGGTGCTCCCGCAGCCATGGGCGCTGGGGGCGGGCGGGGCTTGGCCGCGGCGCCGCTGGTGGTGGCCGTGGCCGCGCTGCTGGTGGGTGCCGCGGCCCATCTGTACCCCGGAGAGGGTGAGTCTGGGGGTCCTGGAGTGGGCGGGGAGCAGCGCTGTGGGGGGCGGCCCCTCGTCAAAATGGAGCCCTGTTGGGGACTCAGAACCCTCTTCGGTGGGGAGCGGGTGGCCGGAATCGTCGCTCTAGCCCCGCGGGGGGCGAGAAGCCGCTGACCTTGGCCTTTGCCCTCCTGGGCTGGCGGCTCCGCTCCCCGCGTGCTGGCCCCGGGCTGGAGGAACCTTCCCCTAGTGCCCGCCCCACGGCGGGAGCCTCCCTCGAACGCGCCTCGGACCCGGGCCTGGCCCCCAGGGGAGCCCGACTCACTCCGGAGATGGACTCGCGTCCAGTCTGGGTCGCCTTTGAGAAGGGGGTCCCTGGGTCCGGGTGGCCTCGGACAGCCCAATTCCTGGGGCACACAGAATTTGGAGCAGAGTGGAGAGTGAATGAACGGGGATGGGGGTTCCCTTGGGGTTACTCCTGGTAGGCGACACTGCTGGGGTGGGAAATTGTAACCCACCCCCTCCTATTCCTGAGATCTAGGCCCGTGGCCACCCGGGACGTCAGGTCGGTCCATGTTTACACTTTTGGCTTGGGTTTCCAGATGTCCGGAGGCAAACTAGCACCGTGGCAACAGCGCACTGTAGTAGCAGAAGCGGTGGCAGTTTTCATCATGATTATTAAAAGTAGCATCACTGAATGCCACTAGGCTGGTCCGTCTTACCTGTCTAAACAACGGAGGCAGATACTGTTGTTCACCCATTTTATAGAGGAGTAAACAGGCTCAGGGAGGAGACATAACTCACCCCAAAATCAATGCCAGAGGGAGGAACCCAACCTCTTTGTATGCTGCCGGGTGTCACACGTGTCCCTGATAACCTCCCCCTACAGCTCAGCCCTTCATGAAGGGGACTTTACCTGTCGGCCCCAGGGGGTCTGTAACCTTTTAGGTGAGCTTCTCCTACCCCCTAGCCCCATGGGCCTCTCTCCTGGGCATTCCAGTGCTGGCAGCAGACAGAGGCAGATCCCAAGCCAGCATCCTCGGTGCTTGATAGCTGGCCTTTCTGGTCGTGGGACAAGGACTGAAGGAACACGTCAGAGAATATAGCTGGGGTGTTTCGCTGTGGTGTCTGAGGCCCCGCTTTAAAAACATCTTTTGGGTTCCTTCAGATTTCTCCATAAAAGGAAATTAGTCATGACGAGGAAGGGGGCAGGATGGAAGGAATAGAAGCTCTTGAGTTCCCTGACAGTGAATGAGGCCCGTGAGAAAGCACACACTGGGCTCTGGAATTGACAGACTGGGCTTGCTGAGCTCCTCTGCCAAGGACACAATGTCTCGAAGCCCCTGAAGCCTGGTATACAGTAGGCACT
The DNA here is from genome assembly GCA_028627145.1 of Eidolon dupreanum. NCBI lineage: Eukaryota > Metazoa > Chordata > Mammalia > Chiroptera > Pteropodidae > Eidolon > Eidolon dupreanum. Next base: position 32,226,940 of record CM053512.1, on the reverse strand, counting down.
CAGTGAGGGGTGGCTGTTGGTTTGCGCTCTGGTTAAAATCCAAGACGTGCTGTTAGACGTAGGCCAGGCTTTGTGTTTGTGTGTGTGTGCACCTGTGGTTATGTGTGGTTCCCTGCTCCTCTGTTCCTTGCAGCTTTGGTAACTAATTAATTGTGGATTTGTGCCTGGGCTTCCAGGGTCAGTAGATGCCTTTACCACTTCTTTACATGTTTCTAGTTTCCACAGTGACAGAGATTTATGATCCTTTCATTCACTGCTACGTTTCCAGAACCAAGAACAGGGCCCAGTGCCTAGTAGGTGTTTGGTAAATATTTGTTCCTGATTCAGATGCTGTCCTTTATGTTTTCACTTTGTTTTCCAGATCATATCTAACTGTCATAGCAAACATATGGCAGGCACTGTTCTGCATGCTTTGCATGTATAATCTCAGCTAATCCTCACCACAACCCTATAAGGTAGGGTTTATTACCCTTTTTCCACAGGTGAGGAAGTTGACTAGGTTACAAAGCCAGCAGACAGCAGAGATCGGGTTAGAACCCCAGCTAGTCTGGCTGTAGAGCGCTGGTTTCTTACTAAACAGTTCTTTTGGGTCTGGGCCTCCCCACCTCAGCCCTGCAGAATGGTTAACAAAATCCTATCAAATAAATAAGATCGAGTACCCCTCGGAGGTTTGGGGAAGGGGGAGAAACTTTAGAGACCATTGATCTCTAATGTCAACCAATGTGGCATTCTGGCTGGGGTGGGGCTGGAGGGAAAGCAAAGCGTTTTTTTAAGGAGGGACTCTTTCTCAGAGATGCCACCTCACTTCATTCTCCCCTGGAGTCACTGTCACTTTGCTGAGCTGAGGGATGGCTTCCGCTTCCACTTCTCCTTGGTTGGCTGGCTGTGGCTGGAGATTACCTGTGGGCTTTGCAAAATCAGAGGATGAAAGTGATGCGGGATGAATTGAAATAACAACCCACAGAGCTTTGGGGTCGTGTCCAATGAGTTGGCTAATTGAGGTGGAAGACACTTCTAGTCGCCCTCATTTTTCAAGATGTCAGGAGATGTTTCTCTGTGTCTTCTCTTGTGTACTCTGGGACCCTAGGAGTAGAATGTCCACCTGCTGAGTCATCTCGCTGGGTATTCCTAACTTTTGCCCCTTGTTCCTGCCCTACGGATTCATAGAGTCATTGGGGTGAGCACCCTTGGGGGCCCCACCTCACCCCACTGTATCGTTACCTCTCATTTGATTAGCGTGTACCTCTCAATCTCAGTGATTTTTACATTTGGGCTTGGATAGTCTTGATTGTGGGGGCAGTCCTGTGTGTTGTAGGTTGTCGAGCAGCATCCCCGGTTTCTGTACACCAGTAGTACCTCCCCTCTCCAAGTCAATGCAACCAACAGTGTCTCCAGACATTGCCACCTGTCCCCAAGTGAGAGCCACTGCAATTGGGGAGATAACTTTTTCATTATCTAGGACAGTTACTCACCGTGGTTCTCTGCTCACTTCTCTCTGATTGTTCAGGGATCACCGTCTGCCCAGGAGGAGCCTTGCTCTTTCCAACCAACACATACTCGGTACTCCTTGAACCCGTCACCCACACTGCCCACCTCCAGCCTTCCCCCGCCAAGCCTCCACCTGGCAGGCCCTCACTGCAGTTGCTCTTTAACCTTTCACCCACTGCTTGCCCGTGGCATCTGGCTTGTGTCTCCATCGCTTTGCTGATGGCTCTAGAGATGGTAATTCCTTACCTCCAAACTACGTTTTCTGCAGCCTCACCCCATTGACCTCTCTGGGTTCACTGCTGCCTATGCCCTCCAGCTGTAAGGCACTGTCTCCTGGTGAGTTTTCACAGGTGACAGTGTCCTCTCTCCCCCTCTGTTCCCTCCCTGGCCTAAGATGTTAACTCTCTCTTCATAGAGGGCCAATACCTACTGTGACCCTCTCTTAGCCTACTTTTTTATTTACATAGAGTCAAACTCCATCTAGAACTGGAGCCAGCAAACTACACCTACGGGCCAAATCCTGCCCACCCACGCCTGTTTTTGTAAATAAAGTTTTATTGGCATGCAGCCACACTCATTCCTTTATGCATCATCTATGGCTGCTTTTCTTCTCTAATGGCAGAGGATATTGCAGTTGCGTGGCCCGCAAAAATATTTACACTTTGGCCCTTTACAGAGAAAGTCTGCTGACTCCTGATTTAGAACAGGCCCCTTGACTGATTTAGAACAGGCCCTTGAAGATCAGGATGAAGAGCTCGTGTGGTTTCTGGTACAACTTGAATGAATTAAGTTAAATGAACAGCCAAAGGATGCTGTGTTTTTCCCTTTACAAAGCAAGTAATATTAAAGATATTTATACATTTGCTGTGTTGAATATATGAGTTCTGATGATGAGAAAATAACAGTGATGTTTCCCTGTTAGCTGTGTGTGCGTGCGTGTACATCTGTGTGCACATGTGTGTGTGTGTGTGTGTGTGTGTGATCTAAGGATTTATTTATTTCAGTAGTCATCTTGGTGTTGAACAAGGCTTCCGTGTCATCAGTCCTGTTTCTAGACCCCACAAGAAAGTGGCGTCTGCTATGGGATTTTCTCTCAAGAGCCCTTATGTTCCTTCCTATTGAGACTGTGTCAGAGGTGGCTTGGTTTATGTTTTGCAGTTGGGCTATATGGTTTTTAAACCAGAATAATAACAAGTAATGCATTCTTATTGAAAAAAATCAGAAAACTATAGAGAGGAAAAACAAAAGTTATTTGGCATGTATCTTAAAAAAAATTTTAAATTATCATCCAGTAAAATTGACTTTTTTTTTCGGTGCACAGTTTTTAAATTTTCGCCTATGTATAGAGCTGTGTGGCGGTCCTTACAATCAAGATGTAGACCAGCCCCTTCCATCTCTGCCCAGACCCCCTCGGGCCACCCTTTTATCTTTACACCCTCTCCACACCTCACCCTTGGCAACATCAATCTGTTCTTCATCCCGATAGTTTTTTCCAGACTTTAAAAGATATCTTATAAATGGATTAATATTCCTAAAATTGAAAATTTTAATTTAAGTACTTGTAAGATCCTCATTATTCCTGGATTCCATAATTCCATATTTGTGAATTCTCCTTTTTGCTAGAATTTATTTGTAACTCCAAAATCAATATTCAAAGCACTTTTGCGGTCACTCCTGAACACTCGCAGGGCGGTGAGAAATTCGTATCACCTGACTTCAACGTTCCGGCTGAGATCAACCACGGGGCCGTGCTCTGCCTTCTTGATTCAGTCCTCCTAACGTGGACTCACACAGTCCCCGAGAATTAAAACAAGTGTCCTTTTGTGATATATTGAATGCCATGTTTTTTGCATTTTGGAGATTTTTGTTGGTGATTTTGTCGTTTTATAATGGCCCCGATGTGTAGTTCTGAAGTGTTGTCTAGAGTTGCTAAGATGAGAAGCTGATGTGCCTTATGGAGAAAATATGGGTGTTGGACAAGCTTTGCTTAGGTGAGCTATGGTGCTTAGTGCTGTCTGCTGAGTTCAAAGTGAATCAATCAACCATGTATATTAAAGGTGTTTCGAGGAGGGTCTCCCCTCATGCTCTGGACCCTGGTGTTGGGGGCGTGCCCCAGTTGCTTTCAGAATTTTAGAAATGTACTTTGTTTCCAGCAGAGCAAGCTTTGCTGTTCTGAGTTGCCGAATGCCGGCCGAGTATGAGTTCCAGTTGGAGCGCGAGGCAGACTTGTGAGGATTAAAATGTGATTTCAAGTCTGAGTTTTTTCTTCCTGTTCCATAAGGGTATGGTGTCACATCAGGATTATACAGTCGCCTGTGTTTTGTGTTTAGGAATGGCAGCCCGTCCCCAGGCGATGCTCGCTTCTCTCCCGTGCCTTTGTGGAGAATATAGGTACTTCCCGAAAACTGCGTTGTTTAAATAACAGTGTGGGAAAAGGTAGTGGGCTGGACACAGAGGGATAAAGACAGTGGGGCCCCGCCTGTTTTCTGACACCTGTCGCCTGTCAGTGATTCCTTGCTGCTAATCTTTTTTCAAAGATGCGCCTTGTTCCCTTGCAGAAGGTCAGGAACGGGGTGGGTTCTGGGACATCCCTTCCTACTCACACCCAGTTGTGTTGTATCGAAGCCCCCTGCTCCGGACTGCTCTTGGTTTTCTTGCCTGCGTCTCCTTTGGCGCTCTCCATTCCTGTGTCTATAAGTGAGGAGGCAGGACTGCTGAGATGGCACGGCAGGCCCTCACGATCCTGTGGTTTGACGTGTGACGTCCCTAGCATTACCAACAAGGATTGACTGGAGGAGTTGGCCTAGGTGTCCCGGAGCTTGCAGACAGGTTTATAGAAGGTGCTGGTGTCAGGGTGGCTGTGGGTCTTTGGCACCCTCTCTAGTTCCTTGTCCTTAACTATTGTGTCCCCCCAAACCTACCTCCCGTCCTTTCCTCCTCCCAGTTGCTCTGTTTCCTCCTGTTTTTTTTTCACCTGTTGTCACCCCTTCTCCCACCGTCCACTGCTTTCTCTAAGCTCCAGACCCAACACCCACTGGACCCACGTCCACGAACACCCCAAAGCCCTCACACTCTCGGTGTGCCCCAGACTGAGCCTGCTATCCTCATCTCCCTGAACTGTCTCAGCCTCTCCAGGTTCATTAACGAACCCCCTTGTTTCTCCCTCTTCTCCTTCTCCTCCCTGTGGATCAAGTTCAGTTGATGCTAACTCCCCAGTTTCTGGGGGCCTCATGCCTCTTCTTGTACTCAACCCTGAGACAGCCCCTCAGGCCATGCCGTGTGTAGCAGGGGTTCCAGTGTGCTTGTTCAGTTCCTCTCTGCTGCCGGAGCCATTTTTCTACTTCTTCCCTGGGTCCTTCCACAGCTACCAGCTAAGTCCCTTGCCCAGGCATCTGAGCCTGGCCGCCAGGCTGTGTGCAGTGTCACTTCTGGGAGCTCATGACTGCAGTTCCTTGGGTAACAGTGCTCTGCATACCTCTGCATTTTTGCATGAGTTTCCAGTGCCCCAAACATCCATTTCTCCCTTTTTTGTCCATGGCCACCTGCTTCTTTCTCACAGAAGCTGGCCAGAGGCTTCCTTCCCTCCCTTCCTGGTCCACCACCCACCTCTTTTCTTTCACTTTCAGCAAAGACTGGGAGTACCCCTCTGGGTCCCCCTAAACACAAGTCAGCCCAGTACAAGTGTTCTAGGACCCTTGTGGTCCTGCTGCCACTCATTTCCTCTCCTCAGAGACAATGTTGCAATTTTTTTTTTTGGTGCATGTTTACCCTTCTAGAGTCTAGTGTTTGCATATATAAGTTAATATGTATCTTTATTTCCATATAAGTAATAGCATATCACATAGACGGATCATCTTGTTCTTTACTGTTAAAATCACATCCTGAAGATCTTTCCTGTCACCTGTAAGGAGTGTCCTTGCCCTTTTTCACAGCTGTTTAGTACTCCATTCCATCAGTGGTTGGCAGACTACAGCCCGTGGGCCAGATGTAGTATGCTATCTGCTTTTGTACAGCCCCTTAGCTGAGAATGGTGTTCACATTTTAAATGATTGAACAAAAACTCTATGATTTCATGACACATGAAAATTATATGAAATTTGAATTTCAGTTTCTCTAAATAATGGTTTATTAGAGCACAACCATGCTGCGTGTTGTCATGGTTTTAGTGCTATGAAGACAGAATGAGTAGTTTGGTCATAAAACCAAAAATATTTCCTCTCTGGCCCTTCGTAGGAAAAGTCTGCTGACCCTTTCCTTCTGCCATTGGTTCTGGGACCTGAGCATACATCAAGGTCACCTGGAGGGCATGGTAAAATGCAGATCCCGGGGCTCCCTGAGTTTCTGATCCAGGAGGTCTGTGGCGGTCTGAGAATTTGCATGTCTAACAGGTTCTCAGACGATAGTAATGCTGCTTTGAGAACCACTATGAGACCACTTTGAGAACCACTGTATCACATGGGTGGAGCACCATTGATTTAACTGGTCCTCTTTTAATGGATGGCTGTGTTGTTTCAGGTCTTGGGCCACATGGACCATGCTGGGTTGAATGACTTGGCACCAGGCTCATAGTTCACGTGTGAGCCTATCTGCAGCGGATTTCCAGAACAGGGGTCTCTGGGTGCTGCAAGCCTTCAGTCTTATCTGGCGTGACAGTCCCCGTGCTCAGCATGCCCGGCAAACATTTGTTGAATAAATAATGGAGTGATTTCCCCACAGCCGACTTGCGGTTCCAGAACCTACGTTAGAAGCCAGGTCTTCTCTCGAGGCTACCACCTGTCGCATGTCCTCCATTTTTCCTTCTTTGTGGAAGTGAATTTTAAGAGCCTGTCTTTGGAGCAGGCAGAAAATCGTAAGGGTATCTGATGCAGTGGTGCGCCCAAGTTCTGACTTCTGAAGGTACTAAATCTGGGAATTGGTTCTGTGCAGCTCAGAGTGGAGAGCGAACATGTGTACATACTCCTCATAGCTTTTATCCTGCAATTGTCATTGTTTACAGGTGATGAAATCGAGGCACCCAGCAACTGAGGATGTGACCAAGGGTCACACAGCTGGCAGGTGCCAGCGCCGGGGTGGGAAGCCACATCTGTTGGGTCTCTCGTGTGCCCAGAAACTGGCAGGGGTGGCGGCCTGACTCCTGAGCCCAAGGCTTGGGGGTGTGGAACCCCAGGATTTTGGGAGGAGCATTGTTAAGATGGGAAGGAAGCACAGAGGAACAGGCGGCCCCAGAATAGTTCACCAGGTAGTGTTTTAAGAATGCCGTTTCTTAGGAAGGAGTACATTCGTGACTGAAAGCAGAAAGTAGAAAACTCTTAGCATGGTAAAGGGTTTTCAGAATCTTCCAGGTACCTGCTCTGCCCCCCAACATTCTCTGCTGCTTTCATGGTGAGGAGAAAACCAGGGGAGAGGGGATGCTTTCCAAGACGGCCGTCACATCAATCTCGTCTTCCAAAAACTCTCAGATACCTCTGGCCGAGGGGCAGATCTAGACCAGCACTGTCCACCAGAACATTCTGCTTGATGGAGATGCTCTGTGTCCATACTGTCCAGCACGGTGGCGACTGTCCTCACCGGGGCTCCTGAAATTGTGGCCAGCATGACTGAATTTTTACTTCTATTTTAGTTCATTTAAATGCAGATGTAAAGTTTTATTTCACTTTAGTTCATTCAAATATAAAAATCAGTACTTGATTCTGTTATTGGAAAACTTTTGTATGTTTGGAACAATTTGGGAATATTTTCAATGATTCATTTTATGAAATCTACCTATATAGATTGAGCATTTCTGATGAAAATTTAGCGTCTGAGTTGGGGCAGGCTGCATGTGTAAAACAATGGCATTTCAGAGATGTAGTGTAAAAAATCCCGTAGAGTACGTCATTAATAATTTTTTAGTATTGCTTATATGTCAAAGTGAAGTTTTTGGATATACTGGAGTAAGTAAAATATATTGAATTTTATCTGTTTCTTTTTACCTCTCTAGAGGAAATTTAAAATGCCATATGTGGCTCATGTTATATTTCTATTGGATAGTACTGTTCTAGACCCTACATGCCCTGGTTGGCCAGAGGGACGAGCTATAGTTTGTCATCACCCTTGATCTTTAAATGAAGTAGGCACAACTGAATAATTCTTATTGCACTGTTTGTGCAGGTTTTAATCCTGGCATCACCTCCTCCGGGAAGCCTTCCGTAATCACCCCAATGGCTTGTTTCTATGAGTTTTTCTAGCCCCTGAAGCTCTCCTTGATGGCATCTTCCTCGTTTATATTTTAAGTTGATTTGGGCAGTTAGTGGTGACTACTCACCTGTGAGATCTAGGGCAGCATCTGCTCTGTTCCATCCAGGACTTCCAGTACAACATCTGACATGGAACTGCAGATATTTGCTGAAGGAGTGAAGGAAGGAAAAATCTGTAATGTGCTTTCTCCAGTTTGTCACTGCGTGACAGCTATTTCATTGTTTCCTTAAGTCCCAGTAACTTGCTTCTTCATTACACATATATTTGAAAAAACAAAGACAGTAAAACTGTAACATAGCAGTTAGAGCACAGACTTTGCATTTGACCGCAGGCTTGTGATCCTAGTCGCTGCTGAAACAGCCTGTGTGAGCCTTAGTTTGCTCATCACAAAAATGGGTTTAAAGAAGGGCGCCTCTTCTGGAGATAATTTTTAGAATTTGGCGGAGAACGTGTGCTCCAGAGCATGGGCCAAATGCTTTACACAGTAGGTGCTTAGAAAGTATTAGCTGTCACAGAATCTCCCTCCTCCTCCTGCTTCTCATCGTCCTTCTCTCTGTGTGTAGAGTGGTGATTAGCCAGGTGCCACTTATTAAGAACTCAAAGCACCCGTTGGTTTCACCTAGAGACATTAAAAGCCAGCAGAAGGCCCAACACCTATTTCTGGCACCATTTCTAACATCCTCTGGGTAATTTCTGTCCCAACGGTAAATTGCTGTATTGTCTTGGACTAATAGGGACACATATGGCTTTAATGAGTTACAGTCATTGGAGATTTAAAAAAAAAAGGCAATTCTTTATTGTCCCCTGCAATTATAGTCATTTAATCTCTTTTTATAACAACTTTATTGAACTATAATTCAATAGCATACAATTCACCCATTTAAAGTTTACAATTCATTGGTTCTAAGTACATTCACAGGGTCGTGCAGCCACTACTACAGTTGGTTTTAGAACATTTTCATCTCTCCCTGAAGAAATCCTGCCCTCCAGCTGTCACCCTTCGCCCCCTTCCTCCAGCTTCTCGAAACCACTAATCTACTTTTTGTCTTTATAGATTTGCCCATTCTGGACATTCCTTGTAAATGGAATCATATCCCGTTATGGTTTTTCATGAGCAGATTCTTTCACTGAGAATCATGTTGGCAGCGTTCATCCACATCGTAGCGTGTGTCACTGCTTCCTTCCTTATGGCTGAATAATGTTCCTCTGTGTGAATGGACCACATTTTGTTTATTTGTTCATCAGTTCATGGACATTTTGATCGTTTCCATTTTTTGGCGATTATAAGTAACGCTGCAGTGGGCATTTCTCTATGTGTTTCTGTGTGGATGTGTGTTTTCATTTTCCTTGGGCGCATACCTAGGAGTGGAATTGCTGAGCCGTGTGGTAACTATTTGTTTAACTTTTTGAGGAACCGCCAGACTTTCCCACAGCAGCCACACCATTTTGCATTCCTGCCTGTAATTTCTCTACATCCTTGTCAACACTTATTACTGTCTGACTGTTTGATTTTAGCCACCCTAGTGGGGGCGAAGCAGTGCCTCATCGTGGTTTGCATTTGTATTTCCCTGACATCTAACAGCTGGTTAATCTTTGAATGCACACTCATGTCTGATTTTGGGCCTGCTACATCCTGGAGAAGATGGTGAGCAGGTGTTCTTTGCACCTGTACCAGTTTCACGTGTGTGTGTGTGTGTGTGTGTGTGTGTGTGTGTGAGAGAGAGAGAGAGAGAGAGAGAGAGAGAGAGAGAGAGAGAGAGAGAGAGCGCGCGCGCGCATGCGCGCGCAAGCTCAGGCTTCAGAATCCCAGATCTGTGGCTAAATCTAAGCTGTATGTTGCCAAATAAAAGACATGACACCCAGTATGATACCCAGTTAAACTTGAATTTCATAGAAACCATGAATAATTAAAAAAGATAAGTATATTCCAAACATTGTATGGGATATATTTACCCTAAAAAAGTAATACTTGCTTATCTGGAACTCAAATTCTTGTTTGCCAGATCTGGCAACCCTGCCTGCTACTGGTGGGCTATGTGCCCTTGGGTGACTGGCTCTGTCTCTCTGAGGTCCAGGTTTCCCATTTGTGGGGTGGGGATGGGGCTCATTCAGAGGCATTAATGGCTCAGTGCCTGTAGAGACTTCTGTGTGTGGATGCTGCTTATGTGACTGCAGCTGGGAGCTTCAGACTGGGCTTGGGTGGCATGAGTGTATGGAGCTTGAACTGATGTCCATAGCCTCTCTGAGCTGCCTCCCAGCTTCCTAGTGAGTGAGTAAGTTTGTATGTGTTTTCTCATGATTTAGTCTAATCTGTATGGAATGTGACCCAGGAACATTGATGCTTTGTTTTCCCCAATTTTTTGCTTTTTTTTTTTTTTTTTTTCTAATTAGTGCTTCTTTTGCAAGTCATTCTCAGGGTACATTTTTAAGAGGATTTACTACTATTCTCTAGAACAATCTGTTTGCCTCAAAGATATTGGGGGAAGGTTTAGTGTAGTGGTATAGCGTAAGTAGTGGTTGTGTACTTAGCTGTATAGTCTAGGTGTTGTGGTCTCTGGGTTGTGTATGTATGTTAGTGTGTGCGTGTTGGCAAGGAGAAGCTCTCTGATAAGTTTGATTGTGATGAATGTTGAGAATAAGGGGCATGAGAAAAGGAGAAAGATCCAAATAGGTATATGGAGGAAAAGAAATCAGAGAAGGCTGCCGGGAGGAGATGGCATTTGAACTGGCTCTTGAAGGATAATGGGCCGAATTGAGAAATAGGGAGCTAAGGTATAAAGGGCTTTGATAGCAAAGAGGAGGAGATCTCCCCTGTACAATACAATAGCCACTAGCTTCATGTATCTATTTGCATTTAAATTAATTAAAGTGAGGTTAAATATTCAGTTCCTCAGTCTTTTTAGCCACATTGAGAGTCACAAATAGCTGGTGGCTTTCAGAGTGGGTAGTGAAGATATAGAACATTTCCATCATTGCAGAGAGTTCTGTTGGACAGCATTGGACAACGGCAAGGGTGACCAAACTACACCTTGAGGGCAGCACTCTGGCCTGCTCCCTATTTTTGTAAATGAAGTTTTATTGGAACGCAGCCACATCTGCTCATTCACATATTTTCTCTGGATGCTTTCGAGCTGTGGCAGAGTGGAGTAGTCTTACTGCAGACCCTCTGACCACAAAGCTGAAAATATTATCTGAGCCTTTATAGAAAATGTTTGCCCACACTTGGTCTAAGGGAATGAAGGCACAGAGCCTAGAGATGACTGTGATATGTTTGAGAGAAATAAACGACAAAAGAGCTGACATTAATGAGCACCTACTATGTGCGAGGCACTGCTTGCAGGCCTGTCCTGCATTATTATACTCAGGAGAGGACGTAGTGTGTTGGAGATGTGTGAGTGGTGGACAGACCTGTCTAGTGTGGTGTGGGGTGGGACGAGGGAGGTGGCGAACCTTGAGGGCTGCGAGAGGAAAGTGCAGGTCACGGGGAGTCATGGCGGGCATCGGAGCCCAGAAGGGACCACCTGCAGGAGAATGAGCACACTGGATGTTTGTGAAGGAGAGATCAGGCTCACTGGGAGGCCTTTGCCACGCCCAGGTAAAAGGTAACGAGGACTTGGTTGCCTGCCTGGAAGGGAGGCAAGTTCTGAAGGAGAGTCAGTGAGGTATGAAAATTGACAAACAGATTCAGCTCTCCTTGCCCCATTGCTGATGTGGGCACCTTGATCCCCATAAATCCATTTCCTGAAGATCTTCAGTGTTGACTCAGTAGGGAGGGCTTGGCTCTCCTGTCCCCTTCTGCACCTGCCACATTACTCAATCTCCAGTAATCCTAGTGTCTCCATTACATCACGTTCTGTGCAATGATGGTAAGACTTCTAACAGGTACTGCCAAAGGAGTTATTTTCCTTGCCTTTCGAAAATGATTACTTAGGCACAGACGCTCTACAGGAAAAGCCACTCACCAGGGTTGGCTATGGAATTTGCAAGTCTCAGTGCAGAATGAAATGTGGGGCCCTTGCTTAGAAATGATTAAAGATTTCAAGATGGATAGAAGAGCGTTCAGGCAAGGGCAGGGCCCTTCTGAGCAAGGTTGGGACTCAGATCGCATGCCCACAAACTTGGCCCTGCCACTGGTTCTCATCACCTATCCATGGCGTGTTTGCTCACCTGCAACGCTCTCTGTCTCTTTTCACCTCTAGTGTGCCCCGGCATGGATATCCGGAACAATCTCACGAGGCTGCACGAGCTGGCCAACTGCTCAGTCATCGAAGGACATTTGCAGATACTGTTGATGTTTAAAACGAGGCCTGAGGACTTCCGAGACCTCAGTTTCCCCAAACTTATCATGATCACTGATTACTTGCTGCTCTTCCGGGTCTATGGGCTGGAGAGCCTAAAGGACCTGTTCCCTAACCTCACGGTCATCCGGGGCTCCCGTCTCTTCTTCAACTATGCGCTGGTCATCTTTGAGATGGTTCACCTGAAGGAGCTTGGCCTCTACAGCCTGATGAACATCACCCGGGGCTCTGTCCGCATCGAGAAGAACAATGAGCTCTGTTACCTGGCCACCATTGACTGGTCACGCATCCTGGATTCGGTGGAGGATAATTACATTGTGCTGAACAAAGACGACAACGAGGAGTGTGGGGACATCTGTCCAGGCACTGCGAAGGGCAAGACCAATTGCCCTGCCACCGTCATCAATGGGCAGTTCGTGGAGCGGTGTTGGACTCACAGCCATTGCCAGAAAGGTATGTGGCGTGTGCAGGGTTCTAAGCTGTCTCTTGTGTCTTGTTTGTTAGAGAAGCCAGAGGAATTCCTGAGACCAGGAAGCGGCAAACCTTTTCTGCAAACACTCAGATATCAAATACTTTAGACTTTGCGGGCTGTACCGTGTCTGTCACAACTACTCAGCATTGCCATTGGAGTGGGAAGGAAGCCACAGGCAGCCCATAAACAAGTGTGCGTGGCTTCGTTTCGATAAAATTTTATTTATAAAACCAAATGGTGTGGTAGACAGAATGTTCTTCTTGCTTGAGAGAGAGGTAGAAGTGGATGAGTATAGACTTAGTTGTAGAAAATACAAATTTTATCCTTACCTGATGATAGAAATAACATTGCTCATGGTAGATGTTTGAAAAAAAAAATGCACAGAGGGAAAAAACGCAAAACAGCAATCCTTATTCTACAATTTTGGGGGGATCTTTCTTCTAGTGGTTCTGTTGTGTTTTCACTTTCCCTGTCATTGGACATTAGATTTTTTCCAGTTTTCACAAAGAGGGGGACGAACATTTGGGGGTCAGAGCTTTATTGAGCATTTGTTTCTTTAAGCCCTACTTTTCTAGAAGTGAAATTTCTGGGTCAAAGGTTCTGGATCCCGATTGCCAAATGGCTTTCCGGAAACGTCTACCAGCGAGTGCTCCTCCTAGCCTTGGCTGAGAGGGAACACCTTGGGCAGCTTTGAGTGTTGTTTGAAAGTCTTTCATAATTCATTGGAGGGAGGAGCTGATGTGTTGTCACTGTTCTATTTGCATTTCTTTGATTGCTATCGGGGTTGAACCTTTTAAAACATGTTTATTTATCATTTGGATTTTCCTGTTCGTATCCTCCGTCCATTTATCTTTTAGGACCTTTTCGAAATATTAACCTGTTTGCAATTTTCACAGATGAAGGCTATTAACCCTTTGCCAGTTGTGTTTTCAGATATTTTTGTTCAAGTGCTCTAGATGTCAGTTACGAGAGAAGCTTTAAATATTTATGGAGTTTAGAGCTGGATTTTTGCATGCTTCTCATGTTATTTTATGCTTAGGGGGTCCCTTTCTATCCATAAAATGAATATTTTCCCCCCCAAATTTTCTATTTCAATTTTCATTATTATCAGTAACCAAATTCATCCTGGACATTTGAGATATATTTGTGTGCGTGATTCAAAGGGATGTCCATTTCGCCCGAAATAACAAGTCGGGGTCTCTGTGCCATTTATTGTAGCAATCTGCCCCTTCATTGTTGATTTGGGTTCTGGGTCTGGGAATCTGTAAGTACATCTGTCTTTCCTTGCATCAGGGCTGTTGCTGTTCTAATCACTGTAGTTTTATAATGTTTTGATATCCAGGGAGGCAGTTTCCACACACACTTGTTGCTTGTTTATTATCTTATTGACTTTTTCATACATTGTGAAATGCCCTGGGAAGAATTAGTGAACATGAGATCAAGGCGGAAGAAAGTGAGTGGATGGGTTAAGGGTTATATCACAAAAGATAGAGGAAGGGAGAAAGGAGGGTTTTCTCACCTGAGCCTAAAGCTCAGGAAGCCATGCAGGGTGAGTAGAATCTGTGGAGTTGTAAGTGAGGACTTACAACTGGAGCTACAGATGTTGGAGGTAGGAAACATCTGTGAGATGGTGAGAGAGTTGAGAGAGCGGGGACCACATCTCCCCTGAAGGGTTGGGCAGTGAGGAGAAAGAGAACCTGGAGGTTTGTGGGTGGGGGAGGGGACGGTGGTTATTGTATTGTGGAAAAATCTTGAGAATGTTGGTAGGTCGAGGACAGAGAAAAGCTAAACTACAGCTGCACAGGGAGCTCTGGTATCCTTACTTTAGAAACCAGAGAGGTTACTTAACTTGCCTAAGGCTACACAGGTAATAAAAGATAGCTGGGGTTTGCACCAAGTCTGAGGCACAAAAAAAGCATGTATGCTTTTTTCAGAGGGTGTCCCTTCTGTTTAGAAATAGGAGAGCCACTTCTAGATTAGGCATCAGGGAAAACAGTGAACTCTTGTTCCAAGGCTGAGTTCTCCAAATTTAGGAGCTCGTTTGAAATGCTCTGGGCTCATGCATCTTGGGATATAATTTAAGACATTCTTCTGTGATTTATTTCTGTATCTGCTTTAGTCAAAGAATCCAGGACAGTGTTATCTGCAAATGTCCCTGATGTTTCCAGCAGTTTTTTTTTTTTTTTTTAATTTTTTTTAATCTTTTGCTCTTGTGAATGAGGCTTGCTTTCCCAGCACTGGGGGTTTTGTCACTAGGGAAGAGGCCACTCTGCGTGGATTGCCGCGACTGACACCTGCTGGGGAACGGGGTTCCTGGCATCTGGCATCAGTGTCGGCTGTTCCTGGTGTGGAACCCGTGGTGGGGTTCCCTAGTGATACATTGTCCTGTCCTGGTAACAGATGTCAACAAATGATTGTTCTTTGAATCCCTGTCTGTTGAGTACAACTCAGCTCTGGCTTTTTAAAAAATAATTTTTCTTGTGTTAAAGTACACATAAAACTTACCGTTTTGACCATGTTTAAGTGTACAGTTCAGTGGCATTAAGTACATTCACATTGTCATGCAACTGTCATTACTTTTTATTTCCAGAACGTTTCCATCTTCCCAAACTGAAAACTGTGTCCCCTTCAACACTCACCCCGCATCGCTTCCCCAAGCCCGACCCCCACCATCCACTTCATCTCTGCGATTTGACTGCCTCCTCCAGGGACCTCCTAGGAGTGAGATCACCCAGTGTTTGTCTTTTCGTGTCTGGCTTATTTCACTGAGCATGACGTCCTCGGGGTTCTCTGTGTTGTAGCATACTACAGAATTCCTTCCTATTAAAGGCCAGATCCTGGTCCACACCTCGCCCATCCATGCATCCGTGCGGGGGGCCCTTGGGCTGCTGCCACATAGCAGCCTCTGTGATTGACGCTGCTGTGGACGTGGCTGTGCGTCTCCAGCTTTTTGCATGCGTACCGCACCTTGTCGGCGGTGACTTTAGAAGTCGTGTCTACCATCGTGTGGGGATTTGGGATGTGAAGCAGACAGGATGAGCCTTTAGAGGGTACTGCCCTGTCTAGGAGATAAGTACAGACCTGCGAAAACTATCTGTCAGCTCATCCAGGCCCCTCGAATCCTTTCAAAAGCCTCCCCAGCAACCGTGGTCATTGTCCTCTTCTTGCTTGTTTGCCAGGCTCTGGAAGCTGCTGGAGACTGATCGGCATTTGGGACGAAGGTGTTGGGTTGTTCTGTGTACCCAGTTTAAGCATTCTCTACAATGTCCCTTCTTCTACCTGTCCCCCGGACAGTGATGTTTTGGGGCAGAGAGAGCAAAGGAAAGTCCTGAATGGTGAAGGTAATTAAAGGAAAAAGGTCACTGTGGTGTGTGCCGGAGAGGCTTCCTCTCTGTTATCTATTGTGATTTAGGCCGAGGAGGCCAGAGAAGTCAGACGCGGGGAGCCCTGGATGTGTAGAGAGGTGATGGAGTCTGTGAGCCAGGTTACGAAGCATGCTTCCTGGGAGCCAATTATGTGCCAGGCGTTGGGGTCCTTGGGACCCCAGGAGGGGCCTCTTTGGAGAGGACCTTCTGGTGGCAAATACAGACTTTGAGTACGTGACCGAGTACCGAAGTGGGGAGAATTACAGAGGGAGAACTCTGTGGGTGAAAGCATGATGGGAACTCAAAACTAGTCTTTGGGGTCAGAGGATGTCCCCCCGCCCCCCACAACTTGGTGTGTTTTAAGGCCCCTACATTGGCCTTGTTGGACCCACTCCAAAGCGGCTACAGAATTGTTCAGAGTCTGGCAGAATTGCCTAGGAGTCCCCTTTAGCCACCCACGGATCATGAGCTGGATCGAGCCTCAGTTTCCTGGTCAGAAAAATGGGGGTAATTACAGGAGCTGCTTGTTAGGGTTGTGGTTTAGGGGTTAAATGAGGTAGTGTAAGAGGTGCACTTAGCCCAGTGTCTGGCTGGCCCTCTGTGAGTGTTCTAGAAGCTTCTCGGGAGTGCCATGGGTCTCCCACTCTTTTTGGGCAGATAGGCTGCTGGGTGAATACCTGCCAAGTGTTGGCTACATCTCTGACATTAGTCTGGGGGTGAGCAGAGGGGAGCCCACCGTATGATGAGGTTTGGGTGCTGGACCTACAGCCCTAGAGCAAGACCACTCTGCTCACCTGGTGCTTCAGCTTCCGGTGCTCTGAAGACCCCAAGCTCTGGGCTTTTGGGGGACCAGGAACCACAGCTGCTGTAGCGAAATCCACTGGCATTTTTTTTCCCCTGGGAGGCTACCCCAGCTGCCCGCTGCCAGTCAGAGGAGTGGGTGAGGCCAGGGCATGCTGTGTGCCAGAAAGCTGGTTGGCGATGCCACATACAGACATCAGCAAGAAAGCGGAGGCAGGTAGCTGAGGGGGCAGGTTTTGCATTTCTCTCCCCGAGTTTTCATTTCCATTTGTGCTTCAGATCTCTGAACGTTGGGGTGCTCTTATTTACATTAAACAAATATTTAAATGCATGCATACTCTGGAAGGGTTTGCTTTTAAGCAGGAGGTTTAGCTTCATATTGAAACTTTTCTTCTTCTATGTTTTAACTCTGCCTTTAGTATTTTAATAATCAGTCTTCTTGGCAGCCAGTGCTTATTTTGTGGAGGGCATTGTTTATGCTACTGCATCAAGTCCTCCCAGCAATGTCTTCCTACAGGCGAGGCCATGGAGGCCCCAAGAAATGAAGCCACTTGCTCTGGATCATGTCCCTAGTGAGTGCTAGAGATGGGATTCAAGCTCAAAACCCTGAAATTCTGGCTCCGAATTTGAGCTCTTAACCATTGTGCTTTCTGGCGCTCATCATGGAAAGCTGGTGAAGTGCAGAGATCAAAGAACTCGTGGGGAAGGGCACATCCCCTAGAATTTGCCCCTGCCAGCATTCTGGCTGCTTCTCTTAGAGCCCTTCTCATCCTATTTTAAGTTAGCTACCTCCTCCATCAGCCTAGATTCTCTTGAATATGGGGACTGTGGCATTTATTGTTGTGTCCCCAGCACCTGCCATGTAGATAAGCAGTGACATCTTTGAGCACTCATGACTGGCTGATATTTATTGAGATTTATTGAGCACTTACTCCGTGCTAAGAATTTGACAGAGTGCTCACCACAGCTTATAAGAGGATGTTGCTACCATTTTACAGAGGAGAACACTGAGGCTTAAAGAGTATTTAAGAACCTTACTGGGAAATGGTTTGACCTCAGGCTTATCTGGTGCCTTGACCAGTGGGCAGCAAACTATGCCTGTGGTTCACATCTAGCCTGCTGGCCATTTTTGTATGGCCCGTGAGCTAAGAATGCTTTTTATACTTTAAAAAGGTGGCGGGAGGGAGGGGATTCTAAAGGATAATATCTTGCAAGAGGTGAAAATGAGATGAAATAAACATTTCCAGTGTCCGTAAATAAAGTTTCACTGGCACATAGCCATGCTCATTCACTTAATCATTTAAAAACTGCCTGGGCTGCTTGAGTGCCATGAGGAGAGGCCTGGGTGGTTTGGACAGGGCTGTATGGCCTTTCACAAGGAACTAACGCCGACCCCTGTTCTTGGCTCCGTGCCTTATAAAGATGAGGCTGGCGCTTGGGGGCAGAGGCTGTTTTCAGAGGAAGTTGGGAGCACCACAGCATCAGGCCAGCACAGTCCTCCTGCCCTTTGCTGGCACCGAAGGCTCTACAAAGTGTAGGATGTCATCCTTGGTCCTTGGGAGCTTTTGGTTTAGCTGGGGATCTTAGAGGGCAGGGAACTAACCATTCAAGGCAGCCCGACCAGCAGGAGCTGTCACAAGACAAGGTAGGCCCCCCCTTCCCCTCCATGTGAGTCATTGGGCCAGTGGCTCTAGACACGTCTGGAGCCAGAGCACCTGGAAATCATGATGTTCTCTAGATAACGTCACAGACTATCGATAAATTAAATTCCTTTGTGGCTATGTCACTTAGTCCCTGCAGAACATAGGCATGTTCACGTCGGTACCGGACAGTACTAATAATTTTTAAAAGGACAGTAGATCGTGTAACATGATGGGCCATGTGCATTTTTCATTCATATTTATTCCTTTTTGTACTCTCACGGACCTTTAAAAAATCTAGGGCAGAATTAAAAGCACCATACCGAAAAAATTCTATGGTTATTGTAATTTCTTTATCACTAAAATGATTGGAATTTTTCAGATGACTTTTTGTTGTGGAGATGGTTGGGTTTTGTAGCAAGAAGGAAGTGCTCTGGAGAGTACGTTTCTGCTCTCCCACTGCCCCCCCACAAGGGCAATAAGTTGCCACTGGCATTTGTAGAAGGGTGGAGATGGTTCCAGCCTGGAGTGGTTAAAAAGATGCGGTTTGGTTTGGGCAGCAGTGCTGCTTAGAAAGCAAGAGGGGAGGGTGTTCCGAATGGGTGGGAAGGCAGTGACAAAAACAGAGGTCTTTTGTGGACAAGAGTAAAGCAGCTGTTTCATGCTGCGAAGAGGAGCCTGACACCACATGCGCCGAATGGCAGGTGTGTTTCAGTGGGCGCCCTGGAGAGGTCGTGGAGGCTACCCCGGGCTGTGTTTAGGACGGGCTGTGCCGAGTCAGGTATATTGATAGGACCCTAAAGTCCTTGTCAGGTTGGGGAGAAAGTCAAGTAAGTGTAAGATTGTAAGCCAGATAGGCACATGTAGCTCGAGGATGCTCTGAAGGAAGATTGACCAGCTGGCCACGTCGGCATCCTGGGGACGGCACTGTCTAAATCTTTAGTACTGTAGACCCAGACTTACCGTTTTAACAAGAGCCCAGCTGCTTAGAGGGGGCTTAGGGATACCAGTTTAGCTACCTTTTTGCCTAGAGAAATGAATTGGCCCAATCCTTTGGGAGAAGGTGGGGAAGAGTTAAATACATAATTATGGAAAGGTGGCTGTCTGGTAACTGGTTTGACGAGTTTTTCTTTTTCTCCCTCCTACTTGACAAAATTCATTGGCCAGTTATTTCCTACCGTGGCACCGGACCCTTTGTCAGAATTAAAATCTGTTCTTTGTGACTGAACCCCTGAAATGTCCCAGGGGGTCCTGGGGACCTCGGCTGCCATCAGGCTGGGCGCCCAGGTGCTCCTGCGGTCAGCTCTTTGCTCTCCAGGCAGCAGCACCTGACAGAACGTTCTCTTTCCCAGGAAAGACACCCAATGTGCTGTGTGTGCTGGGATTTCAAAGTTGTATCCCTTACGTCCCCTCCCCTCTCCTTCCTCTCTCTCCTCTGTCCCTGACCCCTCCCTGCTGCCCCCTTTCTCCCGCACCGCCCCCCTCCCCCATGTCAGGCTTAGAGTCTGTGGTGGCTCAGGCCAGATGTCTGCCATCCCTAGAGATAAATAATGTAGATGGTGGGAAACAAACAAACAAACAAGAGTTGCTTTCCTTTGCCCCCTTGGTCTACCATGGGTGGGGCCATGGGAGTAGCCGCAGATAGGTCTCCTTTCCTCCACCTCCCGGTTTGGGAAGTGGACCAGCCTCGAACCACAGGACACAGAGGCAAGGGATTGGAGCATCGTTGTTAAACTGGCACTGGGGGGCCCTGGAAGATAAAACCCCGTGATCCTCAAGTGCCTGAGGGCTTTAGGTAAAGGGTCATTACTTCTGGTTCTGTCCCTCAAGGAGGGTCTTGATTCTTTAATGATGGCGGCAGTCTAGAAAGGGGGCTTTAACTGCGGGGTATTTCCAAGTGCTCGCCTGTGGAGGAAACTGTTGTCATTGGAAGGTGTGAGAAAAACAGGGTTTTGAGGGCTGGCACCCCATGTTGTTTATCAACTACCTGCCATGCTCGTCCGTGGGCAAATAGAACTCCTGTCACAGGCTCCCTCATTCATGGTGATGGAGGTTAAGGGTTTTCACATCTGCAAAGCAATACCATGTTTGTTTGTTTTTTTAATCGTAGTAAAATGCACATAACATTTAGTACATTCGCAGGCTGTGCATCTGTCACCACTGTCTAGTTCTAGAACATTTCGTCGCCTCACAAAGAAACCCTGTCTCCATTGGCAGTCACCTCCCACTCCCCCTCTCATCAGCGCCTGTCTCTGGATTTACCTGTTCGGAGTGTTTCCTATAAATGGAATCACGTACTATAGACTTTTATGTCCTGGCTTCTTTCACTACACATGAGTTCCAGGTTCATCCACATTGTAGCAACATATAAGGACTTCATTTCCTTTTATTGCTGAATAATATTCCACGGTGTGGATATATGTGTCTTGTCTATCCCTGTACCGACTGATGGATGTTTGAGTTGTTTCTGCCTTTTGGCTCTTGCGACTAGCGCTTGTGCAGACGTTCGTGACATACCTTTGGTTTGAATAGTTATTTTCAGTTCTCTTGGGGGGATAATCTAGGAGTGGAATTGCTGGGTCATTTGGTAATTCTGTTTCTTTGTGTAACATATTGAGTAAAGGTTTCTTTTTTTTTCCTTTTGTTTTTGGTTTTATTAATTTTTTTAATCAAAGAAAATAGATGTAGAAAACCACGTAAAACAAATATGTAGCCTAATAAATTAGTCAAGGTTAACAGTGTTATAACCCCCACCTTGGTTGAGAAATAGTGCTGTGCCAGTAACACCCCCCCAGAAGCCCTTCTGTGGGCCCCATCCCAGTCATAGCCCTCCCGGTCCCCCAGAGTCATCACTGTCCAGTGTTTTCTACTGGTCACTTCCTCCTTTCCATATAGTTTTATCACTCAAGTGAATCTCTAGACAGTATAGTTTAGTCTTGCCATTAAAAAAATTGATATATCTCTTTGGATCGATAGCACCGATTCCCAGCTGGGGGTGATTTTGGATGCCCAGGGGACATCTGGCAATGTCTCAAAACATTTCGGTTGTCATGACTTGTGGGGGGGTGCTACTGGCATTGAGTGGATGGAGCCAGGGGTGCCACTCAACAACACTGTACAATGCAGAGGAAGCCTTCACACCAAGTGTGGTCCAGTTCTGAACGTCACAGTGCCGAGGGCAAGGACTCTGGTCTGCGGGCCCCCTCTGCATCCCTTTGATTCCTTCCATTCTCCCTGTTGGAGAACTGGGCTGGTTGACCTGGGGCATGTCCCCCAGCCTGAGTGTCACTGACTGTACTCTCCTGGCACAATTCAGCATGGCCCTCTGTTCCCTGGACCCAGACCCAGGGTCAGACCCGGGCTTTGTCTCTTTCTGTGGCCTTTATTTAACATGTGCCACCCCCAGCCCAGTGGTATTTGCAGTTAGCCACATTCAGGGCTGATCATTCTGCTGCCTCTTCCCCCACATGGTTAAGTGGTGCTGGGCCCCTGGGCTTTGTTTTTCTTTTGGAAAATCTGCAAATTTTGCTGTGCCCATTCAACAGTACCCATGGACCTCCCTTTTTAGTTTATGATAAACAAGACACAGGCTGAACTCCATAACGAGACTCTGTGTTCTTTACAAAGGCAAGTTTTGCTGAGCAAATTATTTTATCTAGCATAAGATATGAGTGATTTTTAAAGGAATTTTACAAGGGCGAGAAAAAAAATAAGAAGCCGATCTTGGAATTTATAGTTGTAGGGAAGACAGAGTGGACAGCTGACCTCGAGACACATGACAGAGGCAAACAATGGACGGATGTCTCACGGGGGGATGAGCCTGATGAAGAAAGAAGTTGGAGAGCTGTCTTAAAGACACTCACGTGGTTCAGAGGAGGACATAATTCTTCCCAGACTTTCTTCACGGTTTTGGAAGGATGCCTCTGAAAGAGACCCATAAGCACTGCTCGTCTTGATTTGGGGATCTCTGGCCATTGGGAGCATTATATTTACAAGGATGTAATGGGGATTGCCAGTCACAACAGCGGGCATTTGGTAGAATGGAAGCTAGGAGTTGGGGGACATGAGGAAGTGAAGGACATGTGGGCCTCTTGGCCCTGACTTCTTGGGAGGAGGGATGAAGAAAGCTAAAGTTGACCCAGGTCATAGAAGTTACAAATTCAGAATTAAAGAAGTCAGAAAAAGACATTGATTGTTTCCCTCTTGACCCAAAGTGCAAACGTTGCCTACACAGAGGCAAACATATTTCTAAGTTTTTCCGGACTCAGTGAGAGAGATCTCAGAAAGGGTCTCGCCAGCCTGGAATAGCCGATGGCAGTCACTTCTTCGGGACCTGTTCTTGCTAACTGAGTAAGTGTGAAATGGCACGGGCTGTCTATTTATCTTATCTTAGGGGACATTAGGCTATTTCTAGAGGGCTTGCCTAGGTTTGGAGGCAACCCTGTTTCCCTCGTGCTACTTTCCCCTCGTGTTTTACAGCTTCCAGTGACCCCTTCTCTGGGGCAGGTAGGTGGGAGTTAGAAATTGAGGGCCCCACCTTTGATGGAGGTGTAGAACCAACTTGGTGAGATTATAGAGCTGGGCCATCCAATATGGTGGCCCCACTAGCCACGTGTGGCTCAACTGAACTGAATCGAAATGAAGTAAAACCAAACATTTGTTCTTCGGGCGCGTGCAGTAGAACATTCCCACCGCTGCAGGAGGCTCTGTTGGGAGGCTCTGCTCCAGCGTTTCATTTCGTGGTTTGAGATCTCTCTGTGATTGGACACACTGGGGCTAGAATCCTGCGTCTGTGCCATGACCTGGGACATGTTGTCCGCTTCTTCTCAGCCTCCATTTCCTCGCTATAAGGAGGAAATTGTAAAGGAGACAGTCTTAAAGTTTTTTCTCAACTTTCAGCTGATATCCCTCTTTTGATAAAAATAAAAATCCCGTTTCTCGTCTCCACGTTGAGTTTGACTTTTTTCCCTTTAGATATAAAATGTAACAGTGAATGTTTTTCAACGTCTGTAGCCCCTGGAGAGAGTCTGGAATAGAGGAAGGAGTGGCTTAGGGGAGCTGAGCATAGCCAGGGGGCTGTTCTGAGTGAAAAGAGGGGAAAGGAAGGGCGAAGTGTGCTGACTGGGGCTGAGTGTCATCATGCCTGTGGGTGACCAAGGAGGAGGAATGCGTCGACTTCTTCCTGGCTTCTCCTCTCTCTCTGAGGGACTTTGAAGAACTTTCATTTTGCTTTTCGGCATCAGCAGAATGAATGATTGGGTGCGGGCTGAGAGGAAGGACTGTCGGGATGGGGAAGGAACTGAGGGAGAGGACCTCAGCTCAAGTTTGTCTTCCCGGCTCGGCGCTGGGTGTCTCAGTCAACTTGTGATTGCTGGCAATGGGAATCTGCTCAGACCAACTTAAACCACTGGAGGGCAGTTTATCAGGAGGAAATAGGGCCTTCTCTTGGAATTTGTATCACCTAGCTTTTGCTGTGTAAGAGACCACCCAGAAACAGAGTGGCTTTACACATTGTCATTTGTATTGCACACGACTCTGTAGGTTAGCTGGCCATTTTCTGGACTGGACTCACCAGGTGACCACAGACACAGGCTGGGCCCTCTCCCAGGTCTGGGGTCAGCTGGTGGGACGCTGGTGGCTTAATGAGGCAGTGTAGCCTCACTCCCAGGGCTGGTACTTGGTGCTGGCTGTCAGCTGGGATGCTTTGGTTTTCCTTGCTATGGCTGCTTATCCTGCAATAGGCTAGTTGGACTTGTATCACAGGATAGTTTCGAGGCAGCAAAAGTTTAATCTCAGTGCACAAGTGCTTTTCTCTGTGTGCGTCCAGTGTCCCGTTGGTTAAAGCAAGTCATGTGGCTAAGGCAAGCTTGAAGGAAGAGGGAGGATATAGACGCCACCTGCTGATTGGAGGGGAAGGATTGAAGCCAGTTCCCCCAGAACCAGTGCAATGGGAATCAGGAAACATTTTTACCGAGAGCTTGATCAAACACCCAAGACTGAGTGGTGTGACCGAGAACCTAAAATGACTTTCCTGAGTAGTTATTTAATTTCCTGAATTCCAGTTACTAAAAAATCAATTCCTTTCTCAATGACTCTCGATGTTTTCTTTATCATTTATTAAATTCAACCAAAAACCATGGTCTGCTTCCCGGATATCAGTTCTTTTTTCATCCATTATCCTGGTACTATACTGATTTAGTTATTATAGATTTTGAACATGTTTTCTTATACTGTTTCAAAGTGTTCATTTTTCTTGTAGAACTTAAGAATCTCCATATCTGCCTCCTCCGGCACACATAAAACCCACTGAGATTTTGATGAAAGATTGTATTAAATCTGTAAATTAATTTGAGAAATCAATACCCTCATATTTTTCCTTTCCATGCAGGCATGTAATCAGTTTCTCCGTTTGTTCAGATCTTTTCTTCATATTGTGCTTTTAAAAATATTTATTCCATCTGTTTCCTGTTAGGATGATTCTTGATTCCTATATCGCAGAGTTTTTGTTGTTAGTTTTTTGCTATAAGCGTATGTATGCTGAATCCACATCCCTTAGTGAAATTGATTGGTAGGCTTTACATATTTTAAATCATGGTGTTCAGTTTTATTTTCTACATTTTGGTCATTAAAGAATTTCTGTCTAAATGTTGTACATCTCATTTCAGTTTTAAATTTTATTCTATTGACAAGGGCTCCAAGAGTCATATTAAATATTTAACAACGGTATTACCAGACATCCATGTTTAATAGATTTCCTAATATAAAATCATCCTTGCTTTCCTGCGGTAAACCCTACTCGGGTGTGATGAATTATTTTCTTAGCATAATGTTGAATTTGATTTGCTGGGTTTGTTTTGTTTTGTTTTGTTTTGTTTTTTGGGTTTTTGCCCTCTGTGTTCATGAGTGAAATTGTGCTGTGTTTTTGGTCTGTTCGATTTTGAAATCTCTTCATTAGGTTTTATTATCTGACAATCTAGCCACATAAAGTGAACTAGGCAAGTTTCCATTTTAAATGTTTTAGAATTATGGCAGCAACTCTTCCTTGAAAAACCGATTATTTGTTGGAAAAATTGGATGGTGCTCTAATCTTTCAGGTAAGTGATTCTTCGATGACTTTGAAAATTTTATATAAGGTTGTTAGAGAATTCAGCTTAAAAAATTATAACCTCTGATACAGTCTTTTAAAGTCAACTTTCATGATTTGTATTTTCTTAGCCACCGTTGAGATTTTCAGGGTAAATAACTGTTATTATACTTGCTCTAATCCTGTCAACATATTCTCCTTTATGTCTGTTTGATTTGTCAGTTTTACTTATTTTTTTCAGAAGAGCAGGTCTTGGACTTATTTATCAATTCTTTCCCTCCACAATTCATTAGTCTGTTGTAATTGCAATTCTTTCCATTTTCAGATTATTCTGAGCCATACTCACCCCCCTGCCCCCACCCTGGTATGAAATGTTTAGATGACTCGCCAGACACTAGTCCTTTTTGGAAAAAATTGGGGAATGACTGAATGAATGAATGAATTTAATACCATTCTTTTAATACAGTGAGAGCTTGTGAGGCCATGAATTCACCCCTGAACACAGCTTTGGTTGCCCTCGTGAGTTTGGAGTATGTAACATTCTTCATTGTTTCAAAGGGGTTTGTGAAGACAATATTGATTTGTTATTTTTGATAGTTGTTATCATGAAAGCTGCTATCGAGTGCCTATGCTGCTTCAGTCACTTTATATAAATTATTTCATTTAATATTCGTAGACACCCGAGAAATTATCCTTGTTTAACAGCCTATTTTAACAGCAGATGAAACCAGCCTCCAAAAGAGGCTAAGTGACTTGCCCCAAGGTTGCACACGTGATGGGGTGGGGGCGGGGGTTGGACTGGAATTTAGACCATGATCTGTTTTGATTCTAAACCTTGTGCCCTTTTGACTACGCTACACTGCCTCTCCACTTGAGTGAGTTTTAATCACTAGTTGTTAGGGTTTAAAAAAATTAACTGTTTATTTTAATGGGTTGTCTCAATTTCCAGGTTGATGGGGCTTAAAAAAAATTAACTTGTCATGACCGGTGGAGTTTCTGCATTTTATAATTGCTTGTGGCTTCTTGGTAGCTGAGCGACTGTTCAATTGGCTTCTGTACGTGTTGCGTGGAAGCTGGAAGAGGCGGTGAATTTTGGGTCAGCTCAGAATGTGCATTTCCACGAGGAAAACTTCCCCTGAGACCCATATGCACGTGGAGTGTGAAAATAAAGGCTTAACTTCACTGGCAAATGTCTCTGCCCCATCAGAGTTA
Source organism: Eidolon dupreanum (assembly GCA_028627145.1). NCBI lineage: Eukaryota > Metazoa > Chordata > Mammalia > Chiroptera > Pteropodidae > Eidolon > Eidolon dupreanum. The sequence continues at coordinate 32,200,343 of CM053512.1, read as the reverse complement.
GGGGTTGTTTCTGGAGAGTTCTTAACTCCACGCTTGCTCTGTTGTCCCAGCTGCCCTGCCTCCTAAGACAGCTGGAACTGATTTTTGCAAATGCACTTTCTATCTCCCTCCTTCATCATGTGCTTATGGTTTTATGCTACTGGCTCAGAAGAGGGCCGGGCCAGGGGGGGACTTGACCTGCCTTTTGGCCGTTGGTTCTATTTCTGGGTCTTGCTCTCAGCATGAAGATGCTGCAAACCAGTGTGACTTGTCGTGACGTAATTTGGTTAAATCTTTCCTTTAAATTGGGCTGTGATTCATCTTTATTTTTATGGGGCTATATCATGTTAGAAGTATTACAGTAGGAGTTTTTGTTTGAAATCTAATAAAGGTTTGAATCTGGCATCTGGAGTTTGTGTTCCTTATATTTTTTTATTGTTCATGACTAAGAGTGGCATTGTGGGGGGGAATGGATTTGGTGATAGTGCTAACAAACCTCATTTTCTCTGTCTTGGCTGTAGTGGGAGGCCGAGAGTGAGTTGTGGATCCTCAGGGGGTCCTCCACTGGGTTTCTGTTCTGTTCCTTTTATTTTTGAGGACCTAAACAAAGCTTCTGAGAAACAATATGCAAATGTTTTCAGTGTTACAGTTTTACATCATAAACTTTGTCTTACTTAACATAAGAATCATAGACAGGTTAAAATTTTTTAAAAATTAAATAGTGAACACAGAAAGAACAAACTGGACAAGGATGATTTGTTTTCTAAAGTAATTAACAATGAAAAAATTGTTAATTTTCCCTTATATTGGTAGGGAATAAAAGTCACCATTTTTTCCACGTCTTTCTCCCAGATTAATAATGGCAGACTTTTTAGTTTGGGTCTGAGTGGAGGATGTCAAAGTGTATATCACTGTGGCCTTGACCTGCACCTTCTCGCTCACTAACAAAGTTGGTCATCTTTTAATATGTTTATTGACCATTCCTGTTGTCTCTTGTATCTTTTCCTCTTTTAAACATAATGAGTTTAGGCTGGGTTCCCCAACCACAATACTGCTGACATTTGGGCTGAATAATCCCACGTTGGGGGGCCTGTCCTGTGCATCGTAGGATGTTGAGCAGCATCCGTGGCCTCCGCCCACTAGATGCTGGTGGCATCCCCAAGTTGTGACGACCCAGTCTGTCTCCAGACTTCCTTGCCAAAAGTCCCCTGTTTGAGAACTACCCCCTCATTACCTTTACCAGGTCAAAAAATAGCACTTTGCCAATTTCCATTTGAGCCCCTGTCCAGTCGTAGCTCCTGTCACTCCCCTCAAATTAACCACCATCCTGACTTTTATATTCATTACCGCCTGGCATTTCTCTATGGTTTTATGACCCAAAGTTGCATCTTGAGAGACATAGGGTAATTTTGCCCATTTTAAAAACCTTTATTATGTCTTTAAAATGCATTTTCATTTCATAAGTTATCTGTGTTTATTTCTGAAGAATATAGATAAAAGGAAAACTATCGGGTTACCCTAAAGTCCATCCCCCAAGGGCCTTGACTTCATAATTTTAATATGAAATCTTCCATAATTATCCTTGCAAACATATATATATCAATTGGCATCCTATTGTGCATTAAAGAAAACCATGAGGTTTTACGATGCCAAATAATACCTAGGTTGCAATCCATTTTTTTTCTCTTAGACCTAGTAAGAATCTTTCCATGTAGATATGAATCACACTTTTTAACTCCTGTATTGGTGGACATTTTTCAGGTTATTTCTAATTTATCATTGGCATGAAAGAACGCTGTGACAAAAATTTAGATGATTTATTTTTGTTTACTTTCTCAACTGTTTTCAATTTCTATTTTCCCTAGATTTAGTGAGATATAATTTACAAACAATAAAAGACACACGTTCAAAGAGTAAGGTTTGAAGAGTTTTGACAAAAGTAGACACTCATGTAACTACCACCCCAATCAAGATATAAACACTTTCCATCATCCTGAAAGGTCTCTGGTCCCCACCTGACCAGTCCCCTGGCCCCAGGCTAACTCGGCTTGTTCTGAAGCACACCCCCGATCTGCAGCCCTGCCTTGCACAGATGCTCTTCATCATTCCCTTGGACCCCTGACCCCCGCTTCCCGAGTCCGTTCTCCGCCTTTCTACCTTCCCTTCCAGGTGCATGTCATGTCGATCCCTCCTCGTGGGTGTTCAGAGACTTTCATTTTCTTCCAGATGGAATTAGATTTGGATACAAAATCTGTCTCATCCTGGCACCTCTGTTCTGGGTGCTCACTCTATGCTGGATACTATTCTTAGAGCTTTTTATGTATTGATACATTTCATTTTGTGCACAGGTAGGTGCTGCTGTTATTTCCATTCTACAGATGGAGAAACGGAGCACAGAGACGAAGTAGCTTCCCCGGGATCACACAGCCCCTACTTGGACTCATCCTTCTTACCTCTGTGCTCAGCTGGTTCTAACACTTCTGAGATCTTAGGCGAGTGAATAGCCGAATGTCCACGACCTTGTGTCCCCGTCTGTAAAAGGGGATAGCGGCACCTCCGTGAGCTATTGGTAAGGTCAGTTGATAATGTTAGTTTCTAAGCCCTTGTTTCCCAATTTGAAGCATCTCGCCATTGGAAAGCTTTGTTTCCCACCTGTCTTCACTCGGTTCCAGCCCCTAATACGTCCATTAGACTGTCTGCAAGTATTTGTTTCTGCTTTTAGCATCAGTTTCTTTCTGCGTTTCATCTGCAGGACAATTCCCAGTGGTCACCCCCTTCAGCCAGTTTGCGCTGAGGACTGGCTTGACTCTCCTCTGCAGCTCCTCCCCGCAAGCCCCTTTTGGAGCTGGGCCCTCCATGGGCACCCATGAGTGCTGGGGTGAACTGGCAACTGAAACTTTTCCCATTCAGGGCACTGATCGAGGTAGGTCAGACCTTGATTCTGTGTGTTGATCTCAGAAGGTAACTTAATAGGTTAACTTTATTTCTTCCTGTTTTATAAGACTGCTTTCCTGTGATTATTGGTGCTTTGGGGACTGGAAGGATTTTACAGGATTTGGAGTCAGAAGGGAAAACACGGGCATAGGATTCGCAACTCCGACATGTATTTGATCCTTACTGTGTGTTGGAAGCAGTCTGATCCTCATGACAACCCTGTGGGGGATAAACTTTAGTTTTCCCATTTTATAGATGAGAAAACTTGAGGCTTGCAGAGGGTTGCTGGCCCAGTCACAGCTTCTGGAGCCACTCCATGCCATGTGGAGGGTGCCTACCACGCGTGCTGCCTGGTGGCAACGTTCTCCCACTGTGAGCACCAGCGAGCGCCTCCTTCTGTGTCCCCTGCCCGTGGCTGTCCCCTGCCAGACCTGTAGGTTGTTCCTGGAGTCAGGCGAGATGTGGTGTGAGGCTGCTTTGTCAGTGCTGTGAAATCCTGTGCAAAGGCAGGCAGTAACCCAGCAGGGCTCCTATCTTCACACTCATGTTCTTTTATTTTTTCATAGAGGAAAGTGCGGTTTGTGACGCCTCTCCTTGAGGTGGAGGTGGCAGGAGCTGTGCCCTGTGGTGTGTTGGGCCTGTCTGTGTGTCCCGCAAAGGGGCTGATCGGGCAGGACTCTGATGCTGAGGAGCCCGTAGCTTGGGCTCGGGGTCGGGATGTCCTGGGGAGGCTGGGCCCAGCTACTCTACTGTCCGCCTGGGGCCCTCCCAGGGAGATTCTCCAAGCCCTCAACTGGGTGCCGTTACCCAACGCACCTCTGCCTTGCTCTCCCTGTGCCCTGGAGTCCTCGCTGAGAAAATTCAGAGCAACAGAGCCAGGAAGGTGGCAGAGCAAATGTCCAATGGCTTTGGGTAGGGCCGCTATAACAAAATACCTTCGACTGGGTGGCTTAAACAACAGACATTTATTTCTCACAGCTCTGGAGGCTGTTAAGTCCAAGATCAAGGTGCCAGCAGATTTGGTTCCTGGTGAGAGCTGCTTCCTGGCCTGTAAGATGGGCCACCTTGTCACTGTGCCTCACCTGGCCTTTTCTCGATGTTTGCTCCTAAAGAAGGATCTCTTTCTCTCTTCTATGAGGGCACTAATCCCATCCTGCCCTCAAGACCTCATCTAAGCCATTCACCTCCCAGAGGCCTCATCTCCACACACCATCGCACTGGCGTGAGCCCCTGAATGGGCTTCAACACACGAATTTTGAGGTGATACAAACATTTAGCCCATAACATGGCAGATGATAGTCTCTTTTGGACAGTGACTTGATGCCAAGGCTCCGAGGAAGCAACATGGGAGCAACCCAAGCGTCCACTGATGGATGAATGGATAACACAGTGTGGTGCATCTGTGCAATGGGACATTATTCAGCCTTAAAAAGGAGGGGATTCTGATGCCTGCTGCAACACGGATGACCCTTGAGGACCTTATGCTTAGTGAAATAAGCCAGATGCAGAAGGACAAATACTGTGTGATTCCACTCACATGAGGTCCCCAGAGGAGTCAGATGCATAGAGACAGAACGTAGGTGGTGAGAGCCAGGGGCTGGGGGAGGGGGATGAAGAGTTAGTGTTTAATGGGGACAGAGTGTCAGTTCGGGAAGGTGATAAAGTTCTGGAGATGGATGGTGGTGATGGTTGCACAACTGTGTGAATATGCTTCACGTCACTGAGCTGCGCACTCAAAAAATAGTTAAGATGGTCAATTTTATGTTATGTGTATTTTACCAAAGTTTAAAAAGAGCACCCTTTTTAGTGCACAGCGGAGTGAGTTTTGACTGACGTGCGCACAGGTCTAATGGGTGTAACCGCCACCACGACCAGAATGGAGGCCGTTTCCATCACCTCCAGAGATCCCGCCTGCTTGTGGCTGTCACTCCTACCTGTCCATGCAGTCACCTTCTGCTGTCTGCCACTAAGATTATAGTTTTGCCTTTTCCAACAGAACCTCATGTGAATGGAATCAGACGATATGGCTGGCTTCTTTTGTTCAGCATCACGATCTGAGATTCACATGTGTTACTGCATTTATTGACAGCTGATCCCCTTTTAAAGCTGCTGAGGAGTACTTAGAGTGTGGCCACATGGTATTTTGTATTTACCTGTTGAAGAACATTTGAGTTGTGAAAACTGAGAAGTTTTGGGCTATTCTTCACAAACCTGCCGTGAACATTTGTGTATGGTGAGCCTTTGTGAGGACTTGCGCTGCCATTTTTCTCGGCTGTGTGTGTCGCGGTGATAACGGATGTTTGGGAACCTGCCAGATAGTTTTCCTAAGTGGTTGCACCACCTCAGCTTCCACCAGCAGCATGCAGAGGTCCAGCTGCTCACCTCCGTCAGTGCTTGGCACTGTCAGACTTTTCCCTTGCAGCCTTTCTAGTGGATGTGGCCTGGTGTTTCACTCTAGCTCTAATCTGCTTTTGTTTGATGACGGGTGATGTCACACATCTTTGGGGTCTGTCTCTCTTTTGTGGAGTGAATGTTAAAATCCTTTGCCTGTTTTTCTTTTTTTTTTATTCTGGGGATTTTGTCTTGTCGTTTATACATTTTGGAATCAGAAATGTTGTCAGAAAGGTATTGTGAGTATTTTCTCCCCTTTAGTGGCTTAATTTTTTCATTTTTCTTGACCGTCTTTTGAAGAGTCGCTATTTTTAACAGGGTGCTGTTAACTTAATTGGCTCCAAGTTGTGGCTCTGAGAATTTTCCAGAAGCTCTAACCCCAGACACACAGACATTTGCAGAATTTTATTCTCTTTTTTGTTCATTAATAGACTTTATTTTTTAGACCAGTTTGAGGTTTACAGAAAACTTGAGTAGAAAGTAAAAAATATTTTCATGTAGTCCTTCATTCTCTTCAACAGTTTCCCCTATTATTAAAAATTTTATTAGTGTGGTTTGTTATAACCGATGAGCCAATATTGGTACAATATTAAAACCAAAGTCCACAGCTGACGTTAGGGCTCGCTCACTGTGTCGTATGTGCTCTGGGTTTTGACGGCACGTGCCCACTGCTACAGTGTCACACATTCTCTGTGCTCCATCTAGTCATCCCTCCCTCCTCCCACAATTTTATTTTTATTTTGTTGGGGATATATAATTGACATATGAGATTATGTTAGTTTCAGCTATACTGCTTTCAGATATACAACAATATTATTTACTGTAGTCACCATGATATACACAGCATCCCCAAGACTTATTTATTTTGTAACTGGAAGTTTGTACCTTTGACCCCCCTTCATTTATTTGCCCACCTCACCCCTGACCCCACCTCTGGCAGCTACCAATCAGTTCTTATGACAAATCTCATAAGTGTTTTTTTTTCTTTTTTAAGATTCCATATGTAAGTGAAGTCATATTGTATTGGTCTTTCTCTGTCTGACTTTTTTTACTTAGCATAATACCCACTAGGTCCATCTATGTTGCAAAAGGCAGGATCTCTTTCTTTTTAATGGTTGAAGAATATTCCAATACTTATATCTATACATATATATCTATACACATATACATTGTATTTCTTTATCTGTTCGTCCCTTAATGGACACTTAGGTTGTTTCCATGTCTTGGCTTCTGTGAACAGTGCTGCAGTGGAATTGGGGGTGCAGATGTCTTTTCCAGTTAGTGTTTTTGTTTCCTTTGGATAAATACCTAGAAGTGGAGTTGCTGGATCACATGATAGTTCTTTTTAAATTTTTTTGAGAAACCTCCCTGAATTTAATCCTTTAGAGTAGTAGAAATTCTGTTTCATGTGTGTTTGGATCAAAGATTTTAGAGTGCTTTTTTAGCTCTAAGTACAAGGAGTCAAAATTTAAGTTACTGCCTTTGAAGAGAGAGAAACACACTGCGGTGTGCTGACCTCCTCAGGGTCTTTTGAGGGTGTTTTGAAAAGCTGGAGGTTGACCCTTGCCTTGTTTTCAGACCATTGCAGGGGTTTAAAGTTCAGTAAGTGAGGCCGAAGCAGAGTCAGGGCTGACCGATCAAGAGGGATGATCCGATTCTGGTTCGCGCTCTCACAAACATCTGTGAAAAATCTATTTGCAGAAATATTTTAAAGAAGGCAGTGAAAAAAACCCAAAAACCCAAACCCTTGTTTTTATGATTTGAACATACGAAAGTGAGTATTTTGTTTTTTTGAAGCCTTATCCTTAGGTCCTGATACTCTGAATTGTCAATTTTCTCATTTTCTTTTCCTCCAGACTGCATTGCGGTGTGAAACGTGACCACAAGACAGTGCACAGAGTGTTTGTGTGCTTTAGCAAGTAATTGTAAAGAGAGTTGGACTCAGGTCAAGTATCAGGACATTCCGAGTTCCCTAAAGTTTCCCCTACATGTCTCTTTTAAATCAAACTTCCTTCCTCTCCCCAGAGATAACTGTATTTTTCAGTGACCACCAAAACTATATTTTTTACAACGAAACGTTGACCCGCACGCAGGGTTGCATCCATTTTGAATGGCTTAACAACATTCTACTCACGTATAAAATCTCGCAGCCCAGTCAGGTACATTTTACTGAGTTCGTTCTTTTTGTATATTAGGTACTTGGGTCTCTACAAGGGCCTCAGGTTGACAGTGACTTAATATCACATTTCAAACACAAAGTTCACATACATGTTAAAGGGTACGTATTTTGTAATTCTCAGAGAAGTCTGGAACAAAGACGTAAAGGGGTCAGCGGAGGGGCTGATACATCAGGAATACAAGGCTGTAGTTTTAAAGATTGTTCAGAAGTTTCCATCACAGGGTTGAGTCCACAAACACCAAATTACCTTAATCGAAGAATAAAAGCGAAACAACTCAGCAGCCATGTTCCAGAAACACTTTGTCGTTGTGATTTAGGGCCTCAGATGAGTTCAAATCCCAACCCACTGTTAGCTGACAACAACTCTGGGCAGGTGTTTACCCTTTCAGGGCCTCTGCTTTTCCACTTATAAAAGGTAAACCAGGGTCCAGGCTTCCTCATGGAGTTGTGAGACAATACACATAAAACATTTAGCGCGTAGTAAGGAGTCATTTAGAGCCAGAACGTCACAGTTCAGATTCAGGAATGTGAAGGAGAAAACAGTTGGATGTCAACCATGGTAAAAAAAAAAATCAGTCGTCTATGTTTCGTTAAGAACAAAACATCACACACACACACACACACACACAAATGCATACTCTGCAGTTTTGGATTACTAAGGAACTTTCTTAAGTGTCAGAATAAATAGATCTTTTGGTAGTTAGGAGAAATAAAATACAAGATAGCTTTTCTGGGCTGCTCAGAGTTGTAAGGGGCATCCTGGGTATGAAAGTGTTGGATGTCCAGGGTTGTAAGGAGCTTTGTGGGCTGTGTGTGTGTGTGTGTGTGTGTGTGCAAGAGAGAGAGAGAGGGAGGGAGAGAGAGAGAGACAGAGAGAGAGACAGAGAGAGAGAGAGACAGAGACACAGAGAGACACGGGGTTTCTGTCTTTGACCATAGCTCATAGCACTTGGCCTCAGGGCTTCAGCGTAGACGTTTCTTGAAAAGCTACAGTCACGTTTTGTATCTTTGCACTCCTCCCTACCTAGGACGTGCCAGGACGCATAGGGAGAACTGTGATTTGTAACTTGGCGTTGCCATTTATACTAACTGTGGGACCCTGGGCAAGTTACTGCAATTCTCCAGGGTCCTTCAGTGTCCTCATCTGTAAAATGGGAAGAGAAATATATCACAAGGTTATAGGATCAAATAAATGATAATGCAGGAATGTAACAAAAAGTTACATTGTTGCTATTATTATCGTCATATGGTAGTTATGAATTATACAGTAGTCCCCTTGTCTGAAAATAGTAAATGGAATATTCCAGAAATAAACAATTCATACCTTTTAAATGGCATGCTGTTCTGAGTCGCATGATGAAATCTCGTGATAGCCCCTCCGGGATATGAATCATCCCTCTGCCCAGCATCTCCGCACTGCAGACTCATAGGTGATCAGATCGGCTGTCGTGGTATCCCAGTGCTTGTGCTCAAGTGACCCTTATTTTACTTGATAATGGCCCCAAAGCACAAGAGTAGTGATGCTGTCAACTCAGGTATGCCAAAGAGAAGCAGTAAAGCGCTTCCTTTAAGTGAAAAGGTGAATACGGTACAGTAAGATATTTTGAGAGCAAGAGAGAGACCAGTCACATCACTTTAATTACAACAAATTGTTATAATTATTACTTATTGTTCTTAATCTCTTACTGTGCCTAATTTATAAGTTAAACTTTCCTGTGTGTACAGGAAAAAACAGTATATATAGGATTAGGTTTTAGGCTTCCAGTGGGGGTCTTGGAATGTATCCCCCATAGATGGGGGGGGAGACAACTGTGGTCCTGCGTTGCTGTCTTATTCTCTTTAGTTAATTTGAACAACCGAGACATTTAACGGACAATAAAATTCACAGATCTTAAATGTTCGGTTCAGAGAATTTTGATAAATGTGTACACTTGTGTAACCACGACCAAAATCAAGATAGAAAATACTGCCATAGAAAAGGGACCAATTCTCTGGGGCCCCTTTCCGTGAATTCCCCACTGCGGGCATGTTGTGTCACTAGACTACTATCATTGTCATCGATTATTACCATTCGGTTTGTTTTTTGAAGAAGAGGCCAGCTGGGAAGGAGTGGGCAAGTAGTGGGGGTGCTGGGAAAGGATGGGGGTGGCCCGCCTAGGACTCCTTGTCACTCCAGACTTGTCACACTCTCCAATGCATGAGTGAGTTTGAAACGTGATCTAAGAAAAGTTTTGCTGGGAAAGTTTAAGGGATGTCGGCGGCTGTGGTAGATGAGGTTCACTGCCCCAAGCTGCCAGAACTCGAGGACCAGGCATGTGGGGGAGGGGGGAAGAGTGAGGGGCAGATCACCACGTGGCAGATAGGCATACACCCCGGTGTCCTGGTGACTTTGAACTTTATCAAGATAACACAGAGCATTTGAACCAAAACAATTTCGCAGAGGCCAGTTCAGCATCAGGGACTTTTTTCCTCTTTGCTGGCCAGCTAGGGCGTCCCGCAGAGGTTCCTTGCTTTCCCGTTTCCTCTGTGTGGGCCGTGTGGATGGGGCCGGTGGTTCAGGTGTCTGCAGTCCGGCAGGCTGGCGCTCCCAAGGCCTCCCGAGGTCTCGGGCCAGTCGAGGGAGTAAGTCCCCTGTGCCCAAGCCAGGCAGGGAGGCTGGAAGCTTTTAAAGGCCACGGCTCTGGCTGTAGACACGTGTTCCTCTGGCGTTTGCTTTGTTGAAAACACATTCCCTAGATAGTTTCTTTTCTGCACAGACCTCTAGGCTTCTGCTGCTGCAGGCCTTGCTGTGTGAGGAGCAGCCTGGCTTAGTCTCTCTGCCGACAGGCCGTGAACGAACCCTTAGGGAGGGCGGTGGGCCATGCTGCAGGCCAGACACTTTGTGAGAATGATCTCCCGGCTCTTCAGGTGGTCACTGTTATATCCCCATTTCACAAAGGAGGAAGAACTTGAGGCTCAGAGAAAAGTCGGGGACCCAGCTCCTACCAGGACGGGCGTAGCCTTTGCTCCTCTCTCGCAGCCTGACAGGGGCCTGGAGCTGAAAGCCTTTCTCTCCCTCACCTCTCTCTCCAGAGGGTCACTGAGGCCTGTGCCTTTAACTCCTTACATGGCCTGCAATGCCATCTCCCCTCCCCAAGCCACTCTGTCCACCTGCCAAGGGTCCGGGCTCTGAGGATGTGGCCTGGACCGGGAGAGACAAGGGTTTCTGCCCTTGTGAGGCTGACATTTCATCGGGGGCGTCATTTATGCATTAATTATTAGTAATTAGTAATTAATCATTAGTAAGCTGGTGGCTGATCAGGCCAATGAGATGCTGCCTCACACCCACCAGGATGGCTACAATCTCCTCTAAAATACAGAAAACAACAGTGTTAAAGAGGATGTGGAGGAATTGGACCCCTGTGCACGGCTGGGGGGAGCATAGAATGGTGTGGCCCTATGGCAACAGTATGGCGGTTTCTCCAACAATTGAACACAGATTTACAATACGATCCAGCAAGCCCACTGCTGAGTCTGTACTCAAGAGAACTGAAAACAGCCTGGAAGAGATGTTTATACATCGTGTTCCTATCAGCATTGCTCGAAATTGTTAAAAGGTGGATGCAACCCAGGTGTCCATCAATGGATGACCGGATAAACACAATGTGGAACACACACACACACACACACACACACACACACACACACACACACACAGAGGAATATTATTCAGCCTTGAAAAGGAAGGAGATTGTGGTACATGCTACAACATGGATGAACCTTGAGGACATTATGCTAATGAAATAAACCAGACACAAAAAAGACAAATACGGTGTGATTCCACTTACATGCGGCCTGTAAAGGAGTTGAATTCATAAACAGAAAGTAGATGGTGGTGCCAGGGGCTGGGGGAGGGGGAGGGGCCGTGAGTGTTTAATGGGGACAGAGCAGTAGTTTGAGAAGATGAGAAAGTTCTGGAGAGGGATGGTGGGCATGGTTGTGCAATGTGAATGTGCTTCATGCCACTGAAATGGACACTTAAAATGATTAATATGGTAAATTTTATGTTGTGTATCTTTTATCACAATTTAAAAATAAGTAAAAAAGAAAAAGGAAATAAGCTGTAGTCCATGGGAAGAAATTGGGATTTCATTCCGGGTGACGTGAATCTGTTGGCAGGCTTGGAGGTGTCTTGTGGCACTTGGAAAGTTGTGTGGCTTTTTCATCTTTTGCGTCTTCAGTATCTGTTTGGTGGCTGCCGTGTGGCAGGCAGCGGTGCCATTCAGTAGATGAAAGAGTGAGGAATTCGGGTCTGTGGAGGGAAGGAAGTGAGGCACTGTCAGAGGGTGGAGAAGAGAGGTGGGTTCTTGTGTCCTGTCACCAGTGGGCTTGCTATGGTCCCGAGGTGTCTGCCACATCCTGGAACCCCAACCACCACTGTGGCCCCAATGGGCTCTATGGTGGGTTGGATTGTGTGCTTCCCAAAATATGTATTGGAACCGTAATCTCCAAGACCTCAGAATGAGACCCTTTTTTGGAAATCAGTTCTTTACAGAAGTGACCAACTCAAAATGTCGTCATTGGATGGTCCCCAATCCTGTACGACTGGCGTCCTTATAAGAAGAGGAGTTGGACACAGAGACAAACACGTACATACAGAAGGAAGACAGCACGAAGAGATATGGAGAGAAAACAGTCCTCTATAAGTGAAGGAACAAATCCTTTTCTCATCCCCTCAGAAGGAACCAACCCTGCCGATACCTCGATTTCAGACTTCTGGCCTCCAGAACTGTGAGACGAGACATGTATGATGTTTTTGAGGCTCTGTCTGAGTTGAAAGCCTCAAAAGGGCTCATGTGATTGTGGTCTGGAGTTTGCATGCACATCTCAATCTCCGAAATTTAGACTTGCCTCCTAGCCCTCTAATTTATGATTCTGCCACTGCTTCTGTTCTTTCTCATTCCATATGTAGGTAGGAAACATCCATCCATATTTTAGTTTTTTTTTTTAAATAGTTCTGTGCTATTCACACATATCTGGGGTTTTCTGCGCCTTTGCCGAGAGGTGAGACTGTGACATAAATGTGTGTAGCATCGTGGATTGAATGGACTGCCTCATGGACAGGAGGGTCATACTTCCTTTATTTTTTTGTTTGTGTGTTGTGTACTTGTATAACAGAATCTAGAATCTCTCAGTTTTTAGCCCCTTACTCTAAACCATTAATCGTTTTATTTTGCTTTCATGTCACTTAAAATGATACTAACAGTGTCTCCCAGGTAGTCTTCCTTCCCATTTTTTGAAAGAGCACCCTAGCTTTGTGAATTCCTCTTAAAATGTAGAGAATGTAACCAAGTCCCAAGAAAGGAAAAGGAGAGAAATAACAAGAGGGGAAAAAACCCAGACCTGGAAGCCTTTCGTGGGTTTTATTGTGAGATGGTAAGCCTATAAATTGACTTGGAGAGAAGTGATATCTTGATCATTTTTACTTGCAGGTATGCATTGTCCCAAGGGTTCTTTTCTGTTCTTAGAAACGTTTTATGATTTTTCTTCAGAAAGAATCTAACTTTTGTGAGCATTGTTCTTAGATTGACTGGCTTTCTATCTATCCCTCCATCCACCCAGCCAGCTATTCGACTATCCACTCAAACACCCATTCGTCTATCCACTCATCCATTCATTCATACACTTCTCCATCCACTTACTCATCCATCTATCCATCCATCATCCATCCATCCATCCATCCATCCATCCATCCATCCATCCACATGTCCATCATTCATCTGTCTATCCATCCGCTTATCTATCTATCTATCTATCTATCTATCTATCATCTATCTATATCTATTTATCATCTATCTATCTAATGGAAGAGATTTTTAAAAAGCCTTAGGAGTGATAATTTCCCAGAATCTGGGGCAGGGACCGGGTTTTCTTTGTTTGCTGCTACTTTATTAAATGCTTACTAATTCTAAAGCCATGCAGTTGATTCCCTTCAATTTTCTAACTCCGTAATCATAGCACCTTTGGATAATGGTGATTCACTGTCCTTTACCAATAATCATGCTGGTCATTGCTATCGACCCTCTCATAGCAGGAACCCTCAGAACAGTGTTGAATGACAGACTGGAGTGTGGTCAGCCCAGGCTCACTTCTGATTGGAGAGGAATGCTTCAATTGTTTTACTGCAGAGAATAATTGTGTAATTGTCGAGACTCTTAACGTTCCTGTTTTCAGCCTCACTCTGTAAATGGACTGTGATCATGAACTCTTGACTGTCTCATATATCCAAGCAATATAAATGGCACTTGTCCATTTAGAAGGACAGCAGATTCAATGTGTTAAGCTGTTAAGCTGCTGAAAGAGCCTTTACACCCCCACCTCAGTTTTTGAGCAGAATGGAGTGCTGGTTCGTCACCTCCTGCCAAGTGGCCACTTCCATTCTGGGCACACTTTTCCGTGAAAGGTCTGGTGGGCTCCAGGCCTGGGAACCCTTGGGTCCCATGTCTTCACTGAGGCAAGGGTGGGTTTCAGAGCCTCCCTGCACAGTGGCGGCCAGAGAAAAACTGCCTTTGTGGGCAGGACCTACCGGGGCCTCTGAGACGGTTTCTTGTGCTCTGAGAGAAGCTGCTGGTTTGGGACAGTCTGGTCTGGGGCTGCCAGCACTTTTTCTAGGTGATGCCACCCTAATTCCTGTGTTGAAATAGGAATCTCTTGTGAAGGTACGGGTCTCAGACTACTTGTGCCAGGTAGATTAAGGAACAGAAAAGTACCTTTCAGGGTATCATTTGAATAATTGGCGATATATGTCGATTTTCAGGAAAAAACAAACAAGCCAGCAAACCCAACATGATTCTACCGCTGCTGTGGTTCTCATCGAGGTGGGCTGCTTTTCCAGCCCCGCGTGTCTCAGTGGAGAAACTTGAGTAACCTGCAGGGGACCGTGCGAGAGCTGCTGGTCCTCTTGGTGGAAGGGGAGACCCGTGTTGGGAAGCGTTTTGAGCTGGCTGGAATCAATACAGGATTCTAGTATGCTTTGGGAAATACAAGGGGTCTTTAGGCAAGAATGCAAGGAAGGGTCCTGTCGGTCCGGGGGCGGTTTCTTCGCTCTCCATGCCAGCCCGGAGGGGCTCGCTGGCAGCCAGCAGTGCGTTCGTCAATTGTCTGACCCTCTCTGTTGCTTCTTATTTCCTGGTTGTGTAATCTATCACACCAAGCCTGTTGAAAATAAGTGAAAAAGGTATGTGCTGGAACACTCATGCTGTTCTAGAAACATCCATGTTTCCCACCTCGAGAGCAGAAGTCACAGAGAGTCTGATGTTTTGCGGTGAGAGGAAAGGGTTCCACGTGGCTCTGTGGCTCACTCTCCTTGTTTCATTAGTTTTCAAGGTAAAATTGGAACTGAAGGAAATTAGCGTGAGAAGTGTCCTCTGGCACAGATTTCCATTGTCCAAGAGGAACTGCCAGGAAGTTGCTCAAGAGTGGGGGGAGGGGCGTGTCACATGCGTAAGGGATTTTTATCAATGTTTTTCAATTTGTAAACCTGTTTGGGGTAGGGATAACATTGGGCTGGTTTCTAGGATTTACCCCTATTTCGAGTTTTTTTTTGTTTTTCAGTTTAGAGGTCAGTCATTTGAAAGACAAGACTTTTTCTCTAAGCTCCTGTCAAAGGGTGGAGACGTGGTGGTCTGGGCTTGGAAGTATTGGGAGGGGGGCGGGGATCTTCTCACTCTGGGACAGTGGGCCTCCACCTTGACACTTCTGACCTTCAAGGCGGGATAGTTCTCTGTGGTGGGGCCCCGCCCTGTGCCTCGTCAGGTGTTGAGCAGCATCCCTGACCTCCACCACATGATGCCGGAGCACTCCTCCCCCCAGGTCCTGAATCCAGATATTGCTGATGTCCTCCGAATGGCAGAGTTGCCGCCTTTTGAGGGCCACTGGACTCGGATGACCAAATCTGAGTGGGGGCAGGGCACTCCATTGTTGTTCACTGCTCCTTTTCATGGCAAAATGGAAACCGGGAGCCGGTTGTCAGCCACGTGTGTGCAGAATCAGTGGTTTGGCATTGCATGTTGCCTGCTGGCGGAAACCACATTGCCACCCATGGGGACCAAAGAATCTGAGGAACTGTGATTATGGTCCGAGGTGGGTGGGTTTATGGGTGTCCCAGGTACCTTGCTAGTTGGTGAGGACACAGTAGTGGGCAGCAAAACAGACAGGGGCCCACCTTCTTGAACCCTGTCCCTTAAACACCTGATCAGTGACATCACAGACTAGAAAAGCACAGGGTGCAATTCAAGTTTGTTAGGTTTGGGGTAGGGGCTGGGAACTCGAGCACCCCCAAGCTGATCTGGAGGAGTAGTCACAGAAGGGGACGTCTGGCATTTTCCGTTGAGTGCTTCACACACAGTGGCGGGCAGAGTAACAGGACCGGTAGTGGCCCACGCAACCCTGGTCGTCCCACTGTGGCTCGGCCATGGACCCGCCAGCTGCGTGACCCTGGGCAGGTTACCTAACCGCTCTGTGCCTTGGTTTTCTCATCTGTAAAATGGGGATAAGAGGAGCACCTAAGGTTGTCATGAGGAACAGATGATGAATAATTGGAACAGTGCTTGGCACAAAGGAAACCCTGTCTGAGTGTTTGCCAACCCGTGAGGGCAGCTCTGCCTTTTCCCTGCTGCCTTGCTGGGATCCTCGCTGCTCTCTCGACTGTCCTCTTCTCTTTCCTCTGCAAGCTGCAGCCTCCCCACCCCCACCCCTGTCCCCCAGCCTTGCTGTTTGTTCTTTTCTCCCCGTTCCTCTGGTGCAGTTTGGCCATAGGCCTCCCTCTGCCAGCCAACTTGGAGACAAGCATCACCTGGATATTTAACAGAGTGTTGAGTTTTCTGCACAGCCCCTGTGTCCCTGTGAAAAAGGCACTCGTTTATCTGTGTGAAAACCCACCTGCTAGTGGTTAGCCGGGGCCGTCTCCACTCTCAGACGTGAACTTCACCGCCAGCCGCTTGCTGTCTGCAGCCACAGTGCGTTCCTTGGGGCCGCCCTTCCCAGGGCTCCCTCGCCTCTCGCAGCGTGTGCTGCCTCGGACCTTCGTCCTCCGGCGGCGACAGTGTCTGTCTTTGTGTGTTCTGCTTCCTTTGGTCGAGATGTGGCTTGATCACCCGGAGCGGGGCCGTCGGCAAGTCTCCTCGGCTTCACGGAGGCTCCTTGTCCCCATGGCTGGCGACTCGGCCACACACCCAGGCCGCCTGACACCTCGGAGCTGCCCATGAATGGGTTGTCAGAGCTTCTCTTGTTTATTTCACTGCATGCCTCGCTGTGGGCTCTTGTGCAATCACTGGGCGAGGAAAAGCCGAGTACAAAACAGCCCTGCTTGGAGTCAGGGCTTGAAGATGATGGAGAAAGACTGAGGTGGAGATAAGCATTAACCAGTTTGTACTTGTTTTAAGATTTTATCTTATTTAGTAGTTTTTGACGTGTGTGCCAGTCTGTTCTGGTGGTTCAGAGAAGGGAAGATGGGAAACTCTGGGTCTAATGGAGGACAAGGATGGGTAGCAGATACAGCAGACTGAGGGCTCAGAGGCACCTTGAGAATGTCTACAAGATGTTTTTTGTTAAGTACCATCTACCATGTATAGGTGGCTGTCGTAAGGACCTTTTCATGGAGGTAAGTTCTAAACCTGGAGTCTGGCCCCAAAAACTCAGCTTTTCCTGCCGTATTCTGCCTTACAAAGAAAAGGGGCCTTTGGTGCTGGGTTTTGAAGGGTGAATAGGAGTTTGATGAAGAAGAAACATATCCTGTATTGACTTTGGCCTCCTGCTCCTCCTAAAATTGGCCAGAGGTCAATACTTGGAGACTAGCATTAGGCTATTAGTGTGACCAGCTTGTCCTGGTTTGCCCAGGACTTTCTTAGTATTTGTTTTCATATTAAGAGCCCTGCTTCCTGAGAAACCCATCAGTTGCAGGCAGACCAGAACAGTGGGTTACCGTAGGTTTCACCCAGCAGCAGAATCTCACACCGGAGCCTGGAGACTTGTTGACTTCTTTATTTCCTCATCTCTAACCGTGGCCATCTCCCAGAGTGCTCGCTTGTATTTCCTGCTGGTCTTCTTCCTCTAGACCCTTCCATTTTTTGGTTTGGGTCAGAATTAATGAGGTAACTCATGCTTACGATGAGCTAAGCAAAGCACCTGACCCATGCCAGCCCCTGGAGTTTTCGCCTTCCTCACCCTCTCTCTGTGGGAGCTGCTACCCCATCCTTGGAGTGAGCGGGCTTCCTTGTAGGGATGTGGACTCACTTGGAGCGTAATTACTCCAGCCTGGCCCTCCCCAGGGACATAGCCAGCTGCCCCCAAGGGTGACGGGTGAACATAATCCCCATCCGTTAGGGGAGCACATGGGTGTGGGAGCTGCTTGGGTGCGTGTGTCAAGTGTCAGCTTTAGTGGAGTACATAGGAAGCAGGTTCAGGGTTAGGGTTCAGGGCCAAGGCAGCTCAAGGTCATCAGAGGCCAGGGATTTGCCTGCAGGCTGCAGCCCATAGGGTCACGCTGGGCCAGGTGTTGGTCAAGAGTCCCTTCTCCTCTCAATTGCTGGTGCCACCATTCTGTCTCATTGCTGCTACCAGTTGAGCAAAGGAAGCTACTATTTTCCAGGGCTTGCTGACCATCCGTGCAAAGCATTGCACTTTAATTCTTTCTCTGTCTTTCGAGTAACAACCAAGTGGAATGGGGAAAGGCATGTCGTGTGAGGAGATACGGGGAGCAGTGGTGACAGCTGGCTGCTTCGCCTGGATTGAGAGCCTGGGAGATTGTTGAGGTGTTTCGGTCATGAATCTTTCCCCCAGATTTAGACAGTGACACAGGGGACAAATACAAGGACCCATGACCTTCGCTCTGTCCTCCCTGGAAGCATCTGACACTGCAAAGTTGCCTGAGCTGACTGGTGTTCACATTAATGCAAATACAGAGGAGCCTGTAGTCCTGGGTTCAAATCCTGATTCTTCCACTTCCTTACTGTGTGACCTTGGGGCTTACTTAACATCTCTGTTTCCTCTTTGTATAAAATTGGGATAAATGCTCGTATCTACCACATACAGTCATTGAGTAGATTACATGAGACAGTCTTTGCATACCACTAACCCAGTGCCCACCACGGAGCTGGCCTCTGTTACTTTTCCTTGTCTCCTGCTACAGTAGATTTCAAACCCCCAGACCTTTGCCCACCTGCAGAGAAGGTCCTTTTTCTATCCTGAGTGAGCACAGTAGAGAGGAGGGAAGACCTCAGGCCAGGTCAGAGAGACCTCTATGACCTTGGGAAAGCTTTTAACTTTTAACTTGAGAGCTAAGGACAGGTTCCCTCCGGCTGACGGGCAACCCAGGCATCTTGGAGTTTGTGCTGCCTCCAAACGCATTGGTTTATTTGTTCAGTCAGTATTTATGGAGGGCGGGCACAGGGGGAAACATGACCCAGACCTGCTTTCTCAGGCATTGGTGGATGAGCACATAAATAAAAAGGCATTGCAAGAAGCGTGTTTGGGGCCAGCCTAGGGAAGGCGGTCATTGCCTCCCTCTGGGCAGAATGTGTCCTCCTGCCTGGTTCACTTCTTAAACTGAATTTTCCCCTGGGGATGAGTGTGCAGTTTAATGACAGAGAGAGACACCTTCATCAGGTTGTTGTTCTTAAAAAGAGGTGCTTCAGGTAATGTTTGGATAGGCTGTTACTAACTGATACCTTGGGTCTTAGGAAGTTCAAGTGCTTATATTCCATGCATTAGCTATTGTTTCCTTTAAGAACCCATATTGTTATTCATTACCCTTGTTTTACAGTGGGGAAACTGAGGCCTAGGGATGTGGACTCACTTGATCGATTTCGCATGAGGGCAGAGTTGGTCATTGCACTTGGGTCTCCCTGTCCTTGGTCTGAGCTCCAAGCGCTAGTTGGGATCAGTTCTGTCCTGCTTCCCATGGGGTTGGGAGCCCTTTGAG
This sequence comes from Eidolon dupreanum, assembly GCA_028627145.1. Classification (NCBI taxonomy): domain Eukaryota; kingdom Metazoa; phylum Chordata; class Mammalia; order Chiroptera; family Pteropodidae; genus Eidolon; species Eidolon dupreanum. The sequence goes on along the minus strand of CM053512.1, from coordinate 32,180,901 downwards.
TCCCCCGTGTGTCCCTGGGGCCTGGCTCAAGGCCAGCTGAACTGGAGAAGGAGTGGGCGTGTGGTCTGTCTGGGGGTCCTGTGATTGTTGCAGTTCCCACGTGCTGTCTTGGATAGAGGTTGCGGATGGAGAGGCAGCTGTTGGAGAGTCACTCAGGGAAGGGCAAGGAATTTACTGGAAGGCAGGGAGTACTGGCAGCCGTCAAGAATGAGGAAGTCTATGTTTGAAGATTCTACAATGTGGAGAGTTCTGACTCTGCCTGGGTTCAAATCCTGGCTTCATCCACCGTGTCCTTGACAAATGACCTTGAACAAAGTTCTGAACTGTCTGTTTCCTCATTTATAAAAGGATAATTTTGTGCCAGGTGTGGTTAGTGGGAGGATGCTGATCCCCTAATACAGTGCCTGGCTTGGGCCTGGCAATATTTTCGCTCTTTCAGTTATCTTTTTTTTTTTATTGTGGTAAAATATATGTAACGTGAAATTTATCATTTTAACCATTTTATGTGTATATTCGCACTGGTGTGCATCCATCCCCACCATCCATCTCTAGAACTTTCTCATTTTCCTGAACCAATATTCTGTCCCTATTAAACACTAATCCCCTTTCCTCTCCCCCAGCCCAGGGCCCCCAGTATCTACTTTCTGTCTGTGAATCTGACTCCTTTAGGGACTTCGTATGAATGGAATCCTGCTGTGTTTGTCCTTTTGTGTCTGACTTATTTCACTGTGCATAACATCGTCAGGGTTTATCCACGTTGTAGCAGGTGCCAGAATCTCCTTCCTTTTATCCTACTGTCTGGATGGACCACCTTGTGTTCATCCATCCATCAGTGATGCTCCTTGGTTTTTCAACCCGGTTTTACACTGACATCTTGCATACGTGTTTTCTAGCTCACAGGTAGCAAATAAATGTTCCGTCATGTGTGTGTAGCGTGAAGGCCCTGCTTCTCCGTCCCCTGGCTTTGCATCTTTCTCTGTCTTTTGAGTCACAAGCAAGTGGGACGGGGAAAGACATGTCATGTGAGCAGATATGGGGAGCAGTGGTGACAGCTGGCTGCTCTGCCGGATCGAGAGCCTGGGAGATCGTTGTGGTGTTTCGGTCGTGATCCTTTCCCTGGATTTAGACGGTGACACAGGGTACAAATACAAGGACCCATGACCCTGGCTGTGTGCATCAGTTAAGTCCGTCTGTGAGAGATGAGAAAGCCCAACCCGTTTTACAAGATGGCCACAGGGACTGGGATGGAGCAGGGCATGTGACATCGCTCCGAAAGTATCAAACGCAGACCTCAGAGCCGCTTCCTTCTTCTCACACGTGGTGGTGGCTCTGACTGCTCCATTTGCTCTTGGACTTTTTCCGTCTGAGGTCTTTCCTGCTGGTTTGTAGTTCTTGACGGTGTCGCTTTTCTTTGTGACTTTAGCGGTGGAGTACCGACTTTAGGTTTGCAACCTTTGCTTCTGAAATTGTCCTCTTCAAGATGTCTTTCTTTTGTCTTGATGAACTGAGAGTCCGTAAAAGTTCCTGTATCTTGAGCATTCCCTGGTGAGAGAAGCAAAGGGAAACGGACGCTGGATAATAATTCTTTGCGTACCTCTCAGAAGGCGGGTTCTCGCAGCGCCTGGCCTGGTTTAAGGAACTCTCAGCATGTGCCAAGCCTCACGTTTTACACAGAGCTGAGAAAGGAGCCACACTGCTGTGTGGCAGGGACTGGGCTGAGGGGGCAGGCAGAGGGCGGTGCATAAGCCAATGGAAACTTCTTTCTGATTCTGCCTGCCCGCTAGGCTGGTAGCATCGTGAGGGCAGTGGCAGCAGAACACCCTGACTTGGCACTTGGAAGACCCTCAGCAAAACTTGGACAGGTGGAGGGTGTGGTGGCTTCTATGTGTGTGTGCAAGTTATGAGCTGAGCTAGCATTGCAAGACTTGGGATGTGGATGCCAGGGTGACTGCAGGGAGGCCTGGGGCTGTGTGCTGGGGCCTTGGAGGCTGTAACTGAGGGCTGGACAGGTACACACAAGCTCAGCTGTTTCAGCTCCACCTAACTTTCATATTTCTGCCTTTGCCACGAGTGGCGCTCTAAGGCAGTGGCTCTCACCCAAGGGTGATTCTGGAAATGTCTGGGGACATTTGTGGTTGTCACGACTGGGGGGAATAAGTGCCACTGGCATCGAGTGGGTAGAGGCCGGGGATGTGGCTGATGCAGTGCATAGGATGGCCTCTCATCACAAAGAATGACTGGCCCTAAACGTCAACAGTGCTGTGGGTGAGAAACGTGCTCTCAGTCAATGGTGATGGATTGCCGGTCCCAGATCTCAACTTGGGAAAGCGCCACAGGCCTACCAGGTGTGGAACTGGCCAGGATGGGGGAAGCTAGCAGGTGGTCCTGTCCTGCCCTAGACAAACCAATGCTCTGTCTGGCAGAGAACATAGTCGTTTCCTCTGGCCTGTGTTATCTCCCTCGATAAGCTTTGTGGATTGTTCCAGACCGTGTCGATGGGGCAGGTTCCTACTCCATGGCCGCCGGCTGTGGCTCCCCGTCTGTGGGAAAGGAGGCAGCTGCGCAGTCATTACTCTGCCTGGTGTAAATATGCTCTCGCATGTTTTGGTTCAGGGGGTCACTGAGTTGTGTGCTTTTCTTTTGTTGTTTGTCAATTTAATTTGTTACTAATAATAAAATCTGGAACTTACCTGGCCCTGAAGCCCGAGGGCATTGAGAATGCTCAGTGGTACACATGACCTATTCAAAGGCTGGCTTTGGGACAAGCAGAGGATGGAGTAGAATCCTTTCTTGGACCGCAGCGGCTGCTGGCACTTCAATGACAGGATCCTCTCCTGAAAACCCAATTTAGTTTATTGCTCAATAAACCAACAACTTGACCCCAAGGGAACAGGTTTTCTATAATTACCTGGTTGTATCAACGACATTTTGAGTGAGGTCTCTAGATAAGGGGCCCCTGGCACAAAATTGAAGGCAACGCCAAAACACTCAGCACTTTGATGCAGTATTTTTAAAAATCAAATGTAAGGACAAAACATCCATGATGAACAGAATATTTCAAAATTTTAAATAAAGTTGGGATCTGATCCTGCCCACTTCACCCTGGTCCTGACCCTGTCAAATCCTCTCTTTGAAATTTTGATATTTTGGGCATCGTGGACTTTTGGGCTTTAATTTTGGCTTTTTAAATATTCCATTTTAATATGTCTTAATGACTGTTTGATGCCCCAGTCCCAGCCCTGGGCATCTGGATAGGTTTCTCAGTCCATTCCACAAATGAGGAAACTGAGGCTCCCGGAGGCTCGGCTTCCGTCATGTGGTCACAGAGCCAGCAGACGGTGGAACGAGGACTTCGGAGGCCATACTCTCCCCCGTCTTAGGTTTTGTCAGTTTCCTAAGTGTTTATGTTTCAGGCAGGTGGAGTTTCTCCTATTAATTTGTTTATGGAGAAGAGACATCTCTGTTTCCTTTTGGCTTTTACTGTCTTGAATTAGATGATGGCAACATAGATGACACAGAACCTTGGCCTGTAATTGCTCACACCATTAGATTTCTACCTATCTATGACATTCCACCTTTTAAAATTTTTTATTGTGGTAAAATATACATAAGGTAAAATTTACCATTTTTAACTACTTTTGAGTGCACAGCTCAGTGGCATTAAGTACATACACTGTTTACAACCATCCCCACCGTCCATCTCCAGAACTTTTTCACTTTCCCAAACTGACACTCTGTCCCCATTAAACACTCACTCCCCTCCCCTCCCCCAGCCCGTAGCTCCCACTGTCTACTTTCTTTCCCTATGAATCTGACTCCTCTGGGGACCTCATGTGAATGGAATTATATAGTATCTGTCCTTTTGTGTCTGGCATCGTTCCCTGATGTCCTCAAGGTTCGTCCATGTTGTAGCCTGTGTCAGAATTTCCTTTCTTTTTAAGGCTGAATGATATGCCATAGTATGCATGTTTGTGTTTGCGTATGTGTATCTGACTGTCTGTTTGATTCTGTTCATCCATTCAATCTGTTTTTAAAGGCTATTATACAGGCAGTGGTCAACACCATTTTAAAGAGGTTCACAAGGAAGAGTAAGGCCTTTCCGTGTCTGTCCTGTCCCCAGAGGCAACCACCCCTCTGAGTGTCCCGTTCACTCAGAGAGAATTCTGTGTCTACACATGTGTGGATGCTGCACACACCGCCTGCCCCCTTTTTGCCCATATGCTTCTCTTGCTGCTGGCACCTTGGCTTTCTCCCTTAATAACATTTCTTGGAAGTTGTCTGGACCTTTTTCCCGTGGCCACATTCACTTGTAACATATTTCTCCAATCTGCGTCCCTGGACGTCTCTAGCCGTTACTGTAAATGGTGAAGCACTGACTGTCATACTTGGCATGCATGGAATTTGTTTTGGGGGTGCGCTGAGCACCGAGAGCATCCTGGACTTTGTGCTTGGCTTGAACTAGGATGGACGAGGTGATATTTAAAGATGGGGAGGGGGTGCAGGACGTTCTGGATTTTAATCTGTAAGTTATTCACTCTTTGTTATCCTCAAACCCACATGGGTCTTTTTTGGAGTCAAACATGACTTTTACAGAGTTGACCTCAATATTTGCATACATGGAAGAGTGGAAGCCGGAGATTTCAAATCGACTTCTGGCTGATGCAGGCTGCTGGGGGTGAGGTGTGAGTTACACATGCCTTGTTCTTGGCACGGCTTGCGAGGAGGAATTAAGCCTTAACTCTTAAGATGATGCCCAGACTTGTGCTGAGACCCACATGGGCCTCAGGTGGGTTATGCGTCTAGATTCCAGGTATAGGTTGTAACCCTCCATACTTCCACATGCTCTGACCTTGGTTGTATAGTCAGCCCTGCTCTAATGCTGGATTTGAAGACTTGAATTTGTTCCGTCAGGATACCGTTACAAGGGAACAGTTGGATCACGATGCAGATTTCACCTCTGCTTCAGAGCGAGCTTGTCTCCGAGAAACAGTGGGTGACCTGATCTCAGAAAGCTGGCCCCAGCTGAACCAAGCCATGCAGGCCAAACGCATGCATGCGCCTAAAACCTGCACCCCTCCCGCGAACCCCCGCATGGGTTGTGAGCCACCATCATCTGCATCTGGAGTCCCGACTGTCCACCCCATTTTAGACAGTCCCCTCTCCACCTCTTCACACTCTCAGCTACGAGACTCTGGCACCCAGTTCCACACAAGCAGACTTGAGGTCCTTTTCAAGGTCAAGTGTCTCATATTTTGTAGTTGTGTATTCCTTAACCATTTGGCATGTGTAAAACAGTGTTATTCTTTTTTATTAGATTCCTGTTTTATTTTATTATGTGTCATTGATGACCTGTTTGAGTGCTGTGGTCTAACCCTGTTTTCTCCATAGATGTGGTGATTTTAGGAATGCTTACGTAGCGGAAAAGGATATGCTTATTTTCCAGATAGTGACAGGGAGTTGAGAACTAGTGTTACCTGGGATCCAGCCTATCACCTGTAAGTCTTCAGTTTTGTCACCTTTAGGCTCTGTGACTGGCCCCTAAGCTGTGAGCTGGCAGAAAACAGTCCATGTGAGGACATTATTAAAAGCAGTAGCTACTGTTTGTGCGACTCTTGCTCTGTGCTGGGCTCTGGGGTCTGGTGGTGAATGAAAATCACAAGGGGCCTGATCTTCTGAAGCTCACACTGCAGTGGGCCTGCAATGGAGAAGCCAACAGACAGATGGACAGGACATCTTCAGGTGGTGGTAAGTCCTGGGAAGCAGTTAAGTCAGGGTGACAAGGTGAGATAGGGTGGAGGGGGCTCCTTTACATATAGTTGTTGGGGGACCCCCTCTGAGGCTGACATTAGAACTGAAACCAGAAGAATGAATGGGAAGCCACTATGGGAGGTGCTGGGGGGGCAGAGTGAGTTTTAAGTGGCCAGAACTGTATGTGCAAAGGCCCTGAGGTGACCTGATTTTTCAGGAAGATTTTTATTGCCTGGTTATTCTGTGCTATGACTGAGGCATGGAATGAACCTCACAGCAGCTCGACAAAGTAGGTGGCCTAATGATCTTCCGTTTTGCAAAAGGGGAAACTGAGGCACGGAGAAGCTAAAACAACTGCCCAAGAGCCCAGAGTTAGAGAGTGGCAGATTCCATCGTGGATCTTATCCTCTGTCCTTGTTTTCTAACCACTGGCGCTGCCGACCCTAAGTGGAATACCAAGCACTGCCTCACATCCCTCCACCAGTCCCCCCTCCCTCGGCTTAGCAGCTGCCCGCTCCGCCTTTCGGAGGGGTCACTGGCTTCAGCACCAGTGGGCCTGTGCTTATCTTAACCATTCACCCTGCTGTGCTTCTACCGTTTCCATGGTTCCGGCTGTTGGTTTCTCACATTTGTGAGAACTGTTTTCTGGAGCTGGTCAAGGTTATGACGTTGATGTGTGTGTGTGTCAGAGCCCATTTTTCTAATGCAATTTCTATTTGGGTATGTACTGTGTAATTTTCCAAGCATTTTCTTTCTTTCTTTCTTTCTTTCTTTCTTTCTTTCTTTCTTTCTTTCTTTCTTTCTTTCTTTCTTTCTTTCTTTCTTTCTTTCTTTCTTTTTTTTTGGTTCCTAAGGAAAAGTGCATTAAATTTTATCTTTGCATCCTGTGAAAGTCTTTGTGAATAATGGGTAACCAGGAATGAGAATTGCCAAGGAAACAGGAAGGAAATTCTGGGGGATGTCTATTTGAGAACTAAGATGCATCTTTGATCTTCAGATTTCAAAGGGGAAATCAAGGTGAGGTGGGACCCTGGATTGGGAATCCACCCTGAGGTGGACCTCACAGTTCCTCCTGGCAGCCACACAGGGATACGGGGCACAGGATCAGTGACGCCTCGGAGGCTTGTTGTCTTTGCTGTAGGCCAATTCCGAGCAGCAGAAGTTTGTGAGCCAAACAATGGGTGGTTTTCTGGGGGTACAAGGGCAGGAACGGAGCAGGGGCAGGTCTTCACCATAAATCCCTTTCACATCCAAGGTCACGTTCCTCGCATGTAACCGAGTGGACCTTGATCTAGTGGGAATCGTAGCTGTACTTCCGTGCATGAAGACTTCTTTCTCTGCAACCTCTCTGTGCCCCATCCAGCTTCCTCGTTGTGCCCATGTTTGCACAGAGGAGCTCAGCTACAGCTCCTGCTTTGGGTCGCACTCATTTTAGTTTGAGCCCAGAGTCACTCAGGGCCCAGCCTGGTCAGCGTTCCACAGTCACAGGCCTCAGAGAGGAATGCGCCCAATGGCCCTCCAATTATGGTTTGCTTGGGAGTCTGTTAAATCTTGATTTCTGAGAGGAAAACTGGGCATCTTGTGTTTTCCCTTTCAGTCTCTAGTGTTCTGCTCCTGTGGGTCGGCTCTTCTAGAAGCTTCCAGGTAGTTTCGAAGGCCATTCAGGCTTCGTCGGGTAGTGTGGTTATTTTATGAAGGAGTTTAGAAAGAGCACATTGCGTGTTTTATTTAGAGCCTTGGATAATTCTTTTAGGCACAGAAAACAGAGTCATGTGACCAGGAGGTGGATGCTTCCACTCGAAACTCAGGTCTGCCCGATTCCATAATTCTTTGCGCTCCACACTCGGGTGACGTGAAGTCACGGACACCAGGTCTGATGAGAGGCTTCGAGAGAACAGATTTGCACAATGCAGAATTTTTCCAAGCCTATCATACTGTCCCCATCTCAGTCCTGGTGGCTGAGGGACTGGGATGCATGGCCCATTGTCCCTACATCTCCCAGCTTGATTGCATGGCAGAGATGGAGAAGGGGGCTGAGGGACTAAGGCAGGCAGAGGGTTCAGCCAGAAGATGGCATTTGGCTTTTTGGCTGTTCAATGCAAGAAAGAAACACTTTAGCTTTTACAGAATAACTTCTGAGGAAATTAACAGCCCAGGCGTGTCACAGCCCTTGGTGAACTTGCTTGGAGTATTAGTGGGATTTGTACTAAATGTTCTTGATTTGTAACTAAATGTTCTGTGCCAGTGCCCTGCTTTCTGTCTCCCCAGGAGGCAGTGGGGCTGTCTGTGCTTTTCATCAGCTTCTGTCTAGAGCTTAGCATGGTGTCAGCCACTCTGTAGGAGCTCTGAGCTATTGACTGAGGGCAGCAGAAGGGAGATGGTGATGGGATGTATTTTGCTGCCTGGTAAACTTTTTAATTAAGAAACGAAGATTTCGTAGTCAGGGAGCCTGTCTGAAAAGATAGAAGGGGTTCCTAGGGCATCTCCATGGTGCAGAAAACAGTTCACCTGCAATGAATACTGGCTGGAGGGTGTGGACATTGTTGATCCTGGTGGGGAAGCACCTCCTCCCTGGTCCTGGTCTGCGTGTGTATAAAAGAGGCTTTTCAGCGAAAAGCTTTCTCCCCATCAGCTGACTTAGTCTGGGTGTTGAAATGCTACCCATCTTTTAAGGTGATACCGGCATCCAGTCTGATGGAGAAGCATTTGCGTGGCTTTCCTTTCCTTTGAGCATCTGCCTGTGCGTGTGCAGGGGCTGGTCAGCCTCAGTCGAGGTGGGTCCAGGAACCTCCAGGTGCACCAGTTGTTTGCCCAGGGGTCGGAAGAGCCACTGAAGTCTGAGGATCCAGTGGCCAAGGGACAAATATATTCTTTTCTCTAGTTGAAGTTAACATGGGCAGGAAACGGGTTTTCCTCCAAGTCAGAGAACTTCATCTTTTCCTGATAGAATAGCAGCATCTAAGTGTACACACAGGGATGTCCCACAAATAGCCACGGGGCTGCTGGCATGGAGATGGCACATGGAGTTGGTCTCTTCTAGATGGAAAACAAAGCAGCCAGACTGGCTTTAGGAACCAACTCAATAAGGAAGTAAGCTGAAAGTTGTCTCCTTTTGGTCACAGTGGAATTTGAAAGAGGTGTGTTTTCATTCTCACATATGATTCTGTTTCACGGTGTCTCTGCAGAAATTTGGTATTTTTTGTCTTATTCTTTAGGAGTTGAGGAAATTTTCTCCATTCCCTCTCTCTGCCTAAACTCTGCTAGCTTGTGGGTGTGGCAGCTCCTAGGAAACTGGCTGTGTTGATCTGTACACATTCAAGACCACCATGAACTTGTTACTGAAAAGCCATCGGTCATATGAGTGGACCTTTTCATAGTTGAGATTGTCCCCAGGGAAACCTTACTTGCAATTCCGACCTTCCACGGTGACATTTCAAACTCTGATATCTCCCATTCCACCTCCTTGTTCCCATGAAGGCTGTGGTTCTCTCCCTCTCCCCTTCTTCCCTGCCCCCCCCACCAGGAAATAATTATATCTATTTCCAGAAATGACACAGAAAATTGAAACCTGTGGGTAAACATGAACAGAGAAAAATATGCAAATAATTCAAGGCAAAAGGCATTATTAGGGAGAAAAGAGGGCAGTTTTGCATTGTGTGAAGGGACAGTCAGTCTTTAATGGGGAGAAAGCTTATCGGTGAACTTTAGAGAGCAAATCATAGGGAATACAAGGAGAATTGAGAAACCTGGATGGGGGGAGACTCAAACACAGCCTTGATCAAGTAGATGAACCTCAATTAGGCAACAGGAATTTGAATAACATGGTTAATAAGATCATGGTAACAGATAAGGATGGAACTTTGTACTCTGCAAACAATACACATTTTAAAGTGCTGTTGGAATATTTAGAAAAACTAATTACCTGTTAAATCTCATCCCTCCCTCCCAAATAAAAAGAAAACCTCACCCAACCCAATACATTCCAAAAAGCAGACACTGCACTGGCCCTAACCTCTGGCTGCAAGTAAATGTAACTGGAAAGTAATTTTTAAAAGCTTAACCAAACAAGCATGCAAGACAAACTCCTACTGTAGGATAATTAAAAATGAAACATAACAAGGAGGGTCTCAAAACTGCAAGTGTAGACTCTTCAGAAGGCAGTGGAGATGTGGATGCAGAGACAAATGCAGAGCCTTAAATGATTATATAGAGAAATCACAAAAATGAGACAATGGATAATGAAATAAATCTACACAGGAAGAAAGAAATAACAAATTAGCAGGGACTAACCAACTAGAAAACAACCAGAACTGACAAATTTAAGAGCTGGACCTTTTTGATCTGTAGTGCCCAATAAGGTAGACACTAGCCACAGGAAAATCAATTCTCAGTCACATTACCCATATTTCCAGCACATGGTGGGTACATGTGGCTAAGTGATTACCAAATTGGACAGCACAGATAACAGGATTTTTCTATTAATGCAGAAAGTTTATTTGACAGTGCTGTTTTAGCAGGAGGAATAACTAAGAAAAACAGAGATGTAATTTAAAATCCATAAAAAAATGATAAAGACAGCTCTGGAAAGAAATCATTTGGAACTATTATTAAAATAACTTCATTTACTGGTTTAAGTGCTTATTTTATTTAGATTGTTTCCTTTTGCAAGAAACTAAGGCTCTGAATTTGCTCCCAAGAACAGCTATGTCTGCATCTCATAAGTTGTACTCTCATGCCGTCATTAATTTCTAAAAAAAATAGGCTGTAAAATTTAAATTTGCTCAAGAAACAGAAAACTTGAGTAGGCTGAAACTCAACAACTTTTAACAAATTATTGCTGTAGTTAATTGCCTAAAACTTGTATATATTTCTAAGTACACAAATGAGGGAAAAATTTAAAAATGTCCACAACCAGCAAACAGGGACCCATGCACCTTAGCAAGAGTGGTTTGCAGGAGAGGGCTGAGGTGGTTTGAGGCATGACTTAGCAATCACAACCAGAATCAATCCTGTGTAGAAGCCCTGCTGCCTTAAGCTCCACACCTCATACCCAGATACTCCAGGTTTGAGCTCCTGGCTTCTCTATCTACGGTTCCAGCTGTCCAAGGTGGATACTTGTGAGTTGTCCAGGTGATAAGTCCTGATGACTCCACCTCCCTGATGGCTTCAGAAGCCAGCCTCTTCTTCCCTGTTCCTGTGCCCTTCCTTGCCTTCCTCAGCCTTCCACTAGAGAGCCAGAAAATTGGCCCCAAATGTGGCTCTGGTGGTATCTTTTCTGGTTTGTTCCTCCCACAGTGCAAAGTCCAGATCCCTCTGCTTCCCTGACCTTCCTGTCTGGCCTGGTCTCCCATATCTCTTCAACTGTACTTTGCCCTTCATCAACTCAGGACTGTTTAGACTTCCCTGAAGGCAGCCCTGGTGATTCACGTATTTGCACGGACTGTCCCTTCCTGCCAGTCACCTGTATTCCCATATTTATTTATTTTTTCCTATGAGCTTTATTGTGCACCTCCTATGTGCCTGGCTTTGGGATGCAGTAATAAGACAGACAAGGCCCTCTCCTTCATAGGACTTACCTGTCTCTTTTGTGCCTCCTGGGAGAACAGAGCAGTGTCTCCATCCATTTCTGCATCCCAATGCCTAGAAGAGGCCATATCCAGGTGGGCTTGCGTAGGGAACCAGGTGGATTAAACTCACAGTCTAACTCCATGATGCTACATCCAGTCCCAGTCTCCCTGGGAGACTTGGGTTGAGGTTTGAGCTTTGGCCCTGCTGCTAGCTAGCTGAGCTGGCATTATTAGCAAAGCAGCCCTTCCGTACCTCAGTTTCCCCATCAGTAATGGAGATGGCTGTTTGAATAATAGGATTAATAAGATCTTATTAATTGATACGGGTTGCATGTTGTGTGCTGCAAATAGAATCTACATTTTAAAGTGTATTCATGGAGGATAGGATTAGAGATAATGTCCATTCGCTGCCTTGGTTTACTGGAATTGCAAATACAAGTGCAGCACACAGGTTTGAAGCCTTCAAATGCACGGGGAACATTGGCTGAAGGGCAGCTCCCCCAGAATAGCCTGTGTTTTTTAAAGACTATAATTAATTCATGAGTATTGATTGCCCTTGGTGTTCTGGGAGACTGGTGGCTGGAGACGTTGGGGGTAGGGTGCACTACCCCGGAGAGCGGACCTTCCCTCTCCTCTAATTTAAGTGATCTTGCTTTGTGACCTTGGCGAGCCACTGCCCCTCTTTGGGCCCCTTCCGAGTGAGGCCTGGGGCCAGGGTGCCCCTCGGCTCTCCTGGGCGCTGCTGCTAGGCGGTGACCCAATCTCCTCCCGGGCATACACCCAGCTCCGCGCGCGTGGCCCAAGCCACCTGGTGGTTGCTTAGGGCGGCCTGCACACTGCGTTTTTCTTTTTCTTTAATTGTTTCCAAAGTTCCATCCTTTGCAAGCCCGCCCAGCAGACTCCGCACCCCCCAGAGGCCCTCCGGGAACCCAGCGCAGACTGCCTAGCGGCGGTCACAGTCCCCGCGCCAGGTGGGCTAGGGGAGCCCCGCGCGCCCGGGGCGGGGCCAGCGCCCCGGCAGAACGCCCGCCCATTGGCTGAGCGCGAGGGCGGTGCTGTGGCCGTCGCCACCGCCCGGCTCGGATTCCATGGAGCGGAGTGTGCAGTGGCCACGGCTTTGTGCGGCGCCGTCTCTGCTCGAGGGGCGGGGCCTCGCCTTCCGGGTGAACGCACACACAGTTGCCCGGAACTGACCAATCCCGAGGCTGCCTTAGCGGGAGGCCCCGTGGGGCTTCGCCCCCTTTCTGGCCTGCGCGTCCGTATTTCTTCATAGAGCTCTGCAACTCGATTCTAAAATCATCTGGAAAGCGAGTCTTCGCGCGTGGGGGCGGCACTGTCAGGGGAGGAAAGGGGGGAGCTTCGGGCGTCAAAGACCCGCGCTCCTGCGGTCGCCAATTCTCGGGGATCGCAGACTTGAAAGGGCGTCTGTTGACAAGTTCACCCCGCCGCCCCCCACTTCTTTAAATCATTTTCTAGATTCCAGTGGGAGGAGTTTCTCTGCAACGTACTGCTGGACCCCCGGGACTCCGGGGATTCAAACCTCGGCTGTCAGGGTCCCTGTCAGGGTCCGGGCCTGCGGTAGGAGAGAAAATATTTGAATGGAAACAAAGTAAATCACTTTGAGGAGTTTATAAAATTCACGCTTTCAAGGGAGAGCCCTGGGGCACTGCGGTGAATGTGTCTGCAGGCCCATGACGCAAGTGCTCCGTTTGGAAATTTCTGGAAAGCAGTAATTTTTGGTGCTTTTCTGTCAGCTATTCTTACACAGTCACTACTGGAATATTTGGGAAGTAGAATTATATAACTGATTAATAACATTAATTGTCTAGCAGTTTTTTAGAAAATCTGTTTCCAAATATGTGTCAGTTTTAAAAGAATAATACACATACATCATAAACAATGAAAATCCAGTTTGCTCCCCATAGGCAGTCGTTGGGCATGTTTCTTGTGGCCCTTGCAGAGGGAGGTAGATCCCATTGGTCTTGCCTCTACCCCTCCCCCCCCCACACCCGTTTTGCGATGTAATTTACACACAGCAGCCTTCACCCTTTTTGGTGTAAAGTTCTGCGAGTTTTGACTGACACATACAGTCATGTAACCACCACCACTGTCAAGATGTGGTGAGTCCGTCGTCCCCACAAATTTCCCTGTGCCCCTTTGCAGTCAGAGCCTCCCTAGTTCCAGCCCCTGGTGACCCCTGATGGGTCTGTCCACTGCTCCTATAGTTTTGCCTTTTCCAGGATGGTATATAAAGGGAATCATGCAGTGTGTAGATTTGAGACTGGCATCTTACCCTCAGTATAATGCATTTGAAATTCATCCATGTTGTCATGTGGTGCTCAGTAGTGTTCATTCTGTGCAGGTGCACTGTTTGTCCCCAGTGACGGGACACCAGAATTATTTCCATCTTGAGGTGATTATGAAGGTAGCTGCTGTAAACATTCCCATACTGGTCTTTGTGTGAACTTTTTTTTTCTTCTTTTCATTTCACCTGGGTGGACCCCTTGGTTGTGTGGTCAAGATAGGAAGTATATGCTTAACCTTACATGAAACTATCAAACTAGTTTCCAAACTAGCTGTCCCATTTTGTATTCCCAGTACTTGTGTTTCTTCCCTTTTCCACCAATAAGTGTCCTCCAGACGCTGCCCGGGGCTCGCTTTCCTGCTTAACGCTGTCTTGGATGTGCCTCCAGCACCAGGATGCGCCTCCAGCACCAGGATGAGCCTTCGGCACCAGGATGCGCAGAGCCGCCTCCTTTTTTGTGGCTACGTCCTATTCCCCCTCCTTGATCCACAATAGTTTGTTTATACAGTCTGCTGCTGTGGACCGTGAGATTGTTTCCAGTCTTTTGCTGTTGTAAACCCAACTGGTTAATGACCTGCACGGTGGAGAATATCTTCGTCCAGGTGTCTGTGTGCCCAGATCTTTTCTTTTTTGCAGGTTAATTCCTAGGTTGGGTCAAATCACACTTGCCCTCTTTGCTTTGAAGCACCTTTCTCGAATGAGTTGGTGTTTTTGTAGACCTCTCCCGGGCTGGCTGGCATAGCTGGGTGGGGACATGCATCTACTTTGGAGGCCCAGCCAGAGGATTCTGACCTCCTTCCCCCTCCACCAATTTATGTATAGATTAGTTTTTGGTCTTCTCAGCAAGGTATAGTGAAAATGCCACTGGAGGTGACAGTTTCAGGAAAGTGGTGGCAGCTTCTGCCAGTGGAAGACAGGGCTTTTGGAAACTGTAGAGAGAGTTGGGAAGAAATTGGGGCCAGCATCCCCAAGGTGGTGGATAGATGGCCAGGAAAGGAACTTGTGTGTTTGGAGGGACAGAGCTGGCCATCTCCTGGAGGTCTGGTCAGGTCTTCCTGACACACAGAGCATGCACCTATGCTTGGAAGGTTTATGGCTCCCGATTGCTTGGTGTTTTCTTGAAAAGGCTGCCATTCTTCCTGGCAGAAACAGCACGGGGTTGGTGGCCCTCTGTGACTGGGCTGCTGGGACTCATTTGGTGTTTACAAAACAGGGAGCAAAAGAAGGGGCACAGGGAGAGGAAAGTCAGCCCCCTCCGACATCGGCTGTTTTTTCATCTTGCACAGCACATGGTTTTCATAATTCAGCCTGGGGTGGGGGTGGGGGTGAGGGGCAGCCATCCTGAGCACATGTCTTTTAAGATAAAGTACTTGGAAACAGTGGGAGAGACACCCGGGGTTAGCTTATCGTTATCAAAGTTTAATTTTCTTCAAAAGTTAAAAACAGAACTCTTAGGGGGAAAAAAAGGAAAGAATACCTGTCAACAACATTTTTAACCCTTTAGTGAGGGGGCCAGCGGGATGGTAAAGCTGAAGCATTTACAATGACTGAAATGGAATTGCAGAGTTAGGTACGGGGCAGCTTGATGTTGTATGGGACAATATGACTGCCATTTGGGTAGCTTATCTCTTTAATCGGATAAAAATAGTTTACAGTGTGTTTGTCTGTAAGTCGACATCCAGCTTCCCAGAGTCTAGGCCCTAATAGAAACAGTAAATCAACAACAGGTACGTCTTGCTGGATAAGGGGGATGGCAACTGCTATTGTAAATAGTTTTATTGGACACAGTGGGTCTGGGGCTGCATTCACACTACAGCCACAGATTAGACTAGTTGTGACAGAGACCGTGTGGCCCCAATATTTGCTTTGTGACCCTCTACTGAAAAAGTTTACCAGTTCTTGTCCTGGAGAATGAAATAGTTCTCAGATGGGCCTTTTAGACAGGGCTCTGGCATAAGATGTAAAAGTCCTGTGGTCGGCCTCGGGCCTATTTGCTAGCATTACATCTTTTTTTTCAGCATCGTCTAGGCCAGAAGGACTTATGTGTTTGGGAAGTTTTTGTTAGGTCTTTGCTGACACCTCTTCTGAACTTAATGACTGACTCTGAGACGAGGCCCCAGCCCAGGAAACGGGCCCCTTCCTACTCTCACGGTGACCTCCCAGCAGGTGGGGTCTGTCATTGTTGTCTGCCTTGTGTGTATTGCTTCCTGCCATTGAGTTTCAGCCCTTGCGGCCCCATTAAGAATAATGATGATGATAATAACACCCACAGTAGCTAACTGATCTCACACTTACAGTGTGTCTATCAGAGAAGCCAGCGCTTTACTCATATCGTCTCGTTTAGTTATGAGAGGGAGTGAAGGCACTGTCGTTACCACTCGTGCTTTGCAAGTAAGGAAGCCAAGGCTGCCGTTTGTTCCTCATGAAATCTTCGCGATGTTTCCCGCGGGGCAGCGGGCACACGTCGCTGAGGCCCAGCACCTGTGGCCCCTCCCTCTGGGCTGCGTGGACTGTGGGGTTAGCCATTTCTTTCTCTGGACTTGGGAAATCAGATTCAGAGCCAAAAGATTGAGGTTCCACTTTGGGCCCCGATGTGTCTCAGCCTAGCCAGTCTTTCTGCCTCCGTGAAATGGACATACTGTTATTTAACCCCTTCCTGCCGGGATCTTTGTTGGCATTAAGCAGCTAATGGGTGGTATGCGAACCCTAAAAAAGCTACACGGACATTGGTGGGTTAACCCCTCTCCTACTCTTGTTACAGCTCCCTAATTCTTTCTGGATCCTTGGAGGAAATAAGAGTATGCACTGATGCATAGATGCTCCAGATTTTACATGTGGTTTTCAGGGTGTTTGTGGAGCTCTTGTAACTGGGAATTCTTGCAGGACTTCTCGAGGCATCGGCTAAAATTGAGGGACTTAGAACTGCTCCGTCATCCCTCCTTTCGCCTCCTCTCTAATTGGACATGTGTTCTACTGAGCTCTTTCTGGGTATAAGGACTGCACAGCCTTGCCATCTAAGCTCCCCTCTAGCCAGTCAACAAACACCCAAGGTGATTTTCGAGAGTGATACATGCTGTAAGGAAAACATAACAAAATAATGTGCTAGAACATGGCTTGAGAAGGAGGGAGTGACTTGCAGTGGGTAGCTCAGGGAAGGTCTTTCTAAGGCATTGAGACCTGAAGGATGAGAAGGAGCCACTTGTGAGAGGATAAGGGGTAGGGTGCTTGAGCCAGCCAGAACAGCACATGCAAAGGTCCTGAGGTAGGACTGAGCCTGAGTATGTGATGGGCAGAAAGGAGGCCGGTGGCTGCTGCCTGGGGCTGGGAGATCTTGGAGAGGCCGGCAGGCATTGGTCCACATATGAGACCTGTTGACCTTGGCAGGGAGTTTATTTTTATTCTCTAATATGCTGCTGTTCAATGCAAGAGCCACCTGTGGTTATAAAAATTAAAATTAAAATACAATTAAAAGTTTGGTTCCTCAGTAGAAATTGCACCCCTATATACTCTTGGCAGGAATGTAAAATGGTATAGCCACTGTGGAAAACAGTATGGTGATCCCTCAAAAAATTAAAAATTGAATTACCATGTGAATTTACAATTTTGCTTCTGGGTATATACGTAGAAGAATTGAAAGCAGAGTCTTGAAGAGATGTTTGCACACCCATGGTCATAGCAGCATTGTTCACAACAGCCAGAAGGTGGAAGTGACCCAGTTTTCATGGTCGGATGAATGGATCAATGGAATAGTATTCAGCCTTAAACAGAAGGAAATTCTGAAGTTCTGACGTATGTCATAACATAGACGAACCTGGAGGACATGGTGCCAAATGAAATAAGCCAGACACAAAAAGAAACATGCCACGTGATTCCACTCACAGGAGGTCCCTGAGGAGTCAGATACATAGAGACAGAAAGTCGATGGCAGTGCGGGGGAGGGTGGGGGTGTGTTTCATGAGGACAGAGCATCAGTTTGGGAAGGCGAGAAGGTTCTGGAGATGCTTGGTAGAGATGGTTGCACAACTCTGTGAATGTACTTAATGCCACAGAACTGTACACTTAAAAACGGCACAGTTTATACTCTGTGTGTTTTGCCACAGTTGAAACAAATGTGGTTCCTGGCTGAGCTCACCACCGGCCACAGCCACAGGGGACAAGTGGCCACCATGATGGACGGTGTGCGGAGTGCCAACATTTCCGTCATCGCAGGAAGTTCCACGAGATGGTGCTGCTCATGTGTGAATGTGGCTTCAGGGGACACTTCTGGTCCCTGGACCCAGTCCTTGGGGCCCACTTAGGCGTGATGTTCGCTGTGGCGAACAGATGGCCCGAGGGTTTGGAGTGAGTGACACTCTCCAATTCCCAAATCGCCGTTCAAGCTGTGCAGGGAGTGAATGAGGACAGGCTCCACTGTGGCCAGTCTGTCCAGCCCTGGAGATGCTGTCTGTCCACGACCGCCTGGGACAGTCATCAAGGGCCAGGGCAAATGCCGAGGGACCAAAATCAAGGGGTAATTAGTAAGCCACGGGTAGTGAGACATCAGGAGAAGGCAGATGTTGACAAGCTGGAGGAAGTGGGCAGAGTCCAGCCTTCGGCGGCACGGAACAAGAAACTCCCTCCAGCCATGAGATCTATGCCCAGCATGGCCCCCAGGCCCAGAGCCCTCTCCTTCCTGCTCGGTTGTGATCGGTCATTATCTCCTTAGGCTCGCTGCAGGAATGCATCTCCCCTTACCTCCTGCTCAATGCTTGTTGCTATCCAGTTACACATTGTGTGTTTAAATAGCTAATACACCATCTCCCTTAGACCCCGTGCTCCTGAGGGCAGGGTCTGCAGCCACCTTGTTCCCACAGAGGCTGCAATATCTGGATCAGTGCATGCAAATGTCTGTGGAAGCAATAAATGACCTTTGGGTGATTTGTTTAACCATCTTGTGTCTCGGTTTCCCCATTTGTAAAATGGAGGAAATGGAGACAGTGATATATTCGTTTATACCAGGATTGCAGCTGTGTGCTGGAGCTGGCTTGCTAGAACTGGTTGTTTACTTTTCAGGAAATTTGCGAATTGGGTGTTAAGCAAGCTGTCATTAAAATTTAAATAATATAAATTTATAATTAAATTATGTTAAAAACAAAGGTAATAAATACTCAAAGCTCCCCACTTCCTACTGATCTCTGTTTCCCTTGTCCATTTTGCTTTCTGAGGTTTCAGTTCCTCTTGGTCCACAGATAGTGTATGGAAAATGCCAGAATTAAACAATTTATACATTTTAAATTGTGCGCCATTTTGGGTGGTGCATGGAAGTCTTATGCTGTCTGCTCCGTCTTGCCCAAGCAGAGAATCGTCCCTCCATCCAGCGCCTCCCTGCCTGTTGGCCACTTGTGCATCTGGGTGATGACATGGACTCTCCTGGTATCGCGTGCATGTGTCAGTCACCCTCCTTTTACTTCACGGTGCCGCCTCCATGTAACTTTTATTACAGTATATCGTTGTAATTGTTCTCTTGCTATTAAAGAACAATTGTTAGCTAATATAGTTGTTGTTAATCTCTTGCTCTCGCCTAATTTAAAATGAAACTTGATCGTGGATACACACATGTGCAGGAAGAAACATGGCATGTGTAGGGATCGCTGCTGTTCGTGGTTTCAGGCGTCACTGGGGGTCTTGGAATGCATCCCTCACAGATATGGGGGGGGGGATGGC
Organism: Eidolon dupreanum; assembly: GCA_028627145.1. NCBI lineage: Eukaryota > Metazoa > Chordata > Mammalia > Chiroptera > Pteropodidae > Eidolon > Eidolon dupreanum. The sequence goes on along the minus strand of CM053512.1, from coordinate 32,161,578 downwards.
TGTGTTTATGCTTTTGGGACTCTTTGCTACTCTCACATCTCCATGGTGGAAATGCCATTTAATGCTGTGCACCCATGTGTCTCTTACCTGCCCAGTGGTCAGGAACTTCAGGTTGGTGGCATTTACACTGTGGAAATTGGAAGATGCTACAGGTTAGAGCCTCTCTGTCCCCTCTTTGAAGCGGTTGTTAAACATTTATGAGCACATCATTGGTTTGGGGGCTTAAATGAGTTAATGCTTTTGTTAATGGTTTTGTGCCAGCATGTAGCACGCACTGTAGACATGTGGCTGTTATTGTTATTATTTTGTTTGGCTTGCACTCCCTAACCTAGCATTGCTGTCTGTGCAGACAGGAGCTGGGCAGAGCCATTGACCAGCTGCTTTCTTTCTCTCTCCAGTCTGCCCGACCATCTGTAAATCGCACGGCTGCACTGCTGAAGGCCTCTGCTGCCACAGCGAGTGCCTGGGCAACTGCTCTGAGCCCGGCGATCCCACCAAGTGCACGGCCTGCCGCAACTTCTACCTGGACGGCCGGTGTGTGGAGACCTGCCCACCCCCGTACTACCACTTCCAAGACTGGCGTTGCGTGAACTTCAGCTTCTGCCTGCACCTGCACAACAAATGCAAGAACTCTCGAAGGCAGGGCTGCCACCAGTATGTCATTCACAATAATAAGTGCATCCCTGAATGTCCCTCCGGATACACGATGAATTCCAGCAAGTGAGTCCTGGGCGGGGGTTCCGCGGGCTGGGGGTTGTGAAGAGGAAAAGGGACAAGGGGCTGGTGATGGAGGTACCGCCTGTTAAAACTACGTGCAAAACCAGAGGTCAGTGACGATGAGTGAGGGAGCTGTGTTGACCAGCAATAAACTAGGTCTCTTGAATGCCATTTGAAGCCTCCTGTTTTGGTCCTGGCCTTTGGAGCAGGAGTCGACAAACTTTCTCAGTGAAGGGGATGTATTTTTGGCCTCTTGTACATGATTTTTAAAGCTTTCTGTGCTTGGCCTTGGGAATAGGAGACATATAGACATAAGCCCTTGGCTGCCTGTAGAATCCTTCACATTTACAGGACTGTCCCCACTGACGTGGCTGCCTGGTTCCAGCCAAGATGGAGCTCCAGTTTCTTTTTTTATGTTTTCTCTGATCTGGAGCTGAACAGTGTGCTGAGGAGGAAGAGACTTGGTCCTCGATTATTCCCAGAGCTTGTTGTATTTTGAAGCGCAGTGCCATGAAACCATTTCCTACCATTTGGGTGAGAAATAGCAGGGTTTTTCTCCCTTTGGCGTGAGTCAGATGTCCCACACGCATCACAGACTTTTTGTTAATGTTGTTAGCTTCTTAAATGAGCTATTTTGGTGTCTTGGAGCAGTAACCAAGTTTAAAATATCTGTTTCCTGGTTTTTGTGTTTGAAAAAAAAAAAACCCTCCACAGAACAACACAAAAACAAATCAGAAACAGACGCACGCCAAGGGAGCCTTGGACTGACCTGCTTATGTAAAAATCTTCCTCTTCAGACTTGAGAATTAGCCAAGCGAGAGTGTTCTGGTGGGAAATTTTATTCCCCGGGTGGGGAGGGTAAGAAGAAAAACAATCTTTATTTCAGTTCTTAGGAGCCTCTCTTTGAGTGTTTGTGAAACCTGCAAGTACAATATGTTTCGTTTTATGCATTTTTGATAAAAACTGTCATGTGGCTTTGTTGGCCAAAAATAGGCGATATAAATCACTTTGGTGTGCCAGACAGAGCTGTTTTTCTTTTTGGGGGCCAGTTTATCAGTAAGTTTGGGAAAATGACTATATTCCTTTTGATTCATTTCTGGATTTATTTGTTTGTTTGAAATGAAGTGTGACTATTAACATCTGGTAAGATGTTTGTTTAACATTGGCTTTAAGTAAATGGTAGTACCCCCTCAGCATGACTAAGACCTGAGAAGCATGGCAGCTGCCTCTGACGCCTTCTGACGGTGTGGTGTCCCCAGAACCAAAGCCGCAGGGAACAGCTGCGTTCTGTGACGCCTACGGCCCTTACTGAGTGAAAGAGGGCAAAGCGAGAGATGCTAATTACGACCCATTATAGCACTGTGATACTTTGTAGGTTTTTTAAAAAATTACTATTTTTCTTTCTGAAGCCTTTGTTTTATTTTGTGAAAGACATTAGTACTGTCGCATTTTCTCACACAGTCTGCTACCAAACGAGACCAGATATGCTTGCTTCCATTCTTGCGGCTTCGCTGGGAAGCAGTTCTCGATGTGTTCGGAGCACACATGGATTCATTAAAAGGTCTCCCTGTCCCTGGTTACCCCGTTACTTGGCGGGAGCAGTGGGTGCTCTTTCCTGAGATGAGGAGGACTCGGTATTTGGGGTGAATGTTCAGTGTGGATGGGTGTAGGACATCCCTGTTCCCCCTAGGATGCTCTGCCCCTTGCTCTTTGCATGGCCAGCTTCTTCTTGTCATCCAGGTCACAGCTTACAAGTCACTTCCTCCGAGAACCCTTCCGTGTCTGAATTAGCCATCCAGCTACTTTTTGGCCCATCACTCAGTTTTAACTCTTTTCGTGGCATTTCCCACTAGCTGATATTTTAATAGTAATCTTACTAATATTCCCCAACAAGACCATATGCTTGACAAATGTATCAGTTAGCTCATGCTGCATAACAAACCACCCTAGTACTTAGTGATTTAACTCTCATTTACGGTTTCTAATGATTTATTGGGTCTGACGTGGGCTGGGTCGGCCCTGACCGGCTGGTATAGGATAGCCTCTCACGGCTCAGGTGGGTGGCTGAGGCCTCTGCACGTGGTTTCTCATCCCAGCAGCCAGGAAAGGCATGCTCCAATGTGCAAGTACTTTTTAAGCCTCTGCTTACATCACATTTGCTAATGTCCCATCAGCCAAAGCGATTCATACAGCCAAGCCCAGATTCACTACATGAGGAAACAGACCCCGCTTCTCCGTGGGAAGGCTGAGAAGAGCGTGTGGCCATTTGTAATCTCCTACATGGAGAGTCAATTGTTTTGTTCACTCATGTGTGCCTGTGGCTTAGAGCAGGCATTGGCGAAGGTCCAGATAGTAAATATTTTCGGCTTTGAAGGCCATATGGTCTCTGCTGCAGCTCCTCTACTCTGTCCTTATAGAGAACAGCCTTGGATGATCCATAAACCAATGGGTGTGGCTGTATATAACGTTATTTACCAAAAACAGGTGGCCGGCTGGATTTGGCACATGGGCCGCACTTTGCAAGCCCCTAGCTTTGAGTGTCACCTGTCACATAATACGTGCTCGGTGAATGTTTGTAGAACCAACGAAATGACCCAAACATTTGGTCAGACTCTGCTTCCGCCCCAGCCGTCCTGGTACCACCTGGGCATGCTGCACTACAGTTTGAAACTAACCAGCTGGCTATAAATTTGGGGGTTCCTACGAACCCTTTGGGTTTAGTGATTTGCCAGAACTCACAGAACTAAAATAAAGCTGTACTGTTTATTCTGTCAGTACCAAGCTGACTGACAGTAGGGCCTTAGGAATGCCTGCCTCGTTCCACCGGCACACGTCATTCCCAGCGAGCCCCACAGACATGCCCCATGGGGGCTCCTGTTTATGGCTCAACGTTCTTATTATGATCACAGGATGCACTTCAGCAAGAAACCATCAGGGAACTTTGAAGAAGGAGATTTATTACTCACAGTTTCTGAAGGGTGCATGGTACACCTGAGGGCCACCCAGTGAGGTCATGGGGTGGTAGAGAGCAAGAGGGCGGGGGATGACCCTGGGGCTCTGCCTATAATAGGGTCTGGGGTGGGGCATCTGTGGTTTCCTGGATTCTTTCTTTATTGGCCAACTTGAAGCATAAGAGCAGGAATTAGGGTGCTGGGAGAAGTGGGGTCGCCCAAGTGGTCAGTTGTCTAGGTGACCCAGAGCTTTATGTGAGAGGGTCCTTCATGGGTGGGAGCTGCCTGATTCCTCATCTGGTGGTTTTGCTGGTAGCTGTGTATGTGCTGGTGTTGTGTTTATTCTGGATGGATGTCTTTTGAAATGGATACCTGGGCAATCAAAGTGCTCACTGTCAGGTACTTACACTGCGGACACTTAAAGCACAGCTTTGTGTTTCGGTGCCCAGGTGCCGTAGGGCGGGGTCTGGGAGCGTTCGGACACAGAGCCGGAGTCGGGGGCATCACCCTCCCAGCACGTTGAGTGTTCGCTGGCCAGAAAAGCCCACTGAGATGGAGTCCAGAGCTTTGCTTGTGCTTTGTTTCCTGTTGTGACTGATTGACCACGGGACGAGCTCTGTCTCCAGCCCCACTCCTCTCTCTGGAGGTCAAGTGGCTAAAATGCCCAGCCCTCTAACCACATATTTGGTCTTTCTGGTGTCCAGCCCTCATCCTGAAGCGGCACAGGGACCAGCACAGGTCACCTCATTAGCATAATGAAGATGCTCCTATCACTCGGGAAATTCTAAGAGCCTTTGAAGCTCTGAGCCAGGATTTCAGACAGAGACCAGCTATGGTCTTTATTTTACCACCATCACAAAGATCGTTCTGAAGAATTGCATACACAGGGGTTTGGAAATAACAGTAGCAACAATACTGATAGTGAAAAGTAATCCTCATAGCAGTGACTAATGGTTTTTGTTTTCTATGTGCCAAGTGTGTTAGGCATTTATATATCATTTAGTCTTCATCTCCACCTGCAAGAGTGGATACTGTCATGTCACAGGTGAGAAGACTGAGACTAAAGCATGTAACAGTTGGGAATGTCGAAGTCACTTGTAGCAGAACCCCAACCCAAACTGGCTGAAGCAAGATTAAGGAGTTTATTGATGCCTATAACCAAAAAGTTCAGGGGATAGCTTCAGATCACCTGTATCCAGGAGCTCAAGTGATGCACATGAGCTGTTTCTTTCCATCTTTGGCTTTATTTCTCCCTCCTTTAGTTTAGTTCTCAGACAGCCTCTCCCTGACTCCCTGCCGCATGCCAACAATATAGTAACGCCCTCTTAGAAACCCGAGAAGGAAGACACTCTCTACTTGCAGGGAGTTCTAACAAACCCTCACAGGGCTGACGAGTATGTGCTACCTCTGAACCTGGGGATGGAAGATGGTGCCCAGCCTGGCCTGGATTCTGTGCCCTGTCCGGACGTAGGAGGGCTATGCCAGCAGCAGCTGACCACTGAGACCCCATGTTGGGGATATTTGCAGGCAAGCGGAGTCAAAGTCTGCCCCAGTCACCCTCTGTCAGCTGTGAGGTCCTGTCGTAGCTGTGGGCACATCAGACCCCACACAGAACAAGCCTGCTATCTCCTTGGAGCAATAGCCTGAGTTCTGCCACCTGGGGTGCCAGCATCAGTTCTGCCACTTTGGCATAGCAGCAAAGTGAGTCCCACATAAGGCCCACCAGCTCGGCATCGTTCTGTCACCATAGTAACTCCAGGGGTCCCATCCATTTGCGTGATAGTGTGAGTCCTGTCTCCACAGGGTGCAGTGTGAATCCTACAGGTCTGGAGTAGAGCAGGAGCCTGTCATGTGAGGGAAAAGCCTTAGTCTCCTGACTTTAGAGTAATGCTGTAGGACCCGCCTCCACGGACAAAGGGCATAAACCTGTCATCCTAGGCAGTGGGTCTTACCTGGGGTGATTTGCCCTCCTTCCTCCAGGAGACAATGCTTTAGCTGTCATGCCTTCAATGGGGGTGCTATTGGGAACAAGTGGGTGGAGCCCAGGATGCTGCTCAGCACCCTTAGTGTACAGTACAGCCTCCCACAACGGAGAGCTCTCTGGCCCCAAGTGTCTACAGTGCTGTGGGTAATGGCGGAAGTTCTGTCACTTGGGACCCTGTGCAGTGTGCCGTCTGCCTGGTATATGGGGGTGCTGTGTGCCCTGACCCCTCTCCCTCTGCTCTTTCCTCAGCCTGATGTGCACTCCGTGTCTGGGCCCCTGTCCTAAGGTCTGTCACCTCCTGGAAGGCGAGAAGACCATTGACTCGGTGACGTCTGCACAGGAGCTCCGAGGCTGCACTGTCGTCAATGGGAGCCTTATCATCAACATTCGAGGGGGCAGTGAGTGTGTGGGGGGGAGTGACCTGCTGGGGTCCACCTTCCCTGTGAGCAGAAAGGGAAAATGGTCCAGATTCTGCTTCATGCTACTTAGAGGATTTTAAGACCATCCTGAGTGGTTCTCTGATCAGCAGAGTCAACCAAGCGTTTGCTTCCAAACCTGATCCGCATTTCCTGCACTTGAGATTCTGATTTTCCATGTTGGGAGCTGGAACATCTGGAATTTGTGTTTTTAACAATCAGGCAACACGCCCTGTTGCAGGTCTGGGGACCGTGTCTTCAGAAATACTGTCATAGGCAAAAAGGCATTTCTTTGTTTGTTTATTCAGCAAACATCTGTGGAGTACTCAATGAACAAGGCAAAGTCCGTGCATGATAGGTCTTGCAAATAAGCAAGTCAGCGTCTAATGTAAACCCAGGCGGGTGTCCTGGATGAAGGGAAGCAGAGCAGGGGAGGAGAGGGAGCCGTCGCGGGTTGGCAGCTTTTCCCTATAAAGAGGCCATGTAATAAATGTATTCAGCCTTGTGGGCCAGAGGGTGTGTCATCATTACTCATCTCTGCCAAATGGGCGTTGTTCTGTGCCAATAAAACTTTATTTACAAAGCATGCAGACTGGGTTTGCGAGCCTCTGAAACAGAGAATAAGGGGGTTGCTCTTTTAGAAGAGTTTCTGGTGAGAGGAGCCATGCTTTGGGTTAGCAGTGGAACAAACCAAACTGATGGAGGGGACAGTGATAGTCTGGGCCAAGGAGGTGTCCAGGCAAAGTCCTGAGGCAGGAGTGTGTCTGGTCTGTTGAAGGGACACTGGGAAGACCCACGTGTCTGGAGGAGGGGGAGCAAGGAATGAGAGGAGACAGAGAGCAGTGGTCACTTGTTTAGGGACTTGTCCACCCTGTAGTATGGGCTTTGGACTGTATTTTAATTAAGTATGATTCATTTTGAGCAGATTCATCAAAGTCATTTGTAATTTAACTCCTCACTGTGAGAAATGATGGGAAGATTAAAATATTTCTGTAAAAACTCACTTGATATTCTCTCCCTTTCTTAGACAATCTGGCAGCAGAGCTAGAGGCCAACCTCGGCCTCATTGAAGAAATTTCAGGGTATCTGAAAATCCGCCGTTCCTATGCCCTCGTGTCACTTGCCTTCTTCCGGAAGCTGCGTCTGATTCGGGGGGATACCTTAGAAGTCGGGTATGTGGGTCTTGCTTCTGTGTCGTGGCCAGAATGCCAACTAGGAAGTTTGTGAGTTAGAAAAAGTTAGAGGTTTGCATCAGGACATGGAAACAACCTAAGTGTGGTAAAGAAAATCTGGTATATATACACAATGGAATATTATTCAGGAATATTATTCATAAAAAGGAAGGAGATCCTGCCATTTGTAACAACATGACAACATGGATGGACCTTGAGGGCATTATGCTCAGCGAAATAAGTCAGATAGAGAAAGATGTATATGACCTCACTTATATGTAGAATCTAAAAAAAAACCTCAAGCTCATAGATACAGGGAACAAGTTTGTGGTTGTCAAGGCAGTGGGTAGAGGCAGGCAAAATGGATGAAGTGTATCAAAAGGCACAAGCTTCCAGTTATAAAATAAATAAGTCCTGGGGATGTAATGTACAGTATGGTGACTTTAATTAATAATACCATACTGTATATTTGAAAGTTGCTAAGAATCTTAAAAGATCCCATCACAAGAAAAAAATTTTAACTTTGTAAAGTGATGGGTATTAACTAAGTGTGATAATCATTTTGCAATATATACCTATATCAAAGTATTATGTTGTACCCTTAAAACTAATAATGTTATATGTCAATTATATCTCAATAAAATGGGGGGGTATAGAAAAACTTAGTTTTTTTTTAAATTGAGTTATAACTGACATATAATGTATTAGTTTCATGTGTACCATATCATGCATGATTTGATATTTGTATAAATTGTGAAATGATCACCAGAATGAATCTAGTTAACATCTGTCACCACACAGTTACAAAAAATTTTTTTTCTTATGATGAGAACTTTTAAGGTCTACTCTCTTAGCAACCGTCAAATATTCAATATAATGTTAACCATAGTCACCGTGCTGTAACTTAGGGGTTTTTAAAGCCAAAAACCATTTATCATGAGAAAGCGCCTAAAGAAAAATCGAGAGGAAGGGATGTGTGTTGGAATATGTTTGAAGATCCAGCCCAGGAAGGTGATACCCATTTTATAGTTACTCTTAGAAGTCACAGGGGGTACACCCTAACTTTGTGCCCTCCAGAGGCACTGTTGGGAATGAAATGGGGTGTCTGTCTGGCGCTCTGCGCTTCCATGTGAGCTGGCCTAAGCAGAAGCCTCCAATCGATGTGTCTGGTACCTTCTCACTTCCTGGCCCCCTTGGTGCTTCCTGCACCTGTTTCTTGCCGAAATCTTACCTCTAGCCCATAGGGTTCTACCTCCTCAAGATATTCTGCTAGCTTCCCTCGACTTCCTCCCTCATTCTCCTCCCAGGCTCCCCTGCCTCCACCTGCCTTTGAGAGTTGGTGTCATGGGCTCCCAGTCCCAGCCATCTCTCTAGTGACAGCCAGTGCTGAGACTCGCATCCCCCAAGCTTGTCTCCAGCTGGGTGACCCCCAGGAGCCTTAAATGCAACATATACAAAATGGAACCCCCCTTATTGCCCTGGTTCATCCTTATTTCTCAGATCTGTACTCCTAGAGGTTACACTGACCCTGTTTCAGATAGTGGAACAACAGAAATCCAGACCGGCTATGTTTCATGCAGATAAGATGGACTCACAGACAAGAAGTCTGAGGAGGGCTGTCCAACAATGCCATCAAGGATAAGACCCAAATTTTTTCCATCTTTGTGTTCCTCATGGTCACGGGATGGCTGCCTCACCCTCAGCCTTACATCTATAGAACCAACAGGAACGGGAAAAGGGACGAAGGTGTATTGCCAGTTGAGACTGTCTCTTTAAGAAAGTCTTGCCTGGAACTTGCCACACTCTCACCCCCAACATTGATTTCTGTTTATATCTCCTTGGCCGGAACTGGGCCATGTGGCAGCAAGAAAGTCTAGGAGAGCAAATATTTACCTTTTCCAGTCTGTACAATAGAGGAAGGCAAGGGGAAAGGGGGGGTTGCAAATGGCTTTTGAGAAGCCATCCGCAGAATTGTTTAGACTACCATCTTGAATTACTCACGAGCTCATGTTGATTTTTTTGCCCTAAAACTACCTTTTTGTTGAAGTTTAGACCTTTCATTTGGATTATTCCGGTGAGCATCCTAGACCTAAACCAGTGCTGTCCAACAAAAATTTAATGCAAGTTGCATATGTGACTTTAAATGTTCTAGTAGCCACATTTAGAAAACTTTAAAAGAAATAGGTGAAATGCATTTTAATGATGCACTTTGTTGCTTTCAGTTTTATCACTTGCAGTTAAGACTAACAAACAAAAACTCAGACACAGACAACAGTATGGTGGTTACCAGAGGGGAAGTGGGGTGGAGGGAAGTAGAGAAGGGTAAAGGGGGTCAAATACAAGGTGATGGAAGGAGACTTGATTTTGGGTGGTGAACACAGAATGCAGTATACAGAGGTTGATGTATTATAGAATTGTGCATTTGAAACCTTTGTAATTTAATTAATCAGCATCACCCCATAAATTTAATAAAATTAAAAAAAAATTGAAACAAAAAATAATACGTTATACTTCACCTGTGACATTTAAAATGTCATTTCAAATTGGAACCAATATACAGCCAATTATAAAGATCTTTTACTCCCGTTATCTGCAGGCTAAGTCTGTAAAACCCACATTTTCAGTTCTGGTACCGTTCAGAATGGCCACGTTTCAGGCGCTCAGTTGCCGGAGGCGGCTAGTGGTTTCTGTGTTGGACGACACAAGTCTAATGTTCCCCTCCTCCCAGCCATTGTATGCTAGTGACCCACTAATAGTTCTGAGGCCCAGGTCTAATCGAGTTACTGAGTTGCTCCGAAATCTTCAGTGGCGCCCTCTGCCCATGAAGGAAGAGTGCGGGTTCTTGGTCTTGGTCCGCCATGCAGTGCACCAGAGGGGATGGCCCGTTGCAGCTCTCTGGTCTTGTTTGCTGTCACTTGTTGGCCCAGAGCAGGCTCCTTTGCTTTCCCTTGGGCCCAGCTCAGGTGCCTCTGAGTCTTCAATCTGTCCCCTCTGTAAAACCCATGTCTCAGTCCATCGCAGTCTTACTCTCCTACCCCACAAGGTGGAGCTCAGACAGCTTCCCCACCACGAACACTTCCTCAAGGTCCATTGTCCCTCCCGTCCTCCCATTCTCCCCGGCATTCAGCACTCACTGGGTATGTGCCAAGCAGGGGGTTAGGGCTGGGTCTGTAGGGCTGAACAGGATCCACTCCAGCCGTGGCCCTGCCATCTTGGAGCTGGAGGTGACAAGATGACTGACTATGGTGTGTGTTTCCATAGGAACTACTCTTTCTATGCCTTGGACAACCAGAACCTGAGGCAACTGTGGGACTGGAGCAAACACCACCTCACTATCACTCAGGGGAAACTCTTCTTCCACTATAATCCCAAACTCTGCTTGTCAGAAATTCACAAGATGGAGGAAGTTTCAGGAACCAAAGGGCGCCAGGAGAGGAATGACATCGCGCTGAAGACCAATGGAGACCAGGCGTCCTGTAAGTGGTGATGCCCTGGTCCTTCCGGCCTGTGGACCAGATGACGTGGCTCCCCGCCCCCTCCCCCACCTCAGTGGTTACCAGTGAGTTCGAGCAACTGTGTGCGTGACAGGCTTTCTGGTACACTGAGGGCCGGCATTGTACATCTTAACTCTGTGCCTGCTGCGCCGGATAAAGTGCCTGATACTGGAAAATGCCACATAAGCATTGAATGTATGAATGAATGAATGAATGATACCTCCTTATGTATAGCCTTGACTCAAATACTACGGCAGGTCCTACAGTTGCTATGGCTGGAGTCGGCCGACTGCCCTCCTCTGACAGTTTCTCTCTTGAAGGGATATCTGAGCATCGAGCTGGGTTTCTGTAATACTCACATGTGGGTTGGTTCCTTGTGGCAGGATGTGGTCCAAGCTGTGAGAATTCAGGGGAGGGAGAGAGTATGGTTTGGGTGGAGCTTGAGGGAAGGCTTGTGTTCCAGGGAGAGGCAGTTATTCTCTCCTTGGTATTGTCTGCCCACGGCATAGTGATCTGCACACTCTCTAAACTCACTTAGCGTGTGCTCATTTGCACAGGAGTTATGGCTTCTCACAGGTCAGGCTCGAAAGTCCATATGCATAACAAAATCGCGTCAGGACAAATGTGACTCCTGAAAATCCCTAAATTTTGGCCAGTTGTCCTTCTCACATTGGCTCCAACTGCTGTTATTCAGTTGAGCATCTGGCCAGGTAATTGGCTGGAGGAAGAGGACAACTTCCACGTGCAGTTCTTGCCTCTGAAGGCAGGGAGACGTGCGCGGGAGTGCGATGCGTCCTCTGTGAACGCGGGGAGGCGTGCGGGGGTGAGACCCATCCTCAGAGCAGGAGGTTGAGATTTCCCTTCTCATGGACACTCTTGGGGGTGGAGGATCCCCACTTTGGGCTGAAACAAATTATTAAATACTGATATTGCTTACTTTTATTCTTTGAACTTTTCTAGGTGAAAACGAATTACTTAAATTTTCTAACATTCGGACGTCTTTTGACAAGATCTTGCTGAAATGGGAGCCGTACTGGCCCCCCGACTTCCGAGACCTCCTAGGGTTCATGCTGTTTTACAAAGAGGCGTAAGTAGAGAGGGTAGAGAGGTGTGCGTGTTGTGTGTGTGCTCAGCTGTTCCCCCCTAGGCTTCTCTATCTCCTTCCCTCTTGTGGAATAAATATCATAGGCTCCTTTTTATGATCACACCAGTCAATGGTATACAAAGTGAGTCATGTCCCCTTTTGTCAAAAGCCAGAATGAAGCAGACAGGTTTCTTTGGAGGTTCAGAGTGGCCAATTTCCTATAGCAATATTCCATTTTCCCTCTTCTATATACATCTCACCAGATGTCCTCAACAAAAGTCACTCAGTCTACTGAATAGGTTTAAAAAATATTTTTTAAAAAATCTGTTTTGTATTTTTCCAACATTTAAAAAAATTGTGGTAAAAATTGGCCATTTAAACTTTTTAAGCATCTAGCTCAGTGGCTTTAAGTACATTCATTAGGTTGTGTAGACAACCCCACCATCCATCTCCAGAACTTTCTCATCTTCCCAAACCGATGCTCTGTCCCCATTAAATAACACCTGGTTGCTTTGAGTATGCGACTGTGCTGAAATTTTAAAGGAAGATAATGAAAGTGGTGATATTGTTAAATTTAATAATAGCTCCCTCTCAAGCTGTGTGCTGAGAAGTTGCCCATATTCTCTCATGTAATCTTATCAATAACTAATGAGGTAGCTGCTATTATCATTGTCATCACCATTGTTATTGGGAGGTATTATTATTTATTAAATCTTGTTTAATATTATTTATTGTTACTAGGCATTAATATTTATTAGAATTATATAATACACAATAAAATATATAATTATATAATATTAAGTAACCAAAACACTTTATTATTAATCAATATTATTAATATTAAATAATATTATTATTGACACATCAGAAGAGGTGGTTCCTTTCTCTTCAGTTGTTTTTGTGTCGTTGTTCCATGTGGAGTAAGGTTGGTGAAGAGGATGCAACCCTGTAGGATATAATTTCCCTTGACCGCATCTTGGAGCAATAGTTGAATAATGGTAACTGCTTTCTCCTATTTCACTTTGAAAGCCCTTATCAGAATGTGACAGAGTTTGATGGGCAGGATGCGTGTGGCTCCAACAGCTGGACAGTGGTGGACATTGACCCACCTCTGAGGTCTAACGACCCTAAGTCACAGAGCCACCCTGGGTGGCTGATGCGGGGTCTGAAGCCCTGGACTCAGTATGCCATCTTCGTCAAGACCTTGGTCACCTTTTCTGATGAACGTCGCACATATGGGGCCAAGAGCGACATCATCTATGTCCAGACAGATGCCACCAGTAAGTATTCTGTGTGAATATGAATTTGTGCATGAATCGGACGTCTTGTCTTTAACGGCTGATATGGTGATGTTGTATGTCATAAGTCCTTTTTTGCATGGTCATTGGCTTCTGAAAGAGCCAGGTGCTGAGCTTTATACTTTCAGAAGATAATGCAGTAGCAGTCATTTGCCTGGGCGGTTTATATCTTTCTTCTTCCCATTGTGAAATGTTTTGAGATCATCGCAAAAGTAGAAAGAAGAGTAAATCCCGTGAACTGTCTCCCAGCTTCAACTGTTATTAACTTTGGCCTTTTTTGTTTCATCTCTGTACCCCTTCTTTGTCCCCATTTATTTATTTATTTATTTGCGGGGGAGAGAGGGGAGGTGCTGGAATATTTCAGAACCATTTAGTTGTATTTATAAAGTCTGAGTCCTTCTTTAGCAATAGTTCCCAGGGCTGAGTTGGGTGGGATGGGGGTTGGGGAGGAATTCTGTCCACTAGGGGACACTTGGTGATATCTTGAGACATTTCGGTTGTGATTATGGAAGTGGTACTACTGGCATCTAGTGGGTGGAGGCTGGGGATGCTGCTCAACACCCTACAGTGCACGGGACAGGTCCTCACGACAAAGAATTGTCTGGCCCAAATGTCAGTAGTTCCAAGGGTGAGAAACCATGTCCTGTAGGACAGAGTCCAAACTTGCCTTCTCACCCTGTATCCTCCAGTGATACCAAAGGATTTGAAACTTCTAGCTCCTAGGCCTTTGTACACACTGTGTCCTCTGCCTTGAGACCCCCACCTCCACCCCTCACCAACTCTCTTGTCCACCTCCATCCTCAAGGGAAGGTTTTGTGGAGCCCAAAGCTGGTACATTTTGAGGGGAGATGTCAGATGTGCTGCGAACTCAGTGACAGGATGGAATGGCGTCCAGCTGCCGAAATTTGCCATATGACTGGGTTCAATTTGGGGCAAATGTTAACCAGAAAACATGAGTTTGTCTGTCTCTTCACCACCTTCCCTTTCCCCAGCGTCTATCCAGTGCCCAGAACAGAGAGAGCTTGACACAGGGCCAGAGCTGGACAAATGTTTGTGGCATAAATGGATGAACAAATAGCTACACAATCTACATACCTGTAGTAGGAATGAACCATAATTTTGTGACTCATGCCCTTGTTGGGTGAACATTCAGTGTCTCCAGTTTTCTCTGATGTTCAATAACAGTTGGACAGCTTGCACCCTCCTCACAGTGGACCTACTTTCTTTCTCCTTTCCAGATCCTTCTGTCCCCCTGGACCCCATCTCGGTTTCCAACTCCTCATCCCAGATCATCCTGAAGTGGAAGCCTCCGTCTGACCCCAACGGCAACATCACTCACTACCTGGTTTTCTGGGAGAGGCAGGCAGAGGACAGTGAGCTGTATGAGCTGGATTATTGCCTCAAAGGTGAGTGCGGGCAGATGTGCGGGAGCGGCCCAGTTGACAGATGTCTGCCTGGCTCGGCTTCCTCTCCCCTGCGGTCAGGGTGTGTGCATGCACTTACGCACGCGCACACACTGCTCCTGCTCATACGGAGGCGCATGCACACACACATTTCTAAACATCACGTGAGTACACACGGTGAAGACCCCTGTCGAAACCAGATATTTCCCGTGTCTTGACACTACTTCCCTCTTGCATTTCCTCCTCCTTCCCCCATCTCCCTTTCCCCTCCCCTTCCCTCGTAGGTTTGTAGTTGTGTTAACTGCACTAGCCTTCCCTGGTAGACCAGAAACACAGCGGTCCATCTCGAGAGATGATTGACAAAGTCAAGGAAGGATTTTGGCCCCTAAATGTAGACCCTTAAGTTTTAAGAATTAGAGACAACAGGAGCGATCATCTATTCCCTCCTATGCTATTAACAATTCATGCTAATGATGTTTTTTTTTCCAGTCTTTAATCTTATTTACTTAATGGGCTCCCATTTATGTACAGAAAAAAATGCGAAAATATTTGATGCTTCAAGCTATTTTGTATAAATTAGTTTGATTATTTTAAAACTAGGTTTTAAAAAACCCCATCAAACTGGAGAAACTGAGTCATTTTTTTCTTTAGTTGTTTTTTGTTTCATTGTCTATATTTTTCCTGAGATTTTTTGAGTTAGCCATATCCTCATCTCTTGACCTTGGGGCTGCTGACGAGGAGTGGCTGAGGCCGGGAGCCCTCTGTCTGCTCTTGGCTGGACTTCTGACCTGCTGTAGGGCTTTGGGCAAGTCACCACACTTGTCACCCACTGGCTCCTTTTGAGGAGAAAGGGTGGAAGGCCAACTGATTGCCAGGAGTTGTCCCAGCTCTAGGATCATATGCTATATGTATGCCTGTGACCTCATTCCCCTGCCTGAGCTGAGGGCCGCAAATGCGATTTATCTCCTCCATTGCTTTATAGAACTCAGAGCAAGCACTGTCATTGGCTCAGCTGTGAGCACTTGCAGCTGCCAGCAAGTGCGGCCTCCAGCAGCCGGCAGTCGGTGCTTTCCTTTTTTTAAAAAAGGGCAACGGCTTTTATTTTTTATTTCATTTATCCATCTTATTTTTTATTCTGGAAGTCTAAATCTATCATCACAACATGACTAAACATGGTTTTATGTCTAATGATCCCGGAATTTATGTAGTTACAAATAAACTTACTAAGGACAGATACTGTGTGATTCCACACATGGGAAGTCCCCAGAGGAGTCAGATTCATAGGGACAGAGAGTAGATGGCAGGAGCCAGGGGGGCAGCGGGGTGAGGGGAGTTAGTGTTTAATGGGGACAGAGTGTCAGTTTGGGAAGGTGAGAAGGTTCTGGAGACGCATGGCGGGGACGATTGCAGAACACCGTGAATGTACTTAATGCCACGGAACTCTATTCTCAAAAAGGATTAAGATGGTAAATATTAGGTGTATTTTACCACAATTAAAAAAAAAATACACACACATGAGCAAATAAACTTAACTAAAATGAAAAATAAATTTCTGTGACCAGTAGGGGCTTCCTATGACCATTGTTAGTGGTCTTTTTCAGCTTTATTGAGGTATAATAGACGATTAAAATTTTAAGCTATTTAAAGCATGCTCTGTGATGATTTGATACACGTATACATTGTGAAAGGACTCCTCCCATCTGGTTAACACATCCATCACCTCACATACTTATCTTTTATTTTTTTGCTGGGAAAATTTGAAACATACGTTAACTTTCTTAACATATTTAAATTATACAATACAGTCTTATTAACTGTATGGCTTTTTTTATTGTGGTAAAATATACATAACATAAAATTTCCCATTTTAACCATTTTAAGTGTCAGTTCAGTGGCATTAAGCACGCTCACGTTGTTATGTAGCCATCCCCACTGTCCGTCACCAGAACTTCCTCATCTTTCCAAACTGACGCTCTGTCCCCATTAAACGCTAACTCCCCAGCCCCCTCCCCAGCCGCCGTCACCCACCATCTACTCTCTACCTCTGTGGATTTGATTGTCCGAGGTATGTCATTATACTTTATAGTCACAGAAAAACCATGTCACACAGTGGTGCTGGAAGGGTAGCAGGTATCAGGAGCTGTGCCTTCACCTGATCAAAAGTCTCTATCTCTCTAGATTGTCAGAAACCCCCTTGCTAAGGAAATCCTAAGTTTCTTCCATCTATAATGCCGTTACTAGCCCTCCAACAGTTAACCTGGCCAGGTTAATCCACGTCTATTAATAAACATAAGAAATGATTTTAAGAGTCCCTTGCAGGCTTTCAAAGCCAGGTAGGTACTTGGGCTTCTGTGTGGACACTTACACTCACAGGAAGGTCCTTAGTGCTCACTGTCTGCAGGATCCATTCAAGGAAAAAGGAGGGATGGAATTTCCTTTGTTCAGTTGAAACTAGACAGGCACAGAGGGCTGGTGGCAGGAGAGGGGACTCAAAGGGGCTGTCACAGATTTTCCTGTAGGAGTAGCGTGCCTTCTTGAGCCTGTGCCGGAAGTATGGTTGTACGATTGGATGTCAGCAGTTAAGACATGCCAACTGTAGTACTAAAAACAGCTTTGTATTTTTAAGACTGCTACCTTGAGAGTTTTTTTAAAAATTTAATTGCCTTTTCTATGCTTATTTGGACATTTCCTTCCACCGATCTCCTCTCGTGTCTTTAGTCCAGGGTTTCTCTACCTTAGCAGTGTTGACTTTTGGGGCTGGATAGTTCTATGGGGTGAGGCTGTCCTGTGCATTGCCGGGTGTCCAGCAGTGTCCCTGGCCTCCACGATTTGGATGCCCACAACTAGTTCTGACGACCAAAAATGTCCCTAGACCTTCCCCAGTGTCCTGGGGTTGTGACTGGTGCAGAATCACCCCTTGGGGAGAACCACTGCTTTAATCTGACTTCTGGATTCCCGAATGAGCTGTAGATTCATTCCTTCTTTTGTGCTGCACAGCTTGATGGCTCAGTATAACCATCTGGTCACTAAGCTAGACCCCTTAGAATTCCCTGTGGAATTCTGCTTGGCCCTCCTGTCTCTATAGTTATGTGGTTCATTGGACTGATGGGTAAATTGATTGAATCATTCATTTATTCAACTATGACTTGGCGTCCCTGTTTTCTAACTCCACCTCCCACCATTCTCTCCTATGGCCTCTTCTAGCTACATTGGGTCTTTGGTGTCTTTTGACATGCCAAGGAAATTCCTACCCCAGCACCTTTGCACATGCTTTGTGCTCTGTCTGGACTGTTTTACACCAAGATATGTATGTGGCTCATTCCTTTACTCACTTAGTTCAGGACTGCTCAGTGGTTACTTTCTCCGAGACCACCCATGAAAAATCCTCAGACATCCTCTGTTCTTTGACTCTGTCATCTGACTAATGGCAGATGTGTATATTAGTTTATTGTGTATTCCCCACACCCCTTCCTGGCCCCTGTGCACTAGAATGTAAGTTCCATGAGGGCAGGGACAGGCCTGGCTACCTTACAACCTCCAGCCCTGTGGGGTTATGGTGTCTCATTGTGTCTGGAACATGTTGACGTGCACTGTCTCATTGACACTGACCAGACACTCCAGTGAAAGGTCTTACTTTTCGCAGTAGAACTTGAACCTGGACTGTGGCCCCGAGCTCTGTCCCCTGTGCCCAGCTGCTCTGAGAATGTCCCCTTTGCTCTGTGTGTGTGTGTGTGTGTGTGTTTCAGTGGGGAGAGAGTCAAGCCCACCTGCCCTGTCTCCCTGTAGGGCTGAAGCTGCCCTCCCGGACCTGGTCTCCGCCGTCGGAGTCGGAGGGTTCCCAGAAGCACAACCAGAGTGAGTATGATGATGCCGGCGGCGAATGCTGCTCCTGCCCCAAGACCGACTCTCAGATCCTGAAGGAGCTGGAGGAGTCATCATTCCGGAAGACGTTCGAGGACTACCTGCACAATGTGGTTTTTGTCCCCAGGTCAGGAGCCCTTGTTAGCTTGGGGCAGAGGGTCGTGGACTAGGGGACAAGGTGAAATGGGGCCCCAGAGGGTAGGCAGGGTCCATGCTGAGTCTCCTCCTGCATGGAGGAAGGGGTCTTGCGAATTCAATAGAACCTTACCAGGAAGAGCAAATATTCACCAGAAAAGGGGGAGACGTTTGCCTCCTGCTGTGGGCAGAGCCTTTCACTGCAGCCTCCGGTCTGCATACATATTCCGAGATAAGCTCCCTAGGATTGTGGGGGCTGGTCCCGAGAAACGCCTGCCTGGCCCAGGCTTGAGTTGTTGTCAGGTTTCAAGCTCAGGGCATTCTTTCTTTCTTAAAATCTCTGTAACCTCCTCAGCCAACTGGAATTTTCCACAGCATATTCAAAGCCCAGGGGCCTCTCCTGTTTAATAGGTCGAGTTTGCTTTAGTGAGTGAGGGGACTGATTGATGTACTTCTGATCCACCGAGAGGATTTGCAGTGAAAATCACTCTAGACTTTTCACCCATCTTTACTTCTCCTTTAAGCAAAGACATTTAGGCAAAAGGAAAGTCTCTGGCTCACAGGTTATGCCACCTCTCTCACTGCCTCAGTTTACTCATCCATAAAATGGAGATAATGACAGTTCCTGTCTTTTAGGATAATGAGATTCCAAGAGTCATGTGAGGAGTCTCAGCCTTGACCCTGCTGCCGTTTGGAGCCAGCTCATTCTTTGTGATGGGGCTGTCCTGTGCATTGTGGGGTGTTGGGCAGCATTCCTACCCGCCCCCCCAATGCCCATGGCATCATCTGTGTCATATTAGTTTGTGAATCTTTACACTCACCCATGAGACAGATGCCATCTCCCTCATGTGGGTCCAAAGCCTGCGTTTCTGAGTTGACGAGTGACTCGTCCAAAATTGTGGCAGCAAATGTACAATGTGGGCTGTGAGCTGCCTCCTGCCTCTTCACCCCAACCTCTCCCTTCCCTCTTAAAGTCTCCAGCAGACCATCACCTAGAAATGTCTGATACAGTTGGCCATTTCAAAAGTGGATCGAAACTCCAGAAGGTTTACATTGGGATAAAAACAAGACTTTAAAGTGTGTCTGTTCAAACACCTGGCATCGCTCCCCATCCGAGCAGACCAGACGTTTCCTCAGAGCCATCAACGTACATTTCTGCTTTTTCTTTCTTGCATTCCCCACCCTCACGCCCTTAGTCCAAAAGAGCACTAAATAACACAGCCTGGGCATTGAGTCAGTTACTGTCCTACCCACTAAAAACAATGCCCTGTCATACTTGGGGAAACAGCTGAGTTGATTGTGATGTTTAAAGACAGTCAAGTGTGACATCCTAGGTGAACCCCAGATGGCCTGGTCTCTGGGGGCTGTTTTCTCTGATTTTCTCCCTTCTTGCTGAGTTCTCCTCACCTGCTGGTGAAGCTGTGGTTCAGGAGATGGGTAGAAGTGGTCCATGGTCAAGGGCAGGGCGCCCTTGGGCTGCTCGGAGGAAACGTGGCTTCTAGGGCATCAGAAGCAAGAGATCTCTCTGAAGAAGTTCTGTCTGTCCTCAAAGCAGTTGGTTTTGTTTTCACAGAAAATCCTCTGCAGGCCCTGGTGCTGAGGACAGTAGGTATGACTCACCTGTGGGATGTCTGTGGGGACCCCGTGTCTGCTCGACACAGGGCCAGTGGGCCACACGGGGCAGGAAGCACACCGTACGCCTTTGAGACCCCAGGGGCTTTCGTGGCTTGATGCATGTGACGGGCTGCAGTGCCAAGGCGGGGTGCTTCACAGATTGACATGTTAAATGCCTTCACCCTGAAATGGGATCTGGGCATGAATGCTGGGAAAATCTTAACTAACACACTCTTACTAAAACATAGGGTCAAGGGGGTACTTCCTGGGCATCTCCTACATGCCACGTTTTACCCCGTGTCCACTCACTGAGCATTTATCAATGTCCCCTGTGTATGCAGAACTGTGCCTGGCACCCAGGTCTAAACCACGTGAGGCGCGTAGTGGGGAAGACTGATCTGGAGACAGAACACTTTTATTGGGAGTGACGAGTGGGGACTGCAGGTGTGAGCCAGGTGTGCCATGTCACGGAATGCCACCGGGGACAGTCAGGCATGCTTCCTTTTGAATGAACTTTCTTTATTCTTTTAAGACACAGCGTGGTCCTAGAGGAGAGGATGGGCAGAGAGGAGCTGAGGGACAGGCAAGGTGGTGGGATGAATTGTGGGCTCTTGGGAGGAACAGGAGGCCAGTCTGGTGAGGCTGGGTGGGGCTATGCGAAGGGATTTATTTTACTTCTATTGAGATGTAATTGGCATTTAACATTATATTACTTTTGGGTGTACAAGCTAACAATTCGCTCTTTGTACCTACTGCGCAGTGATCACCACATGAAGTTTAGTGAAAATCAAGTCACCTCGCATTGAAACAAATTTCTTTTTTCTTGTGATGAGAACTTTTAATATCTCCTCTCTCAACAGCTTTCAAATATGAGTTATTAACTATAGTCACCGTGATGTACATGATGCTCCCAGGACTTGTTTGTTTTATAACAGGAAGTCTGCACTTCTTGATCCACTTCACCCATTTCTCCCATCCCAGCGATTTTATGAAGCAGTTTTTGTTTATTTTCAGATGCACGTGCTTGTGTGTGTCCATGCTCTGCCCTCTCATGGCCATTTGGAGTATAATCTTGTAGAAAAGACAGGTCTGGAAATTTGAGGCCTTGGTCCAGACGAGGGCGTTTTGATCTCAGCTGTGTTGACACTTGGGGCCATGTCCTTCGGGTTGTGGGGACTGCCCTGTGTATTGTAGCATGTCGAGCAGCACCCCTACTCTCTACTCACTTGATGCCAGTGGCACACTTGTCCCTCAAATAGTGACAGCCAAAAATGTCTCCAGATGGGCCCCTTATCTCCCCAGTGGTGGGACAGGGGCAGAATGACCCTGATTGAGAACCCCCGGTCTAGTGTAAAGGTGTGGAATGATAACATGCCATGCACGTAGAGAGTAGAAGTCAGCAATGGGCGCATGGCGGTCTTTCCTGAACACTTTGTGATCTCTTTGTGTATAATTCTTTTGGTATACACATATTTTGCCAGTTTGATGAGACCATTTTATGTTCCATTTGTTCAGATATCAGTTTCTCAGTAGTTATTCATGGTCATTTTTGCAAGGCCCACTGTGGCTAAATAGAAATGTTTTAATCTTGCTAATATGAGTATGTGTTTGTTTGATATTTTTGATTTCCCTCTAAGAATGTCATTGCTCTTTTCATAAAAAAAGACCACAGTGAAAATCTTAATGAGTACCCCCAAAGTAAAGTTTGTTTTCTGACCACATGTTTTTCTGATGACAGTGCAATAAAAACCAAAAGTTGACTTCTGAGTTTGAATAGAAATTCTACTTTCTAGTAATTAAAAGTTAATCACTTAGCTATCTATTGGGTCAGAGCAGAAATGGAAACTTTCATTAAAGTCCATTTGGAAAATAATGGAAATGTGAATATCACATACCTAACTTGTAGAATATTGCAAAACTGGGCTTTGATGCAAATTAGTAGACTTAAATGGTTTCATAAATTAAGAAAAAACTTAAAATGTAAAAATAAAAATATATTAGGGATGGAGGAGAAAATCAATAAGGCTAAACTTGTAAATGTAATCGAAGGGGAAAAACCCACAAATAACTAGAAGTAAAGAAGGTGATATAAAACTGGAGTCTAAGGCAAATTTTAATATATTTAATTCTCTAGACAATCCTGTGTTATTCAGTCTGAAACTTTCAGTGAAGTGGGAAATTTATCTTATTTGAGCTTATTCAAGAAGAAGAAAAATTAAATATTCTAATAACCTTAAAAAAAGACTTTAAAAAGGTGTCAATTAAATTTCTCAAAAAAAAAAAGACGCTGGGCCCAGAGAGTGTTACAGATGAGTTCTTTCAAACTCTGAAAGCAACTATTTCCTGTAATATAGAAACTTTTCCAGAGCATAGAAATCTCTAGAAACCTTCCTAGTTCATTCTGTGAAACTAACATAACACCTCTTAGCAGAACTTGACAAAGATGCTACATTGAAAGGAAACCCCAGGATCAGCTAATATGGGACTTTCAGTCCAAGTGTCTTAAATAAAATACTGTGCTGGCAGTATCGTTTATTTCAAGAGTGCAAGGATGATTTAAGATCCGGATATCTGATAATGCAGTCTGATTTATCTAGGGGCCCAGTAAGGAAAATCATGTAATAATCTCATTTCATAATGTTAATTTGAAACATTCTAATTTAGAGAAAGGGGATGGAAAGAGGCAGCAGGGTAAATATTGCTTAGATGAAACTAATAGCCAGGTTAGCGTCATTCTTAAAACTATTCCTGTTAGTGTTGGAAGGAGTCCAGAGTCATCATCACTAATTAACTTTTCTCTGGGTATCCGGCCAGTGCAGTCAGACGCAAAACAGAAATTAGAATGTCAGAGAATAGATTGTGGGAAATAAAATCATTGATATTTGTGGATATTCTAATGCAAGGCTGGACAAATGCTGAACCCTGGGCTGGCTGGCTGTTTGTCACAGAATTTTATTTGGAATGCAGCCACACACATTTGTTTCCATTGTGTCTATGGCTACAATGCCTTGAAAACCATTGAAAGTTGAGTAGTTGTGACAAAAGCCACATGTCCTGCAAAAACCCAAATATTTACACTTTAATGCTTACAGGAAAAGTTTGCTGACCTTTTTTTCTGGTGTGTTCCTTGAAAATGCAAGAAAATCAACAGTAAAGCTCTTAGAATTCATTGGGAATGAGAGTTTGGGAAAATAGGGACAATAGAAATAAACAGAATCCAGTGGATATGCTTGCAATAATTAGTATGTAAAACAGGGGAAGAGATCTCTTTCATAATTGCCATAAAACCTTAGTGACTCCATCTCTAATTATCTGTAATTTTTTTTTTAAATTTGCTGACATAAAATATTACAGATACACGGGAACAGCGGTTTCAGATCATTTCAAGGAAGCTCACTGGCAAACAGCAAACCACAGCGAATCGTGGGGCACCGTTGATAAAGGGTTAATATCCTTAGTGAATGGACAGCGTAAGAGCAGCAATGAGGAAAGCAGAACTTCCTGGAAAAAATAGGATCAGAGTAGACAATTCCCCGGAGAGACACAAAAGAACCAATAAAGGAAAGGAAAGTTCACACTGAGCAGTACAAAGAGATGCAAACAGAGCAGTAGAGCGAAGCCTTTAAAAAAAATCTCTCAGGTTAAAAATATGAAAAATGAAAAAAGCAAGTAAAAAGGAAAACAAAATGGGCTCACCCCCACTCGGTGTGGCTGAGGTGCAGTTTCATGCACCTCTGATGAGAGCATGAGGCTGCGTTAAGGTCATTAAGGTCGAGAGAGCAGTTTAACCCCTTGTGTTAACCAGCACGACCTAGTGATTTCTAGGGATCTGCTTCTAGGGCCTCATGAGACAATTGGACAGTGATCAAAGCACTGTTTATAACAGCAAAAGAGAATTGGAAACTCTAATATTAAAAATATAGGAGGATGGTTAAGTAAAGTGTGCTTATGCATGCATTGGAGTATTTTAGTTTTCCAAGTTTTCTGCAGCGAGCATGTGCTACTTTCATAATGAGGAGAAGAAACCTCATTTCATGTTGGAAAAAAACATGTAAATTTCTACCGACTTAAGACATTGTTTTAAGAAAAATATTTAATAAGTACTTCCAATACAAGTGAATGAAGTGGACTATAAAGCTAGCTTGAGCCTCATCATAGTCATACATTAATATTTCCAGGAAAGAAATTGCCCACAGGAAGCCATGAGCAGTGAAATGACGAGTAATTTGTTTTTTTTATACTTTTTTTGGTACTTCTAAACTTTTATGCTATCAACACATTTCCTAATATAGCTTTTTAAGGGGGAAAGGCATACCAGTTGCATAGGCATTTTTGCCATTTTTCGCCAACATGAGAGCTAAGAGGTGAAGCTGAATCACTCAAATTACACAGGATGCGTTTTCTCCTATTTAAACTGATGGTCAGTAGCTAGGGCCATTGGGCAAACACCTGAAAAGCTTGACTCTCTTATGCATCTGGCACCTTATTTTTAACATTGAACTTGGGTGGGCTGTTACTCTGCAAAATGAACACCTGAAATTAAGCATGTGGAGGGCGACATCGTTGTGTGTCCACTGGGCCGGTCCTGGAGCCCTGGCCCTCTTGGGTTGGCCGCCCCTACTTTCGATGCTTCCAGGGGGCATCTTGAAAGCTGCCATGGGTTGTAATTCCTGACGATCTGCATTTTAATCCACCTGCCCTTGCATTCCACTGCACCACAGTCTTTCATCAAAGCCTTTTTTCTCCAGCAGCAGCATTTGTTTAAAGGTGGCAGTTGCATGACTGTGTGTGTCCTACTGTCGTGACAGGCCATCGAGGAAGCGCAGGGCCCTTGGCGATGTGGAGAATGTGACGACGGTCGCACCCACGGCCCCGAGTTTTCCCAACACCTCCTGGACCAGCGTGCCCACGAGCTTGGAGGAGCACCGGCCCTTCGAGAAAGTGGTGAACAAAGAGTCGCTGGTCATCTCTGGCCTGCGCCACTTCACCGGCTATCGCATTGAGCTGCAGGCTTGCAACCAGGATGCCCCCGAGGAAAGGTGCAGCGTGGCAGCCTACGTCAGCGCCAGGACCATGCCCGAAGGTGTGTAGGCACGTCATGGGCCAGGAGACCCACGCTGACCCAGGAGAAGCCCCCTCCACCCTCTTTATTTGCCTTCATATTTTTCATTTATCTTTAGTCTTTCCCAAATTCAATGAAATAAAATTGACATGTTGTGTAAGTTCCAATGACAAGGTG
Organism: Eidolon dupreanum; assembly: GCA_028627145.1. Lineage (NCBI taxonomy): Eukaryota > Metazoa > Chordata > Mammalia > Chiroptera > Pteropodidae > Eidolon > Eidolon dupreanum. The sequence goes on along the minus strand of CM053512.1, from coordinate 32,136,210 downwards.
GACCACGTCGACTCGATATTTTTGTAAACTGCAGTGTGATTATACTGCTTGCACTGCCTGAGCATCAGCTCACATCTCGATCATGCCACGTAATTACCAGTTCTTTTATCTGGCGAGAACGTTTAAGTTCTCTTTTAGCAACTTTCGAGTACACAATACAGTATTATTAACTGTAGTCACCATGCTCTACATTAGATCCCCAGAAATTATTTCATCTTCTAACTGGAAATTTGTGCCCTTTGACCAACATCGCCCCTGGCAACCAGCATTCTAGTCTCTGTTTCTATGAGTTCAGCTTTTTTAGGTTCTATACCTAAGTGGCTCACACAAGATTTGTCTCTCTGTCTGACTTACTTCACTTGGCATAATGCCCCCAAGGTCCATCCATGTTGCCTTGATTATTCTTTAATTACGTGAGTCATATATAGCCATTATATAAACATTGGGAAGTACATTCAAGCCATAAGAAAAATAAAGTAAAATTAAGAAATACACATATGTGGTGTATTAGTCTGGGTCCTCCAGAGAAACAGAACTAATAGGATGTGAGATAAATAGACAGACACAGATATGTAGACAATCCAGTGAGGTGAGTTGTGCATGTCCATTCTCCAGCGTGGGAAATGGAACACAGGAAAGTTATGAAACCAGCTCCAGGTCACTAACTGCTGAGTGGCTGAGGTGGGATTTGACCCAGGGGTCAGGTCCCCGACTCTTAACTACTGCTCCTTACAGCCAAGGCAGATGACATTGTTGGCCCCGTGACCCACGAAATCTTCGAGAACAATGTTGTTCACTTGATGTGGCAGGAGCCGAAGGAACCCAACGGTCTGATTGTGCTGTACGAAGTGAGTTATCGACGATACGGTGATGAGGTAAGACCCGTGACGCCTGGGCATGAGCCTTCAAGGCTGTCATTGGTACCTCCATCCACGCCTTAAATTCTAGCTTCTCTCATTAGATGTTTCATTGTTAGGACTCAGATTGCCTTGATACATAAATTTCCTGGGAGATGGGTCAGAAATGGCAATCCACAAACTTCTTTCTTTCATCGTTTCTCACGCTGACTTTCTGCTCTGTCCTACAAGTTGAATGATGGCTGCCTGCATTTGTGTCTTTCCTGACATGACAGGAGACTCATCTCATTTTAGAGAGTTATCCAAGTCTGGGAATACAGCACTTAAAACCTTAATGAGTGACTTTTTGTTGGGTGCCTCCCTTACTACCAGACTCTGGGCAGGGTGAAGATGAATGCCAGAGATGCACAAACATGGAATCCAGGAACAAAAAAGTAGCTAAGCCAGCCTAAGGCCTGTTATGTGTCCCGCGCATGTTAAAGGCTTTACATACAGTGTCTCATTTATTGTATTTTATCACATCTAAGATATGATGAGAGGCCCCGTTGTTTTTACGGACCGTTAAGAAACAAAAGGATACTGCCACATCTAACTATAAGCTGGCATTGCTTATAAGATGTGTACCAATTTTAGAAATGTGAAAATGATATACCTCTTGGGACCGATGAAGCGCAATATGTACGTAACCCAATGAGCTTGGTATTAAGGTGTCCAGAATTTGAGTTGCATCTGAGGTCATAACAATACAGTCAAGATTCAAACCCAAGCCTATCATATGTTCTGATCCAAGGGTAGGTAGCTTTTTTTCTGTAAAGGGCCAGATAGTACCCATATTTGACTCTGTGGTCAGATAGTCTCTGTTGCAAATACTCAACTCTGCCATTGTAGCTAGCTCTAAAGCTGCCATATAGATGATACGTAAATGAATGGGTGTGGTTGTGTGCCAATAAAACTTTATTTACAAAAATAAGCAGTGGGCCAGACTTAACCTGTGGGCTGTAGTTTATTAGCACCTAATGGATGTTATAACAAAACTGACTGATTTCCTGGAACGTTGGTCATCCTGTAACCAGGTGGGCATAGCATGGCTTCCTCGAGCCAGAAAGGACAGGTGGGTCTCCCTCTGCTGACCCCTGCTGAAATCACTTCTGCTCTTGGTGCCCAAATATCCAGCTTTGACTGATTTAGAACTGAAATTAGCAAACTCTGGCTTGTGGGCCAAATCTGGCCTGAGGCCTGTTTTTATATGGCCTTCAGAGTTGTAAAAAGAAGCAAAGAACGTGCAGCAGCATGAGTCCAGTGGCCAAGTCCAGCATCAGTGTGGGACGGGACCTCTCAGTGGTGCCTGAAGGGAGGCATGACTCATACGGGATTATTGCAAGGTTTACTAATATCTTACCCTGTATATATTAACCCCATCTGTCTTAAGGAAATAGTTCAAATTTGGGCTGGGGGCAGAACTTTATGCATAAGATTTTCATCACTAGCAAGAAATGCAAGCCACTTGATATCTGTTCACTGGAGAATGGGTACACAGAACATGGCATATCAGTAAAACAGTGGATGTGCAGCCTTTTACAAGGGTGTTTGTGCAGAACTTTGTCCAGTGTAATGTAGAGGTTGAGGTTATAGGCTCTGGGTTCGAAATCCTCCATGCTGTTATCCTTTACTTCCCACCAGCCGTTAGAACTGTTCCCTCCCCAACCCCCCCCTGCCATCAAACTAGCTTATGACAGAAAGGAAGCTTATTAACTCTCATAGCTGAACAGTTTAAGGAGTTTGGGCATGGCTGATCTAGAATTCCTTTGGCTCAATTGCATATTAAGGGTCTTTGCAGTGACCCTAACAACTCCTGGCTGTCCTGTGATTTCTGTGGTTCCAAGCCTCATATCTTCTTAGTACCAAGCCTACAGGAAGAGAGAGAGAGTCTGTGTCCCAGCCAGACTGAGATCATGTGACACCCAGCAGCAAATCACATGACCAGGGGAGTGCTGTGTGCTGATTGGCTCTGGCATGAGGGTTTTTAATAACAGCTTTATTGAGATACATTCACATACCATAAAATAAAACCATTTAACGTGTATGATTCAATGGTTTGTGGTACATTCAGAGAGTTGTACAGCCATCACCAAGGTCAATTTCAGAATATTTTCATCACCCCCAAAATAAACCTCATCCCCCTGTCCTTAGCCATCACCTCCCCAATCTTTCCTGCCTCCTCTCTCTCCAGTTCCTGGCAACCACGAATCCACTTTCTGTCTCTGTGAGTTTGCCTGTCCCGGACATTTCATATAAACAGATCATACGGTATGTGGTCTTCTGTTACTGGCTTTCATTAGCATAACCTGTTCAAGGTTCATCCACATTGTAGCATGTGTCAGTGCTTCCTTCCTTTTTATGACCGAGTAATAGTCCGTCATAAAATGAACCACATTTTGTTTATCCATTCATCCACCTGTGGACATTTGAGTTATTTCTATTTTTGGCTCTTACAGGTCATGCTGCTACGTGGGCATACGTTTTCAATTCTCTTGGGTGCATACCTAGGAGTGGAATTCTGGGTCACATGGTAACTCTACATTAGGAAACACTGAGCTCTTTCCCAAAGTAGCTGCACCACTTTATGTTCCCACCAGCAGTGTATGAGGGTTCCAGTTTTGTGCATCCTTGCCAACCCTTGTTCTGGTCCATCTTTTTGATTATACCCGTTCTAGTGGATGCGAAGTGGTATCTCATCATGGTCTTGATTTGCATTTCGGTGATGGCTCCTTTGGGTCTGAGTTTTGTGCCCTTCCCCAAACCAATGGGATGCTTCAGCTTTAGGCAGTCAGGGTGAGCCCTGAAACCCGGGTAGGGTTGGGGGTGGGAGGCGAGAGCCACTCCAGGGGAAAGTGCAGTTCCTAAGGGAAGTTGGGGTGTTGTTGGTAGCAAGGAGGAGAACATAAATTCTGTGCAGATTTTATTTCTACTGCTGTGATCGAGTCTACCCCATTTTCCTGGAATTTTCCAGGTTTGAGCACTAAAGTCCTATATCCTAGGAACCTGTCGGTCCCAGGTAAACTGGGACAGCTGGTTGCCTTGTTGGCATTGGACCCATCCCTGCATTCTCCCCTCAGGGAGAACTGCCTCTCCTTTTCCCGGAGCCCGAGGGTCACCACCAGGAATGCCCGCCAGCCTCTGCCCTGCGGGGCTTGACCCTGGTTCCATACAGAAGAGCCCTAGTCAACCTTTAGGGAAACAGGGTTGGGGGAACATTGGGAGAGAATGAGGGGTTACAGGAACCTTTAAAAAAACCTTTTCGTAGACAAGACTGGTCGATCGATGATCTCCAACATTTTCCTTAATTGTCTAGCATCACTTTGATAAAGTAAAAAAAAGTAAGGTAAAAAAATTTTTTTACACCATTATGACTTTGCCAGTTTTACAAAATTTTCTCCAGCTTTTGGTTAAGATGTGTTGGTGTCCTTGGGGAGAGCTACATCAGGTTCTAGTTCCTTCCATTATGATCCCTTCTCAGTTCCCGACCCTGAGGTAAATGACTGACATTGGAGTATGCATGTCCCCTTTGTCCTGGATAGCAGTTACCTTTGGTTTCTATATTTACTGATTTGTCCTTTTCTATTTGGTGACTCATCCTTCTTGGAAGAACCTTTGGACTAGAATTCCCCACACCCTGCCTCCAGCTGGATTTGTTTTCTGGCTGCTGTTGTCACATGATTAACAGGAGAGCTTTTACATTTCTTTCTCTCTCCCCAGAATTTTCCAGGCCAGTACCCTGCATACACTATGAGCTTGGAGCTGTTTTGGAAAGTTTTCAAAATCTGGCCTGAGCCTGGTGGTTTCATGGTCTTAGTTAATTCCCAGGGAGCCTCATGCCTTTCCAGATTAAGCTCTGGGCTTTTCTCTATGTATACGTTTGTCACTGGGGTTTGTATGCTTATCTCCTTTCTTTTATCAGACAGTTAAGTAGATCCCAACTCTTCTAATGAAGGTAAAAGAAATAAAATGAAGTCAAAGCCACCATGGGAAGGAAGGAAATGTCAAATTTGTTCTCAAGACCTTAAGCCCACATATCTATTCACCTCTAAGAGGCAGAGGTGTAGGGGAAAGGCCTGAAGTGTGATGTGAGTGACTGGGTTCCTTCTGCCTGCCCTCTGGGACTTTCTAGAAGCCTGGTGAAAATATCCCATGGTGCTTGCAAGGAGTTTTGGAGCCAGAGGTTGTGGGTACAAGGGCGGGGCCTGCAGCTCATGGGGTATGAGATCACCACTAATTATTTCACATTCTCAGTTGGGGATCGGCAAACTGTTTTTGTATGCCTGACTGTGTTCAGATTGTGGGCTAAGAATCACTTTCACATCTTAAAATGTTAGGAAAAAAATGAAAAGAAGAATTGTATTGCAGGACATATGTAAATTATATGAAGTTAAGCTTTTAGTATCCACAGTGTTTTGTGGACACACAACCACGTCTGTTCATTTAAGGATATTACAGACTTGGGATTTGTCTGGCTGCTTTTGCTAATTTTGATGGCAGGGTTGAGTTGGTGACAGTGACCCTCTGGCCCCTCTAAGGTGAAAATATTTACTATCTGGCCCTGTACAGCAAAAGTTCCCCGACTCCGCCCTAAGCCTCATTTTCCTTGTGCACGGGGTTGTTGTAAGAATTAAATGAAATGATATGGGTCGAAAGCCTGCCTGTGGTTTGGGAAGACTGGCTGTCATCCATCATCATGGACTCTGCCTCTGTCTCCTTGTCCGTAGAGCTAAGGTTCTAACATTCCGAAAGTCTCGAAGTCGCTCGCTTGTCGCACTCTGATTGTGCCATTCTCCCTGTGTGTCATTTCTGAGCGATTGCTGTCTGTGTCTTCCAGGAGCTGCACCTCTGCGTCTCCCGCAGGCATTTTGCTCTGGAGCGGGGCTGCAGGCTGCGTGGGCTGCCCCCGGGGAATTACAGCGTGCGAGTGCGGGCCACCTCCCTGGCAGGCAATGGCTCCTGGACGGAAGCCACCTATTTTTACGTGACGGACTACCGTAAGCGTGCACAGTGACTTGGACTGGTTGGGTCTGTGCTTGGTGCTGGGAAGGGTAGAATATTTCAGAGGATAGTCAGGGAAGGTTGGAGGCTATGCATGCTGGCTCTAGGCCCACGGGCAGCTGCTATGTGACTAGGGCAAGGTACTTGCCTTTTCTGAGCTTGCACTTCCTCATCTGTCCATGGAGATGATGATAGGACCACCTCTGGAAGTGAAGGGAGTTTCAATGAGATCATGAAGGTCAAGTGACTAGCACAGGGCAAGTCTGATTAACACATCAGCCTTTGTTATTACATGGGCCATAATAACAAAGGAGGTGGGAGCTTCCCTACTCGGCCTTGGGTGTGCTCTTGGTGTCCAAGCAGTAAGTGGGGAGAGGTAGGGAAGGCTGAGCTGGTCAGGGAGTGCTTCCCGGAGGTGGTGAACTCTTGGGCTACACCTGGAAGAATGTACAAGTGGGGGACAAAAGGGGTTGTTCAGCTCAGCACATGGTAGGAACTCAGACACTTGAATGTACAAACAAACGAGTTACTCAGGAGGAGGGGAGACTCTAGAGCAGGAGGAACGGGAGCTTGGCAGGGAGGGGCGAGATAGGGCTTCTGCTTGCCGGCTGGATTTTCACGTACCTGGCATGGCGGGAGTGTGGAAGGTGGGAGTGCTTCTTGCTGGATGTTTCTGGTCAGGGTCAGGACTGAGAAGAGGGTTCTGACCGACTGGGAGCACTCACGACGAGTCCGATGCTGCCCACTGGGGCTAGCACAAAACCCATAAGACTGAGAGCACTGTTTCCCATCTCGCTTAGATGCCAGACGCTAGTCTGGGGGTTCTCCAGGCCACCTGCATTTCTGACCAACTGGCTACAGATTTGGGGGTTCCCACCACCCCTTCAGATTCAGTCATTTGCTAGAGTGGCTCACAGAACTCAGGAAAGTACTACAGTTACAAAGGCGGTTTTATTTAAGGGTTATAGGTCAGGACCACCCAAATGAAGAGACACGTAGGATGAGGGCCTGAGGGTCCTGGACACAGGGCTCCAGTGTGTCCTCCCCACTGAATCAGGACACCTCATGTCACTCTACTGGTATATCAATATGCTCCTCAGCCAGGAAGCTCTTTTGGTGTCAGAGTTTTTATTGGGGTTTCATCACCTAGGGGTGATTGAGTGAACGGTTGGCCATGTGATCGAACTTCATCATGAGCCTCTCCTTTCTCTGGAGGTCAGGCTGGCTGACAGCCCTGCTTCGTCAATCACATGCTAGCTCTTCTGGTGACCAGCCCCCTGCGAGTCATCCCACATATTGGCCTAAACTCAGGCGTGGTCCAAGAGGCTCATTGATAACAAAGATGCTGCGCATTACTTGGTATCCAGAGAGTTGGAGTCTCTCTTAAGAAGCGGAGACACCATGAATGGCATTCGACGGAAAATATCAAAGTGGGAAAAAACATTTGTAATGTCATTGACAAAGAGTTATATACTTAATAGAAAATGAATATATAGTTGACCCTTGAACTTCGCGAGTCCACTTATGCACAAATTTATTTTTAATAGATACTGTAAATGCATCTTCTCTTCCTTATGATTTTCTTAATAACGTTCTTTTCTCTAGCGTACTTTATCATATGAATACAGTATGTAATACATATAATGTGCAAAACATGTGTTACTCACCTGTTTATATTATCAGTAAGGCTTCTGGTCCACAGTAGGTTATTAGTAGTTAAGTTTTGGGGGAGTTAAAATTATATGCAGATTTTCAACTGTGCAGAGGTTGACGACCCACCTCTACATTGTTCAAGGGTCAATTGTATATATTATATGAGTAAAAGATATATGTCCTAATACAGAAATAAGCAAAGAACATAAATAGCCCATTTAAAAGGAAATATAAAAAATAGAAAACATAAGAAAAAAAGTCCATTCTCATTCAAAACCATATCAAAAAAGAAAAAATGCAAATTAAAACAAGATGTAATTTTCAACTTATCAAATTAGCAATGTTTTTATTTTATTTTATTTTATTTTATTTTATTTTTTTGTAACTACAGTACTTAGTGTTGTTGTCCATGAACACAAACACACAGACCTTTTTTTTTCTTGGTTGATGAGTGTTAAAATGTAGTGCTTAAATAATGTGCATCAAAAATCTCATAAGGGCTCTTACTACTTGAGCCAACAGTCTGGTTCTAGAAATATATCATAAGGAAACAATCAGAGATGCTTAAAAAAGATACACGTTCAAGGAAATCCAGCACAGCATTACTCACAATAGCCAAAAATCTGGAGTTAAATGTTTGACACATTAGATGACAGAAGACCCTTGAACAGCATGGGGGTCAAGGACACTGACCCTCACAGTCTAAAATCCCCATATAACTTTGACTCCCTCCAGAACTTAGCTACTAATAGCCTACTATTGAGTGGAAGTCTTACCGATGACATAAAGTTGAGTAACTTACATTTTGTATGTTCCATGTATTATGTACTTTGTTCTTACAATAAAGTAACCTAGAGAAAAGAAAATACTAAGGAATCTTAAGAAGAAAATACATTTACTGTACTGTATGTATTTATTGAAAAAAATCTGCATATAGGTGGACCCATCAAGGTCAAACCCATGTTCAAGGGTCAAATGCACTTAAAAATTCTTTCTTATTATTTAACAGGGAGAGAAGCAGGGCACCAGGGGAAGAATTTAAGGCCTGCTTATCCTTGGACTGTTCCTGCCCTTGCATAACCCAGAGCAAGAGTTTCTTTCAGATTTTGTGCCCTGGGGGCCTCCCTTCCATCACCCCAGTTTGGGTTGCCACTGGAATCTGAGGAGTGAGCAGGACTGTGGAGTCTGGGAAGCAGAGGCGGGGTGACTTTCGGATTCTGCCCTGAGACTTGCTAAGACCTGAGCACTCAGTGGCCTCCAGCTTTCCTGCTCTTTCAGAGGGAGGGAGGGGGGCACGGACACGTGAGCAGCTGTACATAACCAGACCATTTCCATTGCTCATGGTCTATTCAATCACCAGACGTTTACAGAGACTTCCTGCCTGCCGGGAGCCACCAGAGATGGCATTGACGGTTTGCTGTCAGTCAAGGTGGACCAGGTGAATGAGGTGTCTCAGGATAGAGCTGGCCACCGAAGGCAGCGTGAGACAGTGGTCAAAACTCACTCAGCTGGCCCGTGTTCAAATACCTTCCACAAAGTGGATCAGTTCTGGGACATTGGGCAAGACCCCTCCCCTCTCTGAGCCTCTGTTTCCCAGTCTGTTAGTTGGCACTAGTCATTGTACCTCTCTCCTTAGCTTGTGGCACGATTAATTAAGATCACCCACACAAAGCACGTCAAACTGTGCCTGGCATTGAGTAAGTATTCGGGAAACTGCTACTGTCAAAAGACCCAGAGGCCTGGATTCCTTCTCTGACCTCTCAGACCCCATTTTCTTCCTTGGCTTAGAAGAGCCTGGATACTGGACGTGTCAATGATTACAGACAACTTGGCCTTGCATGTGAACCTCAAAAATGAACCTAAAAAATGAAGGCCGCATGACATTTATTCAGCCCGTTTTAAAGGGGTTCTTTGGGGGAAATGCACTGTCCTTTGTTTTATCTGGTACCGTATCTGGCACCCATGTTCACGGGCCGGCCGTCCAGCAGGGAGGGACAGGGCCCCCTAGCACACACAGGGCACCTCCAGGTGAAGCTTTCATTTGCCAGAGGTGCTGCTCAGAATTAAGCTAGCCTATTCAATTTGCAGGGCTCAGTACAAAATGAAAATGTAGGGCCTTTGTTTAAAAATAAAGAGTTTCAGGTGGTGACAGTGGAGCATTAAAACCTAGAGCAAGGCCCTTCTGAGTGTGGGGCTCTGGGGTGGGGGAGACGGGAGAAGACTGAGCGAGCAGTGGTCTGAGGTTCAGGGGTGCGCTTCCAGAGCACTGACCTCTGAGCTTTCCACCCAGCCAAACGGTGCTTTGGGTCTGCTGGGAAGTACGGGTCCAGGGAACCGGCAGAGAGAGGCTCAGGGACAAGAGATGGGGGACAAGTGTGTGTGGCCCAGTATCCTATTCGTAGATGTGATTTGTGGTATGAACACATTTTGATATGAAACATATATTTTCTTCTCTTTCAGTAGATGTCCCATCAAATATTGCAAAAATTATCATCGGTCCCCTCATCTTTGTCTTCCTCTTCAGTGTTGTGATTGGAAGTATTTATCTGTTCCTGAGGAAGAGGTGGGTGTGCTGGTAATGGTGAACAACTGGCTTTCCAGAAAAAAGTGTGCCTGGGTGTAGCTGTGTCTGAGTTTATTAAAAATTTTACTGATATGAAGGATGTGTAGCATGCAATTTACAGATGATGATTGTAACACAATATACAATACTTTTTATCACAAATTTCCTCTAGCCTGGGGATTCTCACCAAATATTTTCCTGGATTTTTTTTCACCCTGAACCTTTGTATGTATAGCCAACCTATGGTTGCAACTGATGAACAATGTTATGAATGTTAATTGATATTTTTTCTGTGTTAAAGAGTAGGACAAAAATGAAAGAAGATATATATGCTCTTCAGTCACTAGAGTAGCTTCGTGGAATCAGATGATAATTCTTAAATACCTAACATTTCCTTGATGTGTTTTGCCATATGCAACATCGTGGTTAGAGATGGCACATGGTAACATTTAATCAGCATTATTAATTTTTTTCCATCACTTACTGGAGCCTGGACAAATAACAGAACAATAAATTGAGTCTTGGTTTGCAGTGTTTACCTACTCCTGTGGCATAAATATTCCCATGGTGGCTAATGTCAAGCCACAGACCTGAAGTCACTGAGCACAGAGTGGGCAGGGATGTCCAGTTGCTCACCATGATGTAGTATTTCTCCCATAAGGATACAATAGTGAAAATAAATGAGGTACATAGCCTCGAGGAACTCTGATCATAGTAAGATTAGAATGATAATTAGGGAGTGGTGACTTACGAAGATCGTTACCTTCCCTTATAATAAATTTATCGTGAGCCTGTATAATTTATTCTTGAATGATGATTATATTTAACGACTGGCTCGCAAGTTTCCCGAAAATCTAACAGTTGTTTCTCACAAGCTGGGATGACACGGCTGCAGAACAGCCTTGTCCGTGGCTGACACTGATACAGGTTCTTGTTTGCAGAGGAGAGACCTGTGTCCGCCTGAAGTCTCATGAGAATCCCAAACTGGAATGCCTCCCCTTTTGTCTTCCAGGCAGCCAGATGGGCCCCTGGGACCACTGTATGCTTCTTCAAACCCCGAGTACCTCAGTGCCAGCGATGGTGAGTACCGTCCTCTCCCCTGGGGGTGGCCAGAGTTTTGCTGTCAGGCTTCCTTTGCCATCACCGTCAAGTGGAAGTCAAGGGTTGAAACCCCGAGATGCTGGGACGAGCCCTCTTGTTCGGTGGAGCCAAAGACCTTCCCCTCCCTGCAGAAAACCCATCGCTGGGAGCAGTCGGGCCCCTGTGTCTGGCGCCTGTTTGGATGTGCTGATCTAGTTGGTCTGTGACCCGTGGGCTGGGATGGGAGGCCGAAGGCTTGGTGCCCCAGCTGTGGGGGTGTGGAGCCTGGGGCCTGTGCCAGCGCGAATGCCGAGGGCCAGAGCCAAAAAGCTGTGTCTGAACTTGCTGCCCAAGCTGGGAGATGGGGACTGGAAGCCAAATGGGGGACTGTGGGTGCAATGGGGAAGACAAGAAGCAGGCACACAGCGTGATGGGTGGGAGGCTGTGTGGGTACCAGGGATGCATCTGCTCTAGGTGCCAGCTGAGCACAGATGTGGCGGTGATGCTGGTGGCGGGAGCACAGGTCTGATGTCTGCATTTCCCTTGATTGTACCAAAGGGCAGTGAATGACCCCTATAGATAAGGCCTGGCCGTTCCTTCTGAGGGGAGGGCATCTACTGTATCACAAGTTTCTAAAGTGCTTCATGCAGCAAAATCAAAAAGTGACTTTCAAGGCATCATCACCTGGCAGGATGCTGGCTTGGGAAACAGGGGTGGTGTGTTAAGGGTACCTGGGACTTGTTTTAATCAGATCTGATAAGACAGGCAGGCGTGGAAATGACTGTCATGAAGGAAGACATTTATCCCCATGTTCCTGTAGAAGCAGGAGGCACACACCATGCCAGGCCCCCTGGGTTAGCACCGAGCGGTCAGCAGGCAAAGGGAGGGGCGACGTGGGCCAGAGCTTCCTTGTGGTTTGCCCAGGAAAGGCAGAGGAGGGCGAGACTTAGGATTGGCTCGTGTGAATGATTTCGGCGGGATGGGGGCTTAGGGGCTGTGGCCTGGTTATCTGGCACCTGGCCTGGGGGTGATGAGAGCAGAGGGGATGTGGTCTGGAGGGTGAGACCTCCGTAAAGGAGGTGCTTGGGGTGTGGGCTGAGGATCGGATGGTTTGCATGAAAGAATCTCTTGCAGTCCTTGCCATCTCCAGGAACTGGCTACCTCCAGAGTAGGGGGCAGTCTCCAGGGTAAGCGGGGCCCCAGATGTCTAAGCGTCAGAAAAGAAAAACTAGAAAAGGTGGTTATTGCAAGTGTGGAGGGATCAGGAGTGAGAGAGAATGAATGTTGATCAAGGAGCCTCCCTTCCCTGCTTGAAATGGCATTTCTACCGTACATTGGAGATATGGAAGCTGGTCCGCAGGGCTGCCTTGGCACCTCGCCATCCTGCTGCTTTCTGGGAATGCAGCAAAGGCTGAAAGCACCAGGGCGCCCAGTTAGAGCTGGAGGGCCTTTAAGGTCGGGAAGACCTGAGACGGTGCTGCACACAAGGAGAGAGCTGGGCTCAGGCCCCTGGAGGCAGGGAGCCCTCATTGAGCATCTGCAAGTTCATTTGGGTGCAGAGCTCTTGTGTGATCCAATATCCTTGCATGAACCATCAGCCACTGAGTGAGTTGGCTAGGGCTGCTGTAACTATGTGTTGATGCTGGGTGGCTTAGAAAACAGAAATTTATTTTGTCACAGTTCTAGAGGCTGAAAGTTCGAGATCAGGGTGATGTAGGGTCTGTAACCTCTCTTCTTGGCATGTAGATGGCTGTCTTCTCTCTGCGTCCTCACCCAGTCATCTGTCTGTGTGTGTCTGTGTCCTCGTTTCCTCCTCTTATAAGGACACCAGTCAGACGGGATCAGGGCCCACACCAACGACCTCGTTTTTCTTTGATTACCTCTTTAAAGACCCTGTCTCCAAATACAGTCATATTCAGAGGTACCAGGACCAGGACTTCAACATATGAATTTGGGGGTGACACAGTATGGCCCCTAGCAGTGATGGCACAGAGGAAGACAGGGACCATTTTGGCTTTTCTTACAAGGCCTTGGTGCATTTGTCTGCAAATCATTTTCTGTATCACAAACCACTGCAAGCTTAGTGGCTTAAAAGAACGACCATTAATTAGTTCAGTTTGGTGGGTCTGTTCCCTGGCCATGCTCAGCTGGGCAGTTCTTCTGGGCTTACTCACATGGCCAAGGGTTCATAGGCTGGATGGTCCCTGATCCCTGTGGCACTTTGCAGAAACAACAGCCTTAGATGGGAAGTGGCATCCTTAGACAGTGGGACTCTGAAAGCAGATGGGAAGGATGGGGATGCAGGCTCAGCAGCACTTACAGGCCGTGCTGCTGGACCCGTGTGGCTCCTTCCCAGCCTCTGCTGTCCCCACCATGAGGGCGGGGACCCACACCGGTCCTATTCTTGGCTGTGTGTCTGACACAGGTCCAGGATCAGAGAAGTCGCTTAATGAGCATGTGTGGGGAGCTCAGTGGGAGGTGGCCGGGGATTGTGGAATAGGCCGTGTAGATAAGTGAGGAGTAGTGTTCCCATGTTCTGTGTATGTGCCGGACGAGTGGGAGGTGCCTCGGGAGAAGATCACCCTCCTGCGAGAGCTGGGGCAGGGCTCCTTTGGCATGGTGTATGAGGGCAACGCCAAGGACATCATCAAGGGTGAGGCAGAGACCCGGGTGGCGGTGAAGACGGTCAACGAGTCAGCCAGCCTGCGTGAGCGGATCGAGTTTCTCAACGAGGCCTCGGTCATGAAGGGCTTCACCTGCCATCACGTGGTGAGTCTGCTGCTTTTGCTAACCGAGGAAATTTGGGCTGTAATAAAGAACAGAAGGCATTTGTCTGAGCAAAAAGTTGCAACCTAGGGGACAGAGGTTCAGGTAGCAACTACACTGCCCACCAGAGAGAACAAAGAAAGGCAGGGCATACAATCTTGAAACCCACAGAGTGCAATCTTTCCTGCAAATGATGGGTCCTGGCTACGTTAACAGGGCTTGGTTAGTTCCAGCATGCAAATGAAAAGGGTGAAAACTACAAAGAGGGGGTCAAGTCCACAGCTGTCCATGCAGCAGTGGTGGTTCCAGGATGCTGTGCCTCCCTTGGCCTTGAGCTGACTTCAGCGACAGGTCAGCTCTTGAGAGCTGAGACACAAGCTGTGCAGAGGCCCCACTTCCCAACAGCCTCCCGACTCTATTTTAAGTAAGCCTCTGGGCAAGGCTTGTTCTATTTTATTCTTTTCCATTATCTTTGCACGTCGGTTCCCTTGTCCGTCTTCCTGCACAGAGCATGAGTACAGTTGGTGTGGACCCCTGCCCAGCCCCCACCCTCTGAGCCCCCACCCACCTAAAGGTGGGAAGAGGGTCTCCTTTCTCCCTTCTCCAATCCCATCCTCTCCCAAGTCACCTGGAGACAGACTCTTGTCACCTTGGTGCTTTCCAGAGTCTTCCATCTCATTATCTTCTTGGCTCCTTTGACTCTTAAACAAACAGCAACGTACCCTCTTCCCTGCCCGCTTCAGTTTGGCACAGCCTCTTCCTGGCCTTCTGCCCCACAGTGTCCCCTGGTTCCTCTTTGAGCTTTGAGTCCTTTCATGTCACCCCCACACGTTAATGGAGCACCCGCTCTTGTCTGCAACGCAGCACATTTCTGCCCTGGTGGGTGGAGACAGACTCTAAACCCAGTAGGTTCATTGTCAGGAGATGATGCTGTGGCAAAGTGGGAAGGGAGAGCAGAGTCGGGAGACTGGGAATTCGCGAGTAGGGAGGGTGTGCTTGAGTGAGGAGGTACAGGGTGTAGGGCCTGGGCTGTGTGGACGTGGGAGGGAGCAGAAGGTCGGGCAGAAGGGACAGCTGATGGGAAGGCCTAGGTGCCGGGATGTGCTGCATGTGCTTGGAGATGGCAAGGAAATAGCCGAGGATTTGCCTTGGAAGGTTGCCGTGCGGGCAGCTCTGTCTGCTCCCCACCTACCAGATTGTGAGTCCCGAATTCTCTTGCCTCGCTCAGCCCTCCTCCTACACTGGGGCATTGACCTTGGCATTTGAGTCTGATGGATCAAGGTCGACCACATACCACCCAGGAGCAGGGTGCTGTGTGCGACCAGACAGGGAGACCTTGGGGTGTTGCAATCTCCCACAGACCCTCTTAATAACTGCCCCCTTATGCTTGCTCCTCAGGTCCGCCTCCTGGGGGTGGTGTCCAAGGGGCAGCCAACACTGGTGGTGATGGAGCTGATGGCCCACGGAGACCTGAAGAGCTACCTTCGTTCCCTGCGGCCTGAGGCTGAGGTGAGTGGCCCCCGGGTACCCCACTGGGCTCTGCCTCCTGTGGGGCCGTGTGCCCCAGTGTCGCTGAACACAACACGACCCTCTGTTTTGACTTCAGAACAATCCCGGCCGCCCTCCCCCGACCCTGCAAGAGATGATCCAGATGGCAGCGGAGATCGCGGATGGGATGGCGTACCTGAACGCCAAGAAGTTCGTGCACCGGGACCTCGCAGCTCGAAACTGCATGGTCGCCCATGATTTCACCGTCAAAATTGGAGGTTCGTCTGGCTTTCTGCTGTCGAATGCACGGCCCAGGCCATGTTTAATTTCAGAAGGAGTTCTCTATCATGTGTTGTTAAATCTTTTCCAGTGGTTTTAGATGGAGGGCCTGATCCTCACACCGTAATTTGATTGCATTCATTCATTAAGTCACTCATTCACTTTTTAAAATAATATTTGCATGCCCTGTATGTGCAGGTCGCTGAAGGAGGTGCTGTGGGTGCGAAGATGAATTTTTCTGTCCCCATGCAGCTCGCAGTCTTTATCACCACCATCCAGCACAGTAGCCATGAGCCACATTGACATTTAAGTTAATTTATTTTAGGTAAAATTGAAAGATCAGTCCATCAGTTGCATGGGCCCCATTTCAGGTGTCCAGCAGCCACCCTGTGCCCAGTGTCTGTCACAGTGGACAGCAGGGGTGTAGAGCGTGTTCATTGCCACAGATAGTCCTGGACAGAGGTGTTTGAGATGAACACGATAAAGTAGTTCACACTGATACAAACCATACAGCGATGACTGGGAAAGGAGCACCACAGGAAATGGAGTTCCGTGACAGGGAGGAAAGGCCTCCATCTGCAGGGGGCACCATCTCACCCAAGAACCACAGGGTTAGAAGTTGAGCTGAGTGATAGCATCCTGGGGGCGTTACAGCACATGTGAAGGCCATGAAGCTGGAGGATGGCTGATGCGGTGTGAATGAAAGGGACTTGGAGGGGGCCAGCAGCATGGACTGTGAGGTTAAGGAGAGAGGCAGGAGCCAGATACAGAATGGTCTTGCAAGTCTTAGTCACCTAGAACTTATATGACACAGCTGGGGCAAGGCAGGATGTGATGTGACCCCGTTTATGATCCAAAAAGACATTACTCTACAATAAAAGTCAGTGGGAAGCAGGAGGTGACGTTATCCTATATAAACCCCAAAAACCTATCCTATGCCAGCAAGAGGAGCAGGAGGTGACAAAGTGGTGTCATTCTGTTTATGTAGCTTCTCTCGGGCAGTGAGCTGTCAGGGTCAGGATGGAGGGAGGGTCCTGCAGGTGAGAGAGGGTAGTGGGTCTGGGTGGGGCCGGGAGAGATGACGAGAGAGGGATGTGGAGGGACGGAAGTAGGGCAGGACTAATGGTTGCCTTGGATGAGGGGTGTGAGGGAAGGGGGTGGTCAAAGGAGGACCCAAACCTGGCTTTCTGGTGGGGCAGCTAGCTGTTAGATGGAGTCCTATCCAGTGGGGGGCAGTAGGTTGGCTGTGGAGTCAAAAGTTCCGTTTGGGATGCCTGTGAGTCATGGATGGGAAGGAAAAGCATTTCTGAGAAAGCGGTTCCCAAGCTCTGGGCTGGAACATCACTTTGTCCCCACTTGGTGTTTCCATTTCCTTCCCTTTAAATAGTGGCCCATCCTCTCCCTCCATGCCCCCATGAGCACCCTCAGAATCTGTTCCCCCTGGATTTAGTGGCCACCCAGGGAGCACATACCTGGGGCAGGCGAGCACATACCTGGGGCAGGCGAGCCCATACCTGGGGCAGGCGAGCCCATCAGAGGGCTCTACGAGGGGCAGGGCAGTGAAGATGGCAGACACCTGGGCCACGGACTGAAAGGTAAGAGCGTATGAACTGTTTGTTGTCAGACTTTGGAATGACCAGAGACATCTACGAGACGGATTACTACCGGAAAGGGGGCAAGGGCCTGCTCCCCGTGCGGTGGATGGCACCGGAATCGCTGAAGGACGGCGTCTTCACTGCTTCTTCAGACATGTGGTGAGTCGTGCGTGGGTTGGCAGAGCGCTGGGCTTGAGTTCCAGGTTCCTCCACTACAATAAGTAGGAGGGGGCAGTTAAAACCTGCCTTCTCACGGCTTCTCCATCAAGAAAATGAAGGGGATGTCACGTGTGAGGACTCTTGCATGGCTACTATCACCTTCCGGTGCAGACTAATCTTCTGAGCACAGCATGAATTGTTTAATTAACTGGCCAGCCAGATTGTAGTAAATGAAGCAAGGTGCGCGTGTGTGTGTTTTAATGGCTTCTCTGTTCTTCCTCTCAACTATTGGCAGGTCCTTCGGCGTGGTCCTCTGGGAAATCACCAGCTTGGCAGAACAGCCTTACCAAGGCCTGTCTAATGAGCAGGTGTTGAAATTTGTCATGGATGGAGGGTATCTGGATCAACCCGACAATTGTCCAGAGAGACTGTAAGTATAGAAAGGAGTGTTCACTTAAAAGGGATTTCACATGCATGCTTGCGTTTGCCTGTTGTATCTGCACACACACATCTGTGTTTGCATATCATATATACATGTGCGCTTATGTTTGCATATCGTTTCTTTGCATGCACACTGTGCACATCATGTCTACATGCATCATGTCTATTTGCCTATCATATCTTTACATGTATGCTTTACTACATATCGTATCTTTGGAAGGTTCTACAAGAAACTCCACAGCAGTGGTTAACTTGGGAGAAGGGAACTGGGGAGCTGGTGTGGAAGATTTGTATTCAACTGTCTATTCTTTATACACTTAAAATTTTGTCAAGAAACTAATATGATGTTATATTCCATTATGTCTCAGTAATGTTGGAAAAACATCATTGAGCATAAACATTAAGAATGTTAGTCAGAAATATATATTATATATCCCCCCGGTTTTTATTTTAAGTATTTGTTATGGGACCAAATGGACAACACATCCAGCATGCTATTAAACATTTGCAAAATAGTCCAGTCCTTCTAATAGTCCAGTAAGCATAAAGTAAACTGAAGGAGAGTAATATTTTCCTAAATGAGCAAATAAAGAAAGAAAAGAAAGAAAGGAGGGAGGAAGAGTTTTAATATTCAGTGCTAGCAAGGATATGGCTGGAGAACCATTCCTGTTGCCCTATTGTAAGAGCTACCCAGAGTAACGTTTTTCAAAGTCTCAAAAAAGTTGAAATGATCTAAATATCCAACAATACGAGAATTGCCCAGTAGATTGATACATGATCATGATGTAGCAACTGAAATTTCAAATGGTGCTTATAAAATATTTTATAACTTGGTGGATAAACCTATGTTAAAACATTGAGTGGAAAAAGCATGTATGTATTACCTTCCCAAATATCCTCAGATAGAAAAGACAAGAGGTTATATCTGAAGGAGGATTGTGCTCTAGCTGCATCTTCTCTATATTTTGGGGTGTCTTCTAATTTTCTACAGTGAGCATTTATTACATATAAAGTCCTTTATCAGCATTTCTTAAGAAAAATGTTTGACTTCCTGAAAAATCCGTGGAGAGACGCCATTTTTATGCTTTTTCCCCAGAAGAATAAGACATCAACTTAGAAAACCTGATTTGAAGAGACTGCATATGAAAAAAAGTACAGTGCAGAGTTGTTTAGAATCTTTATTTGTAACACCTACAGTGCCTTTTATAACTAGGTGGTCTCCCATCCAAATACTAACCAGGCCCAACCCTGCTTAGCTTCTGAGATCAGACGAGATTAGGCATGTTCAAGGTGGCATGGCCATAGACTGTTTAGAATCTTTGAGCAAAGTATTTGTCCATATGCCTCATGAGGTCTTTTGCTAACCATGCCAATGAGCCAATGAGCAGCCAACCATGGTTCTAGGACCAGGGACATTCAGTAGGCCGTAAGGCAGGGTCTGCAAATTTTTTCTATAAAGGGCCATTTTGTAAGTATTTTCAACTTTGTGGGCCATGTGGCTCTCTGTCACAGCCCCTCAACTCTGCTCTGTAGCCAAAGTCAATCCATAAATAAATAGATGTGACCATGTGCCAATAAAACTTTATTTACACCAACACTCAGGGGGCCAGGTTTGGTCCAGGGGCCAAAATTTGCCAACCTCTTCCCTAGAAGAAGGTACAGTGGGGAACGGAAGAGGTAAAATGGAGAGCCCAAGCCCTCGGCGCCTGTCCTGGGTGCTGTTGGCTTAGCACTGTCCTAAGGCCCTCCTGCCGGCCTGCAGGACAGCCACTGAGAGCCAGCTCTCCTGGTCCAGTCCACACAGCTCAGCCGGCGGGTGCTAGGATATGTCACATGAGGAGCCACAGTCTCCAACATGTGGCAGCATCAGGAGAGGCCCTTCTTGATCTGGCACTGGGGGAGGCAGCCCCCTCGGCTCACTCTTCAAAACCACCTTCAGCCCCGATAGAACCACTGCTTCTGTTTGACTGTCTGTCACTTGCACACGTAGTTGCTGTCTGAAATGAGCACCTGTCATCTGTGGGTGTGGGCCACCGGGGCAGGGTGGGATGGGGGCTGCTTGGCTGGAGCCCCGGACTCATCCCTAACGTGTCCCTCTGTCCTTAGCACTGAGCTGATGCGCATGTGCTGGCAGTTCAACCCCAAGATGCGGCCGACCTTCCTGGAGATCGTCGACCTGCTCAAGGACGACCTGCACCCCAGCTTTCCGGAAGTTTCCTTCTTCTACAGTGAGGAGAACAAGGCACCCGAGAGTGAGGAGTTAGAGATGGAGTTTGAAGACATGGAGAGCGTCCCCCTGGACCGGTCCTCACACTCTCAGAGGGAAGAGGACGGAGGGTCCACGCTGGGCCTGAAGCGGAATTACGAGGATCACGTCCCCTACACCCACATGAACGGGGGCAAGAAAAACGGGCGGGTCTTGACTCTGCCACGGTCCAGTCCTTCCTAATGGCGCCTGTTTGGGGGAGGGGTCCCCGGTCACTCTACTTTGGTTTGAAAGTCTCCAGAACTCTCAGGATTTTCCCCGACCCACCAGTGTCCAGCGGAGCTCAGAGAACGTTACTGCCCTTTTCAGTTCATTGTATGACTTCAGATGCATCTGACCGGTGGCCAATTTGATGAGTCTTTAGAGAGTAACTGTGAACATGGAGGGGTTTTGGTGGCTGCTGTCCTTTTGGGCAACTGCGGGGTCAAGCCAGGATGTCACCTCTTTTTCTAGTCGATTGAGAGAGATCACCTCTTTTTACAAAGATTTTTTTTTTTTTTTTGGCTGGTGTCTGAGCTACAGTATAAAACATAAAACTTGGGTGTGGAACAAATGTTTGAAAGAAAGAAAGAACAAACCAACCCTGTTTCAGTAGAATTCCGGGCTTTATGGAGTGGGCTTTAGAAAGGTTTTTCTCATCCAGGCTGAAGAACTCTTTTTCCTTCACAAAATCAGTTCCTCAAATTGACCAATAGCTGCTGCTTTCGTACTTTGGATAAGTATCTGCAGTCTGGCGTGCGTGTGCCTGTGTGTCCAGGGTAGATGTGGTTGGGTGTGTATGCGTGTGTGCACGTGCACGTAAAGCACTAGTCCTGAGTTGACACCTTGGGGATCGGCTCATGAAGGTTCTGCTTTTCCCATCCGGCCCCCAGCACCACCCCTCTCTCCTGAGAGACTGTGCCCCCTACTGATTCTTATTGTGCCCTCAGGAGTCTTCTCTCCCTTAACTTGGGTGAAAAATGTTTTTTCTGGAAGCCGTAAGAGTGATATTGGATCTTTTTAAGACCAAACAAATCCAGAACATATAAAAGAAAAAAAAAAAAAAACAAAAGGAAAAAAAGAGCTGTGATGGTAGAGTTTTGAGAATATATTTGTAACATATTTAATTTTTTAAAACTCTCGGATCAGCCTCATAAGTTATTGACTGTTTCCTGGGGTGGGGGAGGCCAGCAGCTGCTCCGCCTGTGTTGGGGTCGCTAGGCACCAGAGGCCTCCACTTGGTCTGCAATGCATCCATTTTCTGGGAAAAAAGCCACGTTCACTGCTAACCCCTGTGAACGTCGTGAGGCCACCCTGGCTGAGGGCGTGGGCAGTTGGGCGTGACAGCAGTTAGGTTTGTGCCGGCAGCCGCTGGGAGCTGGGCCCGCTTGGAACACACTTGTGGCTCTGGGGTCTCCTGGTTCCCTGTATGTACCCCATGCTCCTCCTCAGGGGGTGTGCATGTCTTATGGTGGTTGTGCAAATGACAAAATCAGATCCTGAAGTGTGACGGCACGGACGGACTTTGAGAGCACTACGATGCGAAGCGAGATGCACCTGTCAGTTTGCTCAGACCTCAGGGCTCCTGACTGTCCTCAGAACTGACCTCCCAGACGCTGCTCTGTGGTGCGACCTCACCTGGGCCAGGTGTGGGGCCTGGGCCAACCCTCAGGTGCTCAGCCATTGCAGTCTCTCCGGGAGCAGAGCCTGGAGGAGAAGCCGTGAAGGATGCTCACGCTCCCTGGAACTTCCGAACTGGCCTGAACCCACGGTTTCTTCCCTTTGGGAAAAAAAAAACCCACAGCTGCTCAAATAAAGAACACGGTGAACGCTTTACTCAGAATCTTCAAGCTGATAATCCTTGAGTGCATTTTCTCAAAGTTTTCGATGCCTCCCTTCTCCTTCTCTTAAGAGTTGTGGGCTTGAGGGACGGTACAGGCGCAGGGGTGACTTCCGAACCTTCTCGGTTCCTGAATAAGAGCACAGGTAGACACAAATCCCAACAGCCTATTGCTCTCTTATTTATACTATTTGAGAAATTACAGCATGTAAAATATTTCTGGGGGGCCTCCATGATTGGGTACAATGAGCAAGAGTACAGAAACTATTTTTGCCAAATTCATTTTGTACATAGGATCTGTAAGTAAATTTAAAAAAAAAAACATGTAGAACTAGGTATTTAGTTCTTTTCATAGTAAATTTGTAGTGTCCGTAGATTATACTAGCAGCAGTTTTCACATTTTTCTAATTCAGAAAGGTTTTCTTATATTAGGGGAAAAATATTTATTTTAATATATAAAAATCACTGTAAAAATCACTTTAGTAAAAAATGGAGCACATGTAAATTTTTATCAAAGGAAAATAAACAGGTGAATGTGGGGCAATGAATTTTTTTTTTTTTCCAGCACAGTCTACCTCAGCATAATGGTAGGATGTGGTTCAATAAGGGACATCTCTGAGACTTCAGAATTCTTCTTGGTTCCGATCTGAATCAGGGAAGATCCATATCAGTTGATTCCGAATGCCAAGGACCAGGAAGAATTTTGAGAGAGGGCTTTGGAATTAAACGTGGCCTTCTGTGAGCATAGATCCTTTTCCTGGCAGATAATAGTCTCTCCTTAATTCAATCTTTTTTTTTTTTTTTGATCCTGCATTGACACCGTGCTTCCCAAACATGAATCGAGCCTCAGGTCGTTGCAATGTGTCTGACACGGGGGCGCCCAGACCTGAGCTCCTCTTTGGTGAGGAGCTCTGTCCCTTGCCAGGGTAAACGGGCTTTGGTGTAGAACTGACACCCCCACGCGACCCACCGTGTCCCCTGGAAGTGAGCACTGTGGTGCCCTGGCTTCCCCCTGGCTTATTCCTACTCCTTTCAGGCTGAGATGCTGTTGGCGGTGGGTCAGATCACAGTTATGGGTGCTTCACATGCAAACACCCAAGGCAGGGTCTCCTTTTATTCTCTGAGCGTTTAGGGGGCACAATGGGAAATCCCAACCCACACCCAGCAGCGTGCTGAACGTGTCTCTTAGCAACAAAATTCTGCACCCTGTATTGTGGTTTGGTCGACCTCAAGCCAATGCTGTTTGACCTTGTGGGCTTTGAGACTCCTGCATGTAAGTCTGTATAGGGCTGGTAGGGCTGTCATTCTCGCCAGACCTTGCAGCCCTTGTCACACTTTTAGGTGTTGCCCCTGGCGACTCACCTTTCTCTGCTTGCCCAGACCTCTGGGCCCCATGTACAAGAGATTTCAGGGACTTTATTTAGCTGTCTCTGCTGTTGCAGTGTGAAGAGTGAGGAGTCGTTGGGTCACAAACCTCCTTTTGTACCAGATAGTGTCGACTCTGTAATGACAGAACTTTGGTCTTAGAGACTCATGGTTGTCCTCGGGGGTTGTAGTGATGGCTTACCAAAAAAAGCATCAAAGCCAGCCGAGGTTGACACTTTTTGATGTTTGTTTATAAAGATGCCTCACTATTGTGAAAACGCTTTTTATCCACGTGGCGAAATCCATGTAGTAATTTCTTCCTGTAGGAGAATACCAAACACATCACTTTCTCCCTGGACCAGTGATGTCAAACACACATCTGGAAATGTTTGTATTCCAGGAGCGGTTCTGAGTGACTTCCTGTCATTTTTGAGCTGATAGGAAGAGAGAAATGCTGCTGTTTCTCTTGGATAGGTGTTGAGCATGACTGAGAGAAAGTGTTGGAATTGATGTAAGGGTCTCATGTACGACCCGTGACCACTGGAGATAGCTGCCAACTGATGGACAGATCTCTTCCCATCTCCCAAGAGAGCGGACAGGCTGCCACAAAATGTGCCTGTCAGGTTGGGAGGTGTTTATTTGTAGGCCTCGTAAATTTATAGTTAGTGGGCAGGAAAGCCATCAGGGCATGGCCTGTGCTTGCCATCCAGGCAAGTGATTGGATGTGCTACAGCCCCAACAACAATCATTTTTCTACTTTTAAGTGGAAGTTTGGGATTAAAAACTTTTGGATGCCACTTGGTGAGTCCTTGATACCTCAGGCTACTCCAAAATTATGATTTTGTTGGGAGTGCAGAATGGAGCAAATGCTGTTTGCATGTAAATGGTGAACATAGAATGGTGTCCCTTCAGAAAACCTTCCAGAATATTCTTTAGAATATTGATTTATACCAGAGGTGAGGTTTGGATGAAAAGAACAGATCAGTTTGTGTTCTTTTCAAACACACGAGAGAATATGATGGACTTTCAGGGGCTGTAACCGAAGGCGAATGTTTCCTTAGGGTCCCCTTAGAAACAACAACTTTTTGAGCTCGCTGTCACCTTCTGATACCAGTCAAGGTCCAGAACCAGACTCCAGCCAGAGTTTTATTTCGGTATGGACCCTAAAAGTCCTTGTGAAAAAGCAGATCATGAATCTCAGGCTCTTGGTCTCATTTGAGAAGGAGGGAGTAGCCCCCCAAATGAGTGTGTGTCCCTACACACATTGAGAAGTGGCTTATTTAGTTTTCTTACTTCATGTGCCTTGGGGGGCCTCGGCCTTGAGTGTCAGCTGTAGACACCTCCCGTCTGCCGTCAGCCTCTCAGGATCAAATGTGTCTCAGCTTGCATGGAAAACAACTCAGAAACAGAAAACCACCAAAAGCTCAATTATTATTATTATTTTCAGTGTTTTCCTACAAGAGCCAAGTAGCGCAATGTACAGAATATGCCTTTTTTTTTGGGGGGGGAGGGGTATAGCGAAATTGCTCTGCATGTAAGATATGAGATAACTACCTGTTTATGTGAAAATTCTGAATAAATTATCTGAGGATACTCCGTTTTCTGTGTGGTGTCCAAGCAAGGACCTGTGTACTGTGTGGAGCTGTGGCAATGGGGTGGGCCATGTTAAGGGACACCTGGGAAGTTGTAGGGACCTGTGTCAACAAACCCCCTGGTTCTTCAAAGCAGTGAAGCAGGAGGTTAAGTATTGTGACCAGCAGGGCTGACGATCTGCTGGTACCTACCTGTACAGGCGAAATGATGCTTTAAATAATGTTTCCATTACTAGTTGGTATGTAACTGCTACCTGAAGGAAACCAGACCTCCCATGACCCAAGCACTAAGGGGTTCATTCCAAGAATGCCAGGGGTCCTCCGGGACATTGCTCCATTTCGACATGCTAGAGACTTAACATACTAAATATTTTTAATATCCTGGGAGCATGGACCTGTCTTCAGGGTTGGTGGCCAGTGGGGGGTGGGAGTGGGAGTGGGCACAGATTATAAGAGGATTTTGAACAGCCTTTCTTGAGCTGAGTCCAGAATGTAGTGGGTAAAGAGACAGACTCCCAGCCTTCAGCAACCTGTGTGATTTTGAACAAGTCATGTAACTTCTCATGTTAGTTGTTGCTGTGTAACAAATAGTCTCCCAGCTTAGTGGCTTAAAATAACACACATTTATTTCTCACAGTTCTATGTGTCAATTGGACGGTTCAGGTCACAGTGTCACTGCAGCGTCTGAGGCCACTGCTGGGGCAGTTGGGATAGTTCATCTTCCAGGAGGCTAGCTGGGGCTTGTTCACATAGTGGGGGTTGCAGCATACCCCTGGATCAGAGAGCAAGCCCCAAATTTGCAAACACTTTCAAAACTTCCACTTATGTGGTGTTTGCTACTATCCCATTGCCCGGACGAAGAGGTATGGATGAGTCCAGAATCAGTATGGGAAGGGGAGGGGCCCTGCGAGGGTTTGGACGCAAAAGGGTGCAAACCAGCTGAGAGTCAAACCTGCAGCAGCCACCTGCACTTCTCACCCAGCCCTCTGTGGTCAGAGGTTACAGACTCTGCTCATACAGCCACAGTGAGGACCAGTCAAGGTAAGGTTTATTCTTCATGCCCCTCCACATCCTTCCCACATGCCAAACCACTCCAGGTTCCGTTTCCCAAGAAATCAATGCCATGGTTAACTGGAAGTAGCGGTCACCTGCATTGTGCCTCCCCAGGTTGGTGAAATTCAATGGAAATCTCTCAGAAAATGAAAAATGCTTTTCTCCCCAAGGGATGCCTGAGTCTGAGGGTGAGCAGGTGAATGGGTGGTCTGTTTGCCCAGAGGGGCCACTCAGGCTCCTCCAACTCCTGGCCAAGTGACATCAGTGCAGCTTAGCAGGGTCCTAGGGCCCTGGCCTGGAGAGGCAGGTATCTGTCTGCCCAGGGGTTACCAAAACTTCATCCTGGGCCTTGGGTTTCAGTGGGGCTGCTTGTCAGAGTCCCATCTGTTGACAAGACAGGTATCCTTCTAGTCCACACCCAGGCCCCCTCAGTGAGCACTATGGGGCCAGGCCTGGGGCCCTGCCTTCTAATGACCCCCACCCCCACCCCAGTGGATTTGGCTGGCTCAGCTTCTGTTCTGTTTTGGCCTGCCTGCCACCCGAAGGACCTGGTTCGTCTAGTGGCCCAGGAATCCTCTCTGGAAGCTCTCTGCCTGGTTCTGAGTCCCCACTGCGCCATGCCCAGCTGTCCTTGTGTTCAGGCTTCCTCATGTTCCAGAATGGTCCCTGCTTCTTAGGGCTGCTGGGGGGAGAGACCACAAGTCTGTGTGTGAGGCATGTAACCAAGGCCTGACTCAAGGTTTCCCTTTAGGCACCTGCAGCCATTTAGGACCACCTGTTACCAGAACAGAGCAGTATCTCGTATACTGATGATTATGGAGCGCTCCCAGCTTTTGCTCCTCTGTTTGGCTGCAGTTTTGTGAAAGTTGCCATGAGTGTCCTGGTACATCACCTCAGTGCCCAGGGTGAGGGGATGGGGATTTTATTTGGCATGTTGTTGCTCTGGGCCAGTCCTCTGGTGAGCTAACATGTGTGTTGGAAGAGGAAGAATCTCCTGACTGGGATAGTAAAGCAATTTGTGCCGATTTGTACCCCAGGAAGAATCAGTCTGTGGGTTACAGACTAGAGAATGCTGCCCCATTGGCTTGCTCTTTAGTGCCTGCAAGAAGGCAAATGTGGGTTTGTGGATGTAGCGTGAAACACTGCCACCTCCAGGGCCAAATCTGGAGTTAAAAAGAAGGGTGCTCTAGAGCTTTTTTTTTGTTTTTGTTAGCCTCTGGAAAGATGGATCAATGTAGCAGAAAATCCTGGTTCAAATTGAACTACAAAATCATAACGATGAGGACCCTTTTGGATTTTGTTTTGGTCCCTGTGGTCTTTTTCTCTCTCTCTGTCCCTCTGTCTCTCTCCCTCTGTCTCTCTCCTTCTCTCTGTCTCTGTCTCTTTCTCTCTTTCACTCTCTCTGTCTCTGTCTGTCTGTCTCTGTCCCTCTGTCTCCCTCTGTTCCTCTGTCTCCCTCCCTCTGTCTCCTTCTCTCTATCTCTCTCCCTTTCTCTGTCTCCCTCTCCCCCCCGTACTCCCATAGCAGAATAGTTGAGTACTAATTCTGAGACTGTCAGATTTTGAATCCCTGACCAGCTGTGTGACCTTGGGTAAGTTACTTAACCCCTCTGTGCCCCCATGTCTCAGTTTCCTCATCTGAAAAATAATGTTGCAGCTCAGATCCTCGGAAAAGTGGACACATAACAGAATCAGATGCGTGGATAAAAGGGCACGAAGCAGAAGTCATTCCCAGAGAAAGTCTCTGCCAAGCCCACGGGGTACCTGAGAGCAAACGCTGCCCATTGGAGAATTCCTGCACTGGAGGCTCCCCGCATCAAGCAGAGTGACCCAGTGTGGGTACTCCCCTTAGGCTCAGTCATGGACTGGGAGCAGCCTGGGGACAATGTGGCTTTGGGTGAATGGCATCAGCTGCGAGCTGTCTGAAGAGCATTAGCAGGGGTTGTCAATTTACTGGTATCCCAAAGTTTCTCTGGAAAGGAGGCCTGAGCAGTGCTCGCCTGTGAGGCCATGTGCAGGGGTTCAATCCCTTCTCTGTGGGGATGCCGGGAAGGTGAAATGAGGGCGTACCTGAAAGTCCTTAGCACAGCACCTGGCTGTGGCAGTGTGAATTTATGGGATTCTCTATCACACTGGGAAGTGGCACATGATGAAAATATTCCTATTTTATTCACTGCTTGTTTATCAGGAAGGGGGGTGGGTTTTGATCAAATGCTGAACTAGTGTCATGTGTTGCTCCCTCCCTAGGACCGCTCTCCATGCTTCTGCACCCTGTTCTCTGCCCTCAGCGGCTGACCACGTGGAGGCAAGCAGGCACTCCTGCCCTATGCCTTCTGATGGGTTGTGACAATGACATCCTCCTGTGACCAGGGGGAGCCTGCAGGGCTGAGGGCCAGGTGGTCACCCCTCCCCCACTCTCTCCTCGTCTGCTTGGTGTCCGCATCTGACCAGTTTCTTCTCTCAACTCCTTTGTGTGGCCTCTGCAGTCCTGCTCCTCATCCTATTCACCGGGAGGCAGGCTGTGGAGAAGAGCGCGCACTTGGAAGAACGAGGCCTGTTTGCAATCTATCTCTGGACTTCTCATGCATTTCTTAGGAGGAGGGATCATGGGGGGAACTCTTTGATAGGACAAAATTGTTTTATATGTGTTTAAATCAGGTGCTAATGCTCTCCTCGTCCATGCAGACTGCTCGCCACGGAGGCGCTGGAACAAGGTACAGGTCGTGCCTGAGACTCTAGAGTGATGTAGGAGGTGTCTGTTTGTATTAACCATGTTTTATATTTTTACGATGCTTTGACATCTTGCCAACCTAGATGAGATGGGCCATCCATCCTAGGGCTAGCCTGTCACAGCATCTTGCCAAAGTGCCTTTCACGTGCAAACCCACCACTTCCATCCTCAGGCTGGCACACCCAGGCCACTGTCCCCCTGCCCTGACCACCCCAGGGCCCAGTGCCAGGAAACACAGCCAGCGCGCACACCCAGATATGCTGAGTTCACGCACACTACCTGACCCAGAGCCTGCCTCCCTGCCTCACCCACTATTTCCCGTGTAAACCACAGTAACAGCTCCTACCCACTCCACGCCCTCCCTGTCTCCCAACCTCCCGTGTGGTCCTCATGGCATGATGAGCCCCCTCATCTTAAAACTGTGAGAAATGCGTTATATTTTTAGGCAATCTTCTCTTGACCTGTTGGCCATGCCATTCTTGAATAATAATAAACTTTTATTTTAAAGCTGACTCCTTCACTCAGTCTTCTCACTCGGAACTCTCGGTGGGGCTGGGACGGTCCAGCATTCTCAGTCGCCTATGCCAGTGTTCTCTCCTCCCTTCCCGTGGTTAATGAAGAACTGAGCAGCATGGCGTTCTCGTGCTTGGCTGGGGCAAATTTACAATTTTACCATTTTCCAAGTGCAGCTCGTTTCAGTGCAGGCTCTCCAGACACGATGGAACCGGTCCCACCTCCTCGCGTCCTCACACAGAGCCCTACACAGGTGCTACTGGTATCAATAGCTGGACTTGGGCAGGTGTGATGGTGAGAGATGAGTCCTTCTCTTTTTTTTCTTTTTCTGAAATACAAACTCTCTCTATTTTTATAAATCTCCTCTCCAGACTTTCAACCACACAGAGTTCTTCCAGTTTAATCTTCTTGACCAAACTGCTCTTGGAACCTCTGATCTGCGTCAGGCTGAACTAGCTAAACAGCTATCATCCTACAATCCCCCTTACCATGTCTTAGGGATTCCCTTTTAACCTGGGTCCTCTGTTTCCCAGAATCCATATCTTCTCTTCAGGTGGACAC